>JAJEKV010000008.1:7748101-8948101 GCA_021234155.1 Isoetes taiwanensis
AGCAACGACTTAAATTCCATTTTGTCACCATAGCTTCCTGTCACAAACACAACAGCCAACCTTCAAAAACGCAACCTGGACAAGGCTTAGACCAGGCAGGACCAGAACAAATTCGGGCAAACCGCTGTTGGGCAGCCGAAATGGGTGGCAGTACACTTGCTCCAAATTCAACAAGGCCGTGACCTTGCAAGGCCTCCCATTAGAGGGGAGAGTCCTCAACTCTGTGAGGCGAGTCTTCCCAAAGCTCCCCTGAAATGCAGCCTTTTCTCGGGTACAAGCCTGCCGGGGCGATGCGCAAAGACCACTCCCTTTGATTCGTTCCGTATCCCACTGCTAATCTTGTTCCAGGAAATTCGGGTCCGAAGGTAAAATCTGCATCCGGCCCCGCCGGGAGAAATATATCAAACCGGAAGGCCCCGGACGGGCCGTAGGAAACCAAAGTGTTCTATTGCCGGATTGGCGGAGACCTCAAATGCCGCATCCACTGCCGCCACATCAGTCCTGGAATGCCAAAATTACCCGAACGCTACACGGCCATTGCAAAAGAAAGAAACACTTTGACGCCTCTTACATTGCAAAGAGATCTTAAGCCACCTCGAAGCTGTCTACTTCCACGAAAAGGCTGTGACATGAGATAGTTTCTATTTCTTCGAGAAGGGCTTCTCCGTGCTACAAAATCCCACATTGGTCCCTAGAGCACGTCGACGCTCTCCGAGTCCATCGCGTGACATCACGGCCCGGAGAGGGAAGTTGCCCGGCCCTCATGGGGCCTCTGAGAGGAATTTGGGGCAAGCTCGCTTCAGGGAGCCGTGGTCCGTGTTCTCGCGCTAACACCTCTACGCTAAAGACGGCTAAAGCGGTCCTATCAACTGACAAGGATAGATTCTCCTGCAAACCCTGCGAGGCTGCTGCTGTGTTCTAGCGGTGGTTTGCGCTTGCGCCGAAGCCTTTGGTCTTTGCACTTGGACGTGTACCGACTGCTATGGGCCGAGAACGCCAAGCAAGGGGTAACCGACTTTTAATGGAGCTTCAACCCCAGACTTCCAGGCGTTTAGAAGAGGTCAAGGGCTTTTGCGCAGAAAGCGACATCTCGTGAAATTCGTAATTAATGGCAATAGTAATGGACTTAAATTGATTTTGTCGTACTTAGCTTCCTAAGCCATCGTTAAATATACAGCTACAACTTTCTTAAAATTTTGATACGTTTAGATCAAATAGTTTGCACCTAGAATCATCTCGAAAATTGCTGTTATGTTCTGAATGGGTACACTTGCTCAAGCCAAACAAGGCTGCATCTTGCAAGGCCTCCTATTAGAGGGAGAGTCCAACCCCTGTGAGGCGGTGCCCCCAAAGCTTCCTGAGGCAAATTTCTTCCCTGCGCTGCCTGGCCGGGGCGACGCTTAAAGACTACACTCCCGATCTTGCCTCTGGGATCCGACCACCGCTGAACCTTTGTTCCAGAACCCGTCCGAAGGTCCAAAATCCAACATCCGTCCGGAGAACATATCAAAATCCACAAGCGTTCCGGCCGCTTACATCAGAAACCAAAGGCAGTTTCATCGCCCACATCGCGAGTCCAAACGCTCCAAACCCACCACACGTCCGCAACGCCAAAAATTCACCCTGAACCGCCACGCCCGCCTACTTTGGCAAAAGCGTTCACCACCTACATCGCGGACATTCAGCGTACCCACCCCAGCCAATTGACTACGAGCGTGCCGTGACATGATAGTTTGGCGCTTCTTCGAAGGTGGGCTTCTCGCTACAAAACTGGCCTGGGCAATGTCGACGCTCCGAGTCCATTGGCGCAGGCCGTATCACCTGCCCGGAAGCACGCCCGCCGCTGGCCTTCGAGAGGGAATTGGCAGCCGCTCGGTGGAGCTTTTTAGGTCCCGCCGCCAAACAACCCACCCCGCTAATCGTAAGACACGCCGCAAAGCGTCCCAGTCAACCGGCGGGCGATGAGCCTCCGGAACGCAAAAACCCATGAGCTGCCGTGTCCCAGTGGTTTACGCGCCTTTAAAGCTCGGCAGCTCAGTCTCGCAACTTGGGACGCGGGTCGGTTTCTACATGCGCCAGAACGCGAAGCAAGGGGAACTGGATTAATGCAAGGAGTTTGACCGTAACACTCTCCCGCTGTGGCGCGGAAGTCAGTACCGCTTTGCGCAAGACATTCGTACCTGTAATTAATTTATAGTGCTGGACTTAATGGATTTTTATACGCTAGTTTCCGGCCATCGCTACAATATACAAAGCTAACTTTCTAAAAATTTTGATATATTTTATCAAATAGTTTGCACGAACAGCCCGGGTACCAAGAAAGTTGGTAGCCGAAGCCGCATTACTACTTGCCTAAGCCGTCAAGGCTGACCTTGTAAGGCCTCCCTATTAGAGGGAGAGTCCGCCCTGTGGATATAGCCCCAAAGCTCCCCGGTGGCAGCCTTTCCGGGCAGCCGCCCGCCGGGTGTACACCAAAGACTACACTCCCCGGATTCGGTTCCCGGGATCCCAAATCGGGCTACAACTTTGTTCCGGTGAACCCGTCCAGAAGGCTGGGTCCAAAAACCCAACATCCGTCCGGAGAACATATCAAACCGCTGCCGCCCCGCGCCATGCTGCTGTAGAAACCAAAGTGCCTTTGTCGACATCGCTGGAGGGTTCCAAAATGCCGATCCGACTTCTCATTACATCGGCCCCTGGAATGCCAAATTACCTCTAGGGACCAAGCACTGGGCCGGGCTTTTGCAAAAGAAAGAAACACTTTACCCCATATCGGGTAGTATTCAGCCCACCTCCAGCTAATCGACTACGAAAGGTTGTAATAATGAGAGGGCTTGGCTTTCTTCGAAAGGTGGGCTTCGCCACAAATCAATATCCCTAGAGCAATGTCGGCTCGTCCATTGGCAGACAACAACAGACTGCTCCGTGGGAGAGGGAAGGTTCAGCCCTGCTGCTGGGGCCTCTTCCTTCTGAGAGGGGAATTTGGGGTACGCTTCAGGGAAGTTTTTAGGGTCCGTACTCCGCCAACACCCTCTACCGGCCAAGACACGGCGCAAGGTTCCTAGTCAACCGGGATAAGGATAGAGCTCTCCAAACGTGAAACCCGGCGAGTTGCCGTGTTCTGTGGTCGCTTTTAAAAGCCAGAAGCTCAATCTTGCACTGGACGCCGCAATACATGTAGCTGAGAACGCGTGGTTCCACGGAATGGAGTTTGGACCCTCCCGCCAGGCGCCAGTCATACGCTATGAAAAGACATCTCAAACACCAGAATTTAATGCATAGTACCTAATTTAAATTCTCGATTTTTGTCGCCTAGCTTCCTAAGTCATCGCCAACATACAAAGCACCTCGCAAAAATTTTGGATATGGTTTAGACTGGGTTAGTTTATACCTAGAACGGGTCCAGCAGCTCGGCGAGTTGCAGCCACGGGAAGCCGTACACTTCTGTCTAAGTCAAATAAGGCTGTTGCATTTCCTGTAAGGCCTCCTCCTCTCCCTCCTCCCTCCCTCCCTCCTCCCCACAGGCCCCACCCCTGTGAGGCGGTAGCCCCAAAAGCCTCAGGTAGCCTTCTGCAGCCGGGCGCATGCCAAAGACCACATCTCCCTTGACCTTGCCTTCCCGTATCTCACCAAGCAGAATTTTGTTCAGAGGAGCGCTTTGTGACTTTTGCCATGGCCTACTTTTGGGGTCTATTTCGGTGTGGGCATAAGTTTATAAGGTATGTAATGGATTGGGTCTAACTTTAGACCGGAATCTTGAGCGATGCCGCCGGACCTGATGCCGATTTTGATTCGCGCCGAGATTTTCGACTTTGATATTCTTTGATTTCTGAGATGATTTTCCTTTGATCGAATGATGGACCTTCCGATGACTTTGATTTTCCTCCCGGATGGTTCTGGTTTTTCGAATTCCGATTCTTCGACGTCGATCGGAAGGTGATGTTGTAGATTGACCTTTCCAGCCGGATGAGCGATATCTATTTTTCGACCGATAATTTTTACAGACCTCCGAGAATGTGTTGTTCTCGCAAACAAGTTGCACCTCTTCTCCAGGGTGACCACTCTTTTTCAATAATACAATAAAATAATTTCCACGCTTTATTTAGGCTTAAATTGTTATCCAAGAAGGGGGACGCCATTGAAACCACCTCCCATTGATTTTCTATATTTTTTTTTCCTTTAAGTTGTTTATTTATACTAATATTTTACTAATCATTGAATTTATTGTTTTGCATGTACACTCTAGCAAAATGCGCTGTTTCAGGCAAAAAAACTTTGCCACCTTGTACCGTGTAAGCATTTAATTTTCTCAATATGCTTAATGTATTGGATTAATGTATTTAGCTTAATTTATTGATTAATGTATTTAGCTAAAAAAACTGGGGCTTCCATTTATTTTTTGTATTTTTAATATATTTAAGTTAACATCATTTAATGACGTTAAAAATCTTATATATTTCTTTATTATAAAATTCATTTTATAGGCTCTTTAAATTAAATGTATTAATCTCATTCATACAAATGTATTATTATTATTTTTTCAATTTATAAAAAAAAAATTAATGAAAAATTAAAAAAAAAAAAATTAATTAAATTTTTAATACATCGCCATCGCCGCTGAACGGGCTACCGCAACGCCGCCGGCCGGGTCGCTCGTCCGTATTACGGTAACGGGACGCCGTTAAACGACCGCCAAACATCGCACGCCGTCGCCAGAACCCCGGTCACCGGTCACCGTCACGCGGCGCCCACGCACGCATGCTGAACGACGCCACGCCTGTCAGCTTAAGACGACGCCAAGGCGTAATTGGCGCAATAAGCGCGGGATGGCCTCCCGAGCACTTAAAAAGGATAACATCTATTTTGAATGCTATACAAAAATGCGGATAATATCTGCTCGAATGTCATATTGGCAACATAAACTTCCTCAAATCTTTTGGTACCACATTAAAATGCTTCATTTCGATACCGCAATTCGCTGTACATGTTTCTACCATAGCGGCTCTTTGTAAAATCAGAAAACAAAGTTGAATTGGACCAAAAGTCCAAAGGATTTTACATCTTTGATTCAACGGACATTGGGATTATCATATCATGAGAACCCTTTGTTAGAAATGGCCTCTGCCCATCAAGGGGACGAATCCAGGGACTCCACATGCTAAATGGACATGCATCATCAATGCCATCAAGATAGATCCTAAGAAATGAAAGTGATACAACCATGTGTCCAACACCCCTCCGCATAAATACTTCCGTCACCATACGTCCACCAATGCCACATCGCTTTGTTTTGAAGCTACACAATGCAACTTATTTTATCAATCTTAGGTAAAGCACGCCTTTATCACAATCGTAGTTATAAAGCATGCCTTATCAAATCGTGGGTAAAGCATAGTAGTTATAACAATCGAGGAGAAGAATCGGCAAAGACCGAGCAAAAAAATACCTATGTTGACTTGTCCACTGCTGTTTGGGAAACTATGCTATGCGATGGATTTACAAAATTTTGGTTTTGTGGTATTCCCCCGAGGATTGCATATAGAGGTATTCGCTTCCGATTTCTGAGAAGATTATATCTCGGACCGAGATAGTTTCGAGGGGGCGATTCAAATTTCGAAGTTTACTTGAAGTTGAATTGCAAGTCAAACACTCTTTAGTTTTTTTTGATCTAAAAAAAAAAAAAAAAAAAGATCGCGACACCATGCGAAGATATATATTCGGCTTAGGGCTTCATCGAATCGGTTTAAACCGGAGCCAATATTTTCTCAGTTTCAAGCATATTGAAGGATACAAAAAATTCAACACCATCCGCTACGCTTGGTAGTTGTATCAAACATATCTAGTGAGACCGACCCTTCCTAGACCCTCCTATGTATCAATAAATCGCGATTAGTTCTGGGGTCGTATCATCGTGACGACTTTTCTAAACCTCAATATATGAAAAACTTTGCCATAGCAAAGGATGACTTTTATAGATGCATTGTTGTTCCGCCTCCAAGCCGATAAAATTGCTTTGCTCCCAAACGATTATTGTTTTGTATAGTCGCTGCAATATGATTGATGCTTTTTTATGATAGCTTTGAGTTATTGCCAGCCTTATCCTGTGATGATAACTTTAATCAGAATGAGTATATTCAATAAGTACTCCAGATCACGTTTCTATCATCGACGTTTTCCTCAGGGGATATTTTCTCTTTCCAAGGGATTTGAAGAGCTGAAGGGGTCAGTTATCTCCGGTCATTGGTTTGCACTGCTAAATGATGTCATATCGTGACGGGACATTTATGCGCCTTGATTGCCTCTGTGATGATTGTGGATATGTACTCAACAGAATGCTTTCCCTCAGCTACCTTCCATCTGACATGAAAATGTGCCGATCACCCCGCGACAACCCGAACCACTCAACAAACGTTGCACATCCCCCCTCACATCTGCACCACCCAAAGATTTAGACAGGGTCCGCGGGCCCAGCCTCAGAACCCGCTGGCTACGACTTCTCCAAAAATGAGGCTGCACCGGGAGCCCCAATGCCACAGAGATAATAATACCATGTTGTGTCAAAAAAAATTATTGAATTAAATGAAGGGATTCCATAAAGGCTTGTCTCATCATTTGGATATTCGCCTAGTAGGTCGACACTCATTGGTATTCAAACCTAGTCCATACTAATCAGTCGGACCTTGGTCTAGTAGCAATATAGCATAAAAAGAAATCGCAGCTTGTAGGGATTTAACGATAAAAGAAACTATTTCTTCCATAACTAACGATGCTTCATAGGTGTGCGAGTAAACCTTCGCCTCTACCGTGGTTATGCTTTCATGGTGTTGTCCATTGACCTAATTTCAACTCATCCCATGTTTTCACCTGAAGGTGTCTAAGATAGAATGCCTCTCCAACCCTCGAGGCATACCCAATCAGATCCTACATACTATTGGTTGCCTTGCCCTTCCATGAAAAGCAAATAACGATAAACATAGGGAACATCGTAGGCATTTTGCCTGTTTAAGTGTGGCTCGTATTTCGCCAATCAGATTTGTGGTCATAATTTAACAATGTTAATTAACCTCATCTATTTATTCTATTCTATTCTATTCTATTCTATTCTATTCTATTCTATTCTATTCTATTCTATTCTATTCCCCACAAATCGAGGATCGCTATGTAATGGTCCAGATCTTGGAATATAGGGCAAATATGCCCATCCCACTCTCCGTTGCCCTCACGTGAACCCCCTGTGGTGAATATGCACCCAAACCAAAGGGGGTTTAAGGGGATTTCAATTTAAATGTGTTAAAATGCAATGGTTTGTGTTAATAATGTTAATGGTAGTTGTGTGTTAATGGTTTGTGTTAACCGTATTTTTTTGCCCTTCTGGGCCTTAAGGATGGTGTAGGGTGTAGATATAGACATTACCTAATACTCCGAGCATCAATACAAAAGAAATGGCAATCATAACCTGGCATTGGCATCCATAAATAAGAATATTCATAGGATAAAAAAGAATAGAATAGAAAAATCAAGGTGCCAAGATTATAAATTCTTCTAGAAAAACCATATTATACAGATATTGCCAATCTCACATTAGTTCTATAGCAAAATTGGACAATCCCTAATGGTTGTAGCAATGTAATGGGGAAGTCCATCCTTAGTGAAAGCAAATAACGTAATACATTTGGATAAAGCAAACTTCAAAAAACTCCTGCTCAAAACCAACCTCTAAAACCAAATTTTGTGTGTGGATGGAATCAAAAAACCACGGTCCTATGGAACTTTGAAGAAATTGACCCAATCTAAAACAAGATTTATAGCAGGTATGATGTAATCTTACGATTACCATCTAGAAAGGGCATAGAATGGATAGATGAGCATGGGAGAATGACCCCACTAGGCTGTCCCGAGCACCTTTAATGAAAACCCTAAGTTTGGAAACCCTAAATCCGGCCGCTAAACAATGTTTGTTTTGCTGGGCCGCCTTTGTTAGCTCTGCCCCGCCAGCCTTGTTAAGCCATGCACAAAGGAGACGAAGTTCTGTGGTCGCAAATGTAGAGCCATTTGTGTCCGCAATCCACGGTTTAACGTGGATATGTGTTAGAGATTTAAGAGCTTTCTCGATCTTTTTCCTGTGAGCTTGGGCATGTGATGTTGGCCTTAAGATCGACTCATTTCTTCTCGGGCAACCTTACAAATGCCAATGACAAGCAGCAATGGTGTTCGGGGAGCCATAGCGAAAGAGCAAGAGGCCAAATTCAATGTGAGAACTAAGATGTCTGAGAAAAACATCAAATGTGGATTTGATGCCCAAATTATTAAAACCCACGCAAATTGGTTAGAGAAAATGGATAAAACCCGACGGTGAAATAGAAAAATTCGACGAGATGGATAAGCGTAAGGATTTGATGCCCAAATTAAAAAAGTTAAACATTGTTTTGCAGAAATTCATTGGACAAATGAACTCCATGTGTCTATTTAATTTAGAAATGTTGCTATGTGGGGCTTAAAATCTGGAGCTTACCCGAGATAGTAAGAAAAATTTCTTCCATGAAATAATCGTTAATCCCTAGATTCGAATATCACGGGAGCTTGATAAGTAAAAGAATTGCATACCGAGAAGGTTAACGCGGCGGTTAAGGGACTCGCTCCAAGCAATGCCACAAGGGTTTTCTCTTGCAAAACATCAGAATAAAAGACATAGAAGCTCTATAGTATAGTCCATGCAAAATTTGAAAGCGTAATCGAAATTTAGCAACTGGGCAGCCCCAAGTCAGCCAAAATTTCCACTTCTCAGAAAAATCTCATCCACTAACAAAACTCTTAGCCTTGCTCATTCTCCCAAAACGAAACGGCAGGTTTCTTGAGAAAGTTTCTTGGAGGCCATTAAGGTGATCGGATCGTAGGCCTTGCAGCAATTAAAGATCACAGATCTAATAGCTTCTTTAGATCTAAGCTTCTTCTCAAGGCCCCATGCCTTAGACAATCCATCCTCGTTTCCCCTAATACCACAATTTCAAGGTACAAATTTTGGAAAGATCGACAATGTAGCACAAACCGGGCGAAGGCCTAAGGAATGGTGAAGCTCTTGGAAGGCACTAAATAAGGAAGTCCAATGCTAGATCTTCAAGCCCGAATGTCAAATCTGAAGCCTATTCTTGAAGCCAATGTCAATCTTGAAGCATGTTTGAACCCCGGCAGCATTGTATTGCTTTTCGATTCTTTTTCTTTCTTTTCATGCAAGCAGGAGGGCAACTAAAATAAAAAGAGGGCTTTTGTTTGTGAGCCCTTGGATATTGGACCATTGAAAAAAAAAAAACTAAATCAACGACTAAGAAATGGTGCACTCTAGATGTAATGATTAGTACATCTATTCAATACGCCATGAAATCTTAGGAAAACCTTTGAAGCCATAAAAACACAAAGAAAACCCCTCATTTATCTACATATTCTATTCTATTCTAGATAGGGCCAATGCATCCAGCCCTTGCATGGAGCACCACATTTGACATCTCAAGAATGAGGAGGGTAAGACAATATCTTTTTTGGTCATCATTATCTCTTCCTAATAGTCCTCATCATATTGCACTCGCTTCATTGTGAAAGGTAGACGTTTAAAAATAGTTTAGTCGAAAGCATCCTCAATCCTCGAATACATGTTCCACTAAATACTCTCTGGTGACCCAATTGAACAAACCGCCTCGTACAACAATCTAGCCCTTATACCATTAATTGCATAAGACCATGTTCATTTTCAAGCCCCAACCAATTGTGTCGTCATGAAAAAAGAGATATTGCGGCCCGCTTCATACATAGGGTGGAGGATGTTTATGAATGTTGGTTCCCCTTCATTCTGAACCCAAAAACCAGCAATTCGAGGAATGACATCAGCCGTAAGTATTAATATCTCGCAATGGCTACAACTTCATTGCTTGCAAACCACCTCATGAACCGTAATATATATGCCGATGGCAACCGTGATGCTTCCCATGGTTCAAGATTTTGAATAAATGCATTAATTTGGTTAAGAATTGAACCAATAATACCAATCCATTGAAAGGGCACTCTTTGGTCTCGAAGCTTGGCATATCGCTTCATTTGTCATAGATGTACCAATGTATATCCGGTCCCTGCTTCCATTGTGGGTCAGAGCCGATGATATGTTCGCCCTGTAGTTATTCTTGTCGAAGGAAAATCTAAATTTAATGGTTCTCGCCATGTGCAAAGCAATTTTTCTTGTATGTTGTACATGTTGTATAGTGCCACGTGCAAAGGGGTAAAGGTTGCAAAAAAATCCATTTCCTTTTGTTGCAAATGTAATCCATCTTGTTCCTCGACGCTTTTGAACAAAGGAATCTAACAATATGTGCATCTTTTTATTCCATGTGCACATCACGTGAATCCCGGTGTAGCCAAGTTCATGTGTCGCGTGCACGAGCTTCTTCTGCCAATGTACGTGATGCTTTTTTGGTGCTATACGTACCATTTACTTGAATCGTGTTTGGTTTGATGATGTTGATATAATATCCACGCTTTCAAAGATTGCATCTTTTTGTGGTACGTGTATAAAGTGGGATCGCCCCGAGCTCTCTAGCCCTGCTCTCATTCTAGATTTATCATGTCGGTTAAACTTGCATAGCGCTCTACCTTTCCGGTAGATGCTCTCTCTATCATCCTCGATAGCTCGCATAGCATTCTACACTTCTACATCATATTTGATCATTGTCCTTCTCGATAAGTTTGCATAACGCCTCTCTTTCTCTTTAACATATGCTCTTTCTATCCTCTTCTCGATAAGTTGGCATAATGTTCCCCTTCTCTTACATCGTCTTCTTTACGAACCTTCTTCAACTAGATTTTGTGTAACACTCTTCAGTTGGACTAATCAAATTTTGCGATAATAGTTTTGTGAGCCACAATCGTAGTCGTATTTCTCTGATTTCTTTTCTTTCCGCTACTCTAGCTCGCCGTTGTCCTGCACGCTCTCTAGCTCTTTCTCATATTCTCTCTATCCTCCTCATTCAAATTTGCGTGCACTCTCTTTCTCTCTCTCGGCTGTGCTCTCTCTCTCTCTATATCTCGGTTAGATCACTTTGTGCGATCCTATCACTATCCTCCATGGTCTTTTACTTTAGGAAATTCTAACCGACATATGGGGAATATTGAAACCCGACTTTCAATCAAAAGAATAACGGGATTTTAACTTTACTTGGTACTATTATGTCCACGTTTCTTCTTCCAAACTCACTTCAACCAAGAGCAAAGGCCTCTTCTTCAAACTAGAACACGAAGGAATGAAAATTTCAATACACTCATATATATTTCTAATGAATATACACTAAATTACAGGAATTGCTAAAGGAAAGTGTGTGTGTTGAGGTATTAATTACATTAATAATAATAATAATAATATTTACTTAGCTCACTGGGGCCAAGAAGGCCATGGAGCCCAAGTACAACTGCCATAATATAGTTTTAAGTAGTAGAGAACGGTGTTCATCTACTGCTTTTATATATGATCCTACATCTATAGGTAACAATGTAAATAAGGGATGAAAATTATCTACATGTATATTGAATTTGTCTCTGATGTCTTCGTATGCCGAGCATTTAGAGAATACATGATCTTCATCTTCAACATCTGTTAGAGTCACATAACCTCGCATACAGTCTCTCTTCTACGGGTTTTGACCATCCTTTGCTTCAAATTCTAGTTCTATGAGGAGCTTAATGCAGATCTTGCAATTGTATGTCTAAGCACCTTTGTAAATTTGCCTTCGTGTATTCTGATCCTCACTGCATCACCATATGATTTTAACAGAACCTTTATAGTGCATCATTCTACTCCCTTGATCAGCCCAAATATGTTGGATTGCTAGCTGCTCCGCCTCTCCTTTGCATCAGGACTTATTGGTAGGCCAATTAGTGTGAGATAACCCCCATCGGCTAGCCCATTTCATAACATCATTCATCCAACCCCCCGACCATTTGGGAAAGAAGAGCTTGATGATAATCTGATTTGTCGGAGATCTCTTATTCTATTCACAAAGTTAACTTGCTTGGTAAAGAGCTTCTAATTCTCAAGGAAACAACTCTGTTTCTGCAAGCATAAGAGCATATGGTATTGTATTTTTGATGCCAAGCTCTTCCCTAATAAATTCACTGACCATCTCTATTTGAACCCACATTTTAGAAGGGAGATTTGCAACCCAAATAGGAGCACCATACAAAGATCACCGTGGTAACCAAGGTTTTGTATAGGAACTTTTTAAGATACCAATCATTCAATAATATTCTCGAACATCTCGACAACATCCCATAAAGGGCTGATTTGCCACCAGAATCCAGCCTTCTAATGCAATCTTTCCAATTATAATTGGAAGCAAAATCAATACCAAGGTATTTGAAACTTTCAACATTCTCAATTTCCTTCCCTGGTAAGTAAATTTCTTGGCCTTTCTCTTGTCCCAAATATCATTACCTTTGTCTTCGCCACATTCACTCTCATATGTTTTTTGCAAACAAAACGCCAAAGCATTTAAATGTGATTGTAAACCCGCCTCTTATTTGACAAAAGCACCACATCGCCCGTGATATAACAATAATTGAATCATATACTCACCTATCTTTGTACACAGGAGAGATTTTGAGCACATCCAACGCGTCAGGTTCATCTATGAACAAGCCAAATAATGTAGGTGACAATGGGCAGCCTATCTCACCCCCTATATTGTTCTTCTCACCATTATGCTTAAATCCCATGCCAAAGTAATCAAGACCTCGTAGTACATCCGTGGATAATTAGTTTGAGTTCATCCGAACTCCTATTTGCTCCATTCTCTCACCAAGTTCATTCCTCTGAACAGTGTCAAATGCTTTAGCAAAATCAATGAAAGCAACATAAAGTACCTTATTTGGTTTTTTTGCTTGCTCCACCAAAACTCTCAAGGTAAGTGCATGATCCAGGTATTGTGTTCCCCTTAAAGCTTTGCTTTGACAATGAGATCTTTTCTCATTTAGTTCAGCTCCATGAACTCAACCTATATTCCAATAGGTTTCCAAAATTTTTAGTAAAAGTACTCCCTATTAGTATAGTTCTATAATTCTGCGCTTGTTTTATGTCTCCAGCTTTAATGAACCCAGTTTTGCATTACTACATCGAAGCAAGTAGTTTTAGCTAGCAACAATCTACAATTCTAAATGTAGTTACTAAATTTGAGATATTCTTAACCATCCTTCTAACATCTCTTCCCTCTACTTATTTGTTGTCAACCAAAGTAGCCTAGCATCTTTGTGGGAATAAAATGCACTAGATAATTTGAGGTTGAAAGATAGACATGAATTTATATCATGTGGTATGTCTAGATGGGATTGTATAATCGAAGTCGATTTCTATGGGCTTACGATGCCAAAGAAACATGCTATATGCTTAAAGGTAAGGTAAAAGCTCTATACTAAAGGTTTTGAGTTGAGCATCTCCGTGATGTTTCCATTGGGTTATGTTAAATAATCTTGCGATTTTAGCTAGAGCAAGGCAAAGGTGCGTGCCATCAGGGGTTCCTCCATTGCTAGCATGCAAGATACCTTTATAAACTATGTGAACATAATAGAAAACATGCATTGGGTATTATCATCTCGCTTTAGGCGTGAAGGCATATGTGTAGTACATGGAGCGGATAAGCTTTGAGATATTCCAGTGTCATATATACTTTATTGTTCCCAAGACCTAACCTAAGAGGCATCAATAATGAATGAAGTTTGGGGCGTTTGTGAATTTGTTTTGATTTTTAATTATATTGCTAGGCTATACAAAAGCTATAACAATGACTCTTTTTGATTGAGCAATCTAGACAACAACCTTAAGGTTCTATTTAGCAATACTTGAGAGAAAATAGTGACACATAAAGCCACAAAGACATGGACAAATAGAATAAATGGCAGCTCTAAAAATGTCAATTACCACAATTGAGCAATTTCAAAATGACTTGAGGTTGACATCGTTAAAAACTAATAAAGATTTACTAAAGGAGGAGGGACAAATGGGAAGGAACTCATGTAGGAGGCAAAGTCCTAGGTGTAGAGAGTATGCTTAATTATGTATGGTTTGGCACTTAGTGAGGTGCTCACTGTGCCAATAATTTGATATTCGCAATACTTGGTACTTAAAACATATGGTTTTGACACATGCCCTTTATCCGAGCATCTTTGTGAAACACCGATAAAATGAGATATTTTCATCTACCTACCATGGTAAAAAAAAGAAAGGAACTGGGTGAGCCACAAACCATGGTCCGGAATAGTGAGGAAGGCTCACCAATATGGCAAGACTTGGTTCTCCAAACAACATGGTTTGACGATGCCGCTAATTGGAGGAAGAAATTTCTAATGCACGCATTCCACGCTGCTAAGTGATTAATGGTTATTATAGCAAAAGTAAAAAAAAGTCTTATGATATTTGATGGCCTCATCTCATTCTCAAGAGTCATTATCTCCGACATCTAGTATCATCATTAAATTCTGCCAAGGTTTTTCCCTTTGAAAACCTTTCAAGGGGTTTTAATCCCAGTAGTAATGATTGTACTAGCCCATTGTATGGGTCCCATGACCTATTGGTCTCCTCGGCGATTTAAAAACTATTCTATTCTATTCATTCAAAACATCCTTTTAGTAAAAATTTAATAACTTTTTAATTTTATGGGCAAATCTAATAGCAGAAGCCGGGCATGATTTTAAAAGTTTTTTTTTCTTTTTCCAGCTTCTCTAATCGCCATGGCCCTCTACATCTATTTTGTTACACCATGGCATCATCGCCATAGCCCGATTCTAACGCCGCCAAAGCCATTCGTGCGCTTTTCAAAGCCGCTTTGGTCCAGCCCTTCATTTCTCTCGTGTTTTTTTTTTTTTTTGGCTATGGCTTCGTTGCATATCTACGCAGTTTGTAGATTCGAAAGGGGAACCCGCGTAAGATACTTAATACAATTTATATTCGGGATTCGACAAGAGGTATTCGTTCTTCCATCCACGTTGTTTAATCTAAAGGTTTCGTTGACCTCGTATGTTTCTATTGATTGATGAAAGGTTCTAGGCCATTGACATAAGCAAAAAGATCAAAAATACGCTTGGTCGTAATAAGCATGGGCTAATGAGAAGCAAAAAGCTTAAAGCAACGAATGTTCCTAGGGAAACCGCTTTCCGGCATATATCCAACCCTTTGAATCTATCAGCATCTTACCACTATTAGGAAGGAGTCTTCTGACCCAACAGCCATAGCGAGAAACATCAAACATGAAACAAAAATAATAAAGATGTGAACTTACAAATTGACCTGGTGAGAGCCAATTCCGTGAGAATCTCGCAATTACATTATCGATGTGAGTAAGTATCCCTTTATATTCATCACGATGTTGCGATGTTTGTATCCATAAAATTACGATGTTGCGTAGCAGAAACGAAGGTATTACCTAGGCGGACTTGTTTTAATCCATAAAATTACGATGTTGCCTTTGAAAAATGACAGATTACCCGCACCACTTATTCACTTTGCGGTGAAGAATTTTCTTAACCAAAAACGTGGCAAAGAAATAGAGGCTTCAATTGGTGTCTGGAGAAACATATCCCAAACGTTGGCAACCAAAAGGAAGGCTAAATCTAAGTGCGTGAAAAAATTCTTGCGAACAAAAAGAAAAATTATAAACCTAATTAAATATGTTGAGAAAACACGCTGATTTATTGGCCATATAGAATCTGGCATGTAGGCAATATACCCCTATCTTGCCCCTTTGCTTATTTGACCAAGAAAAGTAGCATTAGAGGGAGGTACAAATCGAGGAGGACCATGTTGTTTAGGAGGGAATTCCATGCAACTTCTTCATTTTCTTGCGTAAATTTTATGCGCCTATCTTTTGGTCCCGGACATCTATCATGTTGGATCACCACCAAGAATCCAATTCTCAATCCCCCCACCATTTTGGGTTATCCAGCCTTTTCCATCTCCTTCCACAATTAAGAAGTGTCTTCATCAACACTTTTCTTCATTCTTTGCTAGGCACCCCATTCTTAGTTTTCAAGAGGACATGTGTGCCTACTAAGATACATCAATTATATCGAAAGAGCGTAGGTTGCGTCTTAAGTCCTTGTGAAGGGAGGATTTAAAAGCAACTGCGGTTCTTTTAAAAAAGGACAATGCCCTGGTTTAAATCGTTTTTCTATGGAATTCTTTCAGAAGTACTGGGATTGGTTGGAGGATGACATATACGATGCTTTCTTGAGTTTCAAAGATTTAGGTGCCTTGATAAGATTTTGAATATGGCTTGCGTCTTCCTCATTACAAAGAACCCATATGATAAGATTTCTGATTGGCGACCTATTACTTTGCTTTCCTCTGTTACAAGATCTTTGCTAATATATTGGCAGAAAAAGTTTGAGATATTTTGGCTGAGTCTATCTTTTCGACACAATCTGGCTTTCTCCCTCTGGCTTTCGATGCAACCTGACGTTGCCATCACGCCGCATGTGAAACATGTTTACAACGTAAAAATGACATATCATGTATGTTTTTACAACGTCAATTACGTTTTCACAACGTCACATATGCGACGCGATGTCGCGCTGCGACGAATCCACAACGACGTCATTTGCGACGTGCGATAAACGTTCTTAGGGCGTGTGCATGTGACGTCTGACGTCGCTGATATGTTGCTAGGACGTCCCTATTGACATCATAAATTGTCCATTCTGTAGTAGTGCTCGTCAATGTATTTTCAACAACGTGGTTGCTGCATACAAAGGAATATATTGGGCTCGATTACAGGGTCAGAGAGCAGTGTATCTTAAACTTTGATTTTGCTAAAGCATATGGTAGTGTTGATTAGAGTTTTTTGGAGGTGTTCTCTTGCTCTTGGATTCAGGCAATCATTTACAAGAAATGTTATGAAATTCCATAAGTCAACAAGGTCTACTGTACTTTTTCAGGGCGAGCCATCTGATATTTTTGTAGTGGATAGAGGAATTCGACAAGATTTTCCCTTATCGTCTTTTCTCTTCACAATTGTAGTAGAAATATTATTTCAACTTTTTTTTGTGGCTACTGGGTGACATCATTCAAGGTCTACTAATGGACGACGGTTTTTAAGAGGTATGTAATCAATATGCAAATGATATTTTTCTGTTCCTAATTGCCGCGGCTGAAAATCTTCATAATGCTAAGCTATTATTAGACATGTTCTCCTTAGCATCAGGGGTTCTTGTGGGTTGGCAAAAGTGTACTGCTTTGTGCACGTTAGGCAATCCCATCCCTCCATGTCTTTGGACTATCTATCAAAGGTTTTGCTACATGGTAAGACCACAAAGTTACTTGGTATCCTTGTTGAAATCCACGTCTCTGATTCAGATGCTTGAGGTGAAATCATTAGAGCATTGCAGAACCACTTATTCAAGCACTAATATTGGTGGAATGCAGTTAAACTATCAATGCCTGGTAGAATCACTGTAGCTAAATGTATTCTTAGTAATACCTATGTTTACATGGCATCTACTCTACTAGCCCCTCGATTATGACAGAGGAGATTGTACATATCATCAGGAACTTCATTTAGGGTGGAAATGAGGAAGGAGCTGTGGTCAAGGTAGCTTAGGCGAAGTGCACTAGAGCTGATTGTTGTGACTTATAATTGCGATTCTCTTGATTAAAAGAAGAACGTACTAATTTGGAATATTTACCTTCAGATTCATTCTTATGCATAGACAGTGGTTGCGCCGGTTGGAATAGTATGTCCGCTAGAGTTAGAGTCTTGTTTTGCATTTTATTTTGTATAGCTTTTTGATTGATGAATAATGTCGTCCTTTAAAAAAAAAAAGAAAAACACGACTACAAACAAAATAAAACTGATTAGCACTAAAACCTTGCATATAAACATTCCATTTACAAAAACTACACTGCATTTATAAGTATATCTCTGTAGAACACCAAAATCTCCAACAACAACTACAATGCCTTCAAAATAGCAAAAAGAAGCTCCAATGACGGCAAAACAAGCTCCAACGATGGCATTAACAAGCTTAAGACGTTTGCAAACAAAAGAAGTTGCCAAGTCATGACTATTACTTTTCCATGGATTGTTTGAGTAATAATCAAATCCAGCTTCTATATGTGCATGTTGAGAAGCTATTTGATGTAATCGTTATTCAAATCGAAAACGACAACATGACCAACCCATTGGTATGTGCTAGGGACCCGCTTTGTACGAGGGGTTTCCCACCTAAACCCCGAAACCAAAAGCTCCTCACATAAGCCAACGGAAGCGAAATTCTCGGGACGACGTAAAATAGTATTTTTTTTCCGGTTGTGCTTTTCCTTTCTCTTTCTTTTCCGCTATGGCGAGCTTCAAGCTACCATGGCGCTCTCCATGCTCGGCCGGCGAAGTTTTGGAAGGAGTGTTTCACCACATTGCATGAAAGTGGCCTTTCGCCAGTTCTGGCCGAAAAATTTCCACGAGAAATTTCATGGCGATTGAAATTCTCCAACGAAATTTTAACCATCTTAAAATTTTAGCCCGTTCTTGAGGATCTCTGGTTGAGGCCTGGAAAAAACACCTTTGGTTCATCCAGATTTATGCACTGAAGGGAAAAAAAACACCTCTGGTTCATCCAGATTTATGCACTGAAGAAAAAAAATCAGAAAAACAGCTTGTTCTTGAGGATCTATGATCGGGACGGAAAAAAGACCTCTGATTCAACCAAAAACATGCACTGAAGGAAAAAAATTAAGAAAAGCAAACCATATTCAATCTTGATCATCAGAAAATCGGATGATCTTGAGCTCGGTTCTGTCTAGGGCCGCCGGATTTGTCTTGAGATTAGCATCCGACCCTTTAGATCGGCATCAGAGCTTCTAGCCTCATTGCTTCAGATCGCTGAGCTTCAAATCGGCTAGGGCAGAAACAGAGGGAGCAGGCGGCGCCGCACAAAAACGCCGCCACGACGTCAACATGAAATTTCGCGTTTTAAAATTTAGCTGAAATAGGGCGAAATTTTAAGATGGTTAAAATTTCGGAGGACTTGATAGTTGAGGCTACATGTCTGGTGACTTTTCTTTTGAAATGGAGCAGTTCTGGAGGTCAGTGATGTATATTTTCTTGTATTTCGAGTTCATTCCCTGTGTAGGAATCCTGATGCCGCCATTCCTTCTAATGATTTTTTGATTTTTTACAGGTTCTTGAGTCTCGGTGGCAGTATAGCAACATTTTCCCTTGCAATAGATATGCATTTATGCCTTATAAGGAGAATTGCCTTATGAGGAAGAACGCTCAGAAAAGAACTATTTTCCAGACTTCAAGGTGTCAGTTATGGCGGACTTTCTGTACTCTATGGGCTCGCTTAAAGAAGAAACGGAATCGGAGCTATGCTTTTTTACACGAATCAGAGCTATGTTTTTTTACAGGGGATCGGAGCTATGCTTTTTTTTACAGATGGAATGTTATCTGAGAAAAGCTTGGATGTGGTAGCTGTTAGACTCAAGCAAATTAGTGGCTTGCCTAGCAGGGATTTATTCTTTGAAATATATGTACGTTTTGATGATTAATGAATACTCGGTTTTGTTGTTAACCGATCTGTGTAAAATTTGTGTAAAGCAGTGTTAAATCTGTGTAATGCAGTGTTAAATCTTGTAAAATAACTGTGAATAAACTTGTGGCAACGCTCTAAGCGGCGCCGCCGAGAAACCCCAGGGCAAGAATTACCTATTTTAAACAAACATGAAAAAAGCGAGGAATTTCGCTTTCCGGTGGTTTACGTGGTAAGAAGCTCACTCAAACAGAGAAAAACTACACCTTCGTAGAACGCGAAGCTTTGGGAATGATCTTTACCATTAAGAATTTCCTCATCTTCTTTGTCGATCATAAGGTGGTCATTACCTAATCAACAAGCCTAATCCTATGGGACGACTCGCTAGATGGATGTTGTTTTTGAAGAATTTACTTCAAAATCATCAATAAACTCATAGTGCCTATGTCATCCCGGAGTGTTTATCATGTACTAACAACGACATAGTAATTTGAAGGCCTTATTAAGTTTCTATAGAGTTCCATGTTTCATGTATCATGCATCATGTTGGGGAATTATCCATGAATCACGGGGAGTTATGCATGAAAAGTGCTTGGCATGTTCCTCCCTGGAATTCTTGGTGAAATATAATATTTTCCATATAATGGTTTTCAACGAGTGCACATGTTTCACATGGAGGCAGATGTGAAGAATTTGTCAAAATAGTTCGGTAATTTTAGCCTTCTAGGGGTCTATTCAGACCAGCCGTTAAGTTAGGTTAAGTTAGCATTTTTAACCACAAAACTCTTCACACCACAAGTTAAGTTATCATAATATTAGTTAGTGATGGTTAACTTTTTTTTTAACGGAAAACCTTGACCGAACCTTCCTTCACACCTAACACCGCAGTTAATATGCTGTTAACACAAATTTAACTAGACCGTTAAAATACACGACGAAATCTTAAAAATTAAAGTGACCCCGACGAGGTCACTTTAACTCCAGTTAATTAGCGATGCATTTTCCTACACGGCGGGCAGATATGGCGAGGGATCGAGGAGGGCTTGGGCGCGGTCGAGGCGTGATGGAGGGAATCGAAGTTAGGGATGAACAGATAATTTTTTTTTCCAGAGTAAAAAACCAAAATCACAGATTCGAGGGTGAAAATCTGCATCGAGAAGGATGTTGCCAGGCTTTACATCACAGTGAATAACACGGACCTTGGATTCGTTGTGCAAGCAAGCCCACAAGCAGAACCGATGGCAATCTGGCGTCTCATTTCCCAGCTCAACACAGGCTGGTGTGCATTTTTAGGGAACAGATGTTTGTCGAGGCTGCCATTGGGCACTCATTTTTTTTTAACTCATTGTTGCATTGCTCCATTCTCATGTACCTGTTTCTCACATATCTTCTAATTGTGAAGCTACAATATGCCAAGTGGATGCGGCAAATGATTTCAGTTGATTACAGTTTTATAAGTAAACGACGAGCTCCAACAAGGTCAGCCTACCTAAATTTGCTCTGATGTTGTAGTACCAGATATGCAAATCTAAGACATTACGTCCTAGTTCTGTCCAGCTCATGTCTATGGTCGTAATAAATTCTAAAATATGAACTCCATTGCTTTAAACAACGCCAGTGTTGTCTAAGGCTAGGTGGCTGTAAATTCCTTGCAAAACCATGTCATTTATCTCTTATGAAATACCATCATTATAAATCAAGCATCGCTTTCAACAAGTTGAAATAATCCTTCTCTTCCCCGCAGCTTCAAGCAAGGAAATGATTAGTAATTGAAGTTGTAAAAGGCTTACTGAATCTTTCTGCATAAGAGCTTACTTTCAATAAGGGCAGCTTGTAAGGCCCTCCTTGTTGATCGCTTGAAGAGTAAAGTTGGAGTTCATATTCCACCAAGTGAGATCTTTGGTGGATACATTGTAAGGTGTGTCAAAGACTAGCAAGCGAACAAAAAATAAAGAAAAGCTGGTTGGGTGTGAAGGTGTCCCTGCGACATGTTGTGTGCTTCTATCTCAAGCCTCTTCCACCAATATGGTAAGCTGCTGCATATGTTTTTACAGCTAAAAGCCTATGCTTTATAAGGTAAAAGCTTTCAGCAGGGGCCCAGTTATGACTCACACATCTATTGCTCGTTTCCTTTACTTGCCCATTATTTTAGGCTCACATCCGTTGTGCAAAGAAGAGACCATATTGTAGAAGCAAGAAAGGCCCATTATTAGAGCTTGTTCTACCTTGCTGCTAATCCATTACAAGACGAAATTTGAATAAATAGGAACAAACAAAGTTTTAGGTTGGCTAGAACAGCTTGCACCCCCGTTGCAGGCTAAGATGTTTAGAGGGATTGTTGTGTCTTGCCTAAAAGGTATAGGCGCCTTGGGTGATGCTCTTAGCTGTTGTTGGTTATTGCAAGCTTTGATGTTTAGAAGTTTTGTTCTGCAGTTGTGCATCCACTTCTGTCATCCTCATCTCTTTTCATCCTCAACAGGACCATTGCCCCTCATATATATGTTGTCTTGGCTCAGAAGAAAGAGGAAAAACGGACTAAATTACAAGTATCATTTCTATCCTAACTGTGTGTGGTATAGCCATTGGCAGATAAAGAACTCATTTCTAGTTCTGTTTATTCTGAGAAAATAAGTCATTCCTGGAAGTGAGTTCAATGTTTTGTCCTGAACATTCTTTTTCCAGCATAGTAATATCTTCATAGTGTACATGTGAAAGGAATAACATTAAGAAATTTTGTCATTCTATTTCCGTCAAGATTATCTTCCTCCTTATAATGTGTTTATTTCTCGTCCATTGTTGGTAGCAAGTATAAGGAATAAAGGTGAAAAATACTCTTGCTTGTAAGTTTCGAGCAAGTAAATTTTTTACTTTGCATGTTTCTAACTTAAATCTGCTGTATTGTAGAACCAGTTTCCACCCTTTAGAAATGTTGTTGGTGTTGCACCTGCTATGGCTGCGAACTTGCCCATGTATCATCCAGCAGCTCCAGGATATGTACTCCGACCACGGTATAACAACTCATGTCATTTCTCCAGGCACAACAACATATGGAGAATTGAACTATGGTGAAGGCAATAAGTAGTTTTGTGGTCAGGATATTATGGCAATTTCATGCATATGACAAGTAATTTTGCTGACTTGGAGGTTTAATGTTTATAGCCAAGTTCACGCACTATCAGATTGTTGGGGCTGTAGAAGCCACGCAGAAAGTTAATAAAATGAAATAAAATGCCAGAGCTCTTCATTCAACTACTCGATGATTTTTCTCTTTATGGAATAGTAGCACGTTATAACCTTAACATTGGAATTTAAAATTTTGGATTCACTGACTGAAATGCAGCGAAACCAATTAACCAACATTGGCTCCAGCTCCAGCTTAAAACAAAAAATCTATAATTTGCTATTGGTCAACTTCAAATAATGCGAGAAGCGACAAAAAACAGTAAACTTAACTAGATTGGTGTGAACATGTTTTAGTCAAGTTAACATTGTAACTTAACTAAAGCTTGTCTGAAGACATTTTGGTTAACCACTAACTTAACAAGACCATGTCTGAACAACTAGTAGTTAGGTTAAATTTTTTGACTTAACTTGTATTTGGTGTGAAAGTATTTAACTTATCTTGGTTAAGTTAAGTTATTTAACCGAGACTTAACTATTTTTAGTGTGAATGCAGTTGTTGTAGTTAAGTTAAATCAAGTAGTTAAATTTTTTTAACTTAACCTAACTTAACGGTAGGTGCGAATGGTCCCTAGATATAATACGTGCCACAAACATTCCGTCCCAGAATGCGTTTCCTTTGCCTTTCCACGCCCGTGTGATGGACGACATCCAGAAACCCTGTTTAGTCTTTAGCACGACGAGCACGAAGCACCGATCACTTCCTAAAGCCGCTAGTCTGATTAGAAAATTTGGGTTTTGACATTTGCAATGAGCCAGCTAAGGAAGCACCGAATTTGGTCTCGCGGTCCATTTCTGCAGTTGGTTTGGCATTTGATGATTCAATTGGAAGCAGGGTTTTCAGGTTAAAATTTGGCAGCATGGTTTTCATGGCAATATGGATATTTTGCTTGATTTTTTGTTTTGGCTTCGGGGACATAGAGGGATCTGTACATGAGTATCATAATAGGAAGTTTAATCAATGGGGTAATGGGTATGCTGCATTTGGTGGCAGCGAAGGGTTGTATAAGAGTGCACCAGATGCCGAGGGACAGGGTATTGCCAATGGTTTATCGTATATCAGGTGAAGGTTCCGCTTCTCAACACTTGATGTGACTTTTCAGATTATGAATTGTTTCAAAACATGGTTGGATGATTTCTCAAAATGATAATAGTTTCTTAGTGCAATAAAAATGACATATACTGCCTAACATGTCAGCTTGCAAACATGTGTGTTATTTGACAACTTATGTGTTGTGTTACTTGTCAGAATAAAGCTAAAAAAGGTTTAGTTGTCCTTCATTTTTACAGATTTGATACCACGTTCACACGAACTAATGAATCTGCTCATCGACATGATGTCATGGAGCATAGCACGGGGCTGGTTGAGGCAATTATTTTTGAACTTCGAGAGCAGGAAAAAATTGGGGGAGCTAATTCCAGTGGCCATCCAATTTTGTGCTGCACTCCAGAAATTGCCGAAGAGATGGGGTGCAGAACAGGCGAAATAATAGTGCATCCAGAGGATGGCTGGCCAAAATTGTTGAAGGTTTCATTTCGTGGGAATCAGACACTTGCAAGATTGTCAGATGAAACTGTTAATATCACCAGGAATGGAATGTACACTCTATACTTTGTGTTCTGTGAACCCCAGCTTAAGGATCTGACACTGAATGGGAAGACCATGTGGAAAAATCCATCTGGTTATCTACCTGGAAGAATGGGACCACTGATGAAATTTTATGGACTATTTTCTCTTGCCTATTTGCTGCTTGGCCTCTTATGGTTTGTTCAATATTTACGGTTCTGGAAAGATATTTTGCAACTTCAAAATTGCATTAGTGCAGTCATTTTTCTTGGCCATGCTGAGATGGCCTTATGGTATTTTGAGTATGCGAATTTTAATGCAACTGGTCAGAGGCCTATTGGGCTCACAACTTGGGCTGTAACCTTTGCTGCCATTAGAAAGACAATTTCTCGTCTTGTCATATTAATAGTATCAATGGGTTATGGGGTGGTAAGACCAACTCTTGGTGGTTTGAGCATGAAAGTCATGCTTCTTGGAGCAACCTATTTTTTAGCAGCAGAGACATTGGATATGATGGAAAACGTTGGGAGAATAGATGATCTGTCTGAGAAAGCTCACATACTTCTAGTGCTGCCTGATGCAATTCTTGATGCAGTCTTTGTTGTTTGGATATTTACATCATTATCAAGAACATTGGAGAAGCTTCAGGTATCAGATTACTTTTTAGGTTGATGTCTTTATGGCGATATAACATTGTTTTGATATAAATTTCACAGGCAAGGAAACAACATGCAAAGTTGGAGCTCTATAGGAAGTTTACAAATGCTTTGGCCATATCTGTGGTCATTTCAATTATTTGGATTGGATATGAGGTATGTACTTCGGTAGATGAATCATTCCTTCAGCTTGGTCCAAATAATTCATGTTTTGGTAGTATATACGTAATGAAGGAGTTCAAATTGTTCTTGTGTCGTCCACATTATTTTTAACTGGCTTGCTGTCGAATATTTGAGAAAAATAACAACTCTTTTCTATTGCATCATATGCCAATGGCTATTGAACTGTAAATGCAAGAGTTCATTGGCCCAGCTTTCAGTTATGGTAGACAGTTTCATCTACTAAATGTAGCCCGGTGTCATGATAAGATCATAGAACTGAGATCGCATGCCACATGTGGCGAACATGAACATGCCCAAGTTCATTAATATAGCTACTTTTTTTTCCTAAGGATTATATTTTCAGGCATTTCTGAAGACTATAGGTGATTAAGCTCTCTTTCTTCTGTTGCAGCTTTATTTCAGGGAAACAAATTCCTTCAATTTGCGTTGGCAATCTGCTTGGATGGTTCCTGCATTTTGGAACATTCTCAGCTTTGGGATACTTTGTGTCCTCTGTGCTTTGTGGGCTCCATCCCAGAACTCCACTCGGTAAGGATGAATAAAGGTTTGCATTGTTTGGTTATGCTCAGAAACTTCTTTACAACCTGGTGAACCCATTTTGTTGGCTCAGTTATGCATATTCCGAAGAGGTTGGAGATGATGGAGAGGATGAGGAATCTGTATCATTAACTGGTGGGAAGGGTGCACTGGAATTAGAAAAGATCCCTGGCAAACAAGAAAAGAAGGAGAGAAAGTTAGGAACTACTGATATGTTTAGCCTTGAGGATGTGGAAGAAGATAAACGGGAGTAACAAAATGCAAAAAATTGCATGCAGGATGTACAAACAAACAAGAGCTAATGCAAATAAAGAGCTATGTTAATAACCACCTCTGACTGCGATTTCATACACCAAGTGTGGGATATCGAGCACCTCTTCTGTTCTAGGTGAGTATGGGAAGATGCTGGTTGCCTTGAATCATCCAACCTCCTCTTTAGAAGAACTCAACAATTGGGGTGATCTCAACAGATTGTTAGAAGTGCTAGCATTCTTCATAGGACTTTGCTATTGTTGTAGGTTGGAATTGCTGCCTTCTTGCGGTGCCATTATTGTAATGGAGGGATGAATCCCATTTCTATGTGAAATGAACATTTCTATCGATCCAGTAGACAAGAAAAGTTATACAGGAAATGACTTGAGTAGGTATAGCATAGAGAAGAATTTTCTAACAGGAAAATTCTCATACAGATCACTTACTGTGTATGCTTGTGAATCAATCACATTAGACGAGATGAATTTGGAGGTTACAGCAATAAAATAACAGCTAGATCCTGTCTACTACTGCCAGCTGGATATGGAGCACAGCATCCGGTGTTAGAAGGATCATTATCCATGCAGAATTGTTTCATTTCAATAGTAGGATAAATTGAGAGATAATTATTGCTAGTAACGTGGGATAAAAACTTACCTGTGAGGGTTTAGATAATGTTGGCTGGAGATATCACAGCTTGACATGCAAATAACAAAAGAATTGCTGTGAAGTTATGTGAGATTTCCTTGGAATCTGTCTTCCAGTCAGTAGTCAGTCAGTTAGTATATCTTGGGTACAAACTTGTGTTTGATGGTCAAGGATGTAAAGTCAGTCTGAATGATAAATTGAAGTTCTTTGCCAAACGTGTTGGGAAATTGTTTTAGATGGATGGAGTTACATTTGATTGTATAAATATTGTGACAGCCGCTGATATTGAAACATGATTGGCACACACTACAACAATGTAAAATTCATGGCAAAGAAAGGAATTATACCTTGTAAAGAAGAAAATGATAAAACAACATATTTTGTGAAGGATGTATTATGGGGAAAATTAGCAGAGACTTCCAATTGCAAGAATCCAAACATAAAGCTCACATCTGCCTTCCACATTTTGATCCCCTTCTCCGGCAGCCATTCACAGTGTTCATGTTTCATCTTATAAAACAATAGAGGCCAGTTGTCTTTATTGCAGAACCTGAACAGAAGGGATTTTAGATGGCCGATCAAACGTTTCTTCTTAGAAAAATGTAGTCCTTCACGAATCCCTTTCAATTAGGGACATCGTGCACTAGATAAGGCGTTGGAGCTTTCGAGCTACATTCCCAAAACAACTGTATTAACTCCGGAATAGTGAGCGCATCCGATCTTTTCAAAAGAGTAGAGTAATTGCCAAACAAAGCATCTATATCATCATGCCTATGCCCAACCATCATGAACCCCAACTGCATCTCGTCAAACACACCATGCCATACAAGGTAAGAAAAGTACGAAAACATATATATACAAGAAATTTAATGTGTCCTATGATGCATGTTCGAGTTTTAGCATGTTCCTACGTGCAAGTTCTTGTAAAAGAATCTCTTGAGAATACTCTAAATTCATAGATTCTCTAAGATTCTACCAAGGTTCTCTTAGAGGGTTCGTGAGCATTTCTCTAAATATTATAAGATTCCCTCTAGATTCCATTAAATTTCCCTAGATTCTCTAAGATTGTATGAAGACCCCCTTAGATTCTCTTAGATTCATTTAGATTTTATCAGATTGTCCTTAGATTCAAAGAGATTCTATAAAGATTCCCTTAGATACTCTAAGATTTCATCAACATTTTCTTAGATTCCCTTAGATTTTATGAAGATTCCTTTAGATCCCCCAGATTTTAAGAGATTCCCTTAGGCTTGTAAATATTTTCCTAGATTCTCTTACATTTTATAAGATTTTCTTACATTTTATTAGATTCTTCTGGATTCTTTTACATTCTAGAACTTTTTAGAACATTCTAAGACTTTCTGGAACATTCTAAGACTTTCAATATATTCTAGAACTTTCTAGAAGTATTTCCCACATTCCCGTAGATTCTAGGGGGAATTTTCTTAAATCCCCCCTAGATTCTCTTATGTTCTAGAACTTTCTAGAAGATTCTAGAACTTTCTAGAGCCTTCCAGAACATTCTAGAACCTTCTTGAACTAGTTAAAATGTTATAGTCTATTTTATCTTAATGGAAACATTACCCTTAAGTATATGTGAAACATAAATTATTTATGGAATTAATGCTTGGTTTAGTGGTTAGAATGGGGGGCTGGGGGGTCAATGGCTAGGGTTCGAATCCTCTACACAACATAAAAATTTTAAAAGCCTTTTCCTAAGGGATGAGCATTCAATTTGGGCCGTAGGATCTTCGACCCGATCAAGGGTCGAGATCTCACGCAACATGAGCCATAGGATCTATTACATATAATTCCCAAAGTCATGTGCACCATAGAATATGTGCCAAGCCACGTGAGCCGTAAGATCCTGGATCGATGATCATGATCGAATCAACCTGGACCGTAGGATCGATTACATATAATTCCCAAAGCCATGTGCACTGTAGGATGTGTCCCAAAGCAACGTGAGCCGTAGGATCTCGGACCGACGATCAGGATCAAATCAACATGGACCGTAGGATCGCTTACATATAAGCTATATCTGGGCCGTACGATATGCCCCAAAGCCACGGGAGCTGTAGGATCTTGGACCGGCGGTCAGGATCAGATCAACCTGGACCGTAGGATCGTGTCTATACGGATTATATATAAACTCTCAAGCCATCTGGGCCGTAGGATACGTCCCAAAGCCACGTGAGCCGTCGGATCTCGAACGGACGGTCGGATAAGCGCGACAAACATAAGAACATATATAAGAGGAGATATATGCGGCCAGAGCAATTATCAAGCTGAAGGTAAAGCCTCCTTGGTGGCTTTTTCGGTCTTGAGATTTCCCTCGAAGGCACATCATATGGTTTGCCTGATTTATTAGTCACCTTGGTCTTCAAAGCCTTGGACTCTAGAATGGAAGAAGCCCATGCACATGTGGGTTTAGCTGTATCATGTAGGTGACCCCAGGTATCTTCAGCTGAATCTTCGAGTGTCTTCGATACATGATTGAGAGACCCAACGTGAAAGTTAGAGTCATCCTGCCAAAGCTCAACCGGAGAATGGCCTAGTTCTCCTATATCATGACCATGCATCAGAGCTCCAATGACGCTGACCTTACCTTCAGACGCTCCCCTCTCCATATCGCCTTGGCTAACTTTCTAAGCCAAGGCACCATAGTCTTATTCTGGTCCATTTTATTATGAATGATTGTAAGAGCTTGGTCGGGTGCATGTTGCGACAATGCTCGCCAAGACCAATAAAGGCTTCTGCAAGATAGCTGTGCAAACATATGAGCCTTCCTTTCCCATGCTAACTCTCTTCTTTCTAATAGATCCCGTGTTTTAGCTAGCTTCTTTTTGATAATTATACATGTATTGTATTTGGAGTCGAAAGCTATGTGCTTGTCCTTTGATGTAACTATATATTCATGTAATCTTTTCATACATGTAATATAATCCACTGCCTTAACCTCAAGAAAAAAAAAGGGGAAGTTACAATCACCAAATGAATGTTTTAATGCACGGAAATATGCCTGAGCGTCGGATGAGAAATGCCCGAGCGACTGAGAAGAGCGCTAGAGCGCCGGAGATGGCTTTTAAATGCCTGAAAAGAATGTTGCTAGAGCACATGCTTAATCAAGAATGGATCTAATGCCACTTTCAAATTCCCCATGTGTGAAATTAGAATTATGCATACAAGATTTTGTACTATGTGGTCTTTTTTGATTTGTAGATTTGACCTTTTTTGAAAATGTCACAATTAGTATTCAAAAATGGGCCCTCATTTCAAATTTGATTTGAGGCATACCCCATATTTTGGCCAGAAACCGTCACCGTATTTTTCTGGAGACAGAATTCAGTGCAAATTTTTATGTCAGAAATCTCCAGGCACTTTTCGGGTCGGACGATTATTTATTGACACGTGTGCCTCCATTAAAAGCATTTGCTCATATATAAAACCTATTCCAGAGCTTGCGAGCACCTCCCCGACTCCACGACTGTCTAACTGACTACGTGAGTGTCTAACTAGTCCAAATTTCATAAGTGCCTATCCGCTCCATGTCCCCATGATGCCATGAAAGCACACACAAAAAGCTAAGTTTCTTGATTTTTTTAGCTTTAGCTTAAAGCTTAGTTTGTAGCTAAATGCTCCGTGTTCAAGATCCCAAAGATCGCCATGCACCTCTCGAGTGACCACCAAACAATCCTGCGCTCTTTCATCAACTCAGAAGGATTGCACTGATGATTTTGCTGAATTTGAATAAGCAATTTATCCATGTTCAAGCTCACATAGAGCTTGAGCTTCCGACATCGTTTTCATTGTATGGGGGCAGTAGCATCGCCATCTCGTTTCTTCAAAGCTGTGCCCGAAAATTGGCGGGAGTTTTCAACCATCAATAATTAATGCACGAATCATATTTATGACACGTATGATGCCATTATAGAGCAATTATTGCGACCGATGTATTATCAGTGCTAATTTTTCGATTCGGATTAGAATTTTCATGAGCCCCTATCCAAAGCCCCGAGCACCTACTCAATCCAGTTCCCAATAGCGCCATATATCCTGCTTACATAATTGGGAATTCTTATTGCGGTCGTGATCTGACAAACATTTCTTAGGACTGGCTATGTTCATGGTCGGTGGTGCTTATGTCCTTGGGAATCTGTCGTGATCGGATCTAAAATCATTAGGACTGGCAAAACTTGGGATCTATCGTGATTGGATCTGCAATCGTTAGGGATGGCGTTGCTTTTGATGTCCTGACAGGACTGCTGCACAGTGTAACATTTTGTTCATGTAAATACAAACCTGCATTGCTTTTCTCCCGAAGGGGCTAAAAAGGATTTGTAAAATTTTGATTATATAAACATCAGTGCCTTCTTGATGATCATTTTTGGCAGTTCTGCATCATTGGTTTCCTGTTTACCTAAGGGGCCTAGCTCGGAGGGATCGCCACGCCGATCCTGTCGAGGTAGGCCTCGCTTCTTTAGAAAATGCTTGGTCTAGCTTTCAAGTATCACGATTGCGATTCTTCAAAGCTTAGCCCTAGATTTGCTTCTTGATTCTGCTTCATTATTGTTATATTTTCAAGTTGTAGTGTTTCTAAGCCAGGCTACTTGCAAGGATTCACTTTCTCAGGGTACATTAGAGAGTTCTAGAAACTGTTGTTACCTCCCTTCAAAGGAGTGAGTTTTCCTCTACCGATTTCTGGATGCCTCTCTAGGTCAATGGAGCTTAGGCACTCACTGAGTTCCATTATATAGAGAAGCTCGAGGGAAGACAAGAGCAGGGGAAATCTCCTCCTTCTAATGGTGGAAGTTTTTAAATGCAATCTGCTAACTGCCATATGGCCCTTGCCTCCACTATTATAACATGTAAACTCTATACCCAATTTAGGGTAGCTAGATTTCATATGCCCTAGTTCATGACAATGATAACATGTAATTTTTTCAAAGGTTTTCCCTTTCTTCCTTCCTGCATACAGACTCCTCTTCTAATTTATTTACTTTCTTTTGTTCAACCTATGTCCTAATCATATTTTCTGTTCAGTTCTAGTCTTGGCAATATTTCTTATCAATAGTGCTAAGTGTTGATTTGAAGAAACAACCCTGGCAATATTGTCTGATTTATATTGGCTCCTGCTCCCTCCAAATTAGCAATTATATTGTCAAATTTATTGAAAAAATCTGATATATCCTCATCCTCATGAAATTTTAAACTCCTCAACTCATTTTCTACCACATCTAATTTAGAGGTAGACTTAGTTTCATAATGCTTCAATAAATAAGACCACATTTGATGATTTAAGCATAATTGTGGGACCAACCTTGTTGCATATAATCCCCTTTGCTTCCTTGATTTTTGCAGATCTGTTTGCTGCTCCAGAACTTGTCTCTCCTCCAGTTGGTGCAGCCTCAGAAGACCCATAGAGCTGCACCACTAGTAGCTGAAGTTGCATCATCCTCAGCTATATCCGGATCTACTAATTTCCATAGATCCTTCACTTCCAAAATGTACATGATTTGTTGCTTCCAAATTTGAAAGCATGATCCTCCCTTGTATCTCTATAACACTAAGCAAACTTGCTCCAAGTCTGCTTGCCCATTGTGAGCTGTAAATGGCTCTCATAACAATTATGAGAATATAGAACTACTTATCTAAGATGCAGTTAATCACACTGCAAACTTAGTGCATACATTACCTTTAGCTAGTCACAATAGCAATATAATTCTCAACCATTATACTAGATATATTTATCAATTTAATCAATATCAATGGTTTCATTGTAGCAATGCTATTGACTATTCTACAATAGTTCGATCGACTGTAAATAACTAATGCAAACTCCTTCTGATCTAGCTGAATTGGCTCCTCCTCAGTTCTTCAGCCTAGATCAATTCAACAGGCCATTCAGGACTTTAAGGACCTTTCAAGAGACTATAAAAGATCACACATAGATGGATGAGGTACGAAAACTCACCGCCTTAGCACTACTTCTCTTCGTATCTTGATTTCCCCTTTCAATTCTCCTTGTTGGTCTGAGCGGGATAAAGATTTCTTGCTTAAAGGATGAAGACTTACTGGTGAATCTGATTGGGTGGATCGAGCTTCTCCTTCTAAATGGATTATTTCCTTAGTTTCTTTGGTTTTTACAGGTGATTTAGAAGAGATCGTAACAATTGATATCAGAGCGAAATTTGATCTTGAGCAATAAATTCCTGTGTTATGGTCGCTAATCGCTTCAATGTATCTGAAAGTGCCTATCTGCAAGCTATGCACAATGCTGGCTTTATAGCAAATCAAATTGCTCTTCCTCCGCCAGCCAGTCACACTGCACATGCCAAACCTGATCACTCTGAGACATTTGAATGCGACAAACATCTTAGATGGACTTATAGAATATGTAGAGATTATAATAAAGGGGTGAGAATTGAATGTTGCTTCAGATATCATGCCGTGGACTTACATATATTTTATAATCCTTCATTCTTAGTTAGAAACTACAAACACTGAGATGTGCACTGAGATGGCGGTGGTAACCATGGAGGCCGAAATGCATGATCCCAATTATGGGACTGAATTACAAAGAAAACCATCTGATACCATACAACCTCGGAAATATTACTGCAAGGGCTTTCTAAGGCGCCAAAAATTGCTCAAAACGGACACCTGAGGTGGGAGATATCTGAGATTGAAGCAACGCCCGAAATAAATGATCCCAATTCCGGGACTGAAGTAGAGAGAAAATTACCAGATGCCATATTCCCTTAAAAGCTTAATTGAAGGCTTTCCAAAGCACCAAAAATCGCTGAAAACGGACACCCGAGGAGGGAGATATCTGAGATTGAAGTAGCGCTAAAACCCTAGCCCCAGTGAGCAGCGCCATCACCAAATCAGCCAAGCCGTTATCTAATATTCACATACAACCACACAATCTCTTTTTTTAGCGTTTATATAATATTCACATATAACCACACAATCTCTCCTTTTTTTTCGAAAATCAATGGCCAAGAAAAGGTGCACTCTAGAAATACTATTTACTACAGTCAAACGAATATATCAATCAAATCATAGCAAAACCATATTGAAAAGCGTACAAAAAACACAAAGGAAACCCTCTATTATTGTGCTACATATAAGGTACCGTAGAATGTGTTTTCCCATGTTTGGAGTGCCGTTCAGAGAAAAAGTTCATTGTGATGTTTTTGCAACGCTAGCCCACACTAATGCCAAACTTCTACATGGGATTTTTGTCACATCACCCTGAATAGCGAGTCCAGCCAAACACTGGGTTTCTTCCAAACTCTAAATGTTGTAAGAGATTCTAAAATATTTATAATAGTCTTTGGTTGAGTTGACTAGGTAACTAGCATGAATAAGATGGTAGAAATAGTAAAATGTACAGTAAAATTGCATTTGCTTGTTCCAGAGTTTCCAATGGCAAAGGGGTTATTAATATAAAGAATAGAATAGGTTTTTAGAATTCCCTTCAACAGATCGATGCCTCTCAACATACTTGTAAGAAGAAAGAAACGACTAATAACAAATGATTATCATAAGGGCTTAAGATGTACATGGCTTTGCAGCTGAATGATAGTAAAATAAATTGATATTTCATATGGACTACTATGGGACGAAAGCTCTTGCAACCTTCTTGTAGACATGCCACTCCTCAGTTGATTTTATGTTTGGTTGTCTACTCAGAGGAAGCTAGTGGCCACTTCAGCTAGAAGAGACCCAAATGATTGTTGCCACTATAAACTGCTTGGATACAATATATAGCAAAATAACAGGGGGTTCCAAGGGGATTTGATATGGATGTAAAAATAAGAATTCCTGAAACTATAGACTATATATCCCTAAAAAAAAAAAAAAAAAAAAAAAAAAAAAACCTTTAAACCTGTTTTACAACAGACTTATTACCTTCTATGGACTTTTGCAAAGACCATATAAGGTACAATTGGCAGCCCTAGACCAAAACAGGTGCATGATAATCTAGGCCTTAACTAGGTTACAAGTTTTACCTTTTTGATTTGCATAATCCAAGACAATAAGGAAATCTTTAACATTATTCCATTTTACAGCAGCAAAATTCATAATGTCAACTTACCATATACTTTGTAATTGTATCACAATCAGTGTACAGCATTGTATAACTAACAATAGTTCAGAAAGAATTATAAAATCTTCATATTTTACTTGTTTGAAACCATGCTTAGCTTCCACAGTTCTCCTTTATAAACCAGAAAACAAGCCAAGGAGTAAGAAACCCGGTTACCTGCAACGAAACCAAGTGATTGTTAGCGATGGGATAACATCAAAAGCCGTCACAGGTAAGCTGTGGATTTCTTAGGCTCATCGCCCTTCACCTTACTTGTTAACACATTCAAAATAGAAGAAAAGATAGCATCCTGCATAAACAAATTTATCCCCAACTGTCTATAGATTTAAAATGCCGTATGAACTAGGCACATACCTAAGGTTATCCCCTATTTTATTGTTCCTATTCTATAGATGCATATCTCATTATATTTACCAAAACATCAGTCATGCTCTTCAAAAGCCAGCTAACCATCCTTACATGTATTTCTTTATTTCAAATAGATCTAAAACTGAACTCCATTTCTGAATCATCATGTCCTACTTGAAAAATGGTTAGATCAAAGCATTTTAGAAAAAACCAGTTAAATCTAACTTTATTCAATGTCTGGTTTTAATATTTTTTATCCTTTCCATTATATGGCAATCCATTATCCACAAGAGCAAGATTATCGATCACTACAACCATATCTAGCAGGAAATTATGATATACATGCTGCCTACATCTTTATTTCCTTGTAAAATATTCAAGGGTCAGATTATAATGTTTATATGCTGCCATGAAATCAGATCCAGCTATTCTTTCTATGATTATGCCATCCTTACAGCAAATGCAGAATAAGAGACTTGCACTAAAAGCCTTATGAAGCATAAAATCAGAGAGATCAACCAATAGATCTATAATTTATCATTATCTATAATAGATAACAGCCTCAAGTATTATAACAATGAAAAACAACCCAAGCTTAAATAATTTGTAAAGAATAAACCTGATGAGCTTGATGTGTGCTGATTGCTTGTGTAGAACCAGCAATTGAGTCTTTGGTAGGAGTCATGTCATTCTGCTCTCTATCTCCACTTTCCTCAATGTGTTCAATATTTCTGACCTTCTCATGAGAAACAGCAGCCAGATCTGTAGTATGCTCCCCAGTGTCCAGAGAATTCCCACTCAAGCCTGCTGCATTACTTGCCATACCAGGATCTCCATTACCACACAAGGGGGCTACAATTTTATGAAATGAAAATAGCTTCTGCTTCTTTGTTTCTTTGGCCTTTTCCTCAGCCATTCTTCTTCTTGTAGCCAAATTCAAATCCCCTTTCTTCCTGACCATAGTTATTGCTCAGAAACAAGAACACAGAGAACAAATAGAACAAAATTTTGAGCAAAATCCGGAGGCCTTTCATGCTTGCCAAATCGCTCCAGGGATAAAATAGGGGCTGAACCAGTGTCCTTACTAGCGGCTGCACTTATCAAATGGATTTAGACCACTGTCAAAGACCGGGCTTACGCTCTAGCTCCGGATTTTTTCCGGAAAACCTAATGTTATGCCGTATCTTGTATATTTTCCACATGTACCCTAAATCACAATAGTTAGAAAAAACAATTCTAAATCAAGCATACTAGGTCATATAAACGCGCCCATTTACTTACATTTTCTGGAAATACCCATGTAAGGGAATTTTTCTTTGAGTTTTTCATTTATATGAGACTTGTACCTCTCCCATAATTTGCCATTGCCCTAGCAAGCAACCTCATATGTAGACATTCCAGAAGCCCAATTTTATTTTTATAGTAAGACCATTCTCTTGGTCTTTTCCTTAACTCTGAGATATGTATTGTAAGGCCTGAGTGCCAAATTATCATGCACTCATCTATATGTGCATAGTAATTGTATGTGTGTTCCAATCATCACATCCACTATCAAGTTAATAAAAAACCCTGCCTCCTTCCGTAGGACAGGGGGCCATGTGGAGTTCGTCACATAATTTGGTAACAACAAGGAGAGTAGGACCTTGTTGTACCACAAGGCCCTACCCATCCTATGTTGTTGTACTCACGTAATATCATGGACTAAAGTTTTAAGGAATCTTACCATGTCTTTGAAATTGTAAAGGACCCCTGGAAATAGACCCATTTGCAGCGAAGGCATCACAGCATTTATAATATCTTTTTTAGCAAATCCATTCTTACAAAATGTTTCTATGAGCTCTGCAATATCCATGGCTGCTTCAAGCATCCATGATGATCCTTGACGCTTGCACATATGGCCTACAGCTGGCTGCTTTGATAAACTTATGAACTTTGAAAGGTAACTTTGTTCTTTTGTCATATCTAGATATGCTGAAAATCCCTCTGTCACAATCAATGATCTGCAGAGAAATATTGAGGAAGTTGCATTCATATCCATATACGTCTGGATTTTCTTTGTACTTTGTTTCATCCTTGATTCCCAAAAGATCCATGTTGTATATGGTAATGTCAGAGCCATTTGCAAAAAATTCCTTCAGGTTGCCTCCATTGATTATATTCAAATCATCAATGTATCTGGCTGCATATTGGAACCTGTAAATATCTGCAATTCTCCCTGCATTTGCTAATTTCAAGAGGAATCTCAGCTCATACCATGCAAGATAAAGGTTGCACCAAGCTGGGCTGCAAGAAAAGCCCATGGGAATGCCTTTAATTTGTTTCCAAACATATTTTCCCATCTGTAAATAACAATGGCACAGTAACCATTCATTCATATTCTTGAACATGTTTTTGTTCATAATTTTCCAGCTAACATTCTCTTTAGATTTAAAAGATCTGACCCATTTTACCAAAACTTTCTCAACAACAACCAACACATAACTACCATTAACATTAATTAACACAACCATTGGCTCCAACACATTTAAATTAAAATCCCCCTTAAACCCCCTTTCGTTTGGGTGCATATTCACACGGGGGGTGACTCCGGGCAACGAGAGCTGTTGGATAGGCATATTCACCCCTTATTCCTTAATCTACACCGTACGTAAAGTTCCTCGTTTGTGGGGTATGCATGTATAAAATTTGCTATACTGTATAACAAGATTTGCAAAATACTATAAGGTTTCAAGCAAAATACTATATGGTGTTGATTTTGTACGTGCAAAATATAATTATAAGCGCTCTCGCTGCCCTACGTCACCCCCCGTGTGAATATGCACCCAAACGAAAGGGGGTTTAAGGGGGATTTTAATTTAAATGTGTTGGAGCCAATGGTTGTGTTAATTAATGTTAATGGTAGTTATGTGTTGGTTGTTGTACTAAAAAAAATTTTGGGCCCTTCGGGCCCTAAAAAAAGCAAACATACGTAAAAACATGTAAAACATGTGAAACATGTAGCAATATGTAATACGTAATATGTAATACGTAATGGTAAAAATAATATGAGTAACACAAGCTTCTAATACTAATATCTAGCATTAGCATAATGGTAGATAGATATTGAAAGGATTTTGAAGTTTAAAGGATTGTAGACATTCAAAGAAAGGGTGAGATTTTAAACCTTAGGCAATAGATCTTAGGCAGTAGATATAAAGGGAGAGCGAGTTTTTTAAGAATGGGCCTTGCTAAATATTGGTAGACATTGAAAGGAAGGGCTATAATGATGGAAATAGTTGAAGGAAAGAAACGTGAATAACGATGGCCAGATATTAGGGCTACTTTAGGGTTTCTGCATTCGATCAGAATCGTGCCAGTGTGCCATGTGCTCTGAACAGAAAATTCTATGTTTCTGCCATCATCATCATCATGCAGCTTTTGCTTCCAGATTCTGATTGCCATGTCTTCTGCCATCTGCATGCCATCGCTCTGCTCTGAACAAGAAAGGCATTGCCTCTGCTCTGAGATTAATCTGCAAGACAGAAGGATGAAGCAAAATAATGGCCTCTACCATCGCCACCGGGTTGCCGCCGAGATTTGCAAAGCGCCCCATCCGCCGCCTAAGCCGCCGCCATCGCCAAGTTTGCCATAGCTCTGGCCAGAAATGAAGGGACAAAGTAGAGACACGTAAAGAGGCAAGAAGGAAATCAAAACCACCAAAAGCTTGTTATATGCATGCAAGAAATCTCCCTGCCATTGCCATAGCTTGGAGACAACGACCTGCACAAGAAGTGGAAAGAGAAGAAAGAAAAATTGTTGCCATAGCCGGACCTGCAGAAATGAATGGAAAGGAGAAGATCATGGGAGAAGATCATGGGTTTCAGCATTCGAACATGCAGTTTACAAAAACAGATGCAAAACTGATTGGATTGGGCCGAATCTAACTCAAGACACAGGTTCCACAGGGTTTTGCAGGGAATTTCGGCTGTGGGTTTCACTGCAAGATCTGTCTCCATCTCTCTCCATCTCGACCTTTGCATGCTAAATATCAACACACTGAAAATAAGAATATCAACACTATGTTGCCTTGAAACCCACCAGACCATGCCATGGAAACTTTGAATATGTAGCACAAACTGCTGAACTTAGCATCGGCCGCATCATCCTCTGCAAATGCACTCCAAATCTGTTTCCACTCTGATCACAAAGAACATTAATTTTCTTGCATCCTCTGCAAATGCACTCCAAATATGTTTCCACTCTGATCACAAAGAACATTAATTTTTTGCAAGAATGCCCTGAAATGCTATCACGAGACTTGCATGTTCAGCTCCTAAAATAAAAAGAGGGCTTTTGTTGTGAGCCCTTGGATGTTGGACCATTGAAAAAAAAAAGCTAAATCAACGGCTAAGAAATGGTGCACTCTAGATGTACGCATTAGTACATCCATTCGAATACGCCATGAAATCTTAGGAAAACCTTTGTGAAAAGCGTACAAAAACACAAAAAAAACCCCCTGTTATTATGCTACATATTCTCCTTGTATAATAAGTCAAATTTACTGTTTTCAAGCATCTGATGTTCCCAGACTAGGTCGGCAATGTCATTTATGCTTTCTATAATCCCTTCATTTCCAAATAAAGGAATAGTTTCATAACATTTAGTTATATCTGCTGAGAATACATCATGGACTTTTATTGGCAAATTGAGGATCACATCATAAACTGAATTTACTAACCAGCAAGGATTTACCTTATTTTGCCCCCATATCTTCAATCTGGCAGTTTTCTTGTGGCAAATAAATGGCCAGATTTCCAAGCAATTGTTTAGCACTGCAGTAACTAGATTAGATATTTTCGAAAATATCGTGTTGTGAGCATTAGTGATCCATCTGTATTCTTGTTTATGAGCTTTATACATAGCCATAAGGTATGGTAAAGTCAAATTTTTGATCATATTCTTGCCAATAAAGTCAGAAATTTCCAATTCACATAACTTTTTGACCTCATCAGGACTGCAAGAGGATTTTTCAAAGTCTGGGCTATTCAATCTCTCAATGGCTGCATCTGCAATGTGCAAAGGACAGATAAAAGCTGCATTATTACAAGCTTTGTCCACTTCTGCAACAAATAAATTGTGGTTTAGCCAGCTGACATTTTTTTTGACATCAGGATCTCTCCATAAAAACTTCTTGTTTGGTAAGTTGCTCTTGAATTCTGTAATTTCCATATAAGCCAGTTGAATGAGCATGCTGCATATGTTCTGTACATCTGATTCTGTAAGATCAAGAAGATCATATTTGTGCACTAAAAAGAACTGCTTGCAGGCTAGTGTGAAGTCTTCAAGAAAGTCTTGTACAGAAAGCCCATCATCAGGGATATGGTTAAGGCCACAAGCAAAAGCATTTCTAAGTTTGGTACAGTGAACAATCTCTAAATTTGTGGTCCTGATATGATTTATCTTTGGGTCAATAAACTTCACCAAGTTCGGGTTTGAACATGGACAATGATTTGAAGTACCATCAGCAAATATTTTGAAAGGTTTACATACCTTATGTCTCACTTGATCAATGTATCTCCATGCAAAAGTGGTTTTGTTGACTAAATCAGTACCTCTATCCATCAAGGCATCATATAAAACAGCATGGAAAATATTTTTAATTTTGAATTTGTCCAATGCTTTTGAGAAAAACGTAAAGTGTATAATACGTGCCTCTTTTTGCTCTTTCTCAATGTGCAAATGCTTCTTCATATTGACATCCTTGTATATACTTCTAGATTTGTCCAAATTAACCTACAATATATCAAGCATGGAGTTACAACATGGGAAAGCCCAATTCTAACTTATAACATGTTTATGAAGAACCATAACAGTATCAATTTCAGAATATTTAGATAGGTTCAAAGAACCATGCCAAATGGCTATAATATCCGTTTTCAACTTATAAAACCATGCTTGGTAAAACTTATATCCAAAAACCCAAGCATGGTGAACAAACTCAAATTCAGATCTCAGATTTATCAAATTGACTTTCCAGCACAATAGGAGAAGTTTCAATCACTGAAGTACATTTGTTTCCACCTTTGGTTATGGAGTATTCATCCATATTTGATTCTGCACAATTATTTATCACAAGAGGTGTACCTGGTTGCATAACAGGAGACATCATTCTTCTAGGATCACTTGTAATTCTTGGAGGAAATTTTGGCATAATCTTCTTCTTAGACTTACCAGCAGAAGTCCCACCAGCAGAATAAGATTTTGGAGCCAAAGATGGTTTGCTGCCTTGACCCTGAAATTTCAGAAAAGTTATAGGCTTTATCATTTTTTCAGAGATATCAGCGAGCTTGTCATTTCCAAATTGCAGTTTGAGGTTACTATTTGGCGCTTTAGCAAAGGCAGGGGTCATTTCAAACATGATTCTTCTGACTTCCAAATATGAGACAAATGCAAGTACAGCAGGCCTGAAGATGCCATTAATGCATTTGGTCAGAGCAACCATCTTACCAATTGGTGAAGTACCTGGAAAAACAGTCTCTAAGTTGTTCAACAAGAACCAAATGGCATGATCAAACCATACTATTGAACAAGGACATTTTTCATTCTTCCTCATCATTCTGATATTTTTTTCACACTTGCATGTGAAATATGGGCAGTGAGTTCTCCACATTCTCTTTAAATAAAAATCCTCTCTTACCATGTTTGGGTAAGCCATATGTCCTTTTTGACAAATTTGGATCCCTTCTCCTTTGATGCAAACCAGTCCAAAAAAATCCATATCAAATGGAATATCACCATCAATTTTGTTGAAGTATTTTTCAAGCTTATGAGCTGCTTGGTTAGCAGCATTAATTTCATCTTTTGTAATACCAGCAAGTGCACTCCAAGTATCAATGTTGATTGGAGCTAAAGCCCCAAAATTCTGACTTCTCCAAATGGCATGTTCATACATCACACTGTAGCATTCCACTGACTGCTCTGTTATTACAGGAAAACATGCAGAATTAGCTAAGTTCAGGTTTGGTACTTTATCCATACAATCAGGCTCCCTGTTTGCAGCTACATTGGACATATTGTGCTCTGTATTGTCCTCATCTGCAAAACCCTCTTCATTTAGGTCCTTGTCTGAAAAGAGACAATTATCTGTATCCTGGTTTTTTTCAGCTTTGTTATCTGTTTGGACAGTGGACTCCTCCTCAAAAGATGCAGAAATATCATTAGCATTCTCTAATGCTACCAGACCTACTAAGAAGATTCTGGCCATACTGTCTTCAAGGCAGGTCCTATTGAAAAATAGGGTGTTCACTTCACTATACACCAATTCATGGCCTCCTTGCACTTGGTATATTCAAAATTCACTTTCTTCATTTGTTGGTACATACGGAACCAGCCATTAAAGCCCAAAAAGGTGACTAGGGACTTGTTTTTATCACAAAGATTTACCTCTTTGAACAAGATAAAGGAATGCACTTCTTTATTTCTGATACAAGCTATGATAGTCTGCACTGCTGAGCTGGGACTGTCAATGTTACATTCATTGTACTTGAGCAGCACTAACTCCTTTATCCATTGATTGTTATTGTCATCTTCTTCACTTCCAGCTTTAGAAATTTCCTATATGTATATCAATGTTGTTAGTTTTATTCATATGATTCACACCTGAAAGAAAGTAACCATAATTAAGGTCCCTAGTATAACTAGGAAGCTGAGTAAAGAAAAAAACCTTTAAACCTGTTTTACAACAGACTTATTACCTTCTATGGACTTTTGCAAAGACCATATAAGGTACAATTGGCAGCCCTAGACCAAAACAGGTGCATGATAATCTAGGCCTTAACTAGGTTACAAGTTTTACCTTTTTGATTTGCATAATCTAAGACAATAAGGAAATCTTTAACATTATTCCATTTTACAGCAGCAAAATTCATAATGTCAACTTACCATATACTTTGTAATTGTATCACAATCAGTGTACAACATTGTATAACTAACAATAGTTCAGAAAGAATTATAAAATCTTCATATTTTACTTGTTTGAAACCATGCTTAGCTTCCACAGTTCTCCTTTATAAACCAGAAAACAAGCCAAGGAGTAAGAAACCCGGTTACCTGCAACGAAACCAAGTGATTGTTAGCCATGGGATAACATCAAAAGCCGTCACAGGTAAGCTGTGGATTTCTTAGGCTCATCGCCCTTCACCTTACTTGTTAACACATTCAAAATAGAAGAAAAGATAGCATCCTGCATAAACAAATTTATCCCCAACTGTCTATAGATTTAAAATGCCGTATGAACTAGGCACATACCTAAGGTTATCCCCTGTTTTATTGTTCCTATTCTATAGATGCATATCTCATTATATTTACCAAAACATCAGTCATGCTCTTCAAAAGCCAGCTAACCATCCTTACATGTATTTCTTTATTTCAAATAGATCTAAAACTGAACTCCATTTCTGAATCATCATGTCCTACTTGAAAAATGGTTAGATCAAAGCATTTTAGAAAAAACCAGTTAAATCTAACTTTATTCAATGTCTGGTTTTAATATTTTTTATCCTTTCCATTATATGGCAATCCATTATCCACAAGAGCAAGATTATCGATCACTACAACCATATCTAGCAGGAAATTATGATATACATGCTGCCTACATCTTTATTTCCTTGTAAAATATTCAAGGGTCAGATTATAATGTTTATATGCTGCCATGAAATCAGATCCAGCTATTCTTTCTATGATTATACCATCCTTACAGCAAATGCAGAATAAGAGACTTGCACTAAAAGCCTTATGAAGCATAAAATCAGAGAGATCAACTAATAGATCTATAATTTATCATTATCTATAATAGATAACAGCCTCAAGTATTATAACAATGAAAAACAACCCAAGCTTGTAAAGAATAAACCTGATGAGCTTGATGTGTGCTGATTGCTTGTGTAGAACCAGCAATTGAGTCTTTGGTAGGAGTCATGTCATTCTGCTCTCTATCTCCACTTTCCTCAAAATTATTGGGCTTCAGATGTGTCAGCTATCATGGCCGGCCATTCTAGTCAGTATAGGTGCAGATATTATTCAACTCACTTTAACCAATATATCATTGTGGTGTATTTGGAAACACCGATGCGGTGTAGCTCTTGGAGGACTGACCGCTTCTGTAACAAGGATTCAGAACAGCTTCAACATGGAGGTGGCCCTCATGGCCTTGGCCCACCACAGGAAGTTTGGCCGCAATTATAACAAGAACTTGGATAGAATTGGCAGTATAAGGGGATTCTATTCATTTTTCAAATGTAACTGGGATTTGGATTTAAACAGTGTGCAGTAAGGGGTTATGACCTATCCAGCATCTATCAGGATGCTGGATGGAGGATCTTCGTCTTCAGCGGGGTTTTCTCCTAAAGTTCTTGTTGCTTGGAACAGGTTGCTAACTCCATATAGTATCTAAGCCTGGATGAAGATGGTTTTTCCTATAGTAACCCAGGGTTAGGGAAGATTGGAGTGGTAGTTCTTAGTACAATCCTTGCCACTTACGAGTTACCCGCTTTGTGATAATTCTTTCCATCAATCCCATTTGGGGACTTCCTATGTAAATTTTTATATATTAATAATATATACTCTTACCCTCAAAAAAAAAAAAAAAAAAAAAAAAAAAAAAAAAAAAAGCCCTAAACGGGATCCAGATTAAGAAATCCAGTTTAATCATCTATTTACAGATAAATTTCAAGAAAGAATCTACATAAATGTTCTACCTGACCATTTTCGTGGAGGTAGAAGAAATTCAGGTCACAGATCTCCAGTTTGCATGTAATAGACAACATATCTCTGCATCTTTTGCCAGCCGGCAAAACCGTCTGCCTACATGGCTGTAGCTTCGAAGTAAAGTTAAGGCTAGGGTTTCCGCACTTTAGGTTTAGCTCAACCTCCTCTGCATCTGATTGTAAATCCGGAATGCTTCCACGGCTAGGGTTACGGCAAAAAATTTCAAGCATTATGTTTACAAACACTTAAACCATGCTTTTGCCATTTTGGCATGCTGCCAGATGTCTCAGTTTGAGTTGCAGATATTATATCCCTCTTTGACAATTGTAATTTCACAAGCTGCATAATCCAAGAACAAACCTTAAAATATCAACATTTAATCATGCCCATGGCTCTATTATTTTGTCAATTGAGTACTAAAATCCCCCAAGATGCCTAACTCAGGTTTCATTTCATGCTTCAGTTTACACTATATGCCCCAGACTGGGTATGTTAGGGACCTGCTTAGATTGGGCCACCATTAATTCTCCCAGGTGTATATCAACAAATACCATGCAAAGCCAAAGCAAACCTTCAGATGTCAACAATAAATCATGCCCATGGCACCATTGTTTTCACCATTCCATCTTAAAATCACCCAAGGTGCCATAATAGTCAATTTACACTTCATGTCGAGTTTTCACAATATGCCATAGATAGGGCGACTTAGAGGCCAGTCAAATCGGAGCCACCATTGATTTTTCCAAGTGTTCAAATATCAACATTTAATCATATCCATGGATCTACTGTTTTGTCAATTCAATATTAAAATCTCCCAAGGTGTCTCAATACCCAGTTTTCACTTCATGCATCAGTTTACACTATATGCCCCAGAGTGGGTAAGTTAGGGGCCTGTTTAGATTGGGCCAGCATTAATTTTTGCAGGCGTATATCAACAAATACCATGCAAAGCCAAAGTAAACCTTCAAATATCAACAATAAATCATGCCCATGGCACCATTGTTTTCATAATTCCATTTTAAAATCACTCAAGGTGCCATAAAACTCAATTCACTTCATGTTCAGTTTTCACAATTTCCATAGATAGGGTGACTTAGAGGCCGGTCAAAACAGGGCCACAATTAATTTTCCCAAGTGCATAAATGTAAGACCATCTTAACACCTTAGACCTCAATTGGAAAAAACTCAATCTCCAATATAGTGTACGCTAAGTAGTTCAGATTGTTTTGATCTAGGCCTAGTCTTTCTTTATAAAAAGTTCCCATCCAATGCTTTGGGGCAAAAGTTTGTTCTTGACATATGTTCATGCCAAAATGATAGTCAGCCAAATATAAGGGAGACGGGTCATAAAATATTAAAGCTATAAAGGGTTACTGGAGCATCATCAATACATCGACACTTTTAACTCAGACGTCTATGAGCTCGTACAGACCTAGACTTATTGCAGTATCATCATGTCGCTGCGTTAGAAGTATTTTCAATAAATTGGGTCAGACATCTATGTCCAAATAATAGTGCATGGAGAAATACCATATTCATGTCTAAGCTGCACTTCCAAGTCACGTCCATATATTCAACGTAGTTGTCCAACCAGGACCCATGTTGTACGGGCTATTTTGTACCAAATCATTGTTATCCAATTGGGTTTCGATTTATATTATGCCTTGTTCAAGGGGTCTGACCACCAACCATGGTGCTATACAGTTATAGGAAGGTGAAGCATATGCTTAGTGAGATTTATGTCACTATTGTGAACTGCAACTAACTATTACCAATACAAGCAACGCTATGAAAAGGAAAGATAGGCCAACACTATTAACTTATCAGAGATGCAAAGATACAGTCCTGAATAAAGACTGAGAATCCACCAAAAATTATATTTATATATCCCTACCTCCTTCCGGAAAGCAGAGTAAGGTCCTAAGAAGCATAGGGGCTGGGAGGGTCCCTATGCAATCATAGGGCCCTCCCTGCCAACTAAGTTGCATAAACATCTGTTACAATAACATGAATAAATTAAGAATGAGAATGACGATATTAAAAACATACCTCTGTTCTCATTCAGTTGAAGGTTTTGTTTAATGAAGCAGCTCATGATAAATTGTCGTGTACAACTGTGCCAAATGTCTTCCACAGGCATTAAGTTCTGTAAACATAATCTTACTGATATGGTTTCCCAAAATTTGGGCAGAAGTATAAGGGAATAAATCCCAAGTAGTTTTCAAAACTAGGCACTGTGGCCAAGATAGAAGATATTGTATGCAATGTATATGCAGCTAGACCAGTCAGTTATAAAGAGACATTATAAAACTAGAAATGGTGCCCAGCGTTGCTGGGCATAAGCTGAGAAACTGTAAATGATACATTGTACTAATGAGAGAATAACCTAAAAGTACATCATTATTACACACGACACTATTCTCTGTACCCTTTGCCATTTGCTCTACCCCGTTTTTACCTTTTTCCTTTTGCCCTTTCCTTATTTTTCTTACACGTTTTCTTTTCTTTTTTCTTTTTCTTTTTCATTTGTTCCACACATCCTCCCACCACCCCTCCCCTGCCCTGCTTCCCTTTCTATTTTCGTTATGGACTTTTTCGTTCCCTTTTCCTCTTCCCTCCATGCCCTTTTTCCCTTGCCCTTTCCCTTTTCCTATGCCACATTTTTTCTCATGTGCCGCAATTCTTTTTTTCCCCAGCCTTTCCCTCTTCCCCCTTTTTTTTCCTTTTTCCCTTTTTTCATGCTTTTTTTTTTTCGTTTCTTTTTCCCCTTTCTTCACCCTTTCCCTCTTCCAAGTTCTCCCTTGCCCATTCCTCCTTCCATTTTCCCGCTCCCCTTTCCCAAGGTCCCTTTCCCCCTCTCTCTTTTTTTCCCTCCCCTTCCGCTTTTCACATGCTCTTTTCCTTTCCTTGCTCTCCACCTTTTTCTTGATCCCCTTTTTCCCTTCCCTTTTCCTCCTTTCTCCAACCTTTTATGGGGGCTCTTCACCTTTTCACCCCGCCCTTTTTTTCGTTCCTTTTTAAAGGGGATTTAATTTTTTTCCTTATGTTTTGGACCATGCCATTTTTCCCTCTCCATTTTTCCTTTCCTCACCCTCTCTTCTCCTTTTTTTGGGGTGGTGTTTTTTTATATATTTGGATGTTTTTTTTTCAAAAAATTTTTTACCTCTTCCCCTTTTCCCTTGCCCTTTCCCCCTTCCCTTTTCACCTTTTCCTTTTTCCCTTTCTCTTTTTTTTCTTTTTTCCCATGCCCTTCTCCCCACCCTTTTATGTTCTCATTTTTCTCTTCCCTTCTCTTCTTTTTCCTACACTTTCCCTTTTGGATTTCTTGTGGTGAAAAACCAAAGTCCCTTCCCTTTCCCCCTCTTTTGACATTCCCTTTCCCTTTATCTTTTCCCAAGCCACTTTGCCCTTCCCCTTTCTCCTTTCCTCACCCTTTCCTTCTTCCCCTTTTTCCCATGCCATTTTCCCCTTTCCCTTTCTTTTTTTTCTTTATTCCCCAAACCCGGCAAAAAGATTTTTCCATTTTCTCATCCCTTTTCCTTTCCCCCTTTTTCCTTTTCCATTTCCCTTTCTTCCTTTCCTCGTCCTCTTTCCTCACCTTTTCCCTCTAACCTTTTTTCCATCCTTTTATTGATGCCCCTTTTGCTTCTCTTTTCCTCTTTCTTCAATCCCTTTTCTCTTCTCCTTTTTCCCGTGCCCTTTCCCCTTTCCTTTTTTCCCTTTATCTTGTGCCTTTTTTCCATGTTCCCTATTCTTCTTTGCCCCTCACTTTTTCTTTTTCGTCCCCTCCTTCTTCCCACCCTTTTCCTGTTCCCCTTTTCCCTTACCTTTCCTTTTCCCACCATTTCCTTCTTTTCTTTTTCTCAGTGCCCTTTTTCTCTTCCCTTTCCCCCTCTTTTTTCTATTTCTTCTCTTTTTTCCCATGCCATTTTACCTTCCCTTTTCCCCGTTCTTTGTCCTTTTTCTTTTCCCCTTTTTTCGATGCCCTTTTTTTCTTTCCCTTTTCTCCTCTCTTTTTTTCCCTTTTACCTTCTCCCTCTTTCCTTTCCTTTCCTACCTCTTTCCTTTTCTTTTCCCCTTAAGAGATCAAATCATGACGAATCATAGTGGTGGAAGGTCGTGGAATAAATCTCGGCCTTCAAATTCAATGAGATGATCTTAGCCATTCAAATTAGAGCTTGATCCATTCAATACGGTATAACATTATAATATAAGATAGCAAGATAAAACTACATTCAAATATATAGATGTTGTAAGAGATTGATCAGAAATTATACCATACAAAAGGCAGCATCACCCTTTTGATTCTCTTGATTCTCTATTCATCTATCTTGACCTTGTTCTATTATACTAGTAATGGTGCCCAGTGTTGCTGGGCATAAGTTGGGAGCCTATAAATGTTTTGGTCGCAATGAGGCAAAACTTGGAATCATGTACATGTTTTGGTCGTAATTAGAAAAACATGTAGTAATAATCCAACTATTTTAACTTTTGATCTGGAAAAGTTAAAAGACTTGGGTAGTAGGTTGTACACAGGAAAAAACACAGAGGTAAGTTGTACACAAAAGAATTTATAAACGTCTGAGGTGGCATACTATAATAGAGCATCCGTATATGGCATCTCTAATGGGAATTCTCGCAAATATGTCAAGCTAAATAAGTTCTTTGCTTGTTTTCAATTTGATGTTCTGAATGTGATCAAAGGCCTCATATCATGTCTAGAATGTCTAACATGTCTGAATGTGATCAAAGGCCTCAGATCATGTCTAGAATGTCTAACATGTCTAAAATGTTTAACATATGACGGCATTGTTTAATTCCCATGCATTGAATATTTTATTGGGGCATTATAAGCAACATTTGAAATTAGAATCCAGTGAGTGAGAACCAACATAGCATTAAGCAAGAGTTTAGTGAGTGAGAACCAACATCTATCTCTCATAGTATGCCTCTATGCCTCCAGAGAAATAGCTTGATAATTAATTTTGGCTTATTGCCTTCTTTGTCTGTCTAGAAACTTGATGCATCCCCAAATTTGATGCAAACCCATTATTTGAACATCAAATGGCACTACTTCCCCTGCTCAAAGAAGTCCGTGAGACTGTACTTCCATTAGCACTGCTAACTGATATGAGATTTACAATTAGCTGGATTAGATCATAAGCACAAAGTTGGTCAATTCTTTCTGCCGAATTCGCAAAGGAATCTGCAATACGTGTAAGGCACATAGAGGCATGCTCTACAACCTGATATGCAGCCAAAGTTCAAAGAGTTAGGTCTAAAATAGATTTAATATTTGAAGTAAAAAGAATGGTTAATGGTAACTTAGAATCTTGGCTTTGCAAAAGCGTTGTCAAAATGGGCACATCCAATGCAAATGCATTGTAGTGGACCTGTGACACGGCAATGGTTGCAGTGCAGAACTCCAGACTTGAAGGGCGCTTCCTCTAGAATAAACAAAGTTATGGTGACCCCGTACTTCTCGGACTGCAAGGGAAGACACCATCTCTGCACTCCAGGTAACTGAGAAGGCAAAGTATGGGCAAACTCGTGTAGAAAGCAGCGGATATTGTTCCTAAAAGGGCCTTTATAAGTCACAGGGCATCCATGCGTAATAGATTCAGGCATGGAATTTAAGCAACAATAGGTTATATACGTGTCATCGTTGTCAGAGTACCTGATGTAAATGCGCATCAAAATGTGAGCTTTATTCTGATCATCAAGTAGAAATTCTTTCTTCTAAACAACTGTGTCTCAGAGGAGATTATTTTCTCAATAAGATAAAGTTTACGTGACTTCTTAAGGAGGATTATTGAAGGCCTGCTACAGATATCAGAAGGTGTTGGTGATTGTCCCCTGGTAAATTATTGGTATTGTTTAGAATTCCCTTCTTATACCCAGACTTGAAATGGAACTTTCGCTTTGCCGTGCAAGTGCTTAGTTCCAACTTCCCAATCCTTACAGGTTGTGAAATGCTCTCATGTAAGTCTATATATTGCTTGTGCTGACATTATGTATGGGGCTTAAAATAGTTCTAAGTAAGGCATCGACTTAGATAAACATTCGGAGCTCAATTAGATGATTTACCGCAACCCATTGCTTCAGCACGTGCATAGCAAAAGCTCAGCCTGCATTTGTAGTTCTGGCTCAAATTTAATTTGTAGGTATCAATGTACCCTGGCCTTCCTTGCAGCCATGGCTTTGCTTATGCAGAATATTGGCATATTTCCACTTTGTTTGGTTAGAAAGTATCCAAGCACTACAAAGACTTAAAAGTGTGGTTTTGGACAATCAATGGGAGTTGCATGATGAGTACTAATGCAATTGGTGAAGTTAACATGGCATTTGCCATATCTATCCAAGTTAGACATTTGATTAATACATAGAGTTTATGGAATAGTATACTGATGCAGGGTTTTTGGGATTGGAGCTTGGATGAGCTTGTCCTATATGATTTTCCTGCGATGCTGAATGTAGCTTACTCTATGTCACGAAGTAAAATCGACTCACATTGGCTACTCACTGTATTTTCTGCATTCTGATGCTCAATCCCTATGCAATAATATTAGACAAAGTGATAATGTCTATTTATCACAATCTTAAAACATGTGTGCACAACAAAGAAGAAAACAATAACAATAGACTCGGTGAGATTGTTTAGGAAAGCATAGTTGATTTAACTTTTAAACTTAAAAGGGCTGAACAACTGCTGTAAGAGCAGAAAGAGCCACAATCTAATCTAGAAAGTTACCAAATAACCTCTACAACACATGAATAGCTTCTTTCAACTTCTTCAATGCAAGGGGAAATAAGACATGTAAAAAATGCAATATGCATTCTATAGTTCTAACATACAATAAACTTAGACATTTGAAGACATGCACATAGTCTCAACAATCTAAAGTAGAATGAACACAAAATTCCAGTTACAAGTTTCCAACTTTAGCCCAATGCTTTGCTAAGCACCGTTGCTATAAGCACATAAAGAGACATTACTTATGCTCTTTTTTCCTTAGCATCCATTTGGTCATATAGCAAATTTTTGAGTAAGTTTGCACCTCATCTCAATAAAGACCACGTATTGTTGACAGGTTCCCAACGTTACATGATCATGGCAACAAGACTAAAGCTTCCCCTTTCTTCATATGGGCCAAGCTTCCATAATTATACGTTATAGGCCTGTTAACCCATTACCCATTAGGCTATATTGAATAGTAACTTCAAACTACAAGTTTGAACCAGTCTTAAATCACAAAAAAAATCCACTAAGTCCACAGAAACGACATGTATTTTTTTGTGATATGGTTTTAAAATGTTAAAGACCCGGATATACCCACGGGGCTCCTCAAACTACTGGTAACACATTATTATCCCATTGTTTGTGAACAATCACATAGAATGATCACAATAGGTGACCAATCAATTGTAAAGCCCACCAACGGTGGGCAATTTACTATAAGTTTCTATTTTAACTTGAGTTTGTTTGCCTTGAAATGAATTTAGAGCATAGAGAAATTAATGAGGTAATAGATTATTGATTTTGGGCTTATATACTTAGTTGCTCATAAAACAATCTTCTTATATTATAAAGTTTTAGCGTATGTCTTCAATCAAACCCTAATTTAGATAGTTGAGATCGTCTGATTGCATTCGAAGGCCGAGATTTATCGCACAACTTCCCACCACCGTGATTGGCCATGCTCTGATCTCTTAAGAGGAAAGGGAAAATGGCAGAGAAAAGGGCAAAGTGAGAGGCAAAAAGGCACGGGTAAAAGGGAAAAACGGAGAAGGGAAAAGGAAAGGGAAAAGAGCACGAAAAAAGGAAAGAAAAAAGAAATGGAGAAAAAGGAAGGAAAAAAGGACACTATGAAAAGGAAAAGGGGGAAAGGGTGAGGACAAAATAAGGGAAAAGAAAAGGGGAAGAGAGGAAAAGGAAGAAAAATAGGGCAACGGGAAAAAGGGAAAGACAGAAACGGTGACAGAAGGGAAAAAGGGGAAGATAAGAATGATGGAGAGAAGGAAAAAAGGGCATGGAAAAATAGAAAGGGAAGGAAGAAGAAAAAATGAGGCAAAAAAGGGAAAAGGGCATGAGGAAAAGGGAGAGGGAAATGAGAGAGGAAGGAGAAAGTGGCACGAGAAGAGGAAAAGGGTGAGGAAAGGAAAAAAAGAAATGGAAAAAGGGAAAAGGGAAAAGCGAAAAGCAAAAAGAGAACAGAAAACATGGAATAGGAAAAGAGGAAAAGGGAAAAGGGGAAGAGGGTGGGAAAAGGAGGAAAAAGGGCATGTGAAAAAGGTGGAAAAAATGGAATGGAAAAAGGTGGAAAGGAAAGAGGAAAAGGGCATGCAAAAAAGAGAAAAGGATGAAAAAAAGAAGGAAAAGGAAAAAGGAAATGGGAGGCGAAAGGGGAAAGGGGAAAGAAAAAAGAACACGAGGAATAAGGAGGGAAAATGGAAAAGAGGAAGGGAAAAAGGGCACAGAAAAAACTAGAAGAGGGAAAGGGTGAGGAAAGGGTAAAAATAAAGGGAAAAAGAGCATAGGGAAAGGAAAAAAAAAAAAAAAAAAAGGGGAATATGGACGGGGAAAAGGGGAAGAGGGTAGGGAAAGGCGGAAGAAAAGGCAAGTAAAAAAAAGTGGAAAAAAGGGAATGGAAAAATACATGGGAAAAAAGGAAAAGGAAAAAGGAAAGGGAAAGGGAAAGAGAAAAGGAAGGGGGGAAGGAAAGAGGAAAAGGGCACGGGAAAAAGGGAAAGGGTGGGGAAATGATGAAAAAAGAAGGAAAGGGAAAAAGAAAAAGGGAGGCGGAAAGGGGGGAAGGAAAGGAAAAAAGGCATGAGAAAAAAGGAAGAAGAAAATGGGAAAAAAGAGACATGAGATAAAGAAGAAGAGGGTGAGAAGAGGAAGAAAAACATAAAAAAAAAGGTGGGGAAAAGGGAATGCAAAAAGGGCATGAGAAAAGGGAAGGGAAAAGAGAAAAGCAAAAGGAATGGAAAAAGGAAAGGGAAAAAAGAGCATGAGAAAAATGGGAAGGGTGGAGAAAGGTGAAAAGTGAAGGAAAAAAGCGTCAAAAAAGGGAAAGGGAAAGGGAAAAATGAGAAGGAGAAAAGGAAGGAAAAGAGGAGGGAGAAGAGGGTAAAAAAGAAAAGAAAAAAAAAAGAGAGAGAAGGAGAAAAGTAAATGTGCAGAAAAAATAAGAAAAGGGAAAAAAGAAAGTGTGTAAGAAAACGAGGAAAAATGGATATGCAGGATAGAGCAAAGGGAAGGTTATCAAATGCACAAAAACCTCTTCTAGCCTAGATATGATGGACTTGGTTAATGAGTCTGAGCTGAATAGGTTTCCATCCACAAATGTTCCCAACATTTGCCCAGCAACGCTGGGCACCATTACTAGTGTCATAGAATGCTCTAGATAGTTCTAGAACATTTTGGAATGCTGATGGCTAAGGACCTCAATATAAAGATAGAAAGTTTTCTTGACTAGGGTATTCTAAAATACCCTTAAAAGTTCTAGATAATTCTAAAAAATTCTATAATGTTGTAGATATTTCTAGAACATTTTAGATACTCGTGTTTTGGAATGTTCTAGATTGTTCTACATGCTCATGGATAAGCACCTCATTCTAAAAATAGAAAGTTTCTTTAACTAGGGTGTTCTAGAATATTGTAAAAGGTTCTAGACAGTTGTAGAAAGTTCTATAATATTCTAGATAGTTCTAGAATATTTTAGACAGTCATGGATAAGAAGCTCAATCTAAATATAAATAGTTTTTTTGAAATTTGGCAAAGATCCACGATAGAATGTTCCAAAATAAAAGTCATGTGGACCAGCAATGGGAAACAGACATAGCATTCTACCTTTACTTTTAATAGTTATAGCTTTTAATATTTGTTCTTCATTCTTTTACATTGCTTCCACAACTTGAGAAGTTTGAAAATACAAATTTGAGTTCACCATTCCATGCAAATGTTTATGAAATCAATAGAACGCGTAGTCTAACAGATAACTTGGAATGGACACTAAAAAGTTTACTCTAAACCTCAAGATCATGAGCATTGATTATTTTTAATGAATAGAATAGTTCATGAGGTGCTTATATCCTGCAATTGAAACTGAAATCGATTAACATAAGGGAGGTCTTTATTTGAAAAAGAAGGTGGACCAGTAATGGTCTTAGGTATACGAACCTTTCTTGATTTCTTGAGAACAAACGCTATGCTTTTTTTACGTGTTTGTTTTTGGGGTGATTCCATGTCGTGGTAACCTTTAATAATATGATTTTTTGGAGGATGACTTTGACTCATTTTGCTCCTAAATAGACATAAGCTATCAGTCACTTGTAATTGAAAAAAGAAAAAAAAATCAAAACTTTATCATCAAGGCTAATGGACATTTTTCTTAGATAAAGCAAGTTGTCTACTGCTTATACTCAAAGTTTTAGGTCAAATTTTATTTCCCTACAAAAGTTAAAGATTTGATTTTGGAGAAGGTTTTTGAAAACCAGTATTGGTTCACAGAAGACAAACAAAAGTTTTGACCATGTCATGTGCAAACAACCATATCTTCCTTCTCAGACCCCGGATTGAGGTGAAGTCTTTTGTGTCTTACTCTCTAACTCGTGAAGAAAAATACAGAAATAATGAAAAAATTTATAAAATCGTCTTACCAAGATAGTTTTACTTTATCTAAACATGAAGCAAAACAAACTTGACCCCCTTGGTTTTACCTAAGCGTAACTCTTATGAATGGGGACCAATAGATTTTTAGGTATTTTTCCCATGCATCATGACTGCCATCCTATATTATAATGTTATTTGGTAAGTATGTCGTCAACGAAACCCTAAAATTGACGGCTCAGATTTAGTTAGAAAGTTAGGTTAGGCGGTGGACGGAGTGCATCAAAAGAAGCTGTTGCAAGCGCTGCCAGGGCAAGATCGCCATGCTGCTAGGCCCAGGGCAAGATCGCCATCTCCTCCACCAAATGGGGAAGTGTTCAGCATGGCTAAACAAACTACGGCTGGTTTAGGACTTGGAGCTGGGGGGCTTGGGTTTACTATGTTATGGTCCCTAAACTCGATCCAGCAATTGATTTCTTATGGTTCGTTTCTAATAACATGGGAGCTATGGTGTCTGGCTCCAGCAGGGGCGGTTCCACAAAGATGTCACTTGCTTCACAGCTTAATCCTGGAAAACGAGAATAGTCTGGAAATGTCCAAAAATTATGGGCACTAAAGATTGTTGCGGACATCTCCTCAAACAGCTCCAACCATGTTCTTCCGACAGAACTACATGCATTCCCTCTTCTCCAGCCCTGCCCTGTGCCCGCTGGACAGAATATGTACTTGAAAGAGGTGTCTAAAATATGGATGCATTCTTAGGCTTTTCTGCTTATTGCAACAAGAGAGCCAGAAAGCGAGATTCCAATAGAAGAGCTGCTTTCCCGATATCGCATGGTAAGGCTAACAATGATTATTGTGTGCTTATACAGTATTCAGTATTCATGATTAATGCTTATACTCTGCAGGGGGAGGGGAGCAAAGAAGATGATTCAGGAAACGAAGACGTCACAGGCAGTGAATTATCTTCTAATGATGGTAGGCAGATTTTATCATGTTACTGCATTTATTTGGAAGTAATGTATGATATGTATGGGCTGAAGAGGGTTTCTCAAGCTGAAAAGAAAAATGATCAAGCATTTGATATGTTCTACAATTATCATTCCTTTTCTATCTTTGACTTTCTAGCTCTAACAAAGGAACGGACTGGTCTCCTTTGTAGTCATAACATCTACTCAATGGGAGGTCTGAACGTTTCTTATTTTGCACAGTTGCAAAGTGTGGAGTAGTTGACAATGTTTTTATATGGGCCGACTTTAAGCAAAGCAAGGACCTGAAGAAAAATGATGGAGCAAAAAGACAGAGGGTGACAGGCATTCCTAAATTAGATGATGCAAATGATGCTGGTGGCAAGAACTCAGAAATGTGTACTTTAATATTAACAGAGGGAGACTCAGCAAAACCTCTCGCAGTATGTAGAGTCGTAACTTGTCTTTTTCTCATATTATTCTTCGTTTTGCGTATCCCATCCAGTCGAGACAATCTTTCAATGGCATCCTTTCGCAAGTCAGCAGATGCAGTACAAGTTGCGACACCGACGTCTCGTTCACGTAAGATGTGAGCTCGAATTCTTGTTGCAGAACCATTTACCGATGAGTATCCACAAAACACACATTGCCACTCATTTACGCCAAACTCTTTCACAAACTCCCATTCTGGGCCTCTTTTCCGACCCGCAACTCCAGCATCACACCACGGGACGTGGGCCAGTTGCGGTCCCGTGCGGGCCCGCGACGGCACACGCAGCCCTCGCGACCTCTAGAGGTGGATGCATGATCACCGCCAGCATCTCCGTGAGGTAGATGCGACCGCGAGCCACTATTGCTCTGGACCGGGCCGACAATGTCTCTTATCCGACTCCTTGATTACACGAACTAAAGGAAGACGATATATGCAAAGGAGCAAGCTCACAATGTATATGTTACGCCGACGTTCCGCGGCGAGAATCAAGGGGGGGTTGGACGGACCCTATAGGATATTCTATGGAAGCGGATGCTAACCCAAGGTCGGAAACCATCGGGACGGAGTAAACTCATGCTCCAAAGATCCAACGCCGCTCGCGGATCAAAAACGACACCTCAAAGGCAAACCGCTTCCCAAGGAGTATTTTGACTCAACCCGGGCGGTCCAACGCTCGAGGTGAATTCTAGGGCTAATCACATTTTTCTTATATATACTATTAATGAAGGCCACAAAACAGGCCAAACAGTTGGCGCAAATTATTTTTTGCTTAGTAAACCGGGCAAAACAAATGAAAATTTTCAGCCGTGCGAAAACAACAAAACCACAGACGTCTGCCGAAAATATTTTCAGACGCTGAAATCTTCGGTTTGCGACGCTGGGGCTTGATTCACAGACGCCGGTTTAATATTTCGCGTCGCGCGAAAACAACTAAACCGCGCGACGCCGAAAATATTTTCAGCGTCGCTGTGGCGTGGTTTTTCGCAGACGTTTGTAATTTGTTTCAAGGTGACGCCGAATCGATTTCGCGACGCTGAAAATATTTTCGCGCGTCGCTGATTTTGTTGTTTTCGTCAGACGCTGTAAATTTTCTCGACCGAATTGTTTTTGCCGTATTTTTTGCGTTTTATACGGCAAATTTGTGCCGTATCATTCAATTCATACGTATTCCGTACACGAAAATGGTCAGGTCGAACATTTATGTAGATTCTTTCTTGAAATTTATCTGTAAATAGATGATTAAACTGGATTTCTTAATCTGGATCCCGTTTAGGGCTTTTTTTTCCTCTAACGCAAGTGTATTTGCTTCCCTTTATAATGGCGAATCTTGTGATGATCCTTTAGGCTTTGGCCTGGCAGGGCGATTCTCTGAACAAAGGCCACTGGCCAGACTGTTAGAATTGCTTAGAAGAACTGGGTAGAACGTGGCAGACAGTGCTCAGTTAGAACGGCTGCCCAGCATGGAAAATTTCATAGTCGAATCAAGAGGTTCATGTCGTATTTGCAGCCTTGCACTAGTGCCCCCAGGGCAAATGGGTTTCCAGCAAAACACTGTGGAAACAAGGAGCTCTCCCAACAATGAGGAGCACAAAAGTTCAGACGGTTGACATTCGACCAAACCAGGTACTATGCAAGTTATAATTGTATTTATAATCTTCCTTATTCGTTGTTTGCATGTGTCTCCTTGTTAAATATACTGTTATAGTTCTCAAATGTTGGAACAAAATTGTCTAGGATCTTTAGTCCAGCCTGTTCAGTACTGTTCAAAGTCTCTCTATGTTTTTCAATTATAAACACTTGCTAATGACCTTTGATATAATCTGTACCATTTTTGCTTATAAGCTTGTTGGTGTCCAATTCAGTCGTTTGCAATTTTGCTTAGAAGCTTGTTGCTATGCTATTCTAGGATCTGCATCTCTAGAAATATAGGCATCTTGATGATCTGGATATATTTAAACTTTCTACTGTTAAATATTTGTTCAGCTCTGTTGCATTCTTGCCAAGACATACTATTGCTAAATTGAAAATGATAAAAGCGGTCAGAGGCCGAGGGAGCCCAAATTTTGTAATTAATTGCATTCTGCCCCTGATATAAATTAGCTTATGGATCTGTTTTGATTTCCTAAGAATAGTTAGGTGTGGACAGCTGGCTTGATACTTTATTTGCTAGTTGATCTCTTTTAATTCCTGCGCATCACTTAGATTGAAATTTGCTTTTTAATATGGTTGCAGTAGATTGCTAATATCATAGTTGTCTACTTATTTTAGCTTCAAGACCCATTACTTCTGATTAGATCTGAGTTCATTATTTGTTATTTAAATCGTTGCCTCTTTAATATCTTCAGTTAATAGAGTGATACCGTGTCCTGGCTTCATTTTTACCATCATTTTACCAAATGATTCATGGATGGGCTCTAAATCGGATGTGATCCTTAACCTGCAGTTTCAGAGTAATGGTTTCAGATGTAGCAAGATAGCTTAACCCTAGGGAATCACATATTTTCGGCCACATTTTAACAGATTTAGCTGATCCTTTGTTGACTGAATCTGCTATTGGTATAATCATGGCAGTTCATGTATGATTTTAATTTTGGATTTGGATAGAGGGCATGAATGTCGTTGCTACAATACTGTTATGTGATTATGTTTGGGTAAAGGGCGATAAGCCAAGAATGTTTATAGCTTACCTGTGGCAGGTGTACAGTTACCCAGTAGGCTAACGTGTGCTTTGCTGCTGCAGGTAACCAAACATTCTTCTCCCATTACTTTGGTTTTGGAAGCTGCTGTCAGGATGCTATAAAGACTATTTGTTCTTCTGCAACCTTGAAACACTTGTAATTTTATCTTTTGCTTTTCTCATATGACATTCCAATCATGTATCAGGTACATTTGTCTCAAGTTTACTCTATTTGAGAAATGATAAATTTTCCTTTGAATATGTAGCATAATAACAGGGGGTTTTTTTTGTGTTTTTGTACGCTTTTCACAAAGGTTTTCCTAAGATTTCATGGCGTATTCGAATGGATGTACTAATGCGTACATCTAGAGTGCACCATTTCTTAGCCGTTGATTTAGCTTTTTTTTTTCAATGGTCCAACATCCAAGGGCTCACAACAAAAGCCCTCTTTTTATTTTAGGAGCTGAACATGCAAGTCTCGTGATAGCATTTCAGGGCATTCTTGCAAAAAATTAATGTTCTTTGTGATCAGAGTGGAAACATATTTGGAGTGCATTTGCAGAGGATGCAAGAAAATTAATGTTCTTTGTGATCAGAGTGGAAACAGATTTGGAGTGCATTTGCAGAGGATGATGCGGCCGATGCTAAGTTCAGCAGTTTGTGCTACATATTCAAAGTTTCCATGGCATGGTCTGGTGGGTTTCAAGGCAACATAGTGTTGATATTCTTATTTTCAGTGTGTTGATATTTAGCATGCAAAGGTCGAGATGGAGAGAGATGGAGACAGATCTTGCAGTGAAACCCACAGGCCGAAATTCCCTGCAAAACCCTGTGGAACCTGTGTCTTGAGTTAGATTCGGCCCAATCCAATCAGTTTTGCATCTGTTTTTGTAAACTGCATGTTCGAATGCTGAAACCCATGATCTTCTCCCATGATCTTCTCCTTTCCATTCATTTCTGCAGGTCCGGCTATGGCAACAATTTTTCTTTCTTCTCTTTCCACTTCTTGTGCAGGTCGTTGTCTCCAAGCTATGGCAATGGCAGGGAGATTTCTTGCATGCATATAACAAGCTTTTGGTGGTTTTGATTTCCTTCTTGCCTCTTTCTGTGTCTCTACTTTGTCCCTTCATTTTACAGCAGAGCTATGGCAAACTTGGCGATGGCAGCAGCTTGGGCGGCAGATGGGGCGCTTGCAAATCTCGACAGCAACCACAGGCGGCGATGGTAGAGGCCATTTCGCTGCTTCATCCTTCTGTCTTGCAGATTAATCTCGAGCGCAGGGCAATGCCTTTCTTGTTCGGAGCGAGCGATGGCATGCGATGGCGAAGACATGGCAATCGAATCTGAAGCAAAAGTCGCATGATGATGATGATGGCAGAAACATAGAATTTTCTGTTCAGAGCACATGGCACACTGGCACGATTCTGATCGAATGCAGAAACCCTAAAGTAGCCCTAATATCTGGCCATCGTTATTCACGTTTCTTTCCTTCAACTATTTCCATCATTATAGCCCTTCCTTTCAATGTCTACCAATATTTAGCAAGGCCCATTCTTAAAAAACTCGCTCTCCCTTTATATCTACTGCCTAAGATCTATTGCCTAAGGTTTAAAATCTCACCCTTTCTTTGAATGTCTACAATCCTTTAAACTTCAAAATCCTTTCAATATCTATCTACCATTATGCTAATGCTAGATATTAGTATTAGAAGCTTGTGTTACTCATATTATTTTTACCATTACGTATTACATATTACGTATTACATATTGCTACATGTTTCACATGTTTTACATGTTTTTACGTATGTTTGCTTTTTTTAGGGCCCGAAGGGCCCAAAATTTTTTTTAGTACAACAACCAACACATAACTACCATTAACATTAATTAACACAACCATTGGCTCCAACACATTTAAATTAAAATCCCCCTTAAACCCCCTTTCGTTTGGGTGCATATTCACACGGGGGGTGACGTAGGGCAGCGAGAGCGCTTATAATTATATTTTGCACGTACAAAATCAACACCATATAGTATTTTGCTTGAAACCTTATAGTATTTTGCAAATCTTGTTATACAGTATAGCAAATTTTATACATGCATACCCCACAAACGAGGAACTTTACGTACGGTGTAGATTAAGGAATAAGGGGTGAATTATTTGTTCCTCTTTAATTCGGTCCTAATCATAGAAAGACTTGTATCTTTGATTATTCTGAAATTTCGTGGTCTCTTAAACCGCCCCTTAAGTATTTGACATTGATGGATCCAAACATTTTTTCAGACCATTTTCTTCTTTTAAGATATGTTTGTCCACTGTATAATACATGGTTTAAACATTAGAGTGCATGATATAAATATTTGGCCCCTGTCTTTCACAATTAATGGCATCCATTTTTTGCTCCCTTCTAACCCAATATTATGCAACTCAATAGGACCAGTTGAGATGTCTGTTCACGTTGTTAAGTCTTTCAGATTATTGAATGAGCATGTCTTGAGAAGATTGTTAAAGTTATTCAAGTAAAATATCTTGTTCACTTTGTTAAGTCTTTCAGATTATTGAATGAGCATGTCTTGAGAAGATTGTTAAAGTTATTCAAGTAAAATATCTAAGTCTCTAAAGCCTCCCCTTTGGGGGTCAGATAAGTCCAATAATCTGGGATTATTTGGATGTCTTGGCTAGTTAGAAGGATTAGTCTAGGCCAGTCTATATATATATATATATATATACAAAGCCAAAGCCTGATCAAGACCAAGCCTAGACATCCAAAACCATTCCAGGATTCACCTAAGAACTGGTTGGATTTATCGGTTCCATATTTATAAAAGAAGAACCTTAAGAAGCTTGCTATGCTTGTACATTGAGTATTTACAAAATATCTAACAATATCCATAGACCTTCAATGATTTATTTTACTACTATAAGAATAAATTAATGTATCACAGATAAAAAAAAAAAAAGATTCTCTTTGATGTCCTTTAAATACTCTAGGGTTGTTGATCAAAATTATGCATAATTTAGACCAACTTCTCAACTCAATAAAGAAGAAGAATGTAGCTCGTGCATATATAAAAATGCAAAAATGCTCCACATTATTGGGGCAACACCAACTGGCATGGAACATCGGCCAGATAAAGTTGGATTGAAGACAAAATATAAGAGGTTAAGAATGAGGCCTTGAACAAATAAGAACATAAGACTTACTTGCCCGTTCAGGTCTGTCAAGGAGGTGGCAAATGAAGCAAACTGCCCTGCAATGTTGCGATGTTGCAAAGAAAGGAGCAGGGCCTGCCTCCTGCTAATCCTTCCCAGGTTGTAGAAAAAGCAAAGGTCAGTATTTCAACAAAGTCTTTTTTGAACCCATGGTAGGCTATGGCAAAGGAAAACCCTCCCGATCAAATTCTTGCATCTGTAGTGGCAGGATGAACCGGATCTGCAGCAGGCTATAGAATGAGGTCCATCATAATATCCTTCAAATGACATATGGCCATGCTTTTACAGCCCTCGGCAATGTACTCTTCAAATTTTTGAGTTCCTTGAGGATGCCAGCTATATTCCAGTACGACCCTTCCATTTTTGCTGCACATCATAACTAAAGGCCTTTCCGCCTCTGCTCCCGTGTAGCCTTTCTTATCCCAAGTTCATTTTTTGGATGCAAAAAAATCGGTTGTGCCATATCTGGGTTTTCTCTTTAAGTATATTTTAGGGTTCATGTGATATTCTGTTAATTTAATGCAGCTATAGGAATGGAATCGAGAGTAGCACTATCAGATCTGGAATTACTTAGTCATGGATGAATCAGTGGTATGCAAAATTAGGGAGCATTTAGAGAAAGCTGCTTCTGTATTGGGCATGCTGTAACTATAAAGATCTCTATTGTTACTGTTAATTTCAGCATTCTCCATTATTTGCTTGGGACTGGCATCACGAACATTCAAGAGAATACTCAAGAGCAGTGCCGGGCAGGAGCAGACGAAGATAACTATACCACCCCCCCTGTTGGGACAGCATACCAATCAGAGGGTGGACTAGGGTCAATAGGTATAAGCACGGGAGAACAGAGAATGATAGAGACAATTGAAATAGTGGAAAGACAGACGAAGCAACAGAGGGTTGATCATTGCTTAACATCAGAGCAACTGAAGAAGACGCAATTGAAGGTTGTAGAGGCATTTTTATATGCTGGGTTGTCTCCACATATTTTGGAGCACAAAGCAATGAAAGAAGCCTTCCAGGAAGTTGCCAAAGCAGGACCGGCTTTTAGATTGCCTTCATACAAGCATGCCAACAATAAAATGGTTGATGAAATACATGGAAAAATGGTTGAGAGGGTGGAGATGAAGTTGTGTCGTGTGTGGACCAAGCGGCCCGCCTTCATTAGTGACCGATGGTTGGAGCAATGTAAACAAGGACCATCTTATTAATTTCATGATCGTGTATCCGGGGGTGAAGTATTTTTGAAAACCGTAGAAACCAAAACCCACCAAGTGACCGGGAGATTGGATTTTTCGAAAACAAAGGCCGTGATAGAGAGTTTTGGACCGAAGAGAATATTTCAAGTTGTAATGGATAACGCTCTAATTGCAAGCTAGCGGGTCAATTATTGGAGTCCAATTTCCGTGGTTGCATGCTACTAATTGCCAATGCCATTGCCTGAACCTATTCTTTGAAGGACCGGGTTCTCACAACACCGTGGTTCAAAGATCCTATTCGAAAAAGCGTCGGCTTGTAAAATTCATTACAAAGAAGCCGCAATTTATGCCATTTACAAGTCATTGCGTCGAAGAGCCTAGCACTCATGAATCCTGGGCAAACTCGGGTTTGGTTCCAATTACATCCGTCTTGAAAGAGTCTTTGAGTGTCGGATTGGATTATCTCAACCTTTAATCATACGAGTTTTTGATTGGGAAAGGAGGCGAAAGGAAAAATGCCGCCAAACACCGACAATAGCGGCTTTGCCCTTCGAGAAATGCTTGGGCGGGAGACATTTTGGAAAGGTGTAAAAAATGTTGTGAGGTGCATGCAACCTGTTTGTCATGCCATCAAAACCCTTGATTCTTCGAAGGCAAGCACTGGAAAGGTCTGGAGGTGTTGGCACTCCATTCAATCCTTCTTAGAACGTGATGGGCCCAATGCGCCATTTGACAATGCTAAGCGCGCAGCACTACTCAGAGACTTCAATGAACGATGGAAGAAGTCATACAATGATCTTCATGGCGCCGCGCATGCCTTAGACCCACACAACCACGATATGGACTACTCAAATTTGCAACTTCTGTGATCATATTGCCGGTAGTGCGGCTAATATTACCCACTATCCATGTATACCTCTCTTGCTCACTCTTTTCAGGCTCTAGCTCCATCATTCGAAGCTTAAAAGCCCTCTCGGCATCTTTTACCAGCCCTGCATGGTAGTCTAGCCATCCTTCCTCACTGCTAGTAATCAATTCCAAATCCTGAGCTGAGGCATTGCACAGCCAATTACACAACCAGTTCATGAAATCTGGTCTCAAAGTAGACCATGCTTGTTGTGGTCTACTTCTTTTCTGGCGGCGGTTTGCGAAGATGACTTCGTGTTGCGACTCAGAGCTTTGTGTTTGAGACGCCAATGCCTCTACTGGTTGCGGCTCTATCTGAGACACTAATGCCACATTTGGTTGCAAGTTAACTTCCGCTCTCTCTTCCAAGTCATACTTTTGCTTGTTTTAAGGGATTGTCTAGCGGGGCTAGCAAAATGCGACTCGCGATAATAATACGAACCGACAAAAAAGAACACCTACAAGTCAAGCAAAGATAAAACTTTCAATTTAGTGCTTAGCACATGAGGGTAAATCAACTCACTTTAACCAAATTAAAACACCAATTTTACGCTTCCTACACTAAGACCCTAACATGAGTATGTATGTGCAAGGCCAAGGATAGGGTAACAAATAAAAGGACCAAAACACGATTTATGATCTATAGCCCACTCATCGCCAAAATGCAAGGCTAGCAAGTTTTAAATGCATTGCACTTGTCCTGTGTCACGCTTTTTTCAAAAGACGAGACCAATCAATGCTTATCAAAACATACGCCAGTTCCTATATTAGTGTGGGACTTTCATCAACAACACCATCGGGAACTAGGGTGTGAATTGATAAAACATTCTCCTAACCCTTAATAAAAGTACAACGCGACACCTTTCGACAATCAAGTGACCAAGGCCAACAACGGGCGTAAAGGCGAGGGGTTATACTCTTAATAAAGGGAGACCCTAGTTGCCTTAAGCTTCAGCAGTGCCACCCACCCTCGGCATGGCGCAAATAAATGCGGCAATACCAGGCAAGGGGCATGCCTATGCTCTTGGCAACACGCAACCCTAAAAAAGCCCTCTCAGTTGTCGTTTAAGGGAAGGCAACCAATTTCTTTTCTTTTTTGGTTTTTTTTTTTTCTTTACTTTACTCTTAAATTATTATTTGCTTAAATTATTATTATTATTTTTTTTTTTTTTCTAAAATAGGCCAAGCTCAAATTACAGAACAAGGCACTCACCATCGTTATGCCCCTTACATGCGGGGAGCAACAGCGAGGGCCTAATCTAGGACCTAACCTGGCCTACCTATCAAAAAAACAAAAAAAAAAAAACCTAAAAACTAAGAAAAACAAAAAAAAAATGGTTTTGGGTGGCAAATTGCAAGGTTAGGCGCTAGGAAATACCTTGTTTGGCGGTAAAAAATCGAATCCGCTACCGAATATATAAAAAATTTCGCGTCTGCTGAAAACTTCGGTTCAGACGTCTGAAAACTTTTCGCGTCTGTGAACGCGTGAAAACCAGTGTCTGCCAACATCGGGGTTTAAGCGACGAAAAAAAGTCTCAGCGTCTGTGAAAAAACTTTCAGCGTGCGCTTTCCACGCTTTCAGCGTCTGCTTAAAAGTCGACCAGACTTTTCGCGACGCGAAAACTTTGTATTTTCGGCGTCGCCGAAGTTTTTTCGCAGACTTTTCGGGCTTTCGGCGTCTGCGAAATTTTTTTTTTCCACGGCGAGGTTTTTATATCGTTAAATCATTATTTTATTAAAAATATCGTTATTTTTTGACTTTATCGTCGAGAATTTTAATTTTGTGCGATAGAACCTATCCCCGCCTAGCAAGCAACCTCATATGTAGACATTCCGTAAGCCCAATTTTATTTTTATAGTAAGACCATTCTCTTGGTCTTTTACTACCGCACGACCTTGGCCCAATCGGTCTCCCCGGCACAACAGATACAGTGGGTAATGAAAGTCGTAACAACAACGATGGCAACCCTCTCTTTGTGGCGGCTTGCTACTTCCCACATGTTTGAGAGCAACTTTTACCACACGCGCACTTGGATGTGGATGGCGGAGCCCTATGTCGATCTATATGATGACATACGCCAGCATGAACAATTGGGCAAGGTCATGTTGCTTGGAGATTTCAATGCGCCGCCGCGAGGGCGAAAGCGGATCCCAAAATTCGCACCTCTAGCCGAGGATGTGTTGCAAATGGACCCCGCAGAGATGGTTTGGCCAAGGGCGTCGATGACAGCCCGGTGACCGCGGTATGGCCGGCGGCAAATATTCGGGCAAGATCTTTGACCGGTCATTTGCAATGGGCGGCATGCGATGGCCGCCCCTCCACCCGCTTCACTTGTAGACGGGAGAACCGTGGGGCGCACCCGGTGTGGTGGATTACGTGCTAGCGTGACGAGCAATGCCTACACTTGATCACTTTCGCCCGCTGTCGGGACAGTGGCCGGACGAGGAAGTAGACTTCACCATCACCCCTTTCTTGCAGATAGATTGGCAGCCAACCGAAAGCACCCATTGCCCCAACACCCCATGTACCACGGTTAAGCGTCTAGACTATGATCATGCGGCGGTCTATGCGAGGATGCTTGAGCATGAGTCACGGAGTGCCGCAAACTCCCCACACTTCAACAACAGACGCGGCCCGGTGAACCAAATCCTTCGAGGGTAGGGGATGATGCTTTGGGAGAGGTCGCCTCGACGATCCACGGGGCTGCAACCACCTTCCCCCGCAATCACCGGGTTCGATGACGAATGCCGGGGAGCTGAAAGCGATGGCTCCGCCAAGTGCCGGACCCCACCATTCGCCAAGCAGCCGCCCGTCATTACAATACCGCTCCTTCCTCAAGACCAAGAAAGCCGTGTACCTTTATGAGCACCAAAGAATGATGTTTGGTCTTCTAGACCGCCACCCTAGGGCCTTACGGAGAAAGGTCTTGAGTAAGCCCCAAGACAACAAGACAGAAAAATATTACCCCTAACAATGGGTGAGATACTTTTGCAAAGTATGACCCAATGGGAAGCCGGGCACAAGTATTCTCCGCCATGACAAGGCCTAGCACCGTCATTACCGAAGGGATGTCATAATGGGCCCGCAACGCCGCTAATCCGGGAGGCGGCAGATTTGGATGGTATGCGTGCAGAGCTTCTCAAGTGGGCCCGCCCCCAATGGTGCTCTGGGTTCTCAAAGACTCTTCAACGGGGCATTGCAAGAAGGCTTACCCCCAAGACCGGACTACCATTAGAGTTGTGCCCATATACAAAGCGGGGGACCCCCCACAGCCCACCAACTATCGCATACCATTATGGTCGGGTTCGTCTTTGCCAAGTTGCTTGCCGGGGATTCTTGAGCGGCGATTGACACTTTGGGCGAGGATGGAGAAGTCGCGGGCTCTCACGCAGCAGGCTTCCTTACCGGCATTCTACTATTGACCATATCTTCACTCTGCGAACACTCATAGAGGATAGCCGAATCGACGCCTTGAATCATCTTGTTGCTTTGTGGATTTCGCAAAGGCTTTTGACACGGTGCCCGGGATAAGTTGTGGGACAGATTGAGACGACTAGGGACCCCCGCCGACTTGCGTAAATGCTATATCTGAGACTATCATAATGAGGCTTGCTCCCGTCCGTCTCCTGCTTGTCGGGGAGCCCGTTGTTAGTAGCATTGGGTGCGCCAGGGTTGCCCTCTATCCCCGACGCTCTTCGGCTTGTACATTGACCAGCTAGAAGAATGGCTAGGCGAGCACCTGGCCATTGATGCACCACATAATCCCAAGAACTCATATATGCCGATGATGTTGACACGCCGCATATACCCCGGAGGATATGCAACGCCACCGGATGCTTTGGACACTTTCCGCCAATTCACCGACATGAGAGTTAACTTGGCCAAGACAAGGGTGCCGCTGGTCCCATCATCCCGACACCCACGCCTTCCCTCATTCACTTACCAAAAGCGGTAGTGGAGGTGGCTCGATCTTATAAGTATTTGGGCATTGAGTTTTCTACTACCACGCGACCGGATGCATCCATCGTTACGGGTCATTGCAGGTGGAAAGCCCCAGTATGCAATGCAAAACAACAAATACAAGGCGTAGCCAGATGCATGGGGTCACCAGCACACTTGTTCGTGGCCTTGGTTGAACCGGTCCTCCTCTATGGGGCAGAAGTGTGGGGGCGGTGATATCCCTCACCACTTGGAACGATCTAGAGCAGTGCAAGGCCTTCTTGGCCCTGGCACCGGGAGGAAATCCCACGGTCCCATATCGATCTTGCTCCAGGAGACAGGCTTCCTTCCGTAAGTGGTGGATATGGATGAAGCCCGGCTGCCCAACCTTGCTTTGGTAGTGGCGATGGGCCCGCAAATGACTCAAAGCCTTTGGAAAGACAAGCAAGCCCGGTGGTTCTCGCTATGGAATGTGCAGGCACACGATGTGGACCCGGTGCATACACCAAAGGAACGCTACCGCCTTGAAGCGAAGATTTGGATGCTTGCTTCATGGCCAAGCTTTGGGATGCGAGGCCCCGTCACATGTCAAGGTGGCAAATTATCGACAACAAAGTTAATCCCATGCTCACGAGGGGCCCACACCACTACCGCGCACCCATCTACCCATGAAAAAGCGCCAGGGGTGATTGCTTCCATTCGCCGCAGTGCACACCACCTCCGCATTGAGACCGGGAGATGGATTCGAGCCGCGTGAGGGCAGAGTCCGCCTTTGTCAACAAAGCCATTGAGGATGAAAGTCATGCCCTCCGTGCCTGTCCGTGATGAGCATATCCGGGCTCGGATGCTTTCGGTTAGTTGTGCCCCATCGGGCCTTGCATGAGCTACTAAGCACGCGCCTCTGTAGGGCTTGTTGGGATCGTACCTCCTGAGGTAATGGATACGCGGACTTCGCTTATGCCCCCGTCCGGGCACATTAACCTCACCATTGTACTTGTGATTATGTATATAATCGTGCGGTATGTCAGCATCCTTATTGCTACTAAGGTTTTTCCCCCGAAAACCCTTCGGGGCGGGGGTTTTTTAATCCTGGTAGTAATACGCCTGCTGCTCTCTCTTTGTACTTGGGTCCCATAGGCCAGTTGGTCTCCGTGGACGATAAAATCATATTCTATTCTATTCTATTCTAAACTCTGAGATATGTATTGTAAGGCCTGAGTGCCAAATTATCATGCACTCATCTATATGTGCATAGTAATTGTATGTGTGTTCCAATCCTATCAAGTTAATAAAAAAAAAAAAAAAAAAAAAAAAAAAAAAAACATAGATTCAAGATAAAAAAATAATCGCATTAACTGGGTATATTGGTTAAAGTAGTTTTAGTTAGGACATTGAATTATTTTGGTAGAGGTTCGAGCTCCCGTATTTCGTATTCTAAAATCTTAGGCAAAGTCGTATAGAGGTTCAATATTCCCTCAAAACCTTAGGCGAAATCGTATTTCATATTTCAAAATCATAGACGCCTCCAATCATAAATGACTATAAGCGAAACGAGAGGTGCCCAGGAGCCCCAACATACGATCTGGGTTGTAGGATCGACGAATCCAACAACTGTGGTAGTCCAGGGTGCACCTCGTTTAGAATATGTAGAAAAATAACAGGGTGCCATCTGATCCTGGAACATCAGGCTTTGGAATTACAACTTGTAATGGTTAAAAAGGTAATATACACAGATAAAACAATGTTTCCAAATTATATTCAATGTCATAGATAGCAATTTTCAGATGCACTTATCATAGAAAGTGGCATACAGGTGGTCAACTTTAACTCATTTGCATTTTATAGAGGCAAAGTTACCTTGCTACAGATAGATAATACATCCATTGCTCTAGCTCTGTTTTTTTGCTTGACATTCATAAGTTTAGGTCTCTTGTTTTCCAGTTGTTTTCTAGCAAAAGCCATAACCTCCTCTAAGATCTAGTAAGGGAGAAAGGAACTGATGTGTGCATGCTCTACTATTGCTTATAATTCCACTGGAAAGGCTTTTGTGCCTTTATTCTGTACAAAAAAACAATTTAGGAGAAAGGCAATAAAATGCAAGGCCAAAGACATAGTTAGTGCAATGAGAGCCTTGCAATCAACAGCAGAGTGATTATGCTAATGCATGCATCTATTGTTGCAACTTAATTATAGATCAGCTTGAGAATATATTGCATACGCACAAAAAACTTGAAACATAATACCCATAATGTTGACCTCGATAACACAGTTAAGGGGACATTCTTACCTCTTCAAGATCTTTTATATGCTAATGCTACATCCGTAACTTTTCTTATTGAGTATCCTACTGCTCGTCGCAACTACTAGAATATCTATGAAGACAAATGAAAGATAAAAAACATGTAAGAATCAAGTGGAAGCATTGCTTTTTATGCCTGAAAAGACATAAGCGCATGCCCCAAGTTTTAGCTATTCCAATCAAAAATATAATCAGAGTAGTAGATCAGATCCAATTCATACCTGTGGATAAAATTGCAGTCTGAGGCAGAAATTAGTCTTAATGTAGCTTAGGCAGGAGCATCGTCTAAATACTCATAAGAGGCGAATCAAAGTACAATTGACAGACTTCGCATAGAGACCCAGGCGGATCCAAAGAATGTTGCCATCGTTATTAGGGCGAACTCGGGCTGGGCGGGAGCCTCCACCATAAAATTTTAGCTAAATATAAAGAAACAAATAAATGGGAAACTTACCTCAGCTTCGTTCCGAAATTTAAGAAAATTCTTAAATATAGCAACTTAGCGAATATTCGCCCCTTAAGGGAAACTCTGCTTCCAGGCCTGATCTAATCTCAAGTACATGTGGATCTTTATAGAAATGGCATCCAATCTTGTGACTCTATTTTTGCCTCAAGATGCATAGATTTAAACATTGTGCTTCCGACAACAATTGTGCTTCCAACAACAAACATTATAGAAAAAATGATTCAAGTAAGCATATGTGTTTGAGCTTTAAGCAACCAGATATTTTTCTGTAGAAACAAAAGTAAACTGAAAGAAAGCAAAAGAATATTAACAGTGAATGATGTAGATCTGCTTCTACAGTCGGACTTCGCAAAGATCTGGCCAAAACAAATCTTAGAAACCTAAATATATCATTTTTTTTCCTAATCTAGTTTTTTGAATGGGCACCAATGATGTCGTCTAGCAGTGCAGTTACAAATCTCACAGATTCGTCCGCATGCAGGCACTAAGATTCATCTCCATAACGTTAGCACAGATTCATCTGTTTTTTCCCTGATTCATCCTCCACCATGGCTAATAACGTCATCTGCAATCATGGCTCATTGCAGGCTTAATACAGTTGGGTAAGGCCAAGCCGAAATGGAAGATGCAAGTTGAGCTTCTTTGTGGCTAGAAAAGACCTAAAATAGCTTGGCATTTTGGCGAACTCAGATCAGGAAGCCGTTTTGCATAGATTTTACCTTATCTCTAAGTTTTGAAGCAGTTCGCGTAAGACCCAAGAATCCAAGATGCTGCCGAAGATGCTACCTTAATCTTGGATAGGCAATCATGTCCTAACCGTCCGAGCCAATCAAATCTGCACCATCTAAATTAGGTCTCCATTGAAGACACGCGATAATATAAAAAGATAATTGTCCTTGTAATAGTTTGTCTGCCTTAAAATCCTGATATGGTTTATTTTTTTCCAGTAGGTTTCAAGTCAGAGCCACAAATTTAGAAGTGCTTCATGGAGTGTGATGCTTGGCCTTTCTCAGAAAAAGCCTCCAGATATGCTCTTTCATTGATACTATGTCTTAGTGTAGGGCTTCTAGTCATTTGAAGTTGAAACATAGGAAGGAAAGATAATAGAAAATTATTTTTAAATTGTCCGCCTGTAGATCTAGACAGATCTTGCTTCATGACATCTCTATGCCATGCTCGTGATGATAGACACCATAATTGTTGGGACGATCCTGGTGGAAAAGGTTTTATAGTCTATGGAAAAACATATGTAAAAGACTATCTTGCAGTTAGTAACAACAATGAACATATTTTTTGAACTATTAAGGTTATTCCACTGCGATATAAGATGTCCTAGAGGAAAAATAAATCAATGACACCTCCATGTCCTTTGCTCAGACACATGGCCATCACATGTTCGAGTCAGACAAAGGGCCTTTTCTGGTGATAGTAGTCATCGAAAGAGAGGATTTCTCAAATTTATATGATGGGAACAACGTATAGGTTTTAGGGAGTATCATAATGCTATTAGAGAAATGATCTCGGAAGACCATATCGTAGCACTGGCCATGCCCTATCTAGTTGAGTTAATCAGTTATAGGGAATGTTGGGATGAAAAGCTCTAAAACTTTGCGAGTAATAAGATTGTCTCTAATAGAGTGAGCTTATGAGAAGGGTTCATATATTGTAGAAATCTCTAATAGAGAGTTTGAGTGGAAGGAATTGAGTGATAAGAAAAGCAAATTATAATTAAATACTAAGATTATTAACTAGAATGAAGGAAGATCGTTCCAGAGTTTGGGGGAGGAAAAAAATAGCAAAAAGGCGCAACCGGAGGCTTGGGCAGTTTTAGGCCTTTACAAAAGCTTTAAGGGACAAACTATTGCTGAAGCAATCTTCAAAATTAGACTCTCTCTCTCTTTTCTTTTTCTTTTTTTTCATTATACATCATAATGAAGCAAATAGAATAGAATTGAATTGCATCAAATGGTAAATCTTGGGCTGAGGTTTTGTAACAAAAATTTGAAGCAATATTAATACCCGTGTAATATGTTTCTTCATACAATATTTGATGAGAACTCCATTAAGAACTTGTTGAATCATGAAGCTATTATCTTAATTAGTTGTGAGTAATGTTCATTTGAAAGTAAGTCGTTATCAAAGAGGCTGATAACGACTAAAAAACTTTAATAAGGGCTAGAAGCTATCATTGACTTGCAAATATTTTCTTGGTGTTTAATTTTTAAATACAACTGCATAGGACCATGATGTCATGACAACAGATTCAGCTAAATATACCCCATCATTTTTTTTTCGAAGAACTGTGTCATCAATATATTAAAAGAATGGTAATATTACAAAGCAAGTGAGGAGGAAGGAGAACTGCCCCAAAGAGACAGCGATACCTCGACACTCCACAACAAACTCACAGAAAAACTGCAACTCTACTGCTGTACAAACTGACCATCACCATCTACAACACCCAAGAAGTCCCGCCAAATGGCAAACTTCCGCTCTACTAATCCCGGAAACACCAGAAAGCTTTAAAATAGCTTGTACCTGAGTCGAGGAATCAGAGAGGCTGCAGGCTGCTGAATCCCCTGAAAGATCCACAACCGCCGCCGCTTCCAAATCAGCCACACCAACCAAGCCACGCACAGATGCAAGGCTTGCTGCCGCAAGAGCGGCCAAGCACCAGGATACACATGAAGCAGCAACTGCTGGCTAGTCAATCTCACCTGAAACAGAGCCCTAACCCAATCCCAGGCAACCTGCAAGTGAGGGCAAAAAACCAGGCAATGCTCCACAGTCTCACGATGAAGGCCACAACAAGGGCAGAGAGGGCTCACACCCGACCTAAACTGACTCACAAGGGCATTCATCCTGCTGATACAGAAGCACCCTAACCTTCGGTGGGGGAAGTGAGCTCCATGTCCACGTCCAAACCGAGCGCCATCGAGAACCCCGAAGCTGCAGAGACCACTTGCCTGAAGGGGGCAGTGTGTCAGGAATAGCCAGCACCCGGTAACAAGACCGCACAAAACAAGAAGACACAACCAAAGAAAAAATTAAGCATACTATATATTTTTTTAGAAAAAATGGTTTGGCTATTTTTCAAAATTTTACAGTATTTTTTGGACTTGGCGAAATTTTTAAATTATCTACTATAAACTTTTACTTGGTTATTTTTTCTAACGAAAAATGTAAGTTCAAATTTTGTAGCTTTACATATATTGTACTGCAATTACAAATAATAATCAACAATCAAGGAACATACAATAATATTAAAAAACTTTTAACAGAAGCTCACAACATAGCTTATAACATCCATAGTCTGAACTACATTTAATGCAACAACACCTTCTAGATATTGTGATCAAATTGCACTTATCTCTAACCCTTGCAGGAGACGTTATGCAATCAACTCGGGCATCTAAAGGGATATTGACCATCTCTTACAATTCTTTTTTGAGGATGCATATGTGGTATATATAATAGAAATTCATAGTTTGAAAAACACTATCATTGATGATGGTAAGTGGTGATGTGTAAAAGTCTATAATAAGAATTTATTTTTGTTTGGCTATTAATTATTTAATATATAAATATTGTAATATAAAGAAAGGCTAATCCCTTTTTCTTTAAGGAAAATGGGGAAAATAGTTTGGCTAATCCTAAAAAAATAATGGAGTACTTGTTTTAACTATGGCTATTTATTATTTTTTTAAAAGAAACCCTCCTTCATAAAATTCGCCGCAAAAATTGTCTAGACCCCCTAAAAAATCGCCATTTGGCTATTAATAGCCGCTAATTTTTTCCATGGACACAACATCCGGATGAACCTTCCAAACCTGCACCACCACATCATCCTGAGGGACTATAGGTATGTGTAGCGGAATACTCCCCGCCACTTGGTCCCAGATAGCCCGGTCACTGCCCCTCAGGCGAAAGCGAGCTCGAAAGAACTCCCACGAAGCTAGCTGACCACCCCAATACCAATCCTCCAAGGTGAGCACAGCAGCTCGCCTCCAACAGGCCTGCGTCCGAGCATGCACGGTGGTAGCCAAGGGCAAGTGCGCAGGGGGTAGAGGAACCCACAAGAAAGGAGAAGAGTGGTGATAAACTGAGGCATAATCTAGCTGGAAGAGCACACGCACATGATCGTGCTAATATACCCCATCATTTGAGTCTTGTATCCCATTTTATTGTAGTTAAGATTCTAATCTACCAAGGAAAAGAAAAAGCAAAGCAAAGCAAAAATACCTTAGTTGTCAGTTTCTAGCTTAGCAGATATGCTATGCTCCCTAGTTCTAGATAATATACCATGAGCTTGGTACAATCCAAACATGCACATGCTTTTAAAATGTTTGAGAGTAGATACTTATCTCGAACTAAGACAATAATGAAGTATTTTGCGGCAAGACTAAACCCCAGTAACTATTACAAGCATATTTTGCAGATGGGCAAACCAATTCAATCTTAGACACCATAATGTTAGAGTCAGATTATTTGATTCAATTAGACATATATAGGTCAAATTTTTGGACACATGGATAGAGTGAGAAATGAAAGAATAAACCAACAGGTCTAGCATGGTGCAACAAAATGCCCAGCTAGAGGTAAATAAAGAAGACATTGCCATGCAGATAATGACCATAGAAGGAGTTTGGGAGTGCCGAGAATATTGCCTTGAAGTTCAAGCTTCATTATGGCATGGAAATTTTGGAGCCCAAGATTTTGTTATAACATGGAAAATCCATAAGAGAGAAGGTTTGAGGCGGCATGGTAGGGGTATATAAAATATGAGGGAAATGTTTTAAGGAAAATTCCTTAAAAAATCTCTCGACCCTATGCACACACACGCCCTATGTCTCTTACATTAGTTGCACCCCCCGGGTACATTTCCTATCAAAACCCATTCTGCTAAGAAATTTCAGCAACACTTTAGGTCCCGTTGGCACCTCATGTAAGGGTAAATTCTATATGTCTATCAACAAGAATAGTGAATGGGATATTTATAGAAAGAGTTCCCGAAAAAAACTTCTTGCTCATAATTAGGCTCCAATTTCCCTTTGGCATAACAAAGAGATAACGGTATTAATTATATGCATGACAAGGCAGTATAAGCTATTCGATGAACCGTAACTCGGCAATGATCTAGAATGAATTTGAAGTCCATATTTTTGTAGCAGAAAGTATGCATCATCATTAGAGCTTTCTAAAGTTGTTTTTTAGCTGTCAAATGTCCAGCTCATTGAATAAAAATGTTCAAGTTAAAACCATAATTGTACAGACATAAATTGGAGTCTTGTGTCCACAGCCATGGATAGTATTAGAATTGAATCAAATTGCATCATATTGTATGCTGAATCTATCATTATGGTTTAGAAAGAACCAATATCCAATGCTTAAATAAGTCAGCTCCAAAATGCTAAGAGCTTGAAATGGCAAAACACGAATGTCTATGGAAACACAAAGGATAGATCCCAGCTTTTTGAAAGCATCTGCAAACGGATCAAGAGCCAACAAATCTTTTCAAAAGGGGCATCCATGGACATGCTATCCAGTACAAAGGGTAAGCAGATTAAGCTTTTGCAGAAGAAAGCACATTACAGAACATCGTCGTTTACGGAAATGCAAGAGCCCTAAATCTTAGGGCTCCTGTCTTGTTTCGTCGGCTAGGAGAATACTAATGTAAAATGAAAAGAATATTCTTGCTCATACCTTGTCCATTCACGAAATATATCCTTTGATAAATATGTCTTGATATCAACCTCAACAAAAAGCATGCAAAATTAAATAAGTAAATGCCTATACTAGCATCCAACATATAAGTTATCTTCTTGTTAAAACAATTTATTAGAGCAAGTCAAAGCACAAGTGCATGTAAGCCTATATAGATGACATTTGGCCTTCATGCATACAAGGAAAGATACCATGCCTCCTTAATTAAAAAGACCACTTTTATCTTTTTATTTTATGGAATATATGGAGTGGACAATAGCTATGCGTAGAGCATGTGTTGTGTCTTTACATTATGATAATGTATTGTACCCAGTGGTCAACATAAAGAGTATAACGGACAATAGACTTCTTTTTGCCATATTTGCTGCTTCTTCTTGATACTCATTTATCCTTTATGAAACCATTTACCTTAGCATAAACTAGAATTCCCAGAAAAATAGTGCACGCAATTATGATGACAAATGGATACCATGCCAACCTTAGAAAATGCTCTTAAAATGTGTATCATATAACTTTTTTGAATATTTTCAGTATTTTCTTATTTTTCTATTCGAGTTTAAAGAGTACAACACAAAACATCACCTCATTCTGAGGTATGAGAAAGAAGATAGAGTTCTTCGAACATGACAGGGTCAAAACTATTTTCTGTCTTCTGTGAATCAATAATGGTTCCCAGAAGGTTGTTCTCAAATCAAATCTCTAACTTTTACCAAAATGAACTTTGGCTTGGAATTTGGAATATAAGTAGTAAGCAAGTTGTTTCATATCAGAAAAATATTTATTGATCTTGATTTCTAAGTTTTATTAATTTTTTATATAATTGATTAATAATTTATGTCTAAGAATGATTCAAGCTTATCCTTCAGAAAATTATGTTATGAAAGCTTATAACAATATGAGACACAAAAAAAAAAAAATAATTGACCTAAAAAAAGTCAATAGTCAATAGTCAATAACTCAGATTCTTAGTCGGGTGTTGGGCGCAAGGCATGAGTAGTCACCCTATGCGACTCTGTCATTTATCCTCCCCTTTTTTTTCCTTAGCACTCTGATGGATTTCTTGTCTTGGATTTCGACTCCAAGACTGAAGATCTAGACTTTTAGTGCTAGTTGGGAAATGGCCAGTGCTCGATCTTGGTCGCCCTGATACCATTGTGACGTCCCCTACTCATATACGATGCCCCGCACGTATAGAACTGGAGTTCATCCCTCCTGTCAGCGCAAGCCCGCTAACACGAGGCCGTCTACCTATCATCGGGCTCTTGACGGTGAGCAAGAACCCAACGGGGAAGAATAGACATGTCATTCGTCCCATCTCCCTCGGGATCTACCTAGCTGCGGAAACACATAAAACATAAGCACATGGCATCACATAGAATATATATCCACCTCGAAGGGTGACTTACCATAATATAACACGTGAAACAACAACATTAGTAATATCAACAAAGAGAGGAAATCCTACCCAAGGCTCAGACTCATGGGGATCGACTGACGGCTTGGGGTCTCCATAAGTCAATGTAGACAGAATTCATGGCAAATGGATTCGGCTGACATAAGAACATGGCCGTTAGGTAATCCACTCCATCCACCCCTCCCGTGCATACTTTGCAGGTAGGCTAAAAAGTATTGGGGATGTGACCGTAGCCTGCCGGGTGCATAGTCAGAGGGACTATTCCTGGGTTGCATCTCCCCATCTCCCCTGGTAGGAGGGGGTCAACCCCCTCCCCCCCTCCTCCAAAGGGTCCATGCCAACTACAGCTGAGCTCAAGAGCCACTGCTCGTCTACGACTTGAACCCCACAGAGGCGACGCATCACCTTGGAGATGTCGAGCCCATACCTTGCCCGCATTTAGTGGCAAGCTATTAGGCCTAACCCACAATGCTCGAACAGATGCAATTCCGGCCCAATGCCCATCGGGAAGCATGCCTTGGCTAACAATGTGATGCTCCGCACCAAATATACGATGCCCTCATCGTATATCTCACGAGAAATCCCCCATCTAGCACACCTGCACCCTTTCCCTATGGGCTCCTATAACATTGGAAGCATAAACATAAACAACATCACTAGCAATAACAATACAATCAGCTACCTCGCAGGATAGTACCATCTATCCATTCATAGATCCATCATAGATATCAATACATCATAAAGCATAATAGCTCGTACCCAGGCTCAGACTCATAAAGGAGATAGACTGACGGTTGGGCCTCAAGGTAGAGCATACCGAAATATGACAATGGTGGGGCTGACTATAGACAATAGCTAGGGTTGACCACTCCATCCACCCCTCCTGTGCATACTTTGCAGATGGGCTTAATCAGACTCTGACGTGACTGTAACCTATCGGAAACATAGTCTCATGGTACCACCCAACAAGACTACTTCGCGGTCTGATGAGGTAGGAGAGGTTGCATCTCCCCTTCCCAGAGAATAGTGGCTCCATGGGCAGCTAGAGGATCGTGGCGACACATGTCCATACCCAACTGAACTTTCGAAAACAAAAGCCATTCCGACACCTGCAACTCTTGAGAGTCGGGGGCGACACCATTGACCCACGAAGTGTCGGACCCATACCCGGCCCACATGAAGTGACCGACTATAGGCCTAGCCCGCCATGTGTCCCTAGTAGATGCGCTCAGCAGGGATCACCCTCCACTTTGGCAGTAACCCCATTATGTGGTGCTCAGTCACTCCATAGCCTGGTGGGCTCTATGCACATGCCGCATCTAATAGGAACTAAGGGGTCTAAACTAGGAGCATCATCTAAATAATGGCTACTAGATCTCTACCCCCCTTCCTAACACAAGAGGAGCAAACATGTTCAATCAACATCATATATCCACATAACATGATAAATAATGAGAATAAGATCTAATTCTAATCGCATGCATCTAACTTATAGTTAGAGTTCATTGATTAAGGTTCGAGATCCAAATTAAGGGTTCTAGAATGGCTCTACTAGAGATACGAAATGCTCACTCATCTAGAATCCTAACTTCCAAATGATCTACCAAGGAATCTACTCCAAATACTTGCTACGGAGAACTTTCACCCGCTCTCAGCGTCTCCACAGCTCTGCAAGTGAGTCGGAGTAGCCTCTGCTCCTTCTGACGCGTGCACGCTCGGGGGGCTATTGAGCTATGTTGTGCTGTGCTGCAGCAGATGATTCTCAAAATGAAGTTTCGAGCACGAACAAGTAAGGACTGTTGGAGCCGAAAAATGGCCTAGGGTTAGGGTTTGGCCATTACTAGGTTAGGGTTGTCATGTCACGCCATGTGGCTCCAATAGGGTGCATCCATGTGGTAGGATGGAACCATGTGGAAATGGTTCCATAACTAAGGTTGGCTAAGTTATGTAAATAACTTAACCATGCTCCCTTATCCACACACTACAGCATATAAGGCTACTAAGGTAGGTTTATATGGTGATGTGGCCTAGAAATATATGTATTTATACAGTATATTTTAGGAGAACGTCACATTCTCTCCCCCTTAGCATAATGTTGTCCTTGATGTTACGGTAAGGCTACGAACCTGCATCAACCTTATAAGATACAATAGCAAGTAATATAGCAATTCAATCAACTTCCAATATTTATTTATAATGGTAATTATAAGGCTATGCTTATATGCTTATACAAAAATTATACAACCTCAATTGTTACTATCATTGAAGTTAACACCTAATATCATAACAACTAGTTTAGGAGTTTATAATTAAGTACAAAACTTATACTCCTATTCTTTTCATAATGTGCTCCCTCCCGATGCCCTTTTTTTACTGGCCTGCAATGGATAACACATTACATTAATTTAGTTAATAAGTTGTGTTTTTAAGGGGACCACCCCCCTAATTACCTCATTGAGCCGAACTACTAGCTCAAGTTTACCTCTATTACCTGCACCCAATCATGGCCCATATGATTTGAGCTTAAGGACTATTTAAGATGATCCTATCATCGCCCATGATCGTGTGCTATCTTGTACATGATCCCCTCGATCATGCACACCCGTAGTGCATCATACCCCTGAAGGTTTAAGCTAGGGAACATCCCATGTTCCCATCATCGCCCATGATCACACTTACCTCTACATGACCCCCTATGGTCATGTGCACATGCCATGCATCGTAGCATAGAAAACATCCTAGATGATCCCATCATTGTCCATGATCATGTGCCTATTTGTACATGACCCGTTCGGACATGCACACCCGCAGTGCATCATGGCCCTGAGGGTTTAAGCTAGGGAACATCCAAGACAATCCCATCATCGCCCATGATCACGTGCTTACTCCCATATGACCTCCTTCGGTCATGCACACCCATGGTGTGTACTGGCCTAAAGAATACCCAAGGGAATCTCATCATCGCCAACGCTCCAAACTTCCATGTATGCATCTTAACTAAACTAGTACGCATATGTCATCTGCACTTAAGCACTAAACATACAAGCTAAGCTACCTGACGGGATGGCGTCGATCAATTCGGAAATGACTTGGCCGTCGAACTTCTCCATAATCTGTGGATATTGTTTTACTAAATCTTGTTTTAATACCCACGTTGCGTCCTTTACTAGCAAGTGTTTCCACTTGACCAGGTGCTGAAGAAATTCAGACCTTCTTGTTTTGTTGCCAAGAATCAATTCAGGAACTATTTCAATTTGTTCCTTAATCATCTCCAAGGTTGGAGTCTCCAAAACTTCCTCTGGGTTTGGAGTATGTTTCTCTAGTAAGCTTACGTGGAATGGGTAAGTCAAGCTTATATGACTGGCTCCCTATTCGCTTGGCAATCTTAAAAGGCCCGAGCAAGTTTCTTACAATTGCCGATGCAGAGCTTCGCTTACTTCACCTTTACTTGAGCCAAACTTTATCTCCCACGTCAAACTTTCGAGGAGTTTTATGTCTATCTGCTAGGCTCTTCTGATGTGCCCTTGTTGTTTGAAGATATTCTCACACTTCTATCACAAGCTGCTGTGTATCTGTTATCGTTGTTGAGAAACTTCCACCTTGGATACTAGATTGTGCCACGTATTTGGGGTCAAGCATTGGTAACCGTAATTGATCATGAAGGGTTCTGTTGGTGCACTCCATTTACCTATTTGACTGCAGATGATAAGTAAAACTCAACCACAACTTGGTGCAGATCGTGTTGAAGAAATTTTGCCAAAAGGCACTGATGACTTTAAATCTCTATTAGAGACGATCGCCCTGGGCATTCCATGCAATCTAAAATAATCTCTTATGTAGACAACAAGACTATATCCAAAGTTGTGTCTGTGGTGCGGCATGGCAATAATGTGCCATTTTAGATAACTTATCTATCATAACCATCAAGGAAACAAAGCCTCTTATTGTCTTTGGAAGGCCCGCTACAAAATCCACGCCGACAACTTCCCACTTTGCATCTGGCACAGCCAAAGGTTCCAAGGCTCCAGGATTCGAAGTTGTTTTGCCTTTGTCTGCTGACACAACTAGCATTCCTGGATATACCTAGCTATATGCTTCTTCATGCCCGACCAGAAGTAGCTCCTTCTAATCTTGAAGCAGATATTTATGATTCCTATATGGCTGGCAATAGGGCTATTATGCGTGTCATGTAACATTAGCTTCCTTACTCCTGATGCTTCAGGTACATATAGCTTGTTCTGGTGACATAAAAGATTGCCTTTCTTTTTAAAATGTTTGAAGGTCTCTCTTTCTTTATCCATCCTTGCGCTCTTGCAAAGACTAGCCCATATGTGTTTGAACTCCATGCTAGAGGAGACGGCTTCTTTTATCTTTTTTGCCGACTTCGCTTATCAATGTGGAGATGGCATTGCAAAATGATACTTCAAACGCTTGCCAACAAATGGCGATGTCTTAGCTTTTCTAGGACTCTCCTCAAATGGATTGCATGTTTCTCCATTGATTTGCTGTAGATCACGATGTTTTCGAAGAAAAATTGACGATGGACTCGTCTAAAAAATCTCTGAAGATGTCGTTCATCAAGCGCATAAAAGTCGTTGGAGCATTTGATAGACCAAAAGGCATTACTGGGAATTCATAGTGGCCATACCACTTCTGAAGCGGTGTTATGAATATTTTCCTCCTTGATCCTTATTTTGATGATAGCCCGATCTTAAGTCGATTTTGGAGAAGAATCTTGCTCCTTTGAGCTGATCCATTACGTCCTCTGCTTGTTGGGCTGCCGATGGTTGATATATACATCTTCCGACTTCCATACTAACCGACTGAATCCCAACTCAAGCAACTTCTACAACTGCTTCTTGAGCTCTGCTAGCTCTGGGATGCTGATTTTATAAAGAGATTTGCTGGTCAGCTCTGCATCTGGTGCAAGAGTGATTTCACAATCTACGCCTCTATAGGGCAAAAGCTCTCAAATTTCATTCGGAGATATGTCGTGGGACTTCTTGATTAGCTTAGTAATCGACCGAAGTAACTGTTCCGAAGTAGTATCTTCCTTCTTATTCTTGTTGTTGGGGTCGACGACTTCTAGCTTAAGTATGTATATGACCTCATCCCTCATGATGCACTTAAGTTATGTAAATTTTACATATATTAAGTTCTGGCTATGGACTATTACACTGGCTAAGTTCTGGCTATATTAAGTTCTGGCTATGGACTATGGTCAAAGCTTTCTAAGACTTCGAAGGCAATTTTAGACATCTATTGCAAGCATGCCAGATGTCCATGCTCTGCAATAAAGGCGGTTCCATCCTTAGAAAAAGTCTATAAGTATAATTTTACTGAAATTTGACAATAGGCAGGTATTACTGAAGTGTGACAATAAGTGGGTATTATTAACAAATATACTTATTGGAATTTTATTTACAGATTACCAGGACCATCACTAATAACTGCCAAGATAAGGCACTCTCAGCGTCTCCACAACTTTGCAAGTGATTCAGAATAGATCCCATTCCTTCTGATGTGCGCACGCTCCGGGGGCTGCTGAGCTATGTTGTGTTGTGCTGCAGCAGACGATTCTCGAAACGGAGTTTCGAGAGTGGACAAGGTTCCAGGACCGTTAGAGCCGAAAAATGGCCTGGGTTAGGGTTTGGCTATTAATAGGTTGATGTTGCCATGTCACGCCATTTGGCTCCAATAGGATGCATCGATGTGGCGGATTGCCAATAGGATGGAGCCATGTGGAAATGGTTCCATACTTAAGATTGGCTAAGTTATGTAAATAACTTAGCCATGCTCCCGTATTCACACACTACGGTATATAAGGCTACTATGGTAGGCTTGTATGGTGATATGGCCTAGAAATATATGTATTTATACCGTATATTTCAGGGAAATGTCAAAAACAGACCGACCACTCACCAGGTCCTTCGCTGGCTTCTAGTCTTATGAAGGCATCCATGCTGTTGGAATCCGCTAAGATGCTCGAGTTTCGAGGAACTGTTTCAGAATGCGAGCTTCACTGCAGCTGGGAACATGTTGGAGCTAAAGCTTGGCAATGCTGGGCACATGTTGTAGCTCCCGGGCACCATTACTAGTTTCCTTTAAAGTCCATTTATATATTCTATATTCTCTCGCTTCCCAATGACCATTATTTTGGCTTTGTCCTTGTTCATCGACATCTCAGAGGCATGCCAGAAACTTTCTGGTGCTTTACAATGTTTTTTCAACCCATTCTATGTTCTAGCAAGATCATAACCCCCCCCCCCCAACCCAAAAAAAAAAAAAAGAAAAAGAAAAACTATCACCCCTTTTCTTTTTTTAATCAATTCTCTAAATCATCATCATCGATAAAAAGTCCAAACATAGTGAGATAATAGGCAAATCCTGCTTAACTCTGATCATGCTATGCACATATGCTAATTTGTTTTTACCATTCTGTTTTGCAGGTTCTGCCAAGCTCTTGTTGCTGTTGCAAAATGGTTTATTGGTAGGGTTCGTTTCTTGTAAGTTATTTGTTGTGTGGATATAGTAAACGGGTGTGCAAAGCTTATGCAAGTTTAGAAACAACATACAAAGGAGGTGGTCAAATTTGTATGCACTTAGGTTGTCAATCCCCTAAATTATAGAGCCACATCAGCATTTGACCGGTCAAAAGCGGTGTTGGAAGGCCCCTGGTAGCCTACACGCCAGGGAACATGCTCTCATCAATGGTTGCAATTTAGCTAGAGGGGGGACAAGGATATAAAATTACCGAACCAGACCACAAGCTAAGAGGATCTTGCATGCATGAACCTTTTCAATCGCACATCTTCTTTATACAGAAAATTTACTTTCTCAGCATCGTCAACACTACCATCACCATGTAGAGCAGAGGAGGAGCTTTAAACCATGGCAGGCGGAGGCAAGAAATCGAAACGAAAACGCAAAGCAAAAGGGCGGCAGGATCACACTGCTCACTTTCCCGGAGAAGATGCCGCAGCTCTATTGGCAGAGGAATTGACTGCCTTGTAAGATCCTCTTTGCAGTCCTTTAATGTGGATTTGATAAACAGTAAACTAGGGACTTAACAGCTATATAGACCATACGTTCAATCAAACTATGAGATCAATTTAGCATTTATACTGGAAATGAATCATGAGATGTATGTTGGATCTCTGGATTTTTCTGGTTCGAATCCTGCTCATTAAACCTTGTTCCTTGAGATACTTGTTCATCTCAAGATGATCCCCGCTGCATGAAATACCTTCCTTGAGATACTTGTTCATCTCAAGATGATCCCCGCTGCATGAAATACCTGCAGTAGAAGGAACATAGCCACGAGAATTAAGAAATGCATCATGTATTTTCTTCCAGCACCTTGGAGTCTGTTCAAGGCTACCAAGACCGAACACATGTCTCTCATATTTGAATAACTAATTTGTTAATTATTGATTTATATTAGTTCATGGTGGTCATAATGCTGGAGATCTGCCATGTTTCTAGAGGACTTTGAACTCAATTGTACTAATTAGTTCATGGTGGTTATAATGATGCAGATCCGCTATATTCCAAGAGGACTTTGAACTCATAACTGAATATCCAGTGGCAGAATTTTCAATAAATATAAGGTGAAGTCATGACCAAACATAGAATGTGTGACAGTATTCTATACTGAGTTCATGATGTTAAAAAGTGGAAAATGCATGTGGAGAAAGTTTCACTGATTATTTTATAAAAACCAGCTCGTGCTAGCATGTCTTTTTCCTATTTATTTTTTTATCACATCATGTCCCCCATCAAAGATCTATAAAATGCAAAAGTTGAAAATTAGAGGCTTCAAAGAAAAATCTATAAGATGAGATGCCCATGAAATGGTAAGGGCTGATCATCAATTATGTAGTGGTTCTCATAACCAGGCTAAGGAATCCGTTGCAGATGCAACCCTAGATGACATAGCTCATGCTATTCTATGCTATGTGCCTTTATACATGATAAACTTTGGCATATGCAGGCCACATGATCAAGGCCGCAATGAGGGAAGTACTTCAGCAGAGCTACTAGTGAGGTAGAACCTCAGTTTAATTCTCTTTTTGAACAGAGTAGGATCTGTTTCTTATCGTTCTGCCATTTCATTGTGTACAAGGTGTTTACCAGGATATCCTTGCAAACCTCCAAAAGTACAGGTGATAGCAGATGGGCTCTCAAGCGAGGACTTACAAATTCTCCAGTCTCTTTTACTAGAGCAAGTCAGTATCCATCAGAAACTTACTTAATTCTTGAATAATTGGGCCTAGTACATTGACATAATTACTATCGAAGTTGATTGGAACTATTATTGAAGGTTGATTGATTCCAAAGATAAAATCAACGTATGGAAACTGGTGCTGTTGCTACAACTTTTCTTTATATTATGGCTGCCACCATGTGCATCACTAAAATACGCACTTCAGGTCGGCAGATCGGCTTCTAATTTGATGTTTATTCAAACAATTTCCACGTTGATACACGCTGAGCAAGCTCTGAGATGATGTTTTTAAGTGATCAACTGCGATGTAATCAATGCACTAAGTCGAGTGGTTGCACCTATATCAAAGAGCCAAATGTCAGCTGGAACGTCTGTATTCTCATTAAGGTGATCAGTAACAGAGAATAGAGAGTTTTCTTCAAAATTTTAGGCAAGGAAATATTCGAAGTTTGAAGATCTGAAAATTTTCAAGAACTTCAATCTAGATTGTTATCAAGGGTAGATATATGTTGCAACTGGTTCTAATAGATTGAAGCTGTCCTTGCTGTTGAAATGTGATTATGATCCTTAGAACGAAATAAGACCTCGAGCATCCTTCTGGTCACATGTGCGTAATAGCTGCTGCCAGTATGATGGAGTATCCCTGTCAAGAAACATCCTTTTTGAAGCAGTGAAAGGAAAGTAGGATCTATCCTTTGGGGATGGCTTCTTATTGCTAGAACAGCCTTCTCTTTTTTCATAGATTGACCCATGGCCAGGTTCCGTATGCTGACAATTTCCGTCTCCTTTCCTTACATGATAAAAAACTGAGTTGAAGTTAATTTACTGAACATTAGCGGTCCTAGAGCCACTGTATTCTCAGTGATAAAGTACTAATAGCATTTCCCAGTAATTCAAAATCAGGATTCAGCACAGGATGTAATATATTCTTATACCTCACAAGACCCTTAAATTCCATACTCTTGGAATTTAACTTCAGAGGCGCTTGTAATCTTCCTGTCTGCATTGTGACCAACAATGAAGAATTGCCTGAGTGAGGGATGTTAAAATTGAGAGAGGGAATCATGGAGCATTCCAGTCGTGATGATAGGCCATCCAGTGTAATTAATTCAGGTGGACGTGGACTAATTCTCTCCAAAAAGATGCAAACCAGCTGATCCGGCATGATCTGGGACATCTGTATGCATCTCGGAGATGGCTGGCCCCAAGGACGCTTCCCACCAAGATGCAGTTCGACAAGGATTACTTTTTGGATATCAATCAATACAGCGCCCAGGGTACTTAAGTGTCCTCTTGGCAAATAAAGTAAGGCATGCTGTAGGTCACTTCAGGGTGTCATCCCATCAGCTTGAATTGAGGCTGGGTAGGCAACTAAACCAAAGATTGGATGCTCGAAAAGGTTCTGCAAGCTGTGTAACTTGAATGAGATCGAGTCTGAGGAGTATTTGTTTTCACATGCCCAGTATATGGTGAAATACGAGGCAGGTTTCTTTGCCTCTTCTGCGAACCCACCTCATTTCCGAATTTCATTCGATTCGAGGACCAGAAATGCATAGCTCTATTCCTTCATCTAATTACTCATGGGAGAACTATAATCAAGGGCATAGTGGTGGAAAAATGGGGCAAGGAAAGGACCTTTCCAAAAGGCTCATCACTTTCATTCTTATTGGAGGTGATAATGGCAACAGATGGAAGTCCTGTACTCTACTTGAACCATCTAGTTGTTTCCTTAGTGGAGTGCCTATGAAAGTCTCTAGTAAGATAAAGTAGGCAGCAAAGAAAAAGCATACAGTCATTTAAGAGAAGCTGAATATTTGGTCTCCTAGACCCAAGCAGTCGCCTGCAGACATTAATATAATCTTTTTACCTGATATCTGCACCTAGTTTGCTACTACTTACTTCATGATAATTATTGGCATGTGGAGAGATTCTGCGGAAAGATGTTTCACTTGAATATCTGCATAATCTAATTCCTTGTGGTCTTTGTAGGCAGCCTCAATTGCCCGAGAAGGAAGAGTTATGGTATTCAATCTTGCTGAAGCAGCGCGAGAATTCTTGTCAGAACATAGCGTAAATGCCTGCTCTTATGATAAGCAACCGGTATGAATCGCAAGTTTATCATAATTGTTGTGATCATTACTTGCTCAAAATTTGAATAAAAAATGAATGATGCCATTTAGCACTCCTAGAAAGAGGATCCAATGGCATTAAGTAACTCTAGGGAAGAGGACCGCCTGGAAGAACCTATGTGAACGGGTATCCATAGAACTAGAACTTCATGTGTGGTTTTATTGATAGCTTCAACTTCTCCCTGCAAATCGTTTTTTCATGTATCAATGTCATTCTTTTGGAGTGATTTTGGTACCATGCCAAAAGGTCAGACCCTTCGATTTCCTTAAGAGTGACTCTGTTGCATTTATAAACATATATAGACTTCTTTTAAATGACATACTTCTCTCCTCTTGATAGTATTTAGTCTTCTCGTTCTTAATGCCAGCCAATGTTATCCATATCCCATGTGCATCAAATGAGATTTCAAGCAGGTTAGAATATGTTGATTAAGTGCATACATGATGTTTTTTCCTATACGGCAGCCTATACTATTTTTTAAAAGAACACATTGTCATATCACATACATTCTTTCTTGTTTGTGAAATGAATTCTTCCCCATTGCAGACTCCGTCACAGCATTTTGCCGACGAGCCTGGAAATGAGACTCGGAGGGAGTCACCAATCTTGATGGGCATAGCAGAATCATTTATAGGATGCAGCACATTTTGTGATCTATGGGATGATGCTGAAGCAAATTGGGGAGGAGGAGCTGATGCTCCGGGGACAATTACAGTCCATAGCAGTAAACATACGTCTTCTGTTCCAGAACCAGATAAAAATTTGAGAAGATTAGCTGCACTGAAGATAAGCAATTCTTCAATCCCAACCCCTAAGAATGCACCGGTGTTGGGCGCTTGGCCGGAAGATGAAATAAGGCATGATGATGCCATTATCCACCAGTCATCGAATGAGAGCGCAGAGGATGCTAATGCTAATGACAGTGGTTATGACCTTGATGATAATGGCCATCATGAGACTCAGTGCCCAAGGAATGATGTAGATCTAACATCTGTATCTGAGTTCTTACAGACGTTACAATTTGGCACCATCCAGGTAGGACTGTAATAATGATCTTTGAGTTTTTAATTTAATGCTTTTTCTCTGATGAATGTTATTGATTGTAAGTGCATGTGGTTGTAGCAAACTATCAAGCAAGCATCCAAGTTTTGTGTTGCTGTCGGCCCAGAACTGAAGGGAGCACGTGAAGCTTTAGCTGATGATGTGGCCGATGATCAGGATTTTCCTATTGCAATTCAAAGGGTCTTATTACTGGTACTTCTTGATAATACAAGTTTGAAATTTTGCGTATTTCCTCTCTTGTGACCTCTTGCTTCGTGCAGGGGCAGTTGCTTAGGTTGGTTTGTGGTCAAAGAGGTCCATTGGCAAATGCATTGCCCATCTTAACTTCACAGCTTCAGAAGCTTGGTGTAAGATCTCTATCCTTTCCTATAAGTATTATGGTGGGTATTAGGGTACGGGAATACTGGAACTAGCAAGTTTTTCTATAACAAGTTCCTCTATCACGTAGGTCCTTCCTTCCTGGATTAAAGATCTACTTCTTCGTCAGCCTCATTTTTTCGAAGCTGCCTTTAAACGAGCATTCGCTGACGATGCCCTTGGCATAAGGGAACCAAAGGTATATGCTATCTTAGTTGAGTAACATATGTAATTGACTTGGTATTTTATTTTTACTGAAGTACAAATTTTATGGTCCAAGATGAGTAGGGAAGTTCACATGTTTTGGGATTTGAATCCACAACTTATAGGTGAAGGGGACAATTCAGCAGCTTTAAGTTCCAGATATCTATCGGATTTCGAAGAGATTTCATTGCTTGGTAAATAATCAGTAAACTCCATTGCTGGGCTCGGAGGATGTCTTGCCATTGAGTTATCAAGATTTGTAATGTATTTAGTTTTTGTAAAGGACCTTTTTTTATCTATAAGAACAACAGTTAATGGGATGCGTATATATGGAGTCTTATTCTTGAGATAGAGAACTTCTTTAGAGATTTTAAACATGCCTTTCTTATGTAAAAAAAGGGTGGGCAATGGAGCTAAGAATGGAAACAAGTATGGAAATGCTGCCTATGATAGGGTATAGATGAGTTGAAATAATTTTTTTGAATCTCATTTATTGTGTGCAGTATGCAAATGTGGTTGCAATAAATAGAAGTTGACTTGTTTTTGTGATAGGAAAGGGTGGTTTTGGCCATGTAGTACTATGTAAACACAAACTTGATGGACGCCGTTATGCCATGAAGAAAATTCGGTTGAGAAATAGCGATCCACTTGTCGACCACAAAATATTAAGGTTGGTGGGGCTATTATAAAGCAGTTATGTATGTATCTTGCCAAAGCAGAATATTTGACAATCCCTGCAAGTCGATAGCAGAATATGGTAATAATCCCGTGGACCTGTATGACTACACTGTTGTTACATGCATGATGACACATGTCAACCAACATATAACCGTTAAAACTACTGTGCGGCACTTCCCATTAAGAGTTTAGCTTAAAAGCTCTACTTTTCTCCTTTAGCTGAAAACAAAACATGTCAAGCTGTTCCTCAATACATGTAATTATTTTTTGCAGCAGTCAATCTAAAGATCTTCGTTTCTTGAGTCCTCTTCTCATTAGCTAGATTTTCTCTTTTAGCATCTCTTGCCTTCTTCTTGCTGGCCATATTTGGAAATATGTCATATTCTACGCTCTTTTTAATTAACACATTTGATTTCATGCCTTCTTGTCATGTCTACCTGATTAGAAGCATCATCTCTGGAAGCATCAGCCCTTCCTTCTGTCAGCCCCTTCTAGTTTCACAGATTACAGTCTTTTGCTGATACTCAGAAGGCTAGCAGACACTGCATTCATGTTATCTAGGGATTCGGCTGAATTAGGTAAGGATGGTTTTTCTGGGATTGCTAAGTTGTTCAGCATACTGGGCTTCTCAATAGATAGGCATCCATCATTTGAATATTATCTTTCAGTTCCCAATGTAGGCTTGAACAGCGTGGTGGTTATTGAGCGATTAGAGTACATGTACATGCAGAACAGCACTCGTGCATGCTTTGTTCTAAAACATCAGAGATTGCAATTGCCGAGGGGATCGACTCTGGCCTATCAAGCACTGTATCATACCCAATGGCTTTTCCTAAAAACTTGGGTTGACCAGGGATACTTCTACCATCAATAGTTTTTACTTTCTGTTCTTTTATGTTTTGAGTGATGCTAGTCATGGGGAATTAGCATATGACATGTGACATGTTGTTAAAGTTCCTCTAACCTAAACCCTAACCTAATAATTTAGTGGCTCAGATGATGCCACGTCATCATATGGCCACGTCGCCATTAATGACTATAAAAGTCATTACATGATATGAAATGTTTACCTTGTTTTTTTCCAAATCTATTTTTGGCGCTTCTCCTTTTTGCCAAGTTACCAACACTTGTTCATGGTATCAGAGCAAGCCGGTTCTTGGCCAAAACTGAGAAGCAGAAGTTCGTCCTCCATATCTTTCTTATGCCTTCAAATTTTTGCCTCATCTCCACGCGTTTTCCTCTTGGCTATCCAATGCAACAAATCTTGCTTCATTTGGATGAGTATAACTGAAGCTTTTAAAATTTTTTGTGAAGACAGTGTAGAACAGGCCAAATTTCAAGAATCAGAGTAAAGATACCTAAGATCTTGAGTTTCTTGTGTTAATCTTTTGCAAAGAGGTTGGATTTAGGCTTCACATCAAGGATTGTTACAATATTGGTTGATCTTGTAGGACCTTGGAAGGTTCTTGAGAGATTTGAATATTTTTGTTGCAGAAATTTGCTGGTCAGCAATGGTAGGAATGGATCCATGGAAAGTTTCCTCTAATCCAGTGCTTGATAATACGAATTATGTTTCTTGAAGTGAGTTCTTTGATCTACTTAGGCCTAGTAGGTCTGGGTGTTTTTGAATCAAATTGGGATGCCACAGCCCACCCTGCAGAAGACAAGAAAGCTTTAAATTATCTTAAAGCTTTGGTAGCAGTTAATTGGAGGCGGCAAATTAAGTCATGCAAGACTTTTGGAGAGGCCTGGAAGTATCTTCAGGATGCTTGTACAGTTCAAGGACTTGGAGATGTATAAATCATCAAGGAAAAGATGGCAGATGTTACTCTAGCAGACTGCTCAGGAGTTCAAAACTATTTCTCTCAACTAAATACACTTAGATAAGAATTAATTGGTGCAGGAGGTAAGATATCTGATCAAGATCTTATTCTTCTGGTTTTTAGAGCAGTTGGTGACAAATATCAAAATATTATTGGGTCCATCAAGACTGCCAGAAATTAAAGTGGACATTTGAAGAAGTGCAGACCGTTTTGGCTCAAGAAGAGATGGAGCATAACAGGACTGTTAAAAAAGCTGAGTTACATCTTGCTCAGCTTAATTTGGCCATGTCTCAAGCCAATAAAGGAAAGCAAAAGCTGGATGATCGCCCAAAGAAGGATAAATCACAAGTTACATGCTGGCATTGTTGGCAAAAGGGTCATTTTAGAAATCATTGTCCAGATTTTAAAAGGATGTTGCAGCAGACTGGATCTGGCAGTCCCTCAACTGTAGCTAATGCTATTTCTGGTGCAGCCATATTGTCTTCTATGTTTACCAATGAATACTTAACATTTTCTGCCTTTGATGATTCCTCTCTTTCTTCTTGATTTATGATGGACTCGGGTGCTTCATGCCATCAACTGGAACTTCTAGGTATCTTTCTAATCCCAAAGAGGCTTGTTCAGTTGTAGTAGCAATGGGCAATGGTACTGTATGTCAGTCAAAAGCTGAAGGGACCATTAATTTCAAGTCAACAGCAGGGGATCTTCATGTGCCTAATATTAGTCATTTACCAGGCATTCAGGCTAATCTTCTATCTTTTTCTGCTTTTGATCGAGATCATAAACATGTAATTTTTGGAAATGGAAAGATGTACCTTACGGAGAAGAGTCCTTTTGAATTCATCAAGCCAGAACAGTTAAATATTCTTGGCACTGGTCATATGAACAAAGCAGGACTGTATACTGTTGAGGCAGATCCAAAAGATGTTGTTAACGCATCTAGTTTTGTGCTTTATAGTTCGCCGTCCAGTTTACTCATTGCCTAGCTATCTCGTGTATTTCTTTCATTCTAGCATAAATGCGTACGGTGATTTCACAGACTTCACATCAAACCATAAATCGATTTTTTCAGGCTGTGGCTGCTCCATGTGCACTTCTTCCTCGCGGTTTCTATTCAAGAAAGCACTTTCTAGATCCATTTGCTGGGCAGCCAAAGCAATAATAGTGGCTATTTTTTCAATGGAAGGGAAGGTTTCAACATATATTTAGTCCTGTAGACTCATTGCCAATAACATTTCTATTTTTTGGGCCTTCCCATTAATTCTTAAGTGGAATTTTTCTGCAATGCATTATATTCCACACGCATAGGTATACTAGCTTCTTCAAAACTAGCTGACTCTTTGGATTATAGAATTCCTGCTATAAGCACGATATGTTACCATATGTCTTTGCTTGCAATGTTTTTTCATCATGTCCTTCGGAGTTTATTTTTTGGTGAATGACGCTTTATATGCTTTTCAGAGAGGTGGCCACGCTTTCGAGATTGCAACATCAGCATGTTGTTCGTTATTACCAGGTTAGTTTCCAACCTTAATAGAATTATTAGTCATTATTTATATAGCTTTGTTTCTGAAAACACTCTCTTTTGGCTAATGTGCCAACCTTAATAGGCATGTCAATTAGAATTAACCTCATTCAAACCATCGCCATATTTACTTAGATAATGACAGAAAAGTGTGTTTCATGAAGCCAAAACCTTCTCCATCATGCGCTTAATGGTTAATGCTCTTAATGGCTACTAACGATAATATGTTATAATTTCTCCCTTTGAACTTCAAGCTGATTTTACATGGTGTGGATGCCCTTGCATCAGTCACTCCAAGTATATTCAATGAGAAAACCTGTTTTGGCTTTTCAAAAAGCATGGTCCAATTGTGCTGTTTCTCTCTTCTAACCATCCTCTAGGATTTTGATCTTTCCAATCACATTCCAAAGTAATATTAAGACAGCCCATCACCGCGCAAAACAGCCATTATAGATAATCAAATTGTGAACTTGTGCCAATTCCAGCAAGCAATGCCCATACTTGGTGATTGTAGCAGCTTTGCCAATTGAGAGCCTCTCAGTTTGCATTTCCCTAGGGTGGAGACTTGGCAAGATAATGGGATCACTGTTCATATCAATCAAATGCACCTGGTAGTCTGCTGTCGGGCGTTGAAATCACCAACCACAGTACCTCTATTTTGTTGAGAAACGGGGAGGAGCCCCATTTGTGTCTTGATCTGTGTACTTTGATTGGTAAGGAGGAAAATAGCAGGCTGCTATCTACAAGCAGTTTATGTTCACTAAGCTTGGCCATGATCAAAGACAAACTCTTCCTCAATAAACATATAGCAAGTCTGAATTATGAGTCAGACAATTCTGTCTCCAAGTCAGACCCAAATCAATTGTATCAGATAAATCCAAGACACACATACTATTGTCTTAAATACAAGGGCAATTGTCAGTCTTCTTATTCACATGAATCCAAGGAATCTTCAACCTGGACTGAAAGGTGAGCAGCATGCAAGCTAAGAAGGAATAAGTCTGAACTGGAAGCATGATAAAACGTGTGCGGTTCCACTGCAACTTGGACTGATTTATCCAAGCAAAGATCTGATGAAAACCAATCCAAACCCTGATCGAGTCTAAAATAACCAGCTTCACAACAAGATGGGCAATCTGCAGGCATTCAAAAGGGACTCCAAGGACAATGCATCATGTCATGAGCAAAGTCAAATGCTCTGGAGATGCACTATATACACCAGATTGCTCTAATGCCCTCTTTGTTCCCATTCCTACAAGGTCATCCAATGAAAACAGAATTATAATCATTTATCATTAAGTTCAGTAACTGTTAAAAGTCAGGAAATCAGCTAGTACTCTAGATGTTTGCACTTCAGAAATTTCTACCAGATCGCACTTCTGCTGCTCCTTTTGATAATCCTGCCCAAAATGAAACACCAAATAGGCCCACAAGTCCTTGGAATTGGATAATCTTCTGTCCAAAACTTGTGAACGTATAGGCCCACAAGTCCTTGGAATTGGATAATCTTCTGTCCAAAACTTGTGAACGCAGTGTACCATCAATTGACACCATGATATATGTTAAAGCTTGAATAGCTCTGGCTTGCTTTTGTGCATTAGAACCAGCATACAGTCTTTTTTTCTTTACAACATGCCATAATCTGTAGAAATTGAAGATCCATTTCATATGGTCTCTTCATTCTTCATAATTATACCTATTTAGCAACTTGCCTGCCATAGATTCGTAGATCAAAGAAGGCTTTGCAAACTTAGCCCATCCTACTCACTCTGGAATCCCCCTCTGAATTGATAATCCCCTCTAGAATGGCAAGAATGTTAGAAAAAAACCAGATAAGAAGCTCATACCATAATGAGAGCCTATCCAGCAAGAAATCGTCATAAATCTGGACAAAACTTGCTGATTTTAAATCTTCAGCAACCATGCTCCTTAAGGAATGCAGCAGTCAAAAACACCCTGCAAGTAAATCCAGATCCGACTCCCCAATACCACTACCCAATTCCCTGGAATTTTATGCTGCCCAATTCTGCTGCCCTTTAACAGTAACCAATTCCACTTCCCTTTTAAATTTGTTGCACCAAAACATTTTTTGCAACATGACATACAATTCCGCACCAGTTCGCCAAATCGAGCATCAGATGTTGGGCGGAATCTTGACGAATTTAAAGAACAAATCACGGATCCAACCAGATCTCTGCCACCCAACAGAAATCTTGAGCAATTGACACCAGAGCTTCCACGGCTCCAAAATCTGAGCTTTTCCACATGGAAACCGGCTAGGTAACTGTAAACATATGCCAAGATATGATAATTCCACATCAAAACCTTGAGAATTCTATCAGGGATAACGTCTCATATAATCTTGCAAGAATTGCAAGCTTTCTGGAATTATTCCTTCTATTAAGATCAGGCTTATTGACCAATCCAATACAGCTTGGGAGTTTTCAAATTGAAGCACTTAATCCTAACAAACTAACATAGTTTCCTCAAGGTGATTTGCACTAACTTCTATCTCCTGGCTCTGAGGTCTGGTACCACGAAGACTTTGGATCAATACTTGGAATGAAAGAAAGATACAACAGAATAGAAGCGGCTAATAGAAACACTATATCTAGGAAGCAAATAAGGAACTATTGTTGCGTGACTATGGCTCTTATAGGACTGCCATCGGCAACAGACAGTGACTCAGCAGTGTAAGTCATCTAACACTTCTCACACAAACAGCGTTCATGTAAAGGGTGCAGCCATGCTACTGGTAGATAGAGTCTTCTCCATGCAACTACTAACTCTTCTACACATGATTCTTTTCTTTATTGGTTATCCAACCGAAATTGCTATTACTACAACAATTGTTCCATGCAAACTTAATAGCGGTATTGTGCTTTTGCAGGCATGGTTTGAGACAGCCACTGGGGGAGGCTCTATTGAATTATTGAATTCTTCTTCCGAATTAGAAAGTTATAGTGACTGGATTGTCCATGATGGCCGCACATATCAAAGCACTTCAATGCTAGATAGCAATCGAAGTGGGGCAGCTGGTTTACCTGTCACATTCTTGTATATTCAGATGGAGTACTGTCCTAGGTAAGACCTCAATATTCACGGCTGGTGGTATTACATTTTTTTTATATTAAAGGTTCCATCTGCATCATAAAGATTTCGTAGCATAATGGACTTGTTCCATCTTTTTAACAATCAACATACTAGTGTTACTGCCTATACTAAGAGACGGTTCTGGGCATAAAGATTATCCTCCTACCACATATCCTAATCAATGGACTTTGAACATTAATGTGATGTTTTCCAACTTTTCCCCGATCTTCAATGAATGTTCCAATGTATTCATTCATATTCTTGCATTCAGTATGTGCCAGATTGAGCATCTCCTCCCTAAGATAGATTATCCTTGCTGCAACGCAAGTGGGCAATATTTCAGGCCTTTTTGAAAGCCAGCAATGTGGCTTGCAGCAACAAGGACGTGCATTTTAGTTATTCCCATTGCCTCGGGAAGCGAGCTTCGGAGAAAGAAAGAAAGAAAGAAAGATTTATAAACAGATTTATTAATGTCTACATAAGACCCGAAGGGTCTTTGAGACCATAACACATACAGAATTCAAGACCCCCAGGAGGAAAACCCTCCTGTTATCTAAAGTATGCAAACAAAAATATTAAGTTAACAAAACTTATACTGATAATCTAAGAATTTGCTCAGATAGGGTTTGATGGAGATAAGCCCATTCGTTCCTGTGACTGCTGCAAAGTAATTCATAATACCACTTCTTGGCTTGCTTTGATGCTTGATGCTTGGCCACTTCTGGAAAGACCTTTTATGTTTCATGGCTGCTGATCGTTTTATCTTCTTAGACAGTGCCAAAGTCACCCCTTTAGGGTCAGGATACTTCCCGTTCTGTGATGCCTCCACTATCATCTTATCATCGTTTGACTCAGATGAAAAGAAATTAGTTATTTCTGTTTGCTTCAGGCCCGTTGGATTCTTTTGTCTCTGAGAATATTTCTCCTTTATAGAAATAGTTCATATACAAAGTGAGATACACATTTCTGATCGTAATATTCTACCAGCTGTCGTAGAGATGTGGGGTTTCAAAAAAGACAATGATATCTGTCTCTAATGATGTAGTAGGGATGGAAAAAAGGCGTCGATGGGGGGCGGATGGTTGGGCGGAAGCGGCTAGGGCAGGCGGCCGCCTCCCTTTCTTGCCGCTCTAAACCACCGGAGTATGGTGCAAACCAGCAGGGATCTGGGTGCTAGCAGGACTTGGATTTGTTCTGCCTTCTCAAGAATAGCCATCGGATCTGTACGTGTAACCTTCCTTCTTTCAGGCGGCCATAATCGGTTGTTTTAGGTAATCCACTAACGTGGCATCTTCCTTTGGTAGCAGACAAGTTCTTGACTTGTATGCCCACTATGTCTGTTCTAAACACGCTGAAAGGGTAAGCCCAGTAGATTGGGATATTGGCCTATAAAGCGAAGGGGATAGAAACTCCTGATTATGTAAAATAGGATTTGGATATGCAGATCCCAGCGGGGAATATCATACGCTATTTTTTGGAAGAAAACTTTTCAAGTCCTTTTAGCTTCTTTCCTTGCTAGCAGGAAGCATTTGTTATTTGGCAGGCAGTTCAAAAGACAGGTGACTTATTCTTCATATCGATGCTGAGCAATCAGTTTTTTCGATGCAGAAGATAATCCCGACAATGCTGCATTGATTAGAGTGCATGATACACTGAGAGGTATGAGACTCTTTGGTATATCAAGTTCTCTAATTTGTGCATGCTAGGGATTTAAAATGTTTCAAGTACTGCTATGCTTGAACATTTTTTATGTGGATAATGATATCCAATCATATGCTCAAGTATTGATATGGTTGCAGCACCTTAGACCAGGTTCTGATATGCCTGTGTCAATCTCAAGTAGTATTAAGCTTGAGGGCAGCTGAGGGACTGTTATACTTCAGCCTGCATTCTGTCATCCTTTGCTTACAGGTTTAAAACTGGTTGCAAAAAGTTTTTGAGAAAAGTATACGTTATCTGTTAATTGTACTTTCTCATCAGATGCTGATGTAAGAAAGCTTTTTGAGCATATTATGTATCAGCCCAACAGGGCTTCACTGTGCTCATTTTTCCTATCTGATCTTTAGAGATCAATTTTGTAATCTTTTCTATAGTAATAGAAAACCACCTTGCCTTCCAAAAAAAAAAATAAAAAAATAATGATGTAGTAGGTTGGGCAGGCAAAAATAAAATGTTCTTCTGACTCAACCATGTTTAGATCGCACATTGGGCATTTCCGATCTTCACGACTAATATTTTTTGCTCTACCAACCTCATCCAACTGGTGAGATGACACTCTAAACTGCCCCATAGAGTATCTCACTTTATTCGGCAGATCAATATCCAAATATCCAGGCCTTATGATGAAACCATTGCTGATATATTTAGGAAGTTATCCTTATAGAATTTCTTTTTAGCAGGCAGATCTTTGACCTTTGACGGGATTTACCCATGTATTTGAAACATAAAGACACTCCAAGTCATGGCGTATAAGCTGATTAACTTCTTGTTGGAGGATGGTTGTAGAAGATGAGCAGCATGCCTTCTTAGAATGTCCAAACTTTACAGATTTAAGAGAGGAGTTTGATATCCATACAACATCCTTTTCTGAATTTTTGATGCTTGACCCATCAAAGATAGGGGGCTACCTCCAAGCTTGGTGGACGCACAGACAAGTCACTATTGATCTTCTCCAGTTTGTGGAGTTCTTTGAGTCATAGTTTAATTTGTCCAATTTTTGATACAATGTACTAGTTTTTGTCGCCAAATGGACCTGAGGGTCTTCAAACGGCGTGACATCAATCAATCAATCAATCAATCAATCAACTTCTTGATGAGTAAAATTCAGATTATCATCCATTATACTGTACTGAAAAGGTGGGATATTTCCCATAGAGAAACCCATCTCCTCAAACAATTTAGATGTCCTTGAGAACCAACATTGCTTACCCTGGTCTGCCAATGTTTTAGACGACACATATGCCAACCAGGAAAGTCTTTTTTGACCACCTTGTGATTGTCCAAAACGGTGTAACTTATGTAAATAAGTCACTGTTTGAAAGGCAATTTCAACCTTCAGAGGTTTCACATTAAATTCAGCAAGCATTATATCATGGGGTACAGAATATTTGCTTCTTATCATTCTAGAAATCGACAAAAAGAAAGCCTTCCATTGCTATGTATTTCTTTCGGTCTTCTACACCACTGGGTCTTTATGAGGTTGTGAATATATTCTACATTTTTGTGTTTTACAATGAAATGGTTCGGATTGAAGGAACCATGGCCAAAATGGGAATTGGTTGTGAGATTGTGTCCCTCTTGCCTATGCATGATTCGTGTATGGTGGCCCTTGTGCCAGTGGATAGTTTTTAGATTGTGGACATCGTGCCAGTGGATGGTGGTTAGATTGTGGCCCTCATGCCAGTGGCTGGTTGTGTCAGATTGTGACCCTCATGCCTAGTTGTGGCCTGCGCGTTAGCATAATTGGTTGCGAGATTATTGCCTTCGAGTTAGTGGATGGTTGGAGATTGTAGGCATCGGGCCACGCTTTTGGTTGTGTGGTTGTGGCCCCCGTACCAATGTGATTCATATAATACCCTCACCTGTAGTGCATGTGTAGGTTGATACTTTTATGAGCTTTTGTTCTTTCTTCTTGATTTGTGGTTGCACTATCACCCTTTGTGGTAGGAGAATTGTTAACCATTGCACTTAGTGGGCAGATTCTTGTCGAATTCATTCGGTTAGTGGGACCATGCTTTTTCCGCTCCCAGATGAGGCTTTTCTTTCAGCTCTCTTTCTTCATATTTGATAGAATCCAGTGGGCTCATGAAGAATGCAAAGAAATATGCAAGATACAAGCGCAAGCTAACCAATGCTATGTGGAGCGAATCACTCGTATGAGGCTTGACTCTGGCTAATATATGAAGTGCCATGTCAGCAGCAACAAATGATGACTAGCGTGCAAGCGTGCAGTGTGCCAGGTCAGCAAGCGTGACTACAGGCGTGCAGTGTGCCTAGTCATCATAACACATAGAATACAATATTCTAACATCCCCCCTGATGACTAGCACACGTAGAATCATCCCCCCTGAGGACAAACACTGCTGCAAACTCAAAACACCTGTAGAAGAGTTCAGCATATGGAGTAGAGTGAGCCACAAAAGTAGCCATGCTGGCCACGAAATATTGGTCTTAAACCAAATTTTTCTGCCCCTGTACCATTCTCTACACTTGTCCTGTGACCCTACTGAGAAGTGCATGCCCTTGCTTGAGCACTTTAATTTAAAAAACTGAAACTGCTCTGCCAAGATTTTTGCAGAAGGAAATTTCAAACAATCGTGCATAACACCTATATGTGCCCGTCCTGTTCCCTTGCTCATCTCAGAGATTAAAGTCTGCTCATGCGTTTGAAACTGCCCTTGGAATAAATGAGGACTATTTGCAGCTAAATCATGACTAGAAATCAGATTTGAAGATTTAAGTAACTCAAGAGCAACGAGAACTTGATTTCTCAAATGCAAGCATCTGTAACTGACCTTTAGCCTATTGGTTAATCCTCCAATACCAGGGTAAGAAATATACCCCAAACAATCATCCAAATTAGAATGATCCTCCACTTTCCCATCATGTGTGCAAGCAAATGGAATATGTAGATGAATATAAAGTGGAAAATCGACTTCATGTTTACTAACCTTAGTGATTATGGAACTAAAACCAGCATTCTGCTCATATATATCCATCCAAGGAAGTTGAAGAACCAACTCATCTTTGAAATCTGCAGTATACACTTGATGCTCAAATATTTCATCCCTATGCTGATGCAGACAAGCCACATGCAAATCATCTTGTTCAGATTCAACTATAACATCTTGGTGTTGTTCCAAATCTGTAGATGCTGCTATTTCCATAAATTCTGTTGTTTCACCTAAAACTGGTCTGTAATTTCATTATTCTCAAGAAGACAAGTGCTGTCTAACATTTCATACTGCAGATCCAGATCAGAGAATATAGATGGAGAAATACCTTTACAAGATTGGAAACTCGTGTTAGCAGCAGGAAGGAGATCTGATTGGTCCAATACTTGAGCATTGCCCATAGATATAGCCTCTTCCAAAATGTTTCCGAGACAACTAGAATCAGATGTAAAATCATGGATCTCAGGAACTGGAAGCATACAATTAGATCTGTCAGAACTAACAGTCAAAGAAGATTCCAGCCTCTTTTCCTTTTCCTTTGTCTGTTGCTTCTTCTTGTGTTGATTATCCTGCCCGATTCAGATCTCAAGTAGTCCCAGAGCTCTTGGGAACTACAAAATGTAGCTTGCCAAATCTTTAAACTCAAAGGATATTCTATAGTTAGCTTTATAGATTTTGAAACTAGATAGTCCTTATCAAGAGTAATCTCAGAAAGATGTTGTCCTCTTGCAACATGCCACAGATCTTGTGAAAGTAAAGCCCAGGTCATGTGAAATCTCCATTCTTCATAGTTCTGACCATTTAGAAACTTATCTTTCAGCGGAGCTACAATCTCGTACAACCCATCTTGAATCATTATAAACTCCTAAATCTAATCAGCTTCTTTGTGACAAATATCTCTAACACAGTAGACAATACTGACTTAAATCTTCTCAAGACCCAGAGACAACGGCTTTGCTCTTCAAGAAACCAGAAATGAAAAACAGAGTAAAACAACTCCACTGTATTTCTGTGCACTTGTTTACGAACAACTGTGCAACCCGACCAACAAAAATAGATCGTACCTTTTTCTTTTAAGCCACGAACCAAGAAATAACTCCAACAAAATAACTCCGATCCAAAAATAACTCCAGCATGCAATATTGGTTTCTCTTTTACCAAAAACAGAGTCAATGGCACAAATCCAGACTCCAAATACGCTAAGCTTCCTTCGATCTACCATTCCGCTCCAATTGTCACACAACTCCAATTGAAAAGTCAATTCCGTCAGATGCTCACCCAACAAGAGATCCGACAATATCTACTCCGCAAACTCCAGATACCAGCAAACCGACCAATCCAAACAACAGATCTGGCTACAAACAAATCTGCAGGTCAAATCCGCTCTCTACAACCTAAAATGTACAGATCCACACATCTTTGATGACAATTTCCCAATGCCAAGACAATCTTGTCTTACGATCACCCTTTCTTGCAAACAAACCCTAATGCTTGCAGATTGCAGCCAGTTCTTGGCTTGTCAAGGCAAATCCGCCTTTCAGCTAATTGATCTTGCAAGAAACTCTTGCCAAGAAATCAGCTCGAATTCCTCCGATTCAGATTACACCAGGATGCTGCCTGTGTCAATCTAATCCAGCCCTTGAAAGCTTGGCTCCTAAAGCAAACTTTCTTGAAAATTTTTGCTGATCAAAACCAAAAACCAGATCGATCCTACACTCTCTTCCTTCTTCATGTAGGCTCTGATACCATGATAGAATCCAGTGGGCTCATGAAGAATGCAAAGAAAGATGCAAGATACAAGCGCAAGCTAACCAATGCTATGTGGAGCGAATCACTCGTATGAGGCTTGACTCTGGCTAATATATGAAGTGCCATGTCAGCAGCAACAAATGATGACTAGCGTGCAAGCGTGCAGTGTGCCAGGTCAGCAAGCGTGACTACAGGCGTGCAGTGTGCCTAGTCATCATAACACATAGAATACAATATTCTAACAATATTCGTTGCTGGTTTTGAGAATTGAGTTTATCTCTGTATCATGATAAGAAGATAATCCTTTTCATTGCTTGAAGTTGTAGCTACAGATACCTCATTCATGATAACTTCAAAATCAGTATATGAACACTCAAGAGATCCCTCCTCAAATGAGATGGCAGCAGGGTCATCTTACAAGAGAAGGATGATGTTTCACAAGGCCGTGTACTGTCCTCCATAAGGCCTTGTACTGTCCCTGCAGTTGAGTGATCTTCAACTAGGCTATAATCTAAAAGAACAACATTCTAAAATCTGACAATGACTTTGATGCTGATCTTTATAAGGTCTCAGTGCTGCAAAAGGACAATGCAAGTCAAAATCATATGGTAATTTGGAAATACCCTGTTCTGCAGTAAATTGAGACTTTCTTGCGCATGCTATTCATGGGAATTCCATAAGAAACTGTTCCTTGCCATTAGCAGCATGCACTGATGGATAAGGACCACTCGTTAAGCTTGCAAAAAAAATGCTTCATCCCATGAAAGTAGAGAAAAATATGACAACTGATCATGGCGCAGGTCAAGACTGGAAGTGTGAAAATAGGAGCTAGTAATTCAGAATATTCCACCAGACCTTGCACAAGTTGTGTCTCAAGTAATCCCCAGGGATGCTTAGGACCAGAGAATTTTATGTCCTGGTTATTGGACAAGAATAATAATATGTTGGAAAGATAAACTGTTCTTCATTAGGCGTAATATTTAAATAGTTCTTTCCCTTTACAACATCCCAAAAGCCCTGTGAAATTAACACCCATGTCATATAGAATCTCCATTCTCCATAATTATGCATAGTTAGAATCGTGCCTTTGTAGATGCTAGAATCTGATAAGGCTCTTTTGCAGACTAGGAAGAAAAATAAACCATGATAAAACCACAAACTCCCAAGTCTTTCTAATCGTCCAATAGTCTCAAATCTTGCTAATACATCACAGATCTCGACAAGCAAATCTGTCTCCCTTGCTCCACAGTTTTGCAAGAATCCAAGAAACAACAGTTCCGGCATCTGTAAAATCTTGATCAATCAATACCAGATATTCCCTGGCTCCAAAATCCGACTCAAAACAAGAAAGTTTTATGTAAAGTCTGTCATGCAAAAAATCTGCTAAGCTTTCTAACAGGAAACCCCTCTAGGTAACTGAAAAATGATCAAGGATATGGTAATCCTATTTGCGAATCCTATCTGAAAAGCTTCTCAGCAGACAATCTTGCAAGATTTAAATAAGATCCAGCTTGGTTGACAACATCAATTTAAGACAGCTTGTGAGTTTCGAATTGAAGCGCTTAATCCTAACAAACTAACAAGGTTCCCCCAAGGTGATTTGCACTAGCCTCAATCTTGAAGCCGCCATGTTGATCTAGGAATCAATACATGGATATGGAAGAACGCTAGAAGCACATAACAGAAGGATTCTAGCTAGGAAGCATATAACTGAAGAAAGTGTGGCGTGACTATGGTTTACATAGCCATGTCAGCAACAGGCATGTAGCATGCAATATGCCAAGTCAGCATGCTTAAGCATTCATGAACGTGGAATATGATAATTTTCTAATACTAAGTAACCTGTTTCAGTATGTTGTTTAGATTATGAGTCTATTTTATGGTCGCATTACATATCCCTCAAGAGATAATTGTAGTTATTTCCAGAACATTGAGGCAAGTCTTTGAAACGTATGCGCCCCCTGTTGACAAGGATATTACATGGAGAATGTTCCGCCAGATAGTTGAAGGTTTAGCTCACATTCATGCACAACGAATTATTCATCGGGATCTTACTCCAAATAATATATTTTTTGATATCTACAATGACATTAAAATTGGGGATTTTGGTCTAGGTAAGGATGAGTAAACTATATGGATGTTCTCTTTTAACTGTATTATTTTCTTGGAGCATGCTTGAACTGGCTTTGTATAATGTATACAGCTAAATTCACAAGCTTGGAACAAGGTGATGTGGATACTGTTGCTCCAGTGTCAAAGGAAGTGACTATGGAGTCTCTGGATGGAACTGGCCAAGTTGGAACTTACTTTTATACTGCTCCAGAAATTGAGCAGGGATGGCCACACATTGATGAGAAGGTGAGTTATTTTATAGAGTATTTCAGCGTTTTTGAATGTTGCATAAATTTAAAGTGCATGCCAATTGTGTATCTTGAGTGTTTTGCATCTTCAATATTTCTCAAATAATAATCTGTTAACAGATGAATTCAAAAAGCTGCTTGCAGGGATCATGGGGATTATACTATTGAAGTTAAGGAGAGAAGTAATAGTTCCCTTTGTTTAGCTTCATGGCCAGTTAGGTCTCATTCTTAGGAGGAGTTTTAGTGTACATAATTAAACAAGACTGAAATCGATCATGTCTATTCATCACTTGTTTTTATTCTTTCATCTTTCCTGATTTGAAGGTGTTTGATTTTTGATGGACTGTCTGAAAGTCTGTGCTTGCAGGTAGATATGTACAGCTTAGGAGTAGTTCTGTTTGAGCTATGGCACCCTTTTACCACAGCCATGGAACGCCATGTCGTGTTAACTGAACTAAAGAAGGGTATTTTGCCTTCAGAATGGGGTGCAGGCTATCCACAACAAGCAGCATTGGTTCGCTTATTGTTGTCACCTAATCCAGCTGACAGGCCATCTGCTTTAGAAGTCTTGCATAGTGAACTGGTTCCACCAAGAATGGAAGATGAAGCACTTAATGGCAAGGAAACTTTTTAATTGGAATGTAGCACCTTTTAACATTATCATAGCATTTCTAGTTGAAACTACAGATTATCCATAAGATTCTGAAATCTTGTTTTTTGCGGTTGCAGATATCTTGCGGACCATACAGAGCGCTGATAATTCAGCCGTGTTTGATCAAATTATAGCTGCTATATTTAATGAGCAGAGGGTTACTATGAAAGCTGAAAGTGCGGATTCTGAATCATTTAGGCTCAAAAGAAGAGAGAGAGATCTTCGTGCTGTGAAGGAAGGCGGGGTTCGAGATCACATTCTAGATATTGCTAAAGAAGCCTTTATTCGACATGGAGCTCGGTCTTTTGAAAGTGCTGGTATCTCAATCATAGACGACCCTGAAATGTTGCATAGGTAAAGTTTTAAATGTAATGTATCCTACTTTAAGATAACTGTCTTTGTAGAGCACCATTTTATTTTGAAGGACAACTATAACAAAATATCAACTAAGTGCATGTATGTGGACACGGTTCCTGTGGGTTCCCATTCCGTATTTGCCCATCAAGGTATAGATTCTTTCACACTGTCATTCTTGTATATACCACTTTCAGCATAGATGCCATATTCTGTCACTTTTGTTTCTGCTGGAGGGTCTAAAGTTCCCAGCTTTATTTGCTTCTGAGTTGTCAGTATTTTTTAGCAGACTGCAACTGAATTTGCTGCTCCTGAAGGTCTAATAGGATAGCTGGACTTCTATATACGGCATTCTGCCTCTATGTTATTGAGACTGTATCAAATGAAACACATATTTTAATCTGGGTATATATCGTGACTTTGGGGGCCTGTTGTGTATCAGATGTATAAGTAACTAACCCGCATAAGACATACTTTTGATGAGACTTGATTTGATGACTTTTACATTTCTCTTAATTCCTTGTTTGTGCCCCTTGTCTAAAGGATCGTAATTCACTTTCCCTGTTAACCTTTATTAATCTTCTTCTCCTGTGTGTTTTTTCAAATGCTGTAAACATCGATCTCCATGTGTCTGGAGAAAGTTCCCAAATCTAGGAGCATCTTATCTTGATACAAGATTCTTTCCCCTAGTTGCAAGCTGTAATGGTAGACAACTGTGCAGTTGTTGCTTGCACGAATTGAACATTTCTGCTTCAGAAAACATGCTTGTTGGTTGGATCAAGAAGTTTCTATCCCTTTTCATTTTCTGGATACATGATGAGAATGCACTTAATGGATTCATTTTTTTGGACCAAAAAATAGATCAGATAGAGTCTTTCAACTAAGAACTTGGTTTGAGCTTTATGCGTTGAAATAGGAGGCTGTCTCAAGAGCTTCTCCCCAAAAGAGTATGGCAATGGTGTGCAATGGAATTAACATCTTCCTTCTGATCCCATGACTCATGGGATACTCATCAAACTGTTGGAAGCATGAGAAACTGTTGAAAGCATGGTGGTAGAGAGGTTTCTCTTCCCGGATTATATGATAGCGCACCCAACTCAATGTCCAGCTGTTGAGAGGACACCCTAAACTGCCTCATTGAGAACCTTATCGTATTTGGGAGGTGAACCCGGTTTAATAATAAACCCATCAGCCGAAATGTTTAGAAATTCTCCTTGTAAATCTCTTTTTGGTAGGCAACTCGGTGGAGGGAATTAGCCAACTGTTTGGTACATAAAGCTGCTCCAAATCATGACCTATAATCTGGTTCACCTGCTGCCCATTCAGCAGTTAGGTACTGCCAAGTTGTATTGAAATGGAGAAACTTTATCCATTGAGAAGTTAAGAGTATTAAACATCCTAACTGTTCTATAGAGAACGAGCATGTCTCACTGCCCAAGCTTTTGATGACACATAATCCATCGAGGGAGTCTCATTTGGCTCTCTTGTTCCCCAAATGGCGTAACTTATGCAAGTGCTTGGAAAGCCACTCCGAAACATTAAACTCAGCAAGTATTATTTGTGATGCACCGTTCTGGATAGGAATGATATTTGAAGCCTCTCTAACCAAGGCCATTCATCAGCTTGCTGAAAGTGATGAGAGCATCATTTGTCCATGGATCAGGGAGACATATGTGTTGGTCATAAATTGAGTAGCACTTTTCAAGCTGAAATGTGGACATGAGAATTCCTCTCCTAGATATGCTGATACAGTTTCCACGGGCTGCCCATGATGAAACTTATGACCTAGGCTAAAACCCACAGCAAAGGACAACAGAGAAATAGGGCCGGAGTGAAACTCAGAAAAATGAAAGATGATGGATTGGACATTTTCTTTTGGTGCTACAAAAGATAGTCACATATGTGACGTGTAGAGCATAGCACGTGATTATCTTAACATGCTAGCTATATCCTAACCTAGTCAGCTAGAAGCATACTTAAAACGTATGCCAAGACATTTAAACCATCGTCCTATGTAAATACATAGGCTGCCATGTCAGCACATATGTGCTTATAACCACTAAGGGTTATACTGTCATCCTCCCCTAAGCAAATATATGAACTGAGAAAAAGTGAAGAATGCTACAGCTTATCGCGGTAATCCTCCCTAAGCTGAACATTTGAATACCAAACTGAGCCTTGAATTTCTGAAAGGTAGACCCTGCTAATGGCTTGGTGAAGAGGTCAGCCAATTGATCACTGCTTGGAACATGATGAAGATCGAGCTGACCATCCATGACCACCTCTCGCACAAAAGGATAATATGTTTCATTGTGTTTGCTGCGGGCATGAAACACAGGATTGTCAGCAAGTTGCAAAGAGCTTTGGTTGTCACAATGAAGTGAAATAGTGCTGGTGTCAAAGCTCAATGCTGCAAAAAGTTTGGCTAATCAAATGGATTCAGCAGCAGCAATTGCTAAGGCTTTATGCTCGCCCTCCGTGCTAGAAAGAGAGACTGAGGGCTGACGCTTACTGAGTCAAGAAATGATGTTCTTGCCAAGTCCAAGAACATAACCTGTGGTGCTGCCTTGTATATCAATACAGCCAGCATGATCAAGACCATGGAAGGAAGGCGACTGATCATGCTTATAGCAGAGGCCCTTGGTAAGAGTACCCTTTAAATAGGCAAGCACTGTTTTTGCTGCTTTCCAATGGGTCTGTTTTGGACAGCCATAAAACGGCTCAATGTGCCCACTGCAAAGGAGATCTCAGGTTTAGTGACTGCAAGGTAAATCAGACCACAAACTAGTGAGCGATACAAAGTAGCATCTACCAAAGGAGACTCATCATAGGCGGATAACTTCAAACCAGTCTCCATTCTCTGTTTTGCAACCTTGCAATCTGTCATATGAAATTTTGTGAGAAGATCTTGCACGTATTTACCTTGTGAAAAAGTGATAGTCTCATGAGTTTGCCAAATCTCAAGCCCAAGAAAGTAATGGGACAGACCTAAGTCTGTCAACCCAAGAATGCAGAGAGATGTATCTTGGTTTCTGTGGTACAAATTTGGACTGCTGGAGAAGAAGAATAGCCATGTACTTTAAGATAAGAATCTACCTTATGATACCAGCACCGACTTGCTTGTTTTCTTCAATTTACATACTAAGTGTGCTTAAAGTTCTTCTTTCAAGAAGGCATTTGGAAGTCCATTCCTTAAACGGGCCAGCCCTTGCTTGCTGCTAACGCAAGAATAGCACGCACGGTTGATAGTCTTGCAAACGTAGCAAAGACTTCATTGTATTAGGGTTGATTGATCTGAACACAAGGAGAGATGCGACACAAGGAGACACAAGGAACCGACTCTATTGAAGAAAGCCCTGACTGAATTACAGTACAAAAGAGTACAAGCTTAATCTAATGTGCCATGCACAACATGGTGACACTGCTAGGATGACACGTGTCACTTTAGACCATATGTTTCACATTATCTAACACTCCCTCTGAAACATATGAGAGATAAAAGACAAGAACATAAAGAAAACAAATGGAATGAAATGGTTTGGTTTTCTTGATGAAGAAGAAAGCTGAAAATTCTGTTAGCCATTCTCTCCCTTCAGCTGAGACTTCATCATGCCCAAAGCCTTCTTAAACCTTATGAATTTCTGACCCACAAGTGGTTTTGTGAAGCCGTCGGCAACCTGGTTATCAGAAGAGCAATGAGTTAAGGAACATGTACCGAGCTGGACCTGTTCTCGAACGAAACATAGAAGAACATCCAAGTGTTTTGTCTTAGGATGGAAGCGGTAATCTTTGGTCAGCTCGATAGCACTGCGATTATCACATTACAGTGTGACTTGTGATAACGGTACATGCAAATCTGCAAATAGAGTGTTAAGCCAAAGCATTTCCTGTACTCCTGTACTTAGTGCTTTTATTTCTGCCTCAGTTGTGCTCTTAGAGACAGTGGACTGCTTTTTGCTAAGCCAGGTGATCACATTTGGGCCAACTTGCGTAACCATCCCTGTAGTAGACTTCCTAGAGTCTAAATAGTTTGCATAATCGGCATCAGTATAAATCTGCAGCCTTGAATCTGAAGATTTAGCATAAAAAATGCCTTCATCTAATGTACCTTTTAAGTAGGCCAAGACGCGTTTGGCAGCAAGCCAATGAGATTTCCTGGGCGTGGCCATAAAGCGACTAAGAAGTGCAGTTGCAAAAGCAATATCTGGCCTGCTCACAGTCAAATAGATGAGCGCACCAACAAGGCTACGATACAATGTATTATTGCATTCAATCTCATCAAGATTGAGATCAAGTTTGAGGCCCGGCTCAAATGGAGAAGTAACTGACCTGCAATTCTGCATGTTGAACTGTTGTAAATTCTGCATGTTGAACTGTTGTAGTAAGTCTTTAATGTACTTTTTCTGTGAAAGGAAAATACCTCCTGTCTGCTGCCATATCTCAATGCCTAAACAATAGTGCATGAGACCCAAATCAGTCATTTGAAAGTGTTTAACAAGATTTATCTTGAGCTGCTCAATAAGGAGTTCTGCATCACCCGTGATAATCAAATCATCAACATAGAGGATCACAATGGACAAGGACTGGCCTGCGACTGCAAAATAAAGATTAGGGTCAGCATTACTTCGGCGATAACCATTAGCCAAAAAAAAACTGATTTGCTTTATGATGCCAATATCTGGGAGCTTGCTTTAAGCCGTAAAGACTCTTCTTGAGCTTGCAAACCAAATGCTCCTTGCCTTTAACCTCAAAACCCACAGGTTGGTGCATATAAACTTCTTCCTGTAAATCACCGTTCAAGAAAGCAGATCTGAAATCCATTTGAAAGAGTGACCATCCTTTCATAGCTGCCAATGCTATTATTGCTCTAACAGTAGCGATGCGTGCGACAGGAGCAAAGACTTCCTCATAATCAACCCCTTTTTGTTGCGAGTAACCTTTAGCGACCAAACGAGCCTTATACTTGGAGATAGACCCATCAGCATGGAATTTTGTGCGAAAAACCCACTTATTTCCAATGGCGTGTTTGTGAGGAGGTAAATCAACAAGATCCCAAGTATTCTGCTCAAGAAGCATATGGTATTCGTCAGCCGCCTTTTGCCACTTTTCCTCTTGCCACTTTTCCTCTTGAATAGCTTCCTGATATGAGGAAGGATCTTTATGATCCACAACTTTGGCAAGCAAAGCAAGATTACACTGCCTTTCCAAAGGAGAAGAAGATGCACGAGCTTCTAAATTATGCTGGTATTTAAATTCTTTGCGGGCAGCAAATTGAGGGGTTAAAGACAAATTATTTTCAGCATGATAATCAACCGGATTAACTTCAAAAATAGGTAGTGATATACCTTTATACGCATCAGGATAAATATCCACATCTTCAAGATCAGCAGCAGAAGATGAAGGGGCTGAAACTGGAACAGGAATTGTTTCTTCAAAGGGATTGGGTGCTGCGACAAGCTCTTCAACCAACAAATTGCGATCAAACTGATCAGCTGGCATATCAGCCCAAATGGATGCATCATAGGTTGCATTTTCGAGGAACTTGACACTACGACTGATGAGAACTTTATTGGTGATAGGATCATAGAGTTTATAACCCTTTTGTTCCAATGGATACCCAATAAAAATGGTCTTTAGTGCTCGATCATGCAATTTCCCAAATTTTTTTAGTTGCTCAAGTGGCAAAGATGCATATGCCACGCATCCAAACACTCTTAAGTGTGACACATCCGGTTTAGTGCCATAAAATGCCTCAAATGGTGTCCTTCCATTTACAGCTTTAGTGAGTGCTCTATTGGCCAAGTAGCAAGCTGTGTGAACTGCATCTTCCCAAAACTTTTTAGGTAATTTGGCATGCGCAAGCATTGCGCGAACAAGATCCAACAAGGATCTATTGCGCCTCTCTGCTACCCCATTCTGTTGATGAGCAAACGGAACTGTTAGCTGCCTATGAATTCCATATTCCAACAAGAATTTATCAAATGCATTGGAGATGTATTCTCCACCATTATCACTGTGAAGAGCTTTGATTTTCAAATCAGTCTGATTTTCAATCCAAGCTTTAAAAGCTTTGAATTTTTCCAAGACTTCTGACTTCAAATGCAGAGTATAGATCCAGGTATACCTGCTGTAATCATCGATAAGAGTTAAAAAATATCGCTTGCCTCCTATAGAAGGAACTTTCATATGGCACAAATCTGTGTGCAGTAGCTCCAACGGTCTTGTGGCTCTATGACGCGCATGAGAGGGGTAGGGCAGATTAGGCTGTTTTCCAAGAATGCATGCATGGCAGTCCAACTTTTGAGGTTTCAGATTTGGCAAGCCTGTGACCATCTTCAACTTTGAGAGGGATCCAATGACAGATCCTCCCACATGACCAAAGCGTTGATGCCATAGATGCTCATTTTCCAAAGTATGAGCGATCATCCCACATTCAGCATGCTTGACTTGCCCATCAAGGTAGTACAAGCCATTTTGCAATTCAGCCTCAGCCAGCACATCATATTTATATATGTCGTCATGTTCAAATGGATTCTTTCCTAAAAGATAGGCGCGACCATTAGAAAAGAAAGAATGTTTGCCGGCCTTATCAAATTCTGATACACTCAGCAAATTTGTTTGCAGACCTGGCACGAGCATGGCATCACAGACCCTTTTCACACTTGCATCAGGGGCTTGGAAAACAAGCTCTCCCTTACCTGTGATAGGCAATGCTGCACCTCTACCAAGCTTAACTTGGCCTCCTGTACAAGGTTCAACATTTGTAAGATCATCTTGGCTGCCTACCATGTGTTTGGTAGCACCAGAGTCCAAAATACATCCACGTTGGAAAGGACTTTGAGCTGCGACATGCAAACTCTCATCTGCTGTAATATCAGAAGTTGGATCTATGAGATCAAAACTTGGAACATCAGAAATTGGATCTGCTGTAACATCAGAAACTATTGCATCAGAACAAATCTCATGAACTACTAGGTTCAAATATTCATCAGGACAAACTTCTAGTGCACAAGCAACTGCACTCACTTCCTGTTTAACAGTCTTAGACTTGCCACCAGCTTTGTCCTTTTTCGGTTTAGGACACTCATTCTTGAAATGTCCCTTTTCTCCGCAATTGTAACATTTAAAGTTTCTTTTATCAGATTTTGATTTCTGCTCAGATTTGGGAACAGAGGACCTCTGGCCAGTAGATGGTTTATCAGGCTTGGGAGGAGTGGCCTTGGAGTAATTCAAATGTTCTTGACGCTTCTGTTTTTGTTTGATCACTACTTCCTGCTGCAACAATATAGAGGCAGTATTTAGACCAATTGTCTCATCAAATCTGATTTTCCCTGCAATAAATATCATACTGTGGAGGCAAGTTTATCAAAATTTCCTGAATGATATCTTTTTCTGATAAACTTCCGCCAGCAGCATTATAATCGAGCCTCCAGGACTTCATCTGGTTTAAAAATTCAGACATGCCGCGAAAATTACCAAGGGTAGCTGATCGGATTTTCTCTTTTAACATCATCTGAGTAGCTTGAGTAGCTTGCCCCTTGACGGCAAGAGATTGGTCCAGATATTTCCATAAATCCTGAAATTCTTCGAACTGATCCAACTGCTCTCCAACCGTTTCATCGCATAACATTTTCACTAATGCGACAGCCGAGGAATTCATTTCTGCAAACTTGTTTGAATCCTTAGTACTGCGAAAATCTTCCTTCAGTACTTCTCCCATCTTATTATAAATCAAATAGTTTGTCATGAAACTTTTCCATGATTTATAATTCGATGCAGTTAGCTTCGCATTCGAGGAGAACTTGAAGGGATCCATGAGTGCAATATATGCTCTGTCACCTATTAGGAGAAGCCAACACAAAAATCTCTTTCACCCTTGAACAATTGCAAGACCTGCACTCTTGTGACCAATTTTTGAGATTTTTAGCTTGCTGAAGGTGTTCTTAGAGCATCCAGAGAAAAAAAAAATTCTCTCCCTCTGATCAATTCATGCTTTGATCAAAGTCATACAGGCCAGGCAAATACAAAGGCGTTCTCCTTCTCCCTTGACCAATTTTAGGAAACAAATTCCCTTTGATCAATTCCGGATGAATTGTCCTTCAATTTTGCCTCTACGTTGATGCCTCTCCGGACAAAAAAAGGTACGTCTACCTTGACCAATTCTGGGAAACAAGTTCCCTTTGATCAATTCCGGATAGATTGTCCTTCAATTTTGCCTCTACGTTGATGCCTCTCCGGACAAAAAAAGGTACGTCTAAATTTTGACGTTTTGACGTTGAAAAGCCTTTTTTCTTGGAACATGGCTATTTTGGCTTCAACCAATTTTGGCTCACCAAATTTAATTCGTGAATTCAAGTCTCCTTGATTCCGTTGAGTTCTTCTTCAAAATTTCTCCTTCCCGGTCGATCCTCCTTGGGTTGGCTCTGATACCATATTAGGGTTGATTGATCTGAACACAAGGAGAGATGAGACACAAGGAACCGACTCTATTGAAGAAAGCCCTGACTGAATTACAGTACAAAAGAGTACAAGCTTAATCTAATATTAATCTAATATGCCATGCACAACATGGTGACACTGCTAGGATGACACGTGTCACTCTAGACCATATGTTTCACATTATCTAACACATTGTAATCAATCTCATGCTGTTGAGCGAATCCCTTGGCAACAAGGCTAACCTTGTGTTTACTGAGTGATCTGCATTATATTTTTCTTTAAAGATCCATTTTGAACCAATCGCTTTCTTCCCTTTAGGAAGGGGAACAAGATCCCAAGTGTTATTCCTAAGCAGCATGTCATATTCATGCTTCATAGCAGCCACCCAATCTGGATTGGTAAGGGCTTCAGCGAAAGTAGAGGGCGTTTGATCTTCATCGATCTTGGCCATTAAAGCAAAATTGCAAGTGTTTGTAACACTTAGTTGTGCATCAGCTAAGGCCTTAAGCTGCTCATATCGCCTAAGAGGCAGACTGTCGTCATGATTTTCAGCAAGAGACAGGCTGGAACAGTCCTAGAACTACTAGCAGGCGGATTTGCAGTGTGAATATCATCCAAGACAGCAAGATATAGATTATTTTCATCATCGTCACTGGCATCACAAGGATGATTCATGACAGTAGCAACTGGAGCAGCATTAATTGCACTGTGAAGGTCAACATCAAGCAAGGCATGGATATCAAATGGCGCTCCAAAATCATGCTCGAAAGCATCATAAAATCCATCCTCCAAAAACTTTGCATCAGGGCTGATCACAGGCTTCTTAGTGGCTGGATTATAGAATTTGTAAGCTTTATAGCTATCAGCATACCCAATAAAAATGCATTTATCGCACGATCATGAAGTTTCTTCATTTTGGAATGAGGATGCACAAAAGCAGGACAACCAAAGATTTTCAAATGCGAGATATCAGGTTTTATACCATAGAACACCATGTTTGATCTTTCACAATTTTTGTGGGAGCTCTATTAAAAAGATAGGCTGCTGTTTTAAGTGCTTCACCCCAAAATGACATAGGCAAGCATTCATAAGCATGTTTCTTGCCAAATTCATGAGAGCGATATTCTTGCATTCAGCTACACCTATTTGTGGCGAACAATAGGGAGCACTCAACTCACGAACAATGCCAGAATCTCGAAGATAGGTATCAAAAGAATGGTTCTTATACTCACCACCATTGTCTGACCTGAATGCTTTGATCAGCTTTCCTGCTTGTTTTTCAACCATGACTCTAAACTCCTTATACTTAGAAAGGACACAGAAACTGCATCGCAAATGCTCAAACAATCACAAACCTCTTAGAAAATTGCTCCCAGAACCAAAATAGCCAGTTGTCCAAGCTTTCGGCACAAGAACGGCACCCCTTGTGTAACGAAATTTTTAGTTTGGTCAAAATGTAGACAAGTTGTTGGTGCGTACAAAAAATTGGCCGATACTGTAATTTTGGTTAAAGAAGTCCATTTTCGGCACAGTATTGCCAACTTCTGGATTCACTTCCGATCTTGTCAAATTTCTCTCACTGGTTGATCTTAACCACTCTGGGCTCTGATATCGTGACGAAACTTATGATCTAGGCTAAAACCACATCTAAGGACGAGAGAAATAGAGCAGGAGTGAAACTCATGATAACCTTAACATGCTAACTATATCCTAACCTAGTCAGCTAGAGGCATACATAAACCTGTGCCAAGACATTTAAACCATGGTCCTATGTAAATACATAGGCTGCCATGTCAGCACCAAAAGTTATATTCTGTCAGCCCATCAAAGAATGTTAAATACCATTGCCTTTGCCTTTTGACCATATAGGACCAAGCCTTTACAGACTCGTATTACAAACATCGAATAAGCATTTAAATGCTCCCCCTTAAAGCAATGATATCTCTGGTCTATTTCGTTGCACCTCACATATAGCAGACTCAAATTTGGTTCTTCCCAATAGTTTTTGGTGAAGATGTCTGAAACTCTATACAGTATTCAATGTCAGACTGATCCATTTACAATTTTCCCCTTTAAGGAATTGGAAATGTGTTTCAATGTGCTTTGTTCTCTCTTGAAACACTAGATTATTTGCCAAGCAAATGCTATTGCAATAATCAAGTCTTCCTGTTGACTCTTGCCCTGCATGAATAATTTCCCTTACCTGCAGATAATCCATAACATGCTTGTAATTTTAAGGCTCCATCTCCCTTTCTTCATTAACACATTTTCTGTGATAAATCCTGCTTTCGCCTTTCTCGAGGCCTTCTCAAGATCTTCAATATGTCTTTTGTACAGTGGTCCAACTAAGGCCCTTATTTGGTTCAACACTCGCTTGTTTTTCTTTGGATTAGTAGCTATCCTTCAATCGAGATCTAAAGTCTTCCTTTGGCTCTGGACTCTCTTCCATTTCTTGGATCAGTTGCTATCTCTCAATCCGGATCCAAGATAGCATCTGGATGAGGTGCATAATTGCACTCATTGAGGGCTGAATTAGCTGGAGATTTCCATCGATATATTCTTGCTATGGCTGAATTTGCACATGAAAATCCAAAAGTAATCACGAGAAGGCTCACAAAACTTGTCAGGAAGAATGCCATTTGCAGTAGAAACTGTCAAGGTTAATCCTGGGCTGTCTTAGATTAGTGTGAGATTAAAATTCTGCTTCAAGAAACAGAAAACATACAAGGACCACCAGCGAACATAGTCTCCTAAGTTTTGAGCTACTAATCCTGCACTATCAAATCATCCTTGGGTGCTGCTGTTCACCAGGTTCTTCCAGAACTTCAGTGACCCTTCTTTTCTCAGCAAAAAGTTGATCATACGGATGAAAGAAATGCTAGAATCAGGCTAAAAAATAGGATTATGCCTTATTATATTGAGCATTCAAGATATGAATGGCTGATAATGAGTATGGTAAGTGGTTCTCTACATCATATTTGTTATGTTAGTCAGCACTTCGCACATTTACATGTGCAAAACGCATTCGTTTATATTTTAACAACTTCAATGCAGGTCTGCAGTGAAGGTGATTGGTTCATCTGGAAGCATGTTGGAGCTACGTCATGACGTTCGTCTCACCTTTGCACGTTGGGTTGCAGCACAGCAGGTAGCAAACTTGTCTATGTTCTTGTCTACCTTATTGAATGTTGAATAATCTGCATGTCTTACAGGTAGTCTCTAGAAAGGGGTATGCAATTTCTCAAATGTATCGGAAGGGAGTTGGTCACAGTGCTCCTAAGGAATACTTCCAGGTGGTACTTCATTACTAGAAGTTCTCTTGTAGGTTTCTCACATATGGTCTTCCTAAACATCTGATATCATATGCAGGGGGACTATGATACAATTGGTGGTTCTGTCGCACTTGTGGAAGCTGAAATCATTAAGGTATGTATAGAGCTGCATTGTGTTACCCATAGATCTTAATGTAGGTAAACTTGGTCATTCTTTCCTGGGGCCCTAACAGCGGTCATCTTATAGTGTTCTTCGTTGAATCATTTGTAAGTGCGTCCTCCTAATCTAATGCTCATGTTGATGGCGGCAGATCCAAGTGTCTGTCTGCCGGCTGCGATTATGACTTTGAAGTCCTATTTGGGCATTCAATCCAGTGTTTGTTTGATTCTCTGTTAGAATGTATGTGACAGAAATAACTCAATGGTTAAGCGCACACATGTGCTGACATGGCAGCCTATGTATTTACATAGGGCCATGGTTTATAGTTTACTGTATATTTACGTCCATGTATGCCTCTATCTGACTAGGTTAGGATATAGTTAGCATGTTAAGGTAATCACGTGCTGTGGTCTACACGTCACATATGTGACTATCTTTCGTAGGGCCAAAAAAAGCTCTCAATCATCATCTTTTATTTTCTGAGTTTTCAATCCGGCTCTATTTCTCTCTTGTTCTTTGCTGTTGGTTTTAGCCTAGATCATAAATTTCGTCAATAGTATTCCTAGCAATTCTCTTACATCTACTTCGCATGTTTTATTCTCATGGACTTCATTATGAAATGTTTTCGGAATGTTGATTGTGTCCTCGATCATTGCTTTGGACTTTCCTCAGAACTCAATCACTTTACCTTCCAGGTTGCAGAGGAGATACTTTTTAAAGTTCCTTCATTGGAGATGCTTGAAATACGTCTTAATGACAGAAAGCTCTTAAACGCCATTTGGGAATGGAGTGGTGTATTGGAAGAGCAAAGACAGAATGTGGCACAGGTAAGGCCATCCCTATTCAATATGGCTTGCACATATTATTATGAACTTATATGATTAAATCCTTCTATGTTTTGCAGGTTCTTGCAACCATGACAGCTGCATGTCCTCAATCGACCGACAGAAAATCAAGATGGGTTTTTGTCCGTCGTCAGCTAATACAGGTATTGTTTGCTTGCTTACTCCCAAATGTTTGAAATACAGGTGATTTTAATATTCTTTTGTTACCTCTCTTATGCTTGTTGGCAAAGATAATTACGGACAAAGATTAGTTCTCGTCCGATTACATAAGTGCGATTTGCCGCCTCTTCCTTGCAACTAATCATGACATTTCAAATGATAGTGCTTATACATGAGGTGCATCGACAAAGTTAGGAAATGCCAATCGTTTCGTTTCTTTAATTTGCAATTTTTTAAGTACCAGAATCTGTTGTGGATAAGTTCCAATTAACTGAGAGGATGTTCATCTTCAACCCAGCTCTGCCTTTTCATTGAAGTTGAATTTGAATTTGCCTGCTCAGTCTATTATGTCAATAAGTTCCTTCATTCCTTCCTAACTTCAACTTACAGGGGCTTGGTGTGCCAGAAGTTGTCGTGGATAAGCTCCAGTTAGCTGAAAGAAGGTTCACAGGCAATGCAAATGATGTTCTTTCTCGTTTGCGTGGGGCACTTCCTTCAAGTATAATGTTCTCTGTGCCTTCAAGTGATCCATATTGTAGAGTTTAATGCTTTCATTTAAACAGGTAGTTTGACATCATTGGCAATAGAAAACTTGTCATCCCTTCTAAGCTGTTTAAGGGTATGGGAGATGGAAAAGTTTGCCATTATTGATGTTTTAATGGCGCCAGCGGAGGAGTATTTTGATGGAATGTTTTTTCAGGTAAGCTCCTCCAATTTCATATGCCTTCTAGTCTATTCTTACGGGTACTTCATACTGGAGGAAATGGGCATCTTATTCATGCAGATCTTTTTACCAAAGGGAAGTTATCCTGGGCAAGCATCACAAAACACATTAGTTGCTGTTGGAGGCCGCTATGATCAACTTCTCCGGCATTACTGGGCTAGATATTCAGTTAATGTATGCACAAGTCTTTCTTCAAATGCTGGTTAATTGAGGACCAATTTGTGACTAGGAGTGTGAAGAGCTTAACATATATACATTACAATTCCTTTTGTTATGTAGGCATCTACTGCCCCAGGAGCTGTTGGGATTAGCATTGCTTTGCAGAAACTAATTGACATTGCATCATTAGCTAGGTACATATTTAAAAGGAGAAATTTGGAAAAGGAAAATTGTGTTTGTGTGATAACAATATTTCTGATAAGTGGTGTTTTAAAATTTGACAGCAAATTCGAACCAGTAACAGACATTCTTGTATGCTGTCGTGGTGGTGGTGGTCTTTTAAAAGAGCGCATGGAAGTCACAGCTGAATTGTGGGCTGCAAATTTGAAGGTACGTAAATGATTGGTTTATACTTTATGGTCGTTGATGCACCCATTCTTTTTTGCAGGCAGAATATGTCTGTTCAGCTGCACCTAGTCTTACAGATCAGTATGAGTATGCCACTGCACAAAGGATCAAATATCTTGTCATCATCACTGATATTGGACTCACACAAAGTGGTTTGGTGAAGGTAAATCTTGTCTTAAGCTTCATTGAAGAAATCATTGGGGTAACGTACTTGGCATCTTAGGTGCGTAATCTGGAGCAGAAAAATGAGGAAGAAGTGCCTTTGGGTGAACTTGTAAGGTACTTTACTGAAAGGCTTTCGGCGCCTAATACCATGAAAAAGCGAGCACAACAGAGGGAGGATGAATTGGTAATATTAAATGAAAAGTTTAGGCGACCACAACAACAAGGGAGGAAATAAGCGACCCATGGGAACCCACCCCATTAATGCACACTTTGAAGGAAAAGATAGGTTGGTGGATCTTTGTGGATCAAGTATGATATTAAAGGTATTTGTCTATTTTATCATTATATTGGCATGGATTGTGGGGACGCTCATATCAATTCTACGGTGTCAGGGATGCTCAAGATGAAGACAAGAGGAGCCTGTATAGAAAGAGAATGTATAATTGGTCTGCCATAACGTGCCCAAAGCTGGTGCTATTGTCTGAACCACGTGCTTTCTAAAGCAATTGTATTTACAAGGGCAATTATCTTTATGGGTTTCATTCTAAGTTTCTTTCAGAGCCATCGATCTGCGGGAAATTCCCGATATTGTGCCGGATCGATGGCCACTAACATTTTGAGCCAAAATTAAAAAAAATGATTCAATGGTGCAAATTGAACATATGGTTCAAAATATTATTCCCATATTGTACAGAATACTTTTACATCACCATGGTTCCAAAACTCGTGGATTTTTGCATCACGTACAAGACAAGCAAGCCGATTATACACAACAGTTCACAATCCAAAATAGGGTCTTTGACACGAATAGCTGCTGCCCAGGCATCCCACATTGTCTCTGATGTCTCTTCAAGCCCCCAAACACTCAAGCCAAAACAAACAGAAACAAAAGAGGGCTTGGAGGATTCGAACCTCTAGGCCAATTTGGCCTCAGCAGCAGAACCTAGACTCATTTTTGTCCTTATAAGAAGAAACCTTCCCATGCCTCCAAAGAATCTACATCAACATACGAAGCGACAATCATCTGAAGCTGAAAAATAAAGCTAAGCAAGAATCATTCCATGATTGCCCTTAAATCCGGCTCCAATCCGCCCTGAACAGGTTTGAATATCCGTCTCTCATCTGCCCATGCCCATCCGATGCTATTTGCCACACAGAACTTGCTATTTGCCACGCAGAGCTTGCCATGCGCATGCCACACAGGAACAAAAAATAATGCCCAGAATAGCAACAATCAATTAAGCTCCTCTCACATGGCGAAAACTATTGTTTTGAATACAATACGGCAATCATAGCCTTAACCACTACCAAAACACCCAAAACACCCTCCTTTTATATTGGGCAAAGTATATCACTCCTTAACCGGCAGGCTTTCAGATCAGCGCATCCCTGGCCGTTGATTGCTGCCCTGTGATAGGGCATAACAGGCAAATGGAAACAGGGAAGAAGAGCAGCAGCGTTGCAACTTTGCCCTGGATTCAGCTTCGGGAGGATTTTTTGCCCTGGATTCAGCTTCGGATGCTGATAATCCAGGCTAGGACTTGATAACCGAGCTCTGGACTCCTGATAACCGATCTTTGGCCCTCCGAAGCTGTGATAACCGAGCTATGGAAGCTCCAATCCTAGGTATGGATGAGGCAGCTTGCCTGCCCGGTTAAAGGGAATAAACACCCCTGCTCGCCCATTACCTCAGATAAATGGGCTCGCCCCTCCGGGCTCGCCCATTTATCTGAGGTAATGGGCTCTCAGGGGTGTTTATCCCCTTCTTAACCACTACCCAAAACACCCTCCTTTTATATTGGGCAAAGTATATCACTACTCAAATGATTTGTAATTTCTTACTGCTCTTTCTTTGACTATTTATTTGTCGGCAAATAAAATAGAGCATCACTTGAAGATATACAATATGCATTTGTAAAGGGAATTTTATTAAAATTATGCTCTTTTTACTCCGTTCTTAAATCTAGTAACTTTGCCAAGCGGCGCCGCCACATTCTTCCTCCATCGCTATTTCTTTTGCATACTCTCCGACAGTTCCTCGGATATTTTGATCCTGGCCGTTAGATGCAGTTCCATTATTAGGCATAATGTGAGACCCCAACCTGTTTATCATGATAAACTGCCAGTAACCATGATAAACAAGTTGGTTGTTGTTAGGGGGACTGGTATGAGATCACGACATAATAGAAGCAAGCTTTTGAAGAATCCCTGGATGTCGGACAAAACTCAGAACTACTTCCGGAGCTCGAACTCCATGGAATCCTCGCCTCTTGGCACTCCGGCGGAACCTCCATAGCACTGGCAGCTTACACTGTCGGACTCCTGTTGTTGCAAAAGAAACTGCGAACTTTGAGCGTGATCAGAGGCGCCCATATGAAGATGCAGAGAGCGCGGGAGCTGCACTCATTCCGCTTGCATCTTCGTCCCAATTTGGAGATGGAGCTTCTCTTTGATCCCGGAAGAAAAAACAGGTTCTAGAATTCGTTCTGTTTGGGGGCAAAATTGGATCATTTTGAACCCATTTCAGTGGGGATTTCTTCCTGTGTATAAAAATCTGCTTTGTTCCGGCATCATTCTAGATTGAACTTTTTGTTAGAGGGCATTCAGATCTCCTCCGACGCCAATTTTTTCAGTCATGCCTGCTCTCTTCCATGTCTTTATCCTAAGCTCAATAATGCAAAATCTCCTCGAAACTCTGGGCTCGCCCGTTTATTTGCCATATTAATGGCCTCAAAAGGAGTTTAACCCCTTCTTCCTATGCTTTATGCTTCTAAGCTTGCCTTTTCTCGCTGAATTTAGGTCCGGTTCATTAGCATTAGCAGATAAACATGGGATAGAACTGATGAATAGAACAGAACGGATAAACATAGAAATAAATAGATAGCGATGGCCTTTATAACCACTGGTTCAGCATAAATCCTAGGTTTTTCCAACCTCCGGCAGAGAAAAAATTATGGTTGCTTCAAATCCGTGGTTGCTTTAGAGCCTTAGGGTGATTTTCTACTACAGGCACATTTTAGGACTGTAATAGGGCAGATTCTAGAATGTTCTATAATTAGACGTTAAAATGGAAATATTCCAATGGTTTTGGATTATAGAACCTGGCGTACGAGCTTCTAGAAGCTCGCGGCAGGTTATAGAAGGCTCTAGTTTTCTCTTCGGCTTCCCATAAAGAGGGGAACGACCCGTTTTAAAATTGCCCGAATCAAAATTGTAGTTTTAGGCGCTGATGCATGTAAAATTTTCTTGATGCGTTAGTATCAGGTCGCGACTATCTAAGAAGGTAAAGAAGATGAACTGTGCTTTTCTCGGTGTAGATGTGTTTACGATTTAGTATTTTGAGACTATAATTTGATTTAATCCAGAGCTTTACAGTCCTCTAGAGTCATCGATCTCTGCAATCATCAATTTTAGAGGTCTGGAATGATCTAAAGGGTGCTATAAAAAGGAAGAGCGAGTATCAGTCGAGCCTTTGTTGCGGGTTGAAGGAAGAGCAAGCATCAGTCTTGCCCATCGGTTTGTCAGATATAATAGAAGAAACCGAAAGGCACAGAGAAAACTAGCAGTTTTCCTGGCGTGTTGTTTCTATGGCAACCGCCAGTTGGTTTAAGTACTTAGTGGAAGCTGCTGTAGAAGGTACCGTCTACCTGAGCCTGATATGCTGTGAAGTAGTTTTCCATTCTATACTGCAAATGCATCTGCAATAGCAGCTTACAATCGGCCACCAAGATAATAATGTCCTATTGTTTTGCCTTTTGCATGAGTTTCTTTAGAATCGTCTTAAATCGCATTTAATGAGGGGCTAATTTGCAATCGATCCCCAAGGATCTGCTCCAGAGAGTTTTGATGTTTTTCTCGATGAAATTGATCAGAGCACTATGGCAACTCGATGTGTTCCAAGACCAACCTACTTAGATTGTGGCAGACATGCAAGCCAGTTATTACGCTTTCAATCATGGTAGATACTGATTATTTTAACCCATTGCGGAATATGATCTAAATGAGTTTGACAGAAGTATTGTTCCTGATGAAGGTAAGTATGCCATTTACAGTCCAATTTTTTGCTCTTCATTTATTGGTTTGATTTTTCTGCTCTTCAATCGCTTTCATGTTCTATATGCATCTAGCTGTTTTACAACCTGTAGATTGTTGTTCATTTGAACGCCCCTCATTCCGGTAGATATCTGCCCCCATGATTTTCAAACCGTGAAGGTGATTCTGTAGCATGGTCGGTTTTCTTAGAGGTTCATGCTGGTGGAGGAATTTCGTCAGAAAAACAATGATAAAATAGGGGATTTGTGCTATAAGAGGCAGCTTTGAAAAACAGGGGCGCACAGTATATCTTGAAATCCATTGAATTATTGTCCCAATCTCATGCAGAATTTAGGCTACTATTAGTGTCGAACAACTCCCTACCTATTCGGTCACTCTGATAAACGAAAGCTCCATTCTTCAAATATGGCTTCAATTTGAGAAAGCATCTGATAAGAAGCTTCAAAACTGCATCTGCATCATTATTAAGGTCTTGCATCATTATTAAGGTCTGGTGCATTGGAGAACAAAGGTCGGATGCATTGTTTAGATACATTGTTTAACTGCCTATTCAACTCAGTCCAACCCATAACTTTGTCAAACATGAGCTAAAAATATAGTTACATTCACAAGCTGCATATTACTCAATAGTCCATAGCTTTAACGTAAATGATTGTATAAAACTAAGATCTTATTGTGCTTTGCAGGTCATCTCAAATAAGGACCAAATGAAATAAGGAAATCTTCTAATTTTGTCTGCTATTTCGGTGGATCATGCAAAGATAAGGAACCACCTATGCAATATTGGCATATGTGGAAACAATTATCAATCATATATCTGTTATATATATACAATTATATAAGCTGCCCCCTTATACATAGACGCCGAGGTGTCGCCGTCTGGACGGTCCAGATTTGAGATTTGACGGTCCTGGAGGAGCCACCTCAATTCATCCCAAGCACCCCCTTATAATAGTGTGGTGTCGTCATCTTGACCACTCTTTAAGATTGACGGCCCAGATGAAGCCACGTCAATCCAGCCCAACAGCCCCCTTAATTGGGGCTTTTGATCTAGACCGTTGAATGTGCTGGAGCAATGGCCTAGATTTAGCCGCATATATTAAATGCAATTAATATATTTAATGCAATTAATCCCATGTGATGAGGTGGTCCCGAAGTTAATAACATGTGACGACTTTCGAGGCCGACAATTAATATCTACATGTTTGGGTTTTAAATTATCTAATTAAAATCTACACTTTCAATCTTTCGCCTCATCTGGGCTATAGAAGCGAGGCAAAATTCCTGCGACTCCTCTTCTATCTGACTCTTCTATCTGAAGGGGTGGATAAAGAAAATAAAGAATAGCGGCCGCGAATCAAATTTGCTGCTCTGATATACTTTGAGGATCCGCTCATTTTTCATGGATCATTTTCTCAGAAGCCAAATAGTGATCGGCATACATCTCTCTCTGATCCATTTACGTAGTTGTTATTGTGGATAATCTTCCTTTTTAGCAATCAATGTGGTAGTGTGCCAAACGGGCCGGTTTTTGGCAAAATATCATCGATTCCGCAATTTTGTAGTCGCAGGTACTCGTCATTCTAGATCTTATGCACATTTGGGCTTGATTCTCTTTGGAACTGCTCTGCATGTCATGATTGGTCGGATCTGCGGGAGGTATTGGGTAGCCTCTTGTGCAAGCTGATGATTTTTGGCTGCTTCACCACAAGGGTCTTTTAGATTTTGAGTCGAAGAAGCAGCTTGTGTTGGCAATGTTACCAGAACTGCAAGATGATCATGATGGTCGCCAAGAGCTTATGATTCAGAGATCACAGCTGCTCACAGATTCCTTTGAACAGCTTGCATATGCAGATTGTGATATGCTGCAGGGTGGGCTTTGTGTTGAATTTACAACAGAAGAAAGAATGCACTTTTTATTGCATGCCCAGACGACCGCCGGATGTTTTTTCCAAACCCTGGTAAGCATCTTTACTTAGTAAATTAATGGAAAAGAAATGACAGCCATAACCATGAATTGAGCAATAATATATTCTTCAATTGTGTGTCTCTGTTATTTGATAGTCTGCTATTAAAATTCCGAGGAACAAGGGCTAGAATACTGTTTTTGGCAAACTAGAAATAAATGGAAGATCTAGAGTAGGCAAAATGGGCAACTTCAGCGTCTTTAGTGTGAATTACTGCTGACATTTGCACATATATTTGTTCCAGGATCTGGTGTAAATCCTGGCCATCTTACATACTTCAAGTTTTGTGGACGGTTAGTTGCACTGGCACTGGCTTAAATGCATAAAGTGCACATTGATGTCCATTTTCTACTGCCTTCTTTAAACAGCTTGCTGGCGTTCATGTGACTTGGGAAGATTCAAAAGATGGATCCAGGAGATATCGATTCAGATGCATTGTGCCTTACCTTTGTTTGTGGGGTTGAATATTTAGGATCTCACAAAATTATTGAGCTTTGTCCTGGTGGGAAAGATATTTCTGTCAATAGTAGTAACCGGAAAGGATTTGTGGAATTATTGGTTAACCAGCGTCTAGTGACATCAGTCACAGAACAAATAAGTTCCTTCAAACAGGGCTTTTCTGACTTGCTCATTAATTTGGAATAGAGCAGTTTCTTGGAGGCTTGGACCTTGAAGATCTCGACCTGATTTTGTACGGTAAGGAGCATGAAATTTCTGTAGATGATTGGAAACGGCACACAGAATATCATGAGTACACTAGCATGGACGACCATATCCAACGGTTCTGGAAGGCGAGTACCCCAGACATGCCATTCCAGTCGCTAAATTATAAAAAAATTTGTAGTGATACTTGTGTTGATCGTTTTGATTTATTATAATGCTTTTTAGTTACTAACCTCTCTGCCCTATACTTTTGCAGGTAGTAGAAGAAATGTCTATTGAACGGCGCAGAAGACTTTTGTATTTTGCTACTTCAGTTGCGCACTTACCTGCAGAAGGTTTTGCAGGCCTTCAGTCCAAATTTCATATCCACAGGGGCTATGGTGAATCTCGTTGTCTACCAACTGCACATACATGCTTTTCTCGATTGATTTTGCCAACATATCCCAGCTTCAGTGTAATGCATGAATGCTTACATGCTATTACTGAAGCCCACGTAGTTGAAGGGTTTGGCTTTGCCTAGTCAGAAAGCAAATACTGCCTTCAAGCATCTTTTAGAAATCAATGTACATGCTGCTTTATCGGATTACACTTTTGTATCATCTAGGCTAAGACTGAAAGTCAATTTTGTAAAGATTTGATTGAAGAGGTGTTTTGTGAGGATACATGTGAATAATGATAGTACCTACAATGAGTACTCTTATTTTTAAATTGCAGCAGACGTCCTTTTCTACTAACATATTAGCATCTGCAAATACACAATGTGATCTTTCGTGTCATCTTTTTCAGTCGAGCCACTGCATATATCCGCATATTTATCTTGCAGCACCATAAGTCCTTTTGGTTAAAAGCTCTTGGAGCACATGTCCTTTTTTACTAGCATCTGCAAATAGGCAAACTACACAATGTGTCTTCTCTTTTAAAGGAGAATTATTTTGGGAGCTGTATTAGCATCTCAAAATCCTTAACTCAGCACGCATAAAAGTGTGGAGTTATGATTCCTTAAGCAAGTTCATCTTTCTCTTGGAAATAAGTTAGCGTCTGTGAATTGGCGAATAACTCAATATGCATTGACACTTTGCTTAAAAGCCCATTATTTTTTCTGCTTATAAAACTTCATTTTTTCGCCAGACAATCATAGGGATTGTGAAGTTAGACTGCAACTCAACATGTGTAGATGGGTTGTAAAAGACACTAAAAACAATGTTCTTACCACACATAGTGCCGGCAGAGGTGATGTTTTATGTCTTCTATTTTTCTGCAGGATTTATCATTGACTTTGATCTCACTGTCCTTTTCGTTGGAAGCAAGGGCTATGGCAATTTTTTGGTGTATGGTTATTGTGGTCTGTTGAGCTATGAACAGTCTGTTGTTCCTCTCCATTTGGAAGTTGTTCACAAAAAGAAGTGCACGTCGAACATGAAGGGATATCTTCAAAGCTTCGTGCACAGAAGTTTTATAAGGTATGCCACAGAATTTAAGATTTTTTTGATTTGGCCATTAAGTGCAATAATGGTTTCTTTGCTGCGAGATTCTTTGGTCTTAGAAGAATGCAACAAGAGGGGAAATAATGAGTTGTTCGAACTAAACTCAACCCCAGCCACATGGTACGATTTTGACAACAACTGGGATGCAGGCAAGGTGAGCTTAGCTCTTTTTCCTTAAGTAGTGTTTGCAATTTGAAAATGAGCATTGTTCATGACTTGCAGATTATGGAGATTAATCAAAGGAGAAGGGAAGATCATTTGCTTGATGTACTTTGCTTTCATATGACATTGCAATGGATAATTTACCAGATGACAAGTTATTTTTACGAGGCATGATGGTTCATGGTTTTGAAGCAAAGAAAGGCATGCTCTGCGTGCTGCCTTGGTCGTTTCGAGAAGGATTGCTATCAGCAGCATTTGCTATCAGCAGCTATATGGGAATCTAGATGGAATCTTGAAGAAGCTAGGAGAATCTTAATAAAATCTAGGGAATCTATACATTTTTGTTTCATCCCATTTTATTTTATCCCGTTGATAGTACAAAAACTTGTATATCTATCTATCTATCTATCTATCTATCTATCTACTCTATATCTACTCTATATTATATATATATATTATATGTTCTTATGTTTGTCGCGCTTATCCGACCGTCCGTTCGAGATCCGACGGCTCACGTGGGTTTGGGACGTATCCTACGGCCCAGATGGCCTGGGAGTTTACATATAATATGTGTACCGCGGTCCTACGGTCCAGATTGATCTGATCCTGACCGTCGGTCCGAGATCCGACGGCTCACGTGGCTTGGGGACACATCCTACGGTCCACGTGGCTTTGGGAATTATATGTAATAGATCCTACGGCTCATATTGTCTATCTTCTATTATAATAAAAAGATAGCGTCCGTGCGTGAGTATTTCACACCCCATCGACGGATAAGGAGGCGCCACGTGGCTTGATCCGGGCCTTCCGTGGGCCTTGGCCTCTCAAAAGCTCCCAAGTTTGGTGGACAAAATTTTTTTGGTTTACCACGGACTTGAACCCTGGACATTGCCCCCCAAACCCCCCACCCTTACCACTAGACCAACCAGTCTTTTCTTGAAAGAATAGGAAGTCCATAGTTAGTTAAGGCTGGGGCAATGGAAATTCCTTTGGTTAATTAAAAGCCTTGATGATCCTACAACCTTCTAGAATGTTCTAGAATGAAGCTAGAGAGAGAAGAGGGAAGGGGGAGAAGAGAGAGGAGAGAGAGAGGAGAGAGAAGAGAGAGGAGGAAGAAGAGGGAGAGAGAGAGGAATAGAAAAGACAGAGAAAGATAGAGAGAGAGGGGAGAAATAGAGAGAGAGGAGAGAGATAGGAGAGAGAGAAGGAAAAAGGGGAGAGGAGAGAGGAGAGAGGAGAGAGAGAGAAGAGGGGAGGGAGGAGAGAGAGAGGAAAGGAGAGAGGAGAGAGAAGAGAGAGGGAAGAGAGAGGGAGAGAGAGAGAGAGGGAAAGAAGAGAGAGGAGAGAGAAGAGAGAGGGAAGAGAGAGGGAAAGAGAGAGAGGGAAAAAAAGAGAGAGGAGAGAGAAGAGAGATGAGGGAGAGAGGAGAGAGAAGAGGGAAAGGGAGAGGGAAGAGAGAGGAGAGAGAGAGAGAAAGATAGAGAGAGAGAGAGGAGAAAGGGGAGAGAGAGAGGAGAGAGGGAAGAGAGTTAAAAGAGAGGATAGAGAGAGGAGAGAGGAGAGGAGAGAGAGAGAAGAGAGGGAGGGAGGAGAGAGGGGAGAGAGCAGAGAGGAGAGAGAAGAGAGAGGGAGAGGGAAAGAAGAGAGAGGAGAGAGAAGAGAGATGAGAGAGACAGAAAAGAGGAGAGAGAGAAGAGAGAGAAAGATAGAGAGAGAGGAGAGAGATAGGAGAGAGAGAAGGAAAAAGGAGAGAGAGGGGGGGGAGGAGAGAGAGGAGAGAGAAGAGAGAGGGAGAGGGAAAGAAGAGAGAGGAGAGAGAAGAGAGATGAGGAGACAGAAAAGAGGAGAGAGAGAAGAGAGAGAAAGATGGAGAGAGGGGAGAAATAGAGAGATTGGAGAGAGATAGAGAGAGGGGAAAGAAGAGAGAGGAGAGAGAAGAGAGAGGGAAGAGAGAGGGGAGAGAGAGAGGGAAAAAAAAGAGAGAGGAGAGAGAAGAGAGATGAGGGAGAGAGGAGAGAGAAGAGGAAAAGGGAGAGGGAAGAGAGAGGAGAGAGAGAGAGAAAGGGAGAGAGAGAGGGGAGAGAGGGAAGAGAGATAGAAGAGAGGATAGAGAGAGGAGAGAGGAGAGAGGATCCACCCTTACCACTAGACCAACCAGTCTTTTCTTGAAAGAATAGGAAGTCCATAGTTAGTTAAGGCTGGGGCAATGGAAATTCCTTTGGTTAATTAAAAGCCTTGATGATCCTACAACCTTCTAGAATGTTCTAGAATGAAGCTAGAGAGAGAAGAGGGAAGGGGGAGAAGAGAGAGGAGAGAGAGAGGAGAGAGAAGAGAGAGGAGGAAGAAGAGGGAGAGAGAGACGAATAGAAAAGACAGAGAAAGATAGAGAGAGAGGGGAGAAATAGAGAGAGAGGAGAGAGATAGGAGAGAGAGAAGGAAAAAAGGGGGAGAGGAGAGAGGAGAGAGGAGAGAGAGAGAAGAGAGGGGAGGGAGGAGAGAGAGAGGAAAGGAGAGAGGAGAGAGAAGAGAGAGGGAAGAGAGAGGGAGAGAGAGAGAGAGGGAGAAAGAAGAGAGAGGAGAGAGAAGAGAGAGGGAAGAGAGAGGGAAAGAGAGAGAGGGAAAAAAGAGAGAGGAGGGAGAAGAGAGATGAGAAGAGAGGAGGAGAGAGAAGAGGGAAAGGGAGAGGGAAGAGAGAGGAGAGAGAGAGAGAAAGATAGAGAGAGAGAGAGGAGAAAGGGGAGAGAGAGAGGAGAGAGGGAAGAGAGTTAGAAGAGAGGATAGAGAGAGGAGAGAGGAGAGGAGAGAGAGAGAAGAGAGGGGAGGGAGGAGAGAGGGAGAGAGCAGAGAGGAGAGAGAAGAGAGAGGGAGAGGGGAAAAGAAGAGAGAGGAGAGAGAAGAGAGATGAGAGAGACAGAAAAGAGGAGAGAGAGAAGAGAGAGAAAGATAGAGAGAGAGGAGAGAGATAGGAGAGAGAGAAGGAAAAAGGGGAGAGAGAGAGGGGGGGAGGAGAGAGAGAGGAGAGAGAAGAGAGAGGGAGAGGGGAAAGAAGAGAGAGGAGAGAGAAGAGAGATGAGGAGACAGAAAAAAAGAGGAGAGAGAGAAGAGAGAGAAAGATGGAGAGAGGGGAGAAATAGAGAGATTGGAGAGAGATAGAGAGAGGGGAAAGAAGAGAGAGGAGAGAGAAGAGAGAGGGAAGAGAGAGGGGAGAGAGAGAGAAAAAAAAGAGAGAGGAGAGAGAAGAGAGATGAGGGAGAGATGAGAGAGAAGAGGGAAAGGGGAGAGGGAAGAAAGAGGAGAGAGAGAGAGAAAGGGAGAGAGAGAGAGGAGAGAGGGAAGAGAGATAGAAGAGAGGATAGAGAGAGGAGAGAGGAGAGAGGAGAGGAGAGAGAGAGAAGAGAGGGGAGGGAGGGAAAAGAGGAGAGAGAGAAGAGAGAGAAAGATAGAGAGAGAGGAGGTAGATAGGAGAGAGAGAGAAGAGAGGGGAGGGAGGAGAGAGAGAGGAGAGAGAAGAGAGAGGGAGAGGGAAAGAAGAGAAAGGAGAGAGAAGAGAGATGAGAGAGACAGAAAAGAGGAGAGAGAGAAGAGAGAGAAAGATGGAGAGAGAGGGGAGAAATAGAGAGAGAGGAGAGAGATAGGAGAGAGAGAAGGAAAAAGGGGAGAGAGGGAGGAGAGAGGAGAGGGGAAAGAAGAGAGAGGAGAGAGATGAGAGAGAAGAGAGAGAGGAGAGAGGGAGAAAAGATAGAGAGAGGGGAGAAATAGAGAGGGAGGGGGGAGAAATAGAGAGAGAGGAGAGAGAGGAAAAAAGGGGGGAGAGAGAGAGAGAGGAGAGAGAGAAGAGAGGGAAGAGAGACATAAAAGAGGAGAGAGAGGAGAGGGAGAGAGGAGAGAGGAGAGAGTAAAGAGAAGAGAAAAAGGAGAGAGAAAGGAGAGAGGGAAGAGAGAGGAGGGAGAAGATAGAGAAGAGAGAGGAATGAGAGAGGGGAGAAATAGAGAGAGAGGAGAGAGATAGGAGAGAGAGAAGGAAAAAAGATGAGAAAGAAAGAGGAGAGAGAGGGGAGAGAGAGGGTAGAGAGAGAAGAGAGAGGAGAGAGGAGAGAGAAGACAGAAATGGGAAGACAAAGAGAGATAGAGGGAAAGAGAGAAGATAGAGAGAAGAGAGGAGAGAGAAAGAAGAGAGAGGAGAGAGAAGAAAGACACAGGGAGAAGGGAAAGAGACAAAGAGAGAGGAGAGAGAAAGAGAGGAGGGAGGAGAGAGAAGAGAGAGAGAGAGGGGAGATGAGGGAAGAGAGAGGAGAGAGGGAAGAGATAGGAGAGAGAAGAGAGAGCAGAGAGAGAGGAGAGAGGGAGATAGGGCACGTGGGTGGGCCCAAACCGAGGCAGGCGGCCGAGGCTAGCCGAGCCGAGAAAAGGAGGTAGAGGAAACCACCACGCCGGCCCTTTCTAGTTTTTATATGGTAAGATCTTGATCGTTGATCAAGTCTAAGATCCTAAGGCTCATATTGAATGCTCGTTCCTTAAGGAAAGGCTTTTAAAATTTTTTATGTTATTGGGGGGATTCGAACCCTGGTCCTCAGCCCCCCAAACCCCCCACTCTAACCACTAGACCAAGCATTAATTCTATGAATATTTTATGTTTCAAATATACTTAAGGGTAATGTTCTAATTAAGATAAAATATTCTAGGATGTTTTGAAAGTTTCAAAATGTTCCAGAAAGTTCTAGAATGTCCTAGAAATTTCTAGAATGTAAGGGAATCCAGGAGAATTAAAGGGAATATAAGGACATGCTAAAACTGGAACAATGCGCCGTAGGACGTATTAATTTTCTTGTATATATATATTATACATATATCTGATATATGTATATTCTTATGTTTGTCCTCCTAAATCCGACCGTTGATCCGAGATCCTACGGCTCACGTGGCTTTGGGACGTATCCTACGGCCCAGATGGCTTGGGAGTTTGTGTATAGACTATATGTAAGCGATCCCACGGTCCGTGTTGATTTGATCCCGATCGTCGGGTCCGAGATCCTACGGCCACATTGCTTTGGGACACATCCTACCGCACATGGCTTTGGGAATTATATGTAATCGATCCTATGGTCCGTGTTGTTCTTGATCTTGATCGTCGATCTAGGATCCTACTACCATGTTGCTTTAGATTTTTGCCACATGGCACGATCTCGCCCTTGATCGGGTCCAAGATCCTACGCCCACGTTGAATGCTCATCCTTTAAGGAAAGGCTTTTAAAATTTTTATGTTGTGTGGGGATTTGAACCCCGGTCATTGACCCCCAAAATTTCCCATTCTAACCACTAGACCAAGCATTAATTCTATGAATAATTTATGTTTCAAATATACTTAAGGGTAATAATCCAGTTAAGATAAAATAGAGCATAACATTCTAACTAGTTCAAAAAAGTTCTAGAATGTTCTGGAAGGCTCTAGAAAGTTCTAGAATCTGCTAGAAAGTTCCAAAATATTCTAGAAAATTCTAGAACATAAGCTGGGGGGAATCTATGAAAATTCTTCCAGAAAGTTTCAAATTGTTCTAATAAGTTCTAGAATGTTCGAGAATGTAGGAATCCATGGGAAGGTAAGAGAATCTAGGGAAATACTTCCAGAAAGTTCTAGGATATTTTGAAAGTCTCAGAATGTTCCAGAAAGTCTTAGAATGTTCCAGAAAGCCTTAGAATGTTCTAAAAAGTTCTAGAATGTAAAGGAATCCAGGAGAATCTAACGGAATCTAAGAAAATCTCATAAAATGTGAGAGAATCTAGGAAAGGGCAAAAGTATGCTGGTGGGTATCAAATAAACGCGGTTCAGCACCCAGCACCCAGCACTTTCCAGCACTTTTTTTTTTTGTTTTTCATAATCGGCCATGCAATTCGATCGTACATACAAAATTTCAGGGCCTAATTTGGGATATTGAGTGAGCAATTAGAGAAAACCCATTTCTGCAGCAATTTTGGTAAAACAGAACAAAATTTCTTAATTCAGCCCAAATTAAGCTAAATCAGATGGGGCTTTTCAGATTTTCATAATCGGCCATGCACCCATATCCTACGTGCAAAATTTCAGAACCTAATTTGGGATATTGTGTGAGCAATTAGAGAAAAACTATTTCTGCAGCAGTTTTGGTACAGTGAAGAATTTTTTAATTCAGCCCAAATTAAGCTAAATCAGCTGGGGCTTTTCAGATTTTCATAATCGGCCATGCACCCATATCCTATGTGCAAAATTTCAGAACCTAATTTGGGGATATTGAGTGAAAAATTAAAGAAAAACCATTCTTGCAACAGGTTTTTTGTAAAACAGTGAGAAATCTCTTAAGACAGCCCAATTTAAGCAAAATTAAATGGGGCTTTTAGGCTCAATATGGTCGAAATGACAATCCTACCTTGATGGATAAGTTTTATGAAAAGATATGATGGATTGAGCAACTAATTGGAGATTCACATGCCAATTTGGAGTTTGGGTCAATCTGCGCACTAGTCAGACTCCAATCTAATGAAATCGATGCTAATCTGATGGAAAATTCGAGCATTGTGGAATGATTCTTGGCTGAAGAATCCTCTTAACAAATGAAGGGTGTAAAAAAACGAACCCACCAGCACCCACCATCACCCAAAAAAAAAGCAGGAAGCAGGGGTGCTGAAAGCATGCGTCCGGACGCATGCTTTTGATACCCACCAGCATACTTTTGCCCGAAAATATTTACAAGCCTAAGGGAATCTCTTAAAACCTAGGGGATCTAAGGGAATCTTCATAAAATCTAAGGCAATCTAGGAAAATGTTGATGAAATCTTAGAGTATCTAAGGGAATCTTTATAGAATCTCTTTGAATCTCATATAATGTAAGGGAACCTAAGGCAATCTCATAAAATCTAAAGGGATCTAAGGGAATCTAAGGGGATCGTCATAGAATCTTGGAGAATCTACGGAAATGTAATGGAATCTAGAGGGAATCTTATAAAATTTAGAGGAATCTCCACGAAACTTCCAAGAGAACCTTGGTAGAATCTTAGAGAATCTATGAATTTAGAGTATTCTCAAGACATTCTTTTAGAATGTAGGGCACGACAAGAACTTGCAGCATAGGAACATGCTAAAACTCGAACATGCACCGTAGGACGCATTAAATTTCTTGTATTATATTATATATATTATATATTTTTATTATGTTTGTCGCGCTTATCCGACCGTCCGTTCGAGATCCTACGGCCCACGTGGCTTTGGGACGTATCCTACGGCTCAGATCACTACAAGAGAATGAGGGTTTTTTGTCAGAAAAATCGTCAGATGGTCTTCACAAAACAGACAACTGTCGAGATCCTACTGGCTGACGATTTATCTGACGAATATTATCTGACGATTGAGTGTCAGAAAAATCGTCAGAAAAATCGTCAGTTCTTCTGACGCTTGAGTGTCAGAAAAATCGTCAGTTTTTCTGACGATTGAGTGTCAGGAAAAACGTCAGAAAAAACGTCAGAAAAATCGTCAAAAAAATCGTCAGAAAAATCCTCAGAATTTTCGTCAGAGAAATCGTCACAATTTTCGTCAAAAAAATCGTCATAATTTTCGTCAAAAAAATCGTCTAGTTTTTCATCATTTTTTCTTTTGCGAGGGTCTGTTTGCATTTTGTTCTAATTTGCATTTTGTCTGCAATTCTGAATTTTGTATCGATTTGCACTTCGTCTTCATTATCTATTTAGTAATGCGCCTGAGTTTAACATGAATCTAGACTAGAGCATCTGTAAAACAAGAACTCCTTTATTTAATTGTAATCATAGTTACATGTAACAATCTTTAGAATGCCAAGAAGTATAATGTGGTAAATTGCTTCTTCTTCAAAACATGTTCTATATTCCTAAACAAGTAGCCTGCAACCTACAACATTAGAATGTTGAACCAAACAATAGCAAAGTGCGCAGTGGTGAATGCACGAAGGAGCAGTCCCTCTTTGTGGATAAGTCCCTTTCTCTTCATTGCACCTGCAACATTTGATAAAACAACCCCCTGCCAACAACCCGGACATTATGGTCAGTCTTAAAGACAGAAAGAAAATAGAGTGATCAATTGACAAAACATTTTAAGGACCCAACCACATTGCAGCAAATTATGAATTATGAACATTCAAGGCCTCAAACATCTCACTTGATATGTCTATGAACCAGTAAGAAAAAATCAGCAAGAGAGAGAGAGATCAAGGTAAAGCGAACACTGCTGATCTCATTTTTCAATATCAAGGAAACACAAGCTTCTCCTTTAGTATAAGGATACACTTAGACTATGTAGCATCTAAATACAACAGTATAGGAACAAAGCATGTAGCTATAGCCATTAATTCCAGCATATCCAGTTCAACAAGAACTCGGTTTATCAACGTTTAGCATTCTCTCAAATATGCATTTGGCACTTTAAGAAACCATGTAAGCAGCATTTCTATTTTCTTACATACCTTAAAATTTTACCACGATAATCGAAGCCATTTCTGTCTTAGAAGTATAATTAAATCTGCCAAACATTGCCATAAAAGTCGAGCATTCTCCAAATTAGAAGCCAGCTTGTTCTTGCACCATAACCAAGGAGATCTGTCCTTATTTATTCAATTTAATATGAATATTAGCAACCTTAAAACTTTCCATGGCTGAGAATAAGCATTCAGGCTAGAGTACCATATTACTATAGACTAACCAGAAAATACGCGCTCGGACAATAGTAATTATTCCTGCCATTTGAGTGTCCACACTGTACCAGAGCTGCAACAGAGCACCTGTTTGTCAATCCCTGTTTGTCACAATTTTTGGATCTGGCAGGCCCATTTTTGGATCTCTGTTCAGCCCAGTTATGAGCATTTAAGACCATTTTGAGGACATCTTTCTAAAACTATCTTTTTGCCAATGAAGCAAGAATTTTGCAAAGGTTTCACATCCTAGATCATATATTATTTCTCAAATGTAAAATTGTAAAACCATAAGAACCAACCTGGTTTATTTGCTCCAAGCTTATGTATTTTGTCATGATCTGGCACAACCGAACTGAAGCCCAACAGGAGCCGTTTTAGCACAAGTCTCCATCACCTTGGTACAAATAAGCTTGTTTAAGTCATTTCAAAGCACAAAGACCCTTTCGGCAGAACTGGACCACCTGGTCTTAGCGCATCACAGGTTCAGGCTATCTGCAGATGTGTAGGCGGCCATTTTAGGCAGAAGTATTTGCACAGTTAAGCACCTAGGCTTATTAGCATAACACAGCTATCTAGGTATACCGGAACATAACCAAATCGTTATCCTAACAGATCCGACAAGCTATTTTTGCATGGCATAGAACCTGCAACAACCTAAGCAGCAAACTACATATGCATATATCCTTGCTTTAACAAAAGCCAAAAATCAGAGCAAGCAGAGAGAAAAATCCAAACCTGCAACCTATTACCAACCAACCTATTGCATGCATATATTATCAAACAGTAGATGGAAGTATTCAGTAAGCAAGATCCTTGCATCATACATCATATTCACAAAATCTGAATTTTGCTCCTAAAATCCGAAATTTTGTTTTTACATATAAACCAGACAATGCAAGAATTTGCATTCCAAAAATTCAAGAATACTTCCTGACCTGATTTTATGCGTACTCCATGCTATTGTTGTAAAGTATCAGAAAGCATCTTTGAGGCTCCATTCGTATATGTGTGTACCCTGAATATGAAGCTCTGTATCAGCAAATAGAGTTGCGAAAGGCATCATCAGGGATTCCAAATGGATACATTCGAAATGCACACACCAGCTATTTGGCATCACTTAGATATATGACGAAACAATGGCCTAATCTAAATTTTCATAGCAAATCTATACAAGCTTGCATACCTGTATAAATGTTAGCAGCCAGAGTTCTAGCCTGCTTGTGTTAATGCAAAACACCACTTTTCAGAGTCAAAAGCGGCTTCCTAACACAGTCGCCCAGCTGTATAGCCATATTCGGCATGTTCCAAACACACAAACGATTGATTTAGGGCTGCAGAAATTCTGCTTTAAGCATATGAATGCTGTTAGTCTAAGATCAAAATTTAGAGCATAGAAACAAAGCCCCATTATTTCCCATCATGTCGACGCATGTATAAGATCAAATATACCTGTTTCTTCCATATGAGGCTCCAGTTTTAGCCATATTCGGCCGCATGGAAGATGATCTGTGGACGTCACCAAGCACATCTGGTCCAATCGCCCATACAAGAAGTCTCCGGCTAAGAGAGCATTTCGCTGTATATTTTGCTAAGGGAGCAAAAATCCGGCTATGTTTAGGGCAAGCCGCTTATGCCTCTAGAACCAAAAGAAAAAATTTTAGGGCAAGCATTTGTGATTGTCTTTCTGCCTTGGTCTATCGAAATTGCAACAATGCAATATAATTTCAAACGATTTCCCATTAGGCTAGACCTGCTATGACGCAACATTTAAGCAACCAAAATAATTGCTCCATATGAGAAAATAGTACATGCAACGCATTTGTCTTAAAGGCTAATAAGTGTGGCACTTATGCATGCCCAAGAAAATATAATATATTACATATAGTCAAAGGGTGCATCACTTTCCAAAATTTTAACATCAATTCTTGAGGCTCATGCCCCTTGTAATTTAACGAATAGAATTTATCAATTCTTGAGGCAAAATGTTTGTTCCATCATACTTTAAAATAATTCTTGAGGCAAAATGTTTGTTCCATAATACTTTAAAATAATTCTTGAGGCAGATGTTTGTTCCAGCATATTTTACAATACACAGATGCAAGATCCAACTCTTGAGACTCTGTTGTGAATGTGCTCTTTTCCATGCTAAAAGACTGAAGGCTTTGATTTCCAGTGGTAAATTAGGTTTGTTTATTAAGCCAAGTTGTTGTACTTTCTAGCTTTTCTTGCAAGTTAGGTTGCTCACATGTTTGCAATTGAGAAATTCACCCCTATAATAGGACCAACTACCCATGAACATCCAATATGTTATACATGTTTAAAATTGAAGAGAACAATTATGTTACCTCAACTTCATTTTTTTCAAAGATATATAATGTAGTTTTAAAGCATCCATTATTATCTTTCAAGATCCTTAAGATGATCCTATGGTTGGATAATAATAATGATAATTTGTCACAAGGTTTGAACATGTAACATGTTCAAACGCAACATTTTTCCATAGTCAAGGAGGTTTGAATCTACCAATTTCTTCTAAGCTCAAACCTACATATGGATAGAAACTTACATATGTTTTCCCCCAAAGGCTTGGTCAAATAATACATTATTAGACATTATTATTGGACAGATCAAGGAGATAGCTTTTCAAAACATCAATTTTCATCTAAAATAGACTCTTGGATGAAATGTTATGACTAAAATTGTAATAATGCTATCTTCTGACGAATAATCTGACGCATTTTCTGACGAAAAATCTGACACAAGATCTGACAAAAAATCTGACGAAATTTCTGACGCATTTTCTGACGATAAATCTGACACAAGATCTGACGAAAAATCTGACGAAATTTCTGATGCTTTTTCTGACGATAAATCTGACACAAGATCTGACGAAATTTCTGACGCTTTTTCTGACGATAAATCTGACACAAGATCTGACGATTAATCTGACGATATATCTGACGTAATATTGTCAAGAAAAGCGTCAGAAAGGCAATCGTCAGTATACGCATCAGCATAAACGTCAGGGAAAAATCTCTCTAGACAGTCTGACGATTTTTCTGACAAATAATAGTCATTCTCTTGTAGTGGATGGCTTGGGAGATTCTATATATATTCTATATAGACGATCCTACGGTCCAGGTTGATTTGATCCTGATCGTCGGTTCGAGATCCTACGGCTCACGTTGCTTGGGGACACATCCTACGACCCAGATGGCTTGGGAGTTTCTATGTAGACTCTATGTAATCGATCCTACGGCCCAGGTTGCTCTTGATCCTGATCGTCGATCTGAGATCCTACGGCTCACGTTGCTTGGCACATATCTTACGGTCTACATGGCTTTGGGAATTATATGTAATAGATCCTACGGCTTATATTGCTTTTATATGGTGAGATCTTGATCGTTGATCGAGTCTAAGATCCTAAAGCTCATGTTGAATGCTCGTCCCTTAAGGAAAGGCTTCTAAAATTTTTTATGTTATTGGGGGGATTCGAACCCTGGACCTCAACCCCCCAAACCCCCACTCTAATCACTAGACCAAGCATTAATTCCATGAATAATTTATGTTTCAAATATACTTAAGGGTAATGTTCTAATTAAGATAAAATAGAATATAACATTCTAGATAGTTCAAGAAAGTTCTAGAATGTTCTAAAGGCTCTAGAAAGTTCTAAAATCTTCTAGAATGTTCTAGAAAGTTCCAGAATATTCTAGAATATTTTGGAAGATAAGAGAATCTAGGGGGAATTTAAGAGAATCCTTCCAGAAAGTCCCAAATTCTAGAACATAAGAGAATCTGGGGGGAATCTAAGAAATTTCTTCCAGAAAGTTTCAAATTGTTCTAAGTTCTAGAATGTAGGAGAACCTACGGGAATGTAAGAGAATCTAGGGAAATACTTCCAGAAAGTTCTAGGGTATTTTGAAAGTCTCAGAATGTTCCAGAAAGTCTTAGAATGTTCTAAAAAGTTATAGAATGTAAAGGAATCTAGGAGAATCTAACGCAATCTAAAAAAATCTCATAAAATGTAAGAGAATCTAAGAAAATATTTACAATCCTAAGGGAATCTCTTAAAATCTAGGGGATCTAAGGGAATCTTCATAATATCTAAGGGAATCTAAAAAAATGTTGATGAAATCTTAGAGTATCTAGGGGAATTTTTATAGAATCTCTTTGAATCTCATATAATGTAAGGGAACCTAGGGCAATCTCATAAAATCTAAAGGGATCTAAGAGAATCTAAGGGGATCTTTATAGAACCTTGAAGAATCTATGGAAATCTAATAGAATCTAGAGGGAATCTTATAAAATTTAGAGGAATCTCCACGAACCTTGGTAGAATCTTAGAGAATGTATGAACTTAGAGTATTCTCAAGAGATCCTTTTAGAATGTAGGGCACGACAAGAACTTGCACGTAGGAACATGCTAAAACTCGAACATGCACCGTAGGACGCATTAAATTTCTTGTTTATTTATATTATTATATATATGGTATAAAAATATGTTGTCTAGCTGTGAATTATTCCTGCTCTATTGTTATGGTTTGAGGAACCATCTGCTCTGATGCAGACAAATACATAGGAGACACGGACATGGGGCTTATGATCTACATATATGGGTATGGAAATGAGGATGGAAATGAGGCCACATGTCATTGAGTTGGCTTGCTGCTTGAATTTTGTTGACAAATACATTCGTTTTTGAATTTTTGCATTTTGCAGCCAAGAATTGTGAGCACAGCGACAATTTTTTTTAGGTGATACTTGCTTCAATGATTGTAATTGATTCATGGCATCCAAGAAAAACCTCTAAAGGAAAAGGAAGGTGCAAATATTAAAAAGGCAGGCTTTATCAAAGAAACAATATGGATGCATTTCATTTAGAATTATTTTTAATGGATGGTGTACCAAAAAGCATTTCATTAGAGGATGTGAGTGCTAATTGCCTCCTCTTTCAAATATATGTACATCATCACCTCATTTTGTAGTACTATAATTTGATGTGATGTGCTCATCATAGTTTCCACAATCATTACCTAACATTGTTCTACATTTAGTTTATCTCGAAAATATCTTTTCATAAGATTTTTAAGCTAAGGACGACACATGGCAGGAAGTCTTACATCAAATGACTACTTACCACTCTGTTATATGTGATGTACATATTGCACAGGGATTGGGACCTTGCCATTTCTCATGCTCAACTCATTCGCTCACAAATATGCACATCAATATCCCCTATGTGCAATAAGAAGTGACATTATATAATAGAAGGCCAAATCCCTTTTATGTGCATGTCTACATGCATATGTAGAAACAATCTACTTTAATGTGAAAACTTTTGGGACTTTGAAAGAATAGTGGATGTAGAATACATCTCTCTAGAATGCTTAAATTTTACTTTTTCATATACAATAGACATTAAATATAGCATCCTGCTATTATGGCTAAATAACCCCCCTTTAAGGGTGCGATAGATGTGTATTCGCTTCAATGCGAAAGGATTATCTTGCCCCTTATTTTCTCACATTTGACCAAGAGAATCTTGATAGTTTTTGGAAAAATTGGGAATATTGTTTAGGATAATGTAGGGGAATTCTAAATCTAAAAAGTCTAGAAGGAATGTTCATGGTGGAGGGTCTTAAATGCATTATTAAATGTTGGATAGTAGTGAGTTCAGTCCAATGAATCAGTACAAAGAAATGGTAGTGAGTTCAGTCCAATGAATCGTTCGCGGCCGTTCTTGTATATATTATTTATACAGGAAATTTATCGCGGCAACTCAAGGCCGCCGCGAACATTTCTCTTTCCCTAATCCTTTCAAGAAAGGGATTTTTGTGTTAGATCAAAATCGTGATTTTAGTTCGTAGAACGTAAGCAAACTATGTGTATGTCCATGCAATGGAATCATATTACTTTATTCATTTCATTCATGAATACATGTCCTACCACCACTCTCATTGAACAACCTTCATGTAGAAGAAGAAGAAATTAAGTTAGATTCCATTTGCAGTCTTCAGTATTCTTACAAAGACTACGGTTGAAAGGAGCCTAAACAGTTTGACTATTTTGCTTCTCCTATATTTCATGTATAAGATCCGAAGCATCAATGGCCAAAATGCATTAAGGCAGAGACGTGGTCTTTAAAGACTTGTATAGTAGTTAACACTTGGACCTGCACATTGTATTCCTATTCAGATTTGGACACAAGGATCCCCATCAACCACGTTTCAACCAGTAGTACCTGCAGAGAAAATTAAACTTAAAGAAAATGCATAACTCCATAATCATCTAGAATCATGTTGCATATGAAGATCCAATGCATATCTATATGCTTTGCAGCAAAAACTTCTAAGTCAACATTCAAGTCTCAAATTCAGATCTATTGTTTAGCCTGGAACTCAATGAATTCAAGTAGAATAGAAGGAATGATAAATTGCTATGCGATAATGCACTGCAACTTGCAAGTGCAATTTTCATTGTTTACCTTAGTATTTCGCCAGCTTCAAACCACCAACCAACTTGGCAATTCCATCAATGTCATTCGCAGCTGGTTAAACCAACATGGTCACGGTCAAATATCTCCTAAATTTCAAGGAACGTAGATGAGTGACCTACAGGAGAGGAACTGATACAACCCAATCTTCTAGAAAACGTTTTCATATAGAAGAATACCTAAGCTTAAGTTACAAAAATGCTACTTACAATAAGAATTAAATACGTTCATAGAAATGTCAACAAATGACACTCACAATCATAGCATCCTCAATAGAAGATGCAAGAACACCAACACTACCCACTATCACAGTTTAAAGGGAGCACACTGCCAGATAAGTAACAAATTGACTATAAACATCAATATACATCCTACCTTGGATAAATCATACATTACAAAAACTAGAAACTGTCTCAAGCATTCACACTTAAGAGAAATCCTCTTCACATGATCAAAGACCCTGTTGATTCCATGAGCCATGACAAAATGCTTGTTCAACAACACACGGACAGTGCTCCCAAGTGGCATAACTTATAACCGCAAAAGGAGGTTGTCTACCATCTAATAACGGATTATGGGAGCATGTCAAGGACATATTCTGAGCATGCAGAGATGGCCAGTTTTGTACAGAATAATTTACCAAGGGAGTTGCTCAGTTTTGACCCATCCATATTAAATCTACTACACAACCTAGGATCAAACCGCTGATCTTCATGTTGCCTCTGAAGCATCCAATATATTGCCCTCCATTCCCACATTATCCCAGCTTAAAAAACACATTAATTGATGTGCTTTCCCTAAAGAAGAAAGGGGTGCAAGAGGATCCAGCAATGGCATGTTATTTAGATGAACAGACTGCTCATTACCTTCATTTGAGTAAAAACTAGGCAATTTGCCTGACCCTTGCCCGTCATTTTAAAGATGGCTATGCATTGTTCTCCATGATTCACATATCTCTTCCGAATATGGACATCCTTTGGGTATGAGTACCTGGGTGAAGATCTCCATATACAGTCTGCAGAGTCAAAGCAAAGAAGACTGGAACTTCTACAAAATTAGCATAATCAAAAGACCACTCCTCCTCCTGGTATCTCAAATTAAGAATTAGAATTCTGTTTGAGTGACACTGTAAACTCCAGCAACTCAACATCTTCTCAACATCTGCTCATATACTTGGGGACATAACCTGCTATTAACACAGTCCAGGATTGACATTGTGTTGAACACTTGTAAGGCCTTTCCAAGAGAGCCATGTTTAACATCCATATCAATTCGCTTTTCTACAATTTGAAAATGAAGTTGCCTACTCTTTCGATGTCCTTCTCGCTCTTGCACAGGCTCTCAGTAAAGCTATGAGGGTGTGACCATTAGTACTAAATTTAAGGAAGAAATGCCGTATGTGATCTCTTGAATATACGAGTCAATCTCACAACCTGACTCAAATGGACGCAAGATAACAGACTCCCATAGCTTGACATGCTATCCATAAACATCTTCATGTAGAAACCTTTGCAAATGCACAACCTGATTAGTTGGAGTGTTCAACAGAGGAGTGCCAGTAAGAACCCATACCCATGCAGGAATTTAAGGTTTTAATAAACTCATCTAATCGGTCCATTCATGCCACTTCAATTGGTTGTGTTTCGTGTGCTTTGTTGTTTGATCTTTCCAAGGTTCAACTAAGGTAGAAGGAAAAACTATAAGTGTTGCTCTTGAGAGAAACATACGAGTAACTTCCTTAACAGTGCAACTTTCACGGCTTCAACATCAAACACCAAATTATTCAAGCCTGTTGGGTAGCACGATTTTGGTGCCCCTCCCTTCCTATCCCTGAACTGTACCCGACCAAATGCTTCAATGAACTTGTCATAATAGTGCAGATCAGACCCTGATATTGTATCTAACCCTAACTTTCTTGAAGCAATCGGAATCAGGTTTTGCAAGCTGGTTTAAAGCCCTTTTAGCTGTCATTGACCCAAGATGAGGTCATCTGCACTACATACAACAGACCATTCATAACAGGATCCAGAACTAACTTCTTGAATTCACTTCTACCACCACTTCTATCCAAATACTTACCAAATGGACACGGTCTTTCGCAACAATCTATGACATGTCTCTTTGCCTAGCACAGTCTACAATAACAAATCTGCAAATCTGCAACCTTGCCTAGTCATAGAAAGGTACAAACAAACACGTTATTTCTGTTCAAAATTTAAAGAGAGATAGTTACAGAGATGAATAAACCATGCAACAAATATTATGCTTTCAATAAAACACTGTAACTGGAGAAAATGATTAGAACATTGATACTTCAATCTTAAAAAAGTATTTGACTAAATTCTGATTCCAAAAACATAGCAACACGGAATGAGCCATTCCAGTTTGAAGAACAGAAGAAGTCCTCCATCATCATTAAGAAGCCTTAATTAAATTAGACAAAGCTAAGCTATAAAAATAACTAAAGTTCCCACAACAGTCCAGTCAATTTATCATTCCTTTGAGAGCTTTTCGAACGGTCCAGTGAGGCTGCGAGATAATTCTTTCAACATGCTAATTTTCTCCTCCTCATAGATGCACTTCTTCTTCTCCACTTGTAAGCTCTTCTCATATGCCTTCTTCGTGAATTCTGTCATGGCACTAACGGCCTTCGCTACCTCTGCTGCAACATTTTTTATTTTCTTGGGTTTTTGGGCCACAACAATTGGTTTTTCTTCAAGATCCTTCGGTGTATCCTCCGATGCTTTTCTCTTTTCCCCACTACGCATTTCAATTTCTTCAATCTCATCTAGATCTTCTGCCATGGGAGTGTTAGCATCATCGTTTCCACTCTCGTGGGCATAAAACACAACATGTGAGCGTTGATTCATGTATTGATCTATAAGATCATACCACCTACACGTCTCACTCCTTTCAGATTGAGGCACGCTATTTTGATTTTTGTCAGCCTTATACTCTATATACTGCTTGCACACTATTTTGATTTTTGTCAGCCTTATACTCTATATACTGCTTGCCACTTCTTCCTGTAAGCCTCACTATCCTTGTCCAAGTCAGGACACTGAGACACTAATTGCACATAAAGTTTGTGTCGTCGACAGCTTGTCTACCAGCTTTAGTAAGAAATTCCTCATGCATCTGACCACGAAGATAAATAAGCGTAACAACCCAGTGAGCCTTTCAGTTAGTGCCCTGCCCTTCACAATATCTCATGCTGGAATTTTAGTAATTTTAGGTTTACGACCTCGTTCTTCCTTTTTTTTCCAGTAGGTGGCTACACCATGGGAGTTGGGTGCGTCACTTTGAAACACAGATGGACAGGTCAAAGATGCTAGTAGGAGCAAGCATTTCAGGCATTTCAGGAAAGGAGAAACGCACAACATAAGGATAATGTGGATGGCTAAAAGGACAGTAGGGATAGTGAATAACAGAAGGTGTTGATTCGATGCTTGGCATCTCTGGAGAGAAATTCTCATCAATGCCTTGAAAAAGTGGAACAAAAGAGGAATAACTTGATTGAGACATTTGGCTGTAAGGTTCAAATGTAGCCATGTCTGGAAAGAAGATCAAGCAAGAAGGAAAATTAAAACTCAACTTATACAAGGCTATTTTCTCAAGTAAGAAGTCAGATTAAAACTCAACTTATGTAAATGTAATTTCTAAGAATCCAATCTGCAACATTTTTAGTTTCCTTGCAAAAGTAGTATTCCCTCAGTCACAAACTGATAAAAATTCGATCTACATGCATTGACATACATTGAAATCAATTTAGTTTAAATCCAAACAAAATATTTTCCGAATGCATGAATACGTCAGAAAGAAAGCCATAAGAAGAAAACTGACCTGTTCCAGAAAGTTCTTTCAAGCTGGCGATGGCATCTACGGGATTTTGTATGAGCAGAATTTGGATGGAGGGAAAACCTTCAGTTCTATGGGCGATTTTGGAGTCTTATTCTGTTCCGGGGAATTTCCCTCGGAATAAATTATGACTAGTAGTTTGTTGTATGGAAAGGAGTTCTGACATGTCGAATTTCAGATAGTTGAAAAACTGTTCTATTTTCTTTTCTGATTTGGCAAAATATTAAGGGGTGAAAAATACGACAGCCTCACAGTGGAAAATCACCCTTAACGTGATTATCGTGTTCTTATGTGTATTATCGTTTCTTATATGTATTATCGTTTTGGGGCCGTCAGATGATGGCACCTTCTGCGGAATATGCTGGCTGGGTCCGAGCCACTTGTATCGAGTCAGCATGGGGTCAATTTGATTCCATTTAATAGGAGCGTCCCATTTAATAGAAGCAAGTATATACAGTACCACAAAGCAAACAAAGTAACTGAAACGACTATTTCTTTACAGCACAAACATGGTCTATATACATTCACGGGATCACAAAGTACAGAGGAAAGAGGACATAAGCATGAACTTAGTTACGGAGATCTCCGGAGCAAGCCTGCCTTATGACGCTATCCAATTGCTGGATCTCCTGTGACAACAATGGCCTTGCAAGGCTCATGTGCGACCTAAGAGTACGAAGCTCAGATGTGGCAACTCCGAGCCACTTCCACGCAATACTATTCATGGTAGTATCAATTGCTAAGTAGAACCTGCGAAGCTGACGCCTGAAGATGCACATTGAAGCTGCCATTCTATGCATTTTCATGCCAATCTGAAGTAGTTGGTTAACAAACTCCTCAGCACAGAATGTCTCCTCTAGCTCTGGTGGGTAAATCTGCGCATCTGGATGAGAGGCATCAACACTAGAACTAATCAACGAAGGATCTATGTGGACCATACAGGGTCACCTGCACCATCCTGGGCATTCACATCCACCTCCATTTCAAACCTGCAACAAGAAAAGCAACACGTAGAGGAAACTGTACAATCAGACAACATTTAACTGCCCTAGCCAACAGCCATGCTGTGATCTCCAGTGTAGACTGGAATGTAATCAGTATCATGATAAGTTATTACAAGCTCAGGGCTGAACGTGGGGTCACAAAGATCATGGAAATTCTCATTAGCCTCATCAGCAGGGACGGAGTCATCCAAGTACCTACGTCTGCCAGATCTGTTTCTTTCAGCTGGCACATAGCCAGCTGGCAGGCCACATAAGATTGTTCAGATATCTGAAGGCATTGAACGAGCAGGGTTCAGGAGGATCCTCCAGGCTGCAAGGACCCTGTGTTCATTGACATGGGCTGTGTTAGAAGGGATTATCCAGTTGCTGGATAAGGTGTATTTGCCACTTCTAATCCTTCTAGCCAGGGTGAAAGTTAGACTCGGTGTGGCACGATGTAACGGACCTAGCAACCTAGCACCAACATTAAGATGTAAGTAACGTTGTCATTATATAAGAATGCATTTTCAATGGTAAGATAAATGATTATGTGCTAGGAATACATGCATGCAATGTGTCCATGCATGCAGTGTGTGCATGCATGCATGCAAGGGCATTGCTAGATTATATAAGCGCAACAATATTATTCTTGATTTCTTGGGAAGGAGTTTTCCATGGGAAAAAAGTCTTTTATGTGATGGTGAAGCATTCGGAAGGAGATAGATTGCAGATGGATTGCTGAAGGAGCGAGTTGCGTGCAGAGATCTGGTAGCGTTGCTGGGAGTGCAGAAGAAGCAAGCGGGATTTCCAGGTGGGGATTAAGCCTTACACCTGGGGTTTTCTAGTGTTTGTATAGCTGTGTTGATTTAATAATGATTGCTTTGAACGTAGTATAAACTTGGAGTTTTATCATATGAACCAGGTCATGAATAGGCATGCATGGTTAATGGATAGCGAGCATATTAACCGATTTAATATTCTCTACTATGTTAATAATTTCAATCTGAGATAGAAGAAGCTGAGATAGCTTAGATTAGCTAGAATCCTTAAAGAATAGATTAAGATTAAATCGTTAAGCAAAAACCAGCAAAGCAGCAATATCTCTTAATGAAGTATAGTCATGAGAAATCATGAGAAGTCACCTGAAATGGATCGATTTGGGCATCTAAGGGGTCGAAATATGCAAAGAAGGCAGAATCAAGAGGTATACTAGCCAAGACGGCAGTATTTTCCTTTGCATGTTGCTGGCAGAATGGCATAATCTTGCCGATTTGGATGCTTGGAAAGCATGGAAATTGCTCTAAAACTGGTCGATTTGTACTATAGTGAGGTCGAATTGGCATAAGCAAGCAGGAATTGAGGGATTCGAGGCAGGATCTGGCAGCAAGAACTGGGTTTTGGTGGCCAAGAACTGACCCAAAACCGCCCGATTAGGGTCACAAATTAGCCAAAATGGCTTGGAATCCTCCTTGCCAGCAAAATCGGGAGAAGCCACAGTGTTTTAGCGTTGATCCGATGGCCTGGAGCCAGATCCGACAGCTGCAGGCTGAGGTCGCGCCCTTGTTGGATATTGTCCCGATAAAAGCCAAAATATGGCTTTTATGGGTGGCTTGAGAAAATACATGCCAATTACAGGAACCACTTTTCTTCTAGGCACACTCTCTCCTTGCGGTATGCCAGGGTTAAGAAATAAAGAAAAATGTTAATATTCACACATAACTACCATTAACATTAATTAATATAAACCATTGCATCTAACACATTTAAATTAAAATCCCCCTGAAACCCCCTTTGGTTTGGGTGCATATTCACACGGGGGGTGACGTAGGGCAGCGAGAGCCACTATAATTATGTTTTGCACGTACCAAATCAACACCATATAGTATATTGCCTGAAACCTTATAGTATTTTGCAAATCTTGTTATACAGTATAAAAAATTCTATACATCCATACCCCACAAACGAGGAACTTTGTGTACGCTCTAGATTAAGGAATAATGGGTGAATATGCCTATCCAACAGCTCTCGTTGCCCGGAGTCACCCCCCGTGTGAATATGCACCCAAACCAAAGGGGGTTTCAGGGGGATTTTAATTTAAATGTGTTAGATGCAATGGTTTATATTAATTAATGTTAATGGTAGTTATGTGTTAATTGCTATATTAAAAAAAAATTTGGGCCCTTCGGGCCCTTAGGAAGGAATTTCACATGTTAGAAACAACGATACAAATTATACTAAATGTTAGAAACAATGAGAGAGACTATATTAAATGAGGCAATGTGTATATTACAAAAGGCCTTAACAAATTCGAACATGCAATACAACATGGTTTTTATGATAGGGCCTCTTGACACATTTACAAATATTGTACGAGCATCTCTTACACACATTCACAAAAAATATACAAGCAGTAAAACCCCCCTTGGAAATCGAATCTGGATACTCCAAGCCTCCTCTATCCCTTCTCTTCCAACAAATCTCTCCTTCTTGTCCTTCCAGAGCGAACGCAACGCAACCAATCATGGGCACATCTGCACATATACTTTTCAACGTAGGATTCCAACCACAATGGCTTAAAAATCCTGCAAGCCTCATGATCCAAATGATACATGTCATATGTAATACTGACATTGTTTTCTGTCTGTCTAACCACTCTAGGTACTTTTTGTCTGATATGCGTATTTCTCTCCTAAGCCCAAAATAAAGATGGCAATAATGGTCCCACTGCTAAATAACTTGAGCTCTGCATTAGAATATCTCTCATTGCCCTTGTTTTTACTGGTTCAACCTCGTCAAAATTACTTGATAGAACATGTTTTACTCGGGATAATGTTTCATATCCCTTATCGATCACTGCTAGTTTTTTCTGATTGAGTGAAGAACAAGACAGGCAAGTCTGTAGGCTTCAAAAGCATGCCAGGAATAAAGTTAACAATCTCATCCTTGATATTTTTCCTGTTGATCCTGCATACAATAATAACTAATTTCATTATTGTTATTGGGCTAACTTCCAATGCAAACAAGAAAAGAAGTTATTATCAACATATAATATATTACCTGTAACAAGAAAAGGTCCTCGACCTATGTAAAGGAGGCTGCAGAATGGACAAACAGCATCTCGGATAACACTTGGCCGTGAATATGAGTGGTGCTACATCTATGACTTCTGAACCGGCTCTACAAAATCGGAATTCTTCTGCCATGTATATTCAGCTTCTGCAACTGGCTCTACTGAATCAGAATTTGCCATCTAAAATATCAACAAAAGTAATGACGGGATGAATGCTAGGAGAGGATGCTGGACAGAATTCGGTTACATTACAGAGCAAGGTATTGCTTCAAAGAAATAATAGGACAAAACTGATAACCTGTGAAGCAGCTTCAGTAAATCGCTCACAACTGGTTTTTTTCAGTGATCGCTCACAGCAAGGTTTCTCCAATCGCCCAAAAAACATTACTTTCATCACAACAATATGATCTATAGCTGTTATTTTAGAAGAGAAGTTCATAAACGGTTGCAACTCCTCCCTGGTAGCCAAAGTTTCCTTGGCATAAAAATTTGAAAACAATGCCTTGAAAGGAGCTAACATTGTTTCTCCTCTGTAAACGTCCAGAAGGCAACATAAAGATGAGAATCGTTGCCAAAGCCAAGCGCCCTCAGCATCATACCAGTGTAAAAAAAAGGAAGCAAATGCACGATTGAAGAATCCTTTTCAAACAAAACACAGTAATAAAGAAGCAGCTGTTGGCTGAGATTAAGAACCCTAAAATTCCACGAGATTGCCTTTTGTTTCTGTCAAGCTGTAACAAAACCTAAGGCATGTGCCCAACAAACAAATCGACCAGCAACAAACTCCTACAACATGATGTGGATTCCGGCTCTCAATCTCGCCCAAGAACTAATGTTTGAGAGCTTCCTTGAATTAAAACTAATGCTACAAATGGAATCTGCAACTCGCATCTCAAACTGTGGTCAGAAAGCGAGATCCTGTTTATTTGCTCCTTTGCCAAAAGAAATTCCTTGCAAAACAATAACTCTGGCCAATTTGTATCACTGCAAATCGAGGTAGCCTAGATGTCTCCTGTGCCTTCCGATCGACTAAGACCATAATATAGGATGCATACAAACCCTAAAGCTAAGCTATCGAGCCCTGCATGCCTTTAGATTTTTTCTTCTTTTTTTTTTCCTTTTTTAAACATGGGTCAAACCATTGGCAATTGCCATAAAAAAAACATGAAACTGTATGCGCACTCTAGACGTACGCATTAGTACATCCACGAGATTACACAACCAAATCATATAAAAACCTTAGGGAAAAAAGTATAAAAATACAAAAACAACCCCCTGTTATTGTGCTACATATTTAGTTAGTAAGGTAATAATAAAGTATAAAGTTAAGGAAAAGCTAAGGTTATAGGTTTAAAATAAAATATTAAGGGTTTTGGATCAAGGAATTGGGCTAGTGGTTTATTTAGGATTAAAGGCTAAGTTAAGGAGGGGTATGCTACTGGATAAGTATTTATGATTACGGGATGTGTAGTTTAACAAGGTAGCTAGTTGTATATCTAAACCCTTTGGAAATAACTAAATTAGCAAAGGGAAAATATATGCTAGGGGTATTACTAGCTGGGAATGGGTGCAGGAATTAATAAACTAGTTAGCAGGGTTATGGAAGCCACCGTCATTAAGGTTATAAGTAGTAATTTGAAGGAAGTTGATCTAGTTAAAAGTAATAAGATATTAGTGAAGGTTGTATTTTGCTTAAGCACCGGCCATTGCATGTTGCATGGTAGAGATAGTAATGTTTATACGAGCATATAACTGGATTTCCTTTGTTGCATGAGGTGTAAATTATGGAATTTCTAAGGTAAATTTGATATGGAAATGTGCCTAGCTGATATTGAGTGGAATTCATAGTATTGTGATCTATGTGTAGTATAATTCTTTGATATAGACCTCTGGGGCTGGAGTCTAGGTGCGATGTTCTAGACTCGCGGTTATTGCACAGTGCTATGGTATTATTTGAACATCGAGCGTTGGTACCGTATGGTACAACGTCATGCACAGTTAAGTGGTCCTCCAATGTTGGACGCAGCGTGGATGGGTGTGTACACACCTGGTTACCCCGCCTCTATGTCACTGGCCTGATCAGCCGAGTTGACCTTCCTCTGACCCAGAGGAATATTGGTTGCAATGTTGATGCTATGATTGCTTGGTTATTATATATGTGGTCTTCTTTGTTGGAATTAAGTTGCATTGGTCATGTTTGCTGGACTAGTTACTTGGATTGCAGGGGCGAGGCTACGGTAAGGTTAGGTTGTTGTTCTAGGTTAACGCCTTGTATTGTTGAAGCTAGATATGTCCCCCGATCCCCACTTAGTCCGTGTGACTAACCCCGTGGTTGATGGTGTAAGCAGAGGTGCGAGATGCTTCGAAAAGTAGCCAAGCTTCGGAAAGGCGAGAGTAGACGTGCGTGGATTCCTATTCAATAAACTTGATTATTATTACTATTATTTTTTATATATGGGCTTGAAGCTATAGTATTAAGAACATTCATTGTGTGCGGGGATATTGCTGAGTAATGGGCAAGTATATGTTTGGGACCTTATAGCATATACAAAGATTAAATTCTTTACCTAAGTATACATGTATTAATTTCTTGAGTCCCGGAGATTAAGTAGATCCAATGGTAGAGATCGATGGGATCTCCAGTTACCGAGAGGTTAACTGGCCAGGCCCGTCACACACGACGTCCCCCATAATAGGAAACAAAATACGCTGCCTTATTTAGAATGTTACAGTTGTCAAGAACACGACCCTTAGTATCTCCAGCACCCCATCATAGGTACAGGTCCTTCCCCTTTTCTATCATGGAATCACTCACATTATGCAGATGACAGAAATAATGCACCTTCTCGATGTCCTTCATACAGTAGCCCACCATCCCTTCAAAGCAGTGGAGGCTCGTATTCCTCAGCACCTTACAGACCAAAACCACACCTACTGGCTTACATGGCAAGTTGAAGTCCCTCTTGATAGCTTCATTGATTGCCTTTGGAATTTTAAAACGTTCTCTTAGAACACTCTGCACATGTAAGTGATTTGTAGATGAACCTCTCTCCAAGGCAACAGCCCCTGCTATGCATCTTCTATCACAAAAGGATGATAGGGCCTGATAGAAACTGAGAGGCATGTCCTGGCCTGAGAGGCCTAATGTGACAGACACATCAATTGCCGCCCAACTCATGGAGGAATTGGGCATAGCATGAGGCTCTTGAGTTTGCCCAGAGTTACATGTGCCATGCATGGCAGCAATAGGCCAGATGGGATGCATCTCTGCAGTAGCAGACATAGCAAGAATGGAACCAACATTAGGAATAGCAGCTTGGCCTCCTACACCCCTGCCCTTTCTCGCTGCCGTCCTCAAAGACATAATAAAAAAGCAAGCACAAGAACGACACACGAAGAAGGAGGTGCTCACCTGCTTGAACGACCAAGCATACCAAACTTGAAAGAAACGCCTCGCCGATCGCTTCATGGCCATTCTGACATCTGCAGCAAACGGAATTAGAAGGGGCCTCCGCTGCTCTCCAGATGCCTAAGGCCCACGTGCACTCTCATCCGCAACTCCACCTTCGGCACCAAAATATACAGCTTCTTCCCAGAAGGCAGAGGCCAGTGTCAGATTCATATGGCCTCACATACAAATACCTCTATAAAAGTTATGAAATCTTGAGTTATAAATCTATGCTTCTTGATCAGGGCAACATTATCAAGCCGATTCCAATCTCGCCAGAGCCAAGAATAGGTGACTTTAATAAATCTTTTATGTTTCATGTGCATCCGAAGGTACTTCCGATGGCATTTGTTTTAATAACAATTTACTCTACAGCAGCCCGGAAGCTATTCATGTGTAGAACATAAAAAGTGTACTTTGATATTTGAAAATCTCTTAGTTACTCCTTTGGCTGGTTTTGCAGCACATTTTTTCTTGACCCAGGAGCAGATTACAAGGCAAATTTTGTTTAGCCACCAAAGTTTCTAGTATTTATTGATATAGTACAATGAGATACGCTTGAATTTTGCCCCTTAAAACGTGACATTGATGCCCTGCCCTCAAAAGAAATTGATAGTTCATAAATAATTGACTCTTGGATAAATACCGGCTGGTATAACAGAGGTTATAGACCTAAAACCTCAAAATATACTCCAGATCCCAGGTTCGACCTCTCTTGACCTCTCGGCTCATGTGACGTTCCAGGGAAATATATGCCATAAATATGTATATTTCCAGGCCTGTCACTATACAAGTCTACCTTCATAGCCTTGTATACCATAGATTAGTGGCATAAGGTGAATGACTATGTTATTTATATAACTTAGCCAACCTTAGGTTAAGACCATTTTCCACGTGGCCTTAACCTATTGGGCACCCACCACATGGGACTGTTCTATTGGAGCCACGTGGCATAACATGTGAACCCTAACCTATAAAGGCCTAAACCCTAACCATAGGCCTCTTTCCTGGCTCCAACAGTCTGTGGCCCTTTTTCGCGCTCGAAACTCCGTTTCGAGAACCGTTTGCTATGGCATAGCCTAGCACAGTAGCCCCTAGAACATGTGCACGTCCTTGGAGTGAGGGCTACTTCGAGCATCTCGAAGACCATGGAGCCGCCGGGAATAGGAGGGAGTTCCTCAGGAGCATGTATTTGAATTAGAGTTCTTTGTAGATCATTTTGAAGTTAGGACTCCAAATGAGTTAGCATTTCGTGTCTCTAGTAGAGCCTTCTTAGACACAGTATAGATCTTGAACCATAATCAATGAACCCTAACTGTAAGTTAGATGTATATGATTAGGTTTAGATGTTCTCCTTATTATGATCATGTTATGTGGATATGTGTCCTCTTGTATTGGGAAGGGGAGTAGAGACTGTGACGCTCCTAGAATCTATACGATGCTCTCATTGTACAAATACGGGAATTTCCCTCCCATGGCGACTACATCACCATGGTAAGGCCCTCCGTCATGCTCGGACCCCTATGGCCAAGTGTCCGGGCGAGGATCACGAAGGTGTCATTCGTCCAACGTCCTCTATGGGAAATCCTATACAGCGGAAGCATACATATACGTTAGTATACAACAATCATGCTAATATAATATACCACCACAAATGGTGGCCCATCCATCATCATCAACGAAAAGACAATACAACCAAATAACAAATGACAAGGTGCTACCCGAGGCTCAAACTTTAAGGGGTCAACTGACGGCCAGGCCTCAAGATAACAGCAGACGGAAGTATAACATGGCGTTGGCTGGCATAAGACAATGGCTAGGGTAGTCCACTTCATCCGCCCCTCCTGTACACACTTTGCAGATAGGCTGAATCATGTTATGATGCGCTTGTAGTCCTTCGGAGACGCAATCCCAAGGAATCACCCTATGGGACTACTCCGAGTTACATATTCCTGGTCCGATGAGGCAGGTCAGAGAAGCTTCTCCTCCCGGATCACAATGGTTCCCTGGGTGTGCTAGAGGATACCTGCCACACCTGCAACACCCAAATCCGTACCCGACTTACCCCCCTAAATCTACACAAAGTCGAGGATGTCCATAAAGGCCATATTCAACGGCGAAGGTATCAGACCCATACCCGGCCCATATATAGTGACCGTCTATAGGCCTAGCACACTGTAGGAGCCCCAGTAGCCATGCTCAGCAAGGCTCCACCCCTGCTTCACCAGTTGTGTCTGTTGTTTGGTGCTGAACCACATCATAGCATCCTCAGCCAGGTTGGCTCTTGTGCACATGTCGCAAGTATTGGGTTTTAAGGGGTCTAGCTAGAAACATCTCTAACTCTAAGAGGCTTTCAGGACTCTACCCTTCCCTTAACCCAATACACGGAGGAAGTCTAAAGAAAGAATATAAACACCATCCAAGTACCCATCATCATCCAAAACAACATACGAAAGAGAATTTAACCATTCCACATTTCACATATAGATCATGACCAAGACAATTACAATTTAGGGAAATTTACCAAAATAACCCTAATCGTTGACTTATTTCCCAAAAAGCCCTTTGTATTTTTAAAATTCCTAAATGCCCTTAATTTCTCAAGTATTTTTCCAAATAGCCCTTTGTAATTTAAAAATCACCAGAGATAAGCCTATCATTCCCAGAGAGAAGACAATTAATTTAATGTTTTTATAAAAATTGTATTGAAGGAGAAGCTTTATGGGCATCTTGTGAAGAAGCTACTTCATACCCATTCAGGTTACTTGTAGAGCTCATTTTGCTATTGATATGTTGGAGCTATTTATCCTCCAAATATAGAACTTCTTAAAAATAATGAAATGCTGCCTCTGCAACATGTCGTCCTCCTGGCAGGCCTAAAAGAAAACGGGATAAGACAGAAGATAAGGATAGAGAAAAGCGTATGTACAAGTGCACACATTGTGATAATGTCGGACAAAATGAACGCAGCTGCAGAAATCCTATTTGACATTTCTATTGCATATTTTTGTCATAATAATTTTCTAAAATTTATTTTCCAAATTATTGTCTCTATAAGAAACACTTCCTCTATAGAAAATGATCCTCTATTGTAAATATGTGCTTTTTAGTGATTTTTTGGATACAAAAGGATTTGGAAAAATACTTAAAAATTAAGGGCATTTTGGGAATTTCAAAAATACAAAGGGCTTTTAAGGAATTAAGTGAACAATTAAAGTTATTTTAGTAAATTTCCCTTACATTTTAAGATAAGGTAGAAGAGGTGGCAACTTCTTGTAATTGTGTAGTGATAAGGATTTTTCTACATAGAAATTCCTTGTTCTTTCTCCATCCCTAATTGTTATAGCCATAAAAAGGAAGGTACTGTATGGAATTACAGCACTGAACTTTTTAACAATTAAGGGGTTACACTCTGATGTGGTGATCCCAAGTCCAAAGAGGTCTTAAAAAGAGCACACATTTTGTTGTATTTACAGGTTAGTGTGCATCTTTCTTACATCTTAGACAGCTTCGCAAGTATAGACTTTGTCATGAAGGTAGAAGTGCTTCCTGCTATTGATTCGAGCAAGTGTTTCTGCGCCTTCACTCTTACACCATGCTTGGAAAGCATATTAAGTAGAAGAGTAGCAAACTTTAAAGACTCCTTGAACTGCCCTACTACTGCCTTCAATGAACTGATGAGTCCATCCAGTATTCTAGTATCTATGACAGGTTGTTGGTTCAGCAAAGTCTGGATGACACCAACAATGGGCTCATTCCATGTCAATGATCTGACAATATTGTGGTGTGCATAAAGATTGTGGAATGTCTTTTCATCCTGCCATTCTGCTTCACAAAACAGCCTCTCGGAGAGATGGGCCAAAGTATCTGCTGGTAGTTCTTTTAAAACACGATTAATCATGTCACACTGAAAGCTTGAAGCTCCTTCCCTTCTAAGCATGAGAGGAACCAATAATGCATCCAAAATAACCTTTGGATGCGTCTTGGCCGCCATCATCACAGCACATGTCAGTACTCTTGATGTTGGGTGCTTCAGTTCTAGGAGCTTTGGAAAGAGAGTAAAACTGACCACCTGAATGGACCACATATAACCTTCCTGCTCTCCAAGCAAATGATTGACAAAAAGAAGAATTATATTATCTTCCATTTTCCAGGGCTTTATTGTGTTGAACAAACTGACTAAGTCAGGACAGAGCCTAAAGATACACAAACCCTTTGCAACGTCCAGTTCTGATATTGAAGTCTTTGGTGCCAAAAGCATCTCCCTCAAAGATAGTGCCTGAGAATGCAATTGAACATCAAGTGCAGCACCAATCGTAACCTCCGGATCCTCCTGAGTTATGCATATATCCTTTTCTCCAGTAATGACAGACTGCTCATCCATCTCCATGGCAGGAATAGCAGCTTCATTTTCCGCCTCTCTAACAGGTACCAGAGCATTATCTTTATGTGAATTGGCATCTAATCTTTTCTCATGTTGATCAAAGAGGCTTGAAATGGTATCATCCTCCAAAACTTGGTTTGCTTCAATATCCACCTTTTCAACCTCTTCTGAAAGCGGTTGCAGCTTAGAAAAAAACATCCCTTCAGTAGTCTTTAACTCATCGAACAGTTGTAGAAAAGGATCACACTCTGTCATACATTCCTGAATTATACCACTTCCCTGAATTTTCTGCTCTGGACATGGAAACCAACTTTCATTGACAGGTGCAGACACAGCATTGCACTTATACAATGGCACTAAACTTACCATCAACTGATGCATTGGCAGACATGAAATCAAGAAGCATTTTGGCACCACGATAAACCCAAAAGTCTCCACTTCATGTGAGGATAGTAGCCGCTTGGCAAGCTTCTCGAGGTCACCAGAGCGAAATCTGGAGTATTGTGCGACTAAAAATGCAAGAACATTGGCCTGCATAGCACATGGCAAAGTCTGCATCCAAATGCAACTGCACCAAAAGGCTGTAAGAAAATGCAGATACTTACTCCCCTAACGTTCCTTCCTGCGTAAACACCACTTCCCAAGCCAGAAGGTCAGGTATCAGTTTCCATAATGTAGCAACAGATGCTCCTCGTTTCCGACTACCCAATGATGAGCAGCGGCCTTGTGACTCCACCCAATGCATAGCTGCTCCGACTGGGCTTGGTGACTCCTGAAGGATCTGCAGCAGAGGCAACCATTCTTGTATACGCACCTCTAATTCTTCCATAAAGCTTAAACCCTAACTAGAGGCGGTGGCCACGATACCCCACTTACAGTGATTTTCCACTACAATCGTAAAATAAGAGTCTCCATATTGATATGCAAGAATTTATGAGGGAAGTTGTCTTAATGGATGTTTTCATCTTTTATTGTGGGCCATTGATGGGCGGAATATTCCTTACATTGTGCCAAATAAGGGCCTCAGATTTTTTGGCCTCTACCCCAATGAAACTTACAATGGTGCAAATTGAACCAACAAAACCCACTCGATTCGACACAAGTAAACATCAACAACAAACTACAGGCAGAACCCATCACAAATCCGGCAGAGGCAGCACAAATCCTGCAGAAGCAGAGGCGGCTCTCCAATTGCCTCTCCTGGAAGGAACTTTTCTACCCCCCAGACCATAAAGAACAGAGAACAACAGAATAGGGCTTGGAGGATTCGAACCTCTAGGCCAAATTAACCATACCAGAAGCCACTAGAAAAACTAACACCATGCCCATCTCAAAACTACATCCGGCAAAGAAGAAACCATAGCCAATGTGTGATTTGGACCCACACATCCCAAACTGGTTTGGACTTCGGGCCCCTCTCATCGGTCTGCACTGCCTGAAACAATTAAGAAAAAGACTCCGACTGTGGAATTCGAACAAAAACACAAAACACAAATGGGAAGATCCCAAGGTAAAATGCCAATGGTGCAGACTCCCGGAGAACTCAGGGCTGGAAAAACCACAGACTCCCTGCAAGCCATCTCTGGGTGGTGCTCGAACTCCGGCTATGGCCTCTGCCCTCCAGTTCTGAAAATTTAAATTCCCAGACCAAAATCCTGACCTGCCTGCCGCAACAGTTCCTCTATGCCCGACTTACTGGCAAGATCAAAATTCCCTCACCTAAGCTCTCCATGCCCCAACGCCATTCACCAGGAACCATCGTGTCCTTGCTCCAAATCTTTCCCAATTTCACCAAGATTTCTTTCCCCCTTAAACCCCTGCAAAAATACCAATCCATCCAAGCCTCAAAATAGAAGGGGAAAACTACAATATACCCCTAACTTTTTGCAAAATTCACAAAATGCCCCTAACTTTCTAAAAATTCACAAAATGCCCTATACAGACTTGTGGACCGTGTGAATTTTGCACTATTTAGGGGCATTTTGTGAATTTTTAGAAAGTTAGGGGCATTTTGTGAATTTTGCAAAAAGTTAGGGGTATATTGTAGTTTTTCCCAAAATAGAAAATTTGTAACAAGCATCTCAAACCCTGCGAAGTATACGGGATTGTATACAATACAATACGGGAATTATATTCCCAACCACTGCAAGAAAACCCTTCCACAATATGAAACAAATTAAGCACACTTAATGATATACGAGAATTTAACGATGGGGAAGGCACCGCCTTATGTACCTTCTTTGGGAGCCTTTTGGGAGGCAGACCCAAATACAATGGCAATATATTTCTTAAAATGGTAAATTGAAGAGCTTTATTTCTTTCAATTTCATAAGATAAATAAAGCTCTACTCTTGTAGTTTGTTTATTTTTTAAATTGCTAGTAAATAAGTGGGTTTTGTATGTTAGATCTGCGAAGATAAATTCATGATGCCTTACATCAACATGGCATGTTGCACAACAAATTAGCAAATTTGACGATACCGTTTCTCCATAGGCATATATTGTTGAATTTGGAAAGGAGCAATATTAGGAAAAAACACATTCAAGCTTAACTGCAAGATATATTAAGTCCTCAAATATCCATCATGCGGCATCAAGAGGATGCATTATTTCCTCTAAACCCCTTTGGACCATCGACAATGTGAATTGCTTTAGCAAACCATGGGAACAGTGTAATCCATGTAGTCAATCTTTTTATGTAGTAATAATTAAAATAAGAATCTATTCTCGGAATGGAATAAGAATTTTTAGATAGAACTAAAATAAGCATCTACTCTCAGAATAGAATAAGAGTTTCTAGATAGAATTGAAATACACAACTACTCTCAGAATAGAATATGAATTTCTAGATAGAATAAGAATTCCCAGATTTCATACCACTACCACAGAGCCTTTTGTCCATTATTCATTCTACTGCTGCAAATGCTTGTAACTGTTATAATATTATCTGAATAATTGTGTGAATGTTCAATTCCATCATGCATAGAGCGCATTTTATCCATTTAGAAATCAATCATTTCGAGTACTTGACCAACTCCTCTCAAGAAGCATTGTATTTATATGGTCATTATAACAAACTTAAGGCCTATGAAACAAAGAGAAACATTTTGCGAGCTATGACACATCTTAAATTTACCAGGCCATTGATATATATAAGCACGTGAGCATGCACTGCATTGAATCCTGGCCGATTGAAAATTTCAGGATCAAAGGGTCAAAAGCAGATGATTTGGCTCCCTGATTTGCATCGACCTGGCATGTCCCATCTTTGGTTATAGGAATTAAAATTCAATGGTGAAAGAATCCACAGATGTGGTTCGAGTAACATTTATGCAGACCAGATATATACGTCCATTATAAGTACTTACAGCAAAGATGTATTGTCTGCAACACCTTCACATGCTTCTCGGAAATCTATCGCACTAAAATTAGCTCCCAACACGAAAGACGAAATTAACATCATTAATCTGCTCATATTAGCAGGATAATCTCATTCTAGAATAAAAATGGACATTCAATGGACGGAGTACACAAAAGTGTGAAATTGAAGAACACATGTTTGTTCCGAAAATCTGAAGCCTTCAGACGGCTAATATCCCTGCGACTTATTGACTAATCCCGTGTACAAAGCCTCCAATGTGTAAATTTAAAATGGCAAATTAAAAATATATATGCATGTGATTTCAGAGTTTTGTCTTCCGATCTATTCTTCCCAGTGCAAAACTCGGAAGGATTACTATACCATAAATTGGAATTATAATATAGTTAGATCCACATTATAAAGGCAGCTAAGTGAACTCATTTTGGTATCGGAATTGTACAAATCTAAAGCAATGCCCCTCGAACAGCATTGACCAACAAATCCATTAACTGCAACAACAACTTTTGGAAAATGAAAGTTGAAGTACAAATATCACAGTTAAAATGTATTCTGCATCAAATATCACAGTTTTTGAAGTACAAGGAAATGCGAGTATAGAAGTACACAGTTTTTTAACTCAAGGAAATTAAATGTCTTAAATCATTACAGCCTTAAAATGACATCAAATTTTGTCAATGAGACGGTCAATGGAGGCACCAATGCCCTTCAGAACCAATAACTTTTCTGCTTCTGCTTGCTTCAAAGTCTCGTTCATTTGTTTTCCCTATTCCAACAAGCCGCCTTCGGATAAGTGGTCACTTAAGCTTCCAGGTAGTAAGTGGCCCGCCATGTGGAAGTGGGCGTGGAATACATTGCCTCCTCCTAAAATCCGTACCCTTCTATGGCAGATCTTGCACCGTAGCCTCAGGGTGAATGTCCGAGTACACAGGTTCAAACCTCAGGTAGCGGAAACATGCCCTCTATGTGGGAGGCGCCGAGAGACCATTGAGCACTGCTTTGTCCTATGCACAGAGGTAGGGGCAGCTTGGTCCTGGGTGAGAGCCCTCTTTGGGTCTTCACTGTGCAGTCAGAAGCTTCTCATGGGAGTCTTTCCTAGCAGTTGGTCAGTAGCCAAGCAACAGGCGTTCCATTTATGCAGAGCTTGGCTTCTGTGGTTGATTTGGAAAAGACGGAGAGCGAAGGTCTTCCAGAATGCAGTGCTTAGCCCTTTTCGGTTGGTTCCGATCTTGAGGCATAAGTTGTGGCAGGCTTACCAAGTCTCAAGCTTGTCTGGCACAGTTAAGCGGGAAATTTGGTCGACATTCCTACAGATTGTGAATCATGATGGGCACTTCATTTCTTAGCACCACACTTATCATTGTACTTGATCACATTCTAGTGGTTTAATATATTCCTATATTCTTCAAAAAAAAAAAAAGTCTTCCATTATATGTAGCGCCGTTTCTTTTTTAGAAGAAGAAGAATTTGGAGTTTCTTTTTTGACTTGCACGTTCTCTCGTGTAACATCTTGAAGAGTTTCTTGTGCAGTGTCTCCTATCTCTGATTCATTGTCTTCCTCGATTGCACCAGCATGAACGTGTTTCCTGACATTGGCTCTTTCACCAAAATAGCTATCCATTAAATTGTAATATGGACAGCTTTCTCTTCTATCATTTCCAGAAACACTATTCCATGTGACATCAGCCTAAAACTGTCTCAACACATACTGAAATTTTTTCCTGCAGGCTTTGGCATCTTTCTTAAAATCAGGACACGTAGCGACAACCTTTGCATGCACCTGTCCCCACAAATTCGTACCCTGCTTTGGTCTCTCAGAGAATTGTTTATTCATTTCACATCGGGCATGTAATAGAGCAACAACATGCTTCTCTTGCCATGGTTTACCTGCATCGTCATCATCTTCACTCGATTCTATTTCCACAGTAGAGGTTTTAGGGACAGCGGGCCTCTTGGTTTTCTTCTTCGCAGCATCTTTTTTTGGCTCAATATTTCTACTCTTTCTAGTCTTACCTGCAGGAGTGAAATCTGTAGAAGGTGGAGGCGCGGATGAATGTGCAACAATAGGAGGCTGAGAAAAATCTGAGTGGGCTGCAGATCCAGGAGGTAGGAGAGAAAAGTATGCAGCAGTAGCAACAGAGTGCATCACAGGAGCAGGATATGTGGCAACACTTGTTCTAGTAGATGTGGCCTCAGCATTATTGGAAGTGCTTTGGTGAGGATTGAAGCAAGGGATAGGAGTCCGTCTGGCAATGAATTGATGCATGGAATTTGCAAATGGTGGCTGGCTAGGCTGGGAAGTGGCACTGAATGCAGGGTACTAGGTGGCTTGTATTTGCGAAAACTGATCATCCTGAGTGCTAGGAACAACATCATACTGACTAAAATCCATCTGGACAATGAACACAAAAGAATGCAAGACAATGACTTGATGATTCGTAATTATCATTCACCATGGAAAAATGAAAACTGACAATCATACCTATGAGAGAAATGTAGATGCTGAAAATCACAGACGCTGATGAAGAGAAGCACGAATTGGAGCGGTGAAGAATTCTTGCCTCAAACAGTTCCCGCCAAGGCCACCACCCGGGGACTGTTCCAGATCAGCAGTCCGTTGATGATATGGCATGGTGCCCAAGCTTTGGGCACCCGCTCGGGTGCGACCAAAAAAAATCCATGTGCCCAACTCAAAGCCCCGTTTTGGGCATGTTGGTGTGATAGATGCATGTGCCCAACGTGTCCACGTGTACAATTTTAATAAGAGAGGGAAGTTTTTATTGATGGCCGGGCCCTGGTGTGATGTCGCCCTAAACCCCAAAAAAATCTTTTTTGATTTTTGGATAGTCGGACCTTTTTTTCCGGTAAACAAAAATTTCAGTACCTCTTCTTCAAGTCAAAGTGATATCATGAAGCAATCTGAGTTTCTGTTTCTTTTGCTTTCAGTCGGTTGGCTATACATGCCCATACATGTTTCAAAATTATTGAGATTAACAAGTGACAAAGTCTGGTTAGGACTGATTTTACACCTAATTTTGGTATGCTCAATTAGCTTGCTTCGTTTGAGCCCTCTCAAGTGATTCTAAATGGGCTGTGCTAATATGTACTCTACAGTTTGAGGCTCTAGAGCACATCCAAAGTATTTGTATGTATGCAATGATGAATGTATATTGCTTTTATTAAAACTACATGATGGAGATTGGTAGCGCACACCTGCAAGAAAGAAACAATTGTGTGTGACACATAAATTGCTTTGTTGGAAGTTGAGTTTCCATTTTCAGATGACAACTTTGCCTTTTGCTACATATTCTAAACGACGTGCACCCTGGACTACCAAGGCCGTCGAATTCGTCAATCCTACGACCTAGATCGTATGTTGAGGCCTGTTACCACCTCTCGTTTCACTTGTTGTCATTTATGATTGGAGGCGCCTATGATTTTAAAATTTGAAATACGATTTCACCTAAGGTTTTGAGGGAATATCGAACCTTTATACGGCTTTACTTGAGATTTTAGAATATCAAATATGTCGATCCTACGATCTAGATCGTATGTTGAGGCCTGTTACCACCTCTCGTTTCGCATATGTAGCATAATAACAGGGGGTTTTCTTTGTGTTTTTGTACGCTTTTCACTAAGGTTTTCCTATGATTTCGTGATGTATTCAAATGGATGTACTAATGCGTACATCTAGAGTGCATCATTTCTGAGCCATTGATTTTAGCCTTTTTTTTTCAATGGTCAACAACCAATGGCTCACAACAAAAGCCCTTTTTTTGTGCATGTGGTGCATAATGGTCAACAACCAATGGCTCACAACAAAAGCCCTCTTTTTGTGTGTGTGGTGCATAATGGGCACATGAAGGGCTTGAAGGGCGCATGTAGTGCAGTTTCCCCGCCGGCAACACATTTCTTATCATAACTTTTGATTTAGAGCTCTGTTTGAGATGATTTTTATTGCGTTGGAAAGCTCTCTCCGAGATCTTTTTGATATTGTATGATATGGATATGTTTGGTTAAGTTATCTATGCTAAAACATCAATTTTTCGGCCGGGTTTGGTAGGCTTTCACATCCTACCAGCTGATTAATACAGGATTGCGCTATTGGATATTGTTTTATGGCTCATTCCGAATGAAGCTTGCAAAAAATTACCATGCATTTTTAGATTTTGAGGCAGTTATTAAGCAAATTCCAAGGCTTCTAGATCCTTGTGCTAACAAGCAGAAAAGTTTCCCACTTTGGTTTCTCACCACAAGAATCCATGGAGGCCAAAGGCTGCTGTTAAATTCCAGTTGAAAAATGTTTGTGTATAGGTGTTGCAAACTTTATGACTTTCAGAATAATGGGATCAATCTGCTCTATCTTTATGGTAATTTTTACTTATGTTCTATTTGTTTTATTGTGATGAAATTCAAAAGCTACAGGTGATGAAAGCCTCAAATGAATTCTAGTTTTTTTCTGGTTTGAATTCTAAAATTTTTGTCACACGGGGGGGGGACGTCCCTAAGGCCCCAAAGGGGCCAAAAAACTTTTTTTTACAACACAAACCATTAATATCCAACATATAAAAATTAAATCCCCCAACACATAATAACCAACACATAACAACCATTGACATTAACAACCAACACATAACTACCATTGACATTAATTAACACAACCATTGGGTCCAACACATTTAAATTAAAATCCCCCTTAAACCCCCTTTGGTTTGGGTGCATATTCACACGGGGGGTGACGTAGGGCAGCGAGAGCCCTCGTAATTGTATTTTGCACGTACAAAATGAACACCATATAGTATTCTGCTTGAAATCTTATAGTATTTTGCGAATTTTGTTATACAGTATAGCAAATTTTGTACTTGCATACCCCACAAACGAGGAACTTTACGTACGGTGTAGATTAAGGAATAAGGGGTGAATATGCCTATCCAACAGCTCTCGTTGTTATGTGTTGCTTATAGTCATTTATGATTGGAGGCACCTATGATTTTGAAATATGAAATACGATTTCACCTAAGGTTTTGAAGGAATATCGAACCTCTATACGTCTTTGCTTGAGATTTTAGAATATCAAATACAGGGGCTCGAACCTCTACCAAAATAACTCAATGTCCTAATAAGACTACTTTAACCAATATACCTAGTGAGCTAATGTGATTATTTTTTATCTTGAATTTATGTTTTTTTTTATAACAACCCATTCAATTGTTTAGGGATATATGGTCTATGGTTTCAGGAATTGTTATTTTTTATATCATATCAAATCCCCCTAGAACCCCGTGTTATTTTGCTACATACATGTACAAAATTAATACCATTAAGTACATTCTCTCAAATCTTATAGTATTTTGCAAACCTTAATATACAGTATACAAAAACTTGTACATGCATACCCCACAAACGAGGATCGCTATGTACGGTCCAGATCTTGGAATAAAGGGCAAATATGCCCATCCGACAGCTCTCGTTGCCCAGAGTAACCCCCCGTGTGAATATGCAACAAAACCAAAGGGGGTTTAAGGGGGATTTTAATTTAAATGTGTTAAATGCAATGGTTTATGTTAATAATGTTAATGGTAGTTGTGTGTTGATTGTTATATTAAAAAAAAATTTGGGCCCTTCGGGCCCTACCTAAAGCAAACATAGGTAAACTTTATGGGTCTAAACATTAATTACCAAAAAGCACAATAACATCAAGACAAACAAATTATTTCCATTGCATACCAAGAGCCGCCCAAATATACGCAAACACACTGTTATAAAATGGGCAAAAACAACAGTAACATCATAAGGTTTACTGAAGGGGGCCATGGTGCCCAATATAAAGCAGTACCACTAGTTCAAGAGAATCAACTGTCAAAATAGTTTAAAATACCCCCTTCTATTGTAAACTGCACATTGTCATGCATATGCTAGTGCATATGATAACATGTCAGCGTTGCGATGGCAAATTCTCCATAGATGTGTTCGAGTGAATGTCTTGGTTCACAAGATGAACTCTAGAGTCTCAGATCGTTGCCCTCTCTGTGGCCAACGTGTTGAAACTATTGAACACTGCTTCTTTTTGTGCGATCATCTACGGTTTGCTTGGGAGTGGTTGTTCACCCTTTTCAGTGTATCTCTCACTAGCCAGGAGATCCTGCTTGCACTTTATCCCCCTGTTTGGCCTAACTTGCGTAAGCGGGCATTTCATCTTGCTTCTAGTTGGATTTTGTGGTCTATCTGGCAGAGGCGACGTTTATGTATTTTCCAAGGTGCCCACATCTCTGATCAGCAGCTTCTCCGTTGTGCTCAGCAGAAGATCACTAAAGCTTATCGTTGCTCATCTCTAGCTGATGATAAAAAAGAGATGATTTGGCAGACGTATTTACGGTGTTCTTCTTATGCATAGACGGGTGTTTTTGCCTAGTTGGGTCAGCCTATCCACTAGGGTTTTATTCCTGTCTGTGCATTGTGTATTGTGCCTTTGTTCTTGTCAATAAAAAAAAAAAAATGATAACATGTGCACAAGAAACATGATCATTTTATACAGAGGCTGCCTCTTTTTAAAAAGGCCAGACCACATTTTCTCTGGATGGAAGTGGAAATACCCATGGAAGAAAAAAGAAGATTGTCGTAGCCTTACTGGCAAAGCCAGAAAAGAAATATCAATGGTGACAAGGAACGGGCTACAGCAATGAAGGTTGAAGAAGAAACTTTAAGGAATACATACATAAAGGTGCAAGCCGAGTTGGAGAATAAAACCCATTGAAGAATAAAAAGAAACTAAAGGGGAAAGATGAGTTCACAAATGTCAACAAAGGGGCAAGTTATAAACAGAACAGTGCCATGGACGGTTGCGACCAAAGAGGCGATTCAGGCAAGGAATTTCCAAGGAAAAGAGTTGATTGTTCCAAAAATAGCTTGCAAGAAAGAGAGACCTGGAGTAAATCGGACCGCAGAACCCTGTCATCAGCAAAAAATCGTAGATCTTTACAAGAATCGGTCGGATTGGATACCCTGGAACAATAAATCCCGAGGTCGGATCTAAGAAAGGAATCGGGCTGAACTTGGCAATAGGAATTCCGGAGTCTACAGATTATTCGGCCAGAGTTGCTGGAGCGGCCTATTCTTGCTTGGAAAAACCGATATGGGGCATAGCATCGCCACGAACTCCAGGCTTCAAAGGATCGGGCGGGATTTGACCAACATCAGGCCATGGCCATGCAAAGAATGCTCCAGAAGACCACCATGGTTTGATATTGAAGAAAATAGGCCGGATAGATAATCTGAAGGCCGCTCAGGATCGAAGATCTAGCAGCAACCAAAGTGTTAACTAGTAAAGAGGGATTTGGAGCAGGCCGGAAAAGGAAAATCGAAGCCATCCGTGCAAGATTTGATTCCAAAGACAAAAATCAATCTTCTATTATAAACGAATCCCATAGGAGAAAGAAATACAGAAAAGCAGGGATATAGGGGAATCGAGAAGGAAACAGGGCTAATAGATTAAATTGACCTTGCAACCCTGGCGTGTCCCATGCTATTATCTGATGTACTCCACCTCTGGAATCAAACAGACCTGCTAAATGGCATGCAGAGAGCAAAATATAACATCCGAAATATTCACACCAAGTGTCGTGCTGTATAAACTTCTCAAGAATCAACCCACTACGAACGTTTCAGGCTCCTTCTCGTTGATCAAGGCACAGGTTACACAGTCCTGCCTGAATAATAATGGCTCTTCTTTTTTTTCTCTGTTCTGCTCTGTTCTGTCTAGTCCTATAACTACTGTTTCTTGCCCTTCGTCTTTCTGATGGCTGCCGGACTAATTGACCCAATACAAATACCACAACCCACTACAACCACCACGACCCAGATGCTAAAAACAACATTCCATGGCCTGGAGAAGTTTCTGGCATCCAACACAGGCCTCAAAGGTCCCATCCCTGCGGCATTCAACTAAGACCTCGATTATGGCCCTAATCCACACAACCCTACCAGAAAAGAAGCCTCTACCACAAGATTTGCCCCCTTTTCTAAAATCAACGGCTAACAAAAGGGTGCACTCTAGAAATACTATTTAGTACACCTGGATGAATACGGCCACCAAATCATATGAAAACCTTAGAGAAAATGGTACAAAAACAGAAAAAAACCCCCCTGTTATAATGCTAGATATTTCTAAACGAGGTGCACCCTGGACTACCACGGTCGTCGAATTTGTCGATACTACGACTCAAATCGTATGTTGAGGCCTGTTACCACCTCTCGACCCAGATCGTATGTTGAGGCCTGTTACCACCTCTCTTTCGCTTATAGTCATTTATGATTGGAGACACCTATGATTTTGAAATATGAAATACGATTTCACCTAAGGTTTTGAAGGAATATCGAACCTCTATACGTCTTTGCTTGAGATTTTAGAATATCAAATATGGGGGCTCGAACCTCTACCAAAATAACTCAACGTCTAGTGAGCTAATGTGATTATTTTTTATCTTGAATTTATATTTTTTTTTATAACAACCCATTCAATTGTTTTAGGGATATATGGTTTCAAGAATTGTTATTTTTTATATCCATATCAAATCCCCCTGGAACCCCATGTTATTTTTCTACATATTCCAATTATCAATACGAAATGAGACATCAAAGAATCTCAAATGAGACATCAAAGAATCCCGTGCCTTGTAAACATTTTCCATCAAAGAATTCCAAGTGCGACATCAAAGAATCCTGTGCCTTGTAAACATTTTCGATTATGTTGATCAAAAATTTGCCTTCAACACTATGTCAAAACATACGAAAACAAAAAATTCGCCACCATTAACTAACCTTCAAACTTGAAATTCGCCAAATGTTCTAAAGTTACCCACTTAAGAATTTTTCTTAAGGGAAACCCTGCCTGGAAGCATGAACTGTACATCACATTGCAAGAGGAAACCAGGTTACACTGCTCTTCTGTAGGTTCTGGTTGCACGCAAGCATTTCCCTGTCTACTAACTTAGCTCATCTGTAGAACCTTAGTAGAAAGATAATTTCTACAACCAGCAAGAAACCCACCATAACTCTCTACTTCATTGCAGGTTAGACCTTTGCTTGCCCATTGTGGAACTATTTGATCTTTTTTTAAGCGGCTTCAATCTTCAATATTTTGTTGAATGTAGAAGCACCACATACAAGGGCCTAGATATATTCTTCTGCATCATAATTTCACTAAAGCTATAGATTCCTTGATCATAACTACATGTTTATGTGGCTGTGATTGCAATGTTTTCCTGCCTCAATATATTCATGTTGGCACACTTGATTTTATGCGTCTTTTAGTTGCATTCGTTGTTTCTCCATATATCTTTCACATTCATGTCTGAAACCAATCCTTGTTTTTTAAATTTGTGAAAATGATCTAAAAAATATGAGTGGTCATGGAAAACATTCAATATTCTTGAAATCCAGTTATTGTTAATGAGACTTACATTGTTGTTTGCAGGGTGAGCACTTTGGCATTGTTCTACTTAAAGGAATGCCAACAGAGAAAGCCAGTAATTGCATGCAATAGTGATGTGGTTCAAAGAAGAGCATTCTTCACGTGAAAATCTAATTTTTTTTTTATGTGAAACAGCGCCGCAACAAGGATGTTTCTTCTAAAAAGTCTGAAAGAAGCTGAAAACATAGGGAGAGCTATCAAGGAGCATGTGCAGGACATTGAATAATGTTATATAGTGCACTAATGCAGGTGAATAATTATAATCATATGGCGATGGGTCTCCAACGCCTGAAAGCCTGCTGGAAGGACAAGCAAGCTCAGTGGTTCTCACGCTGGGGTGTACAGGCAAACAGATGTGTACATGTAAGGACAAAGAAAGATCACAAGGCACTTAAATTGTACCTAGATGCTACTTTCCTTCGCAAGCTATGGGATGCAGATGCTCTGACGCACGTTAAGCTGGCACACTATCAGCAGCAAGTCAATTCCAGGCTCACGAGAGGCCCACACCAGTACTTATACACCCAGTTGCCCATGAAGAAGCGCAGACTTATAGCTTCCATTCCCACGGGTGCACATCGCCTCCGTATTGAGACAGGACGTTGGGCTCGGGAAGCACGAGAGCAAAGACTTTGCCAGTGTTGCCACCAGGGCGCTATTGAGGATGAATGTCATGTCCTCCAGATCTGCCCAGCGTTTGCCCATATCAGAGAGCGGTATGTTCGATTACTAGTGCCTGGCCAACCGTTGCATGAGTTGTTGAATACGGTGTCAGATGATTTATTGGGGTCATACCTCCAGGAGGTTATGGATGCACGGACTCAGTTGTGTCTTCCGGGACGGCATTGAACTGTCATACACAATTGTACAGCATACATCATGCCAGCAGACTTATTAATGCTAAGGTTTTTCCCTCGAAAACCCTTTGGCGCGGGGGTCTTTTAATCCTGTCAGTAATGCGTTTGCTGCTCTCTTTTTTGTTTGGGTCCCATAGGCCAGTCGGTCTCCGTGGACGCTAAAATTCTATTCTATTCTATTCTATTCTATTCTATTCTACAACGTAAATGTCAATGTTAAATAAGGTTATTCCTTCGTAAGCTTGCTCCAAAATAAATGCAAACAATATATTGCACTGCAACCTTATTTTGCTCTTTATGGATGAGATTTCGAGAGCAAATTCATTGGTTTCATGCACTTGAAATTTGAATATAGCAGCAAAGGATGGGTGCATATTGACATGCTTACAACATGCCATTTCATTGGGGTAATATCTTTATCCATCTCTTCACCTCCCTAAATGTCATTGCAGTAATTCTCCTTTATCTATTTACAAGGAAACACATAATAGATCATATGTTCTACAAATTGCGTGTGTATTATATGAGTTGCATTGTTGGTAGATGTTGTATATAGCATTTATCCTTAATGTTTGAAATTCCATAAGCTTTGTAGATAGCATTATAATGGTTGCTTGGGTTTTTTGTGGATTGGCTCATTGCCACCATCTGAGCATAATCTATCTGAGCTGGATTGTGGATCAAAGGGTGTATATCAGGGTGGTCGGTAAATGCTATATCATGGCATAGATAATAGCGTTTTATTAGGTTGCTCTACTTCTATGCTGTATTTTGGTGCATTCAAGAGGTTGTATGGCTACTGGCTCTTATGTACGACGCAAATAGTCCTATTAGACGTGTGCAGGAAGTAAGAAATGTTGTTCATTGTATACTGCTTTTTGAAATTGCACGTACCTTTAACAAAAGTTTGAAATAGCATTTGTCGCACAATTAGGTTTAATGCATTTTTCCGACAAGAGCAACCAACTTTTTGGATGTTAAATGCCTTCTTAGATCCTTTGATAGTTCAATTCCATCTTTAATATGTGCTATCTGGATAGAATCCAATTATTTTGAAAAGTGGCATCATAAAGTTGTATGACATGGGGTAACATAGTTTAGAGTGAGAAAATCATCTTCAATCTAGGTAGAATCCAGTAATTTTGAAAAATGACATCACAAAAATTGTATGACATCAATCCTTAAATGTGATTCTAATGTGGGCAACATCACAAGGTATTTAGATAAACCTAAGCTGTATAGAGTAACTCATAGGGTGCATGTTTTTGCATGTCAGTAGTATGTTATTTCTTTAGAGACTTGCTTGCTTTTCTTAATTTATATTCTTGCTATAGTAACTGAGATATTGCACCTTAGATATTGCTTCTTTTGTTAATTTCTATTCTTGCTAAAGTAAGTGAGGTATTGCACCTTAGACAATGTGGCCCCAACATAGAATATGTAGCACAATAACGGGGGGTTCCAGGAGGATTTGATATGGATATAAAAATGACAATTCTTGAAACCATAGACCATATATCCCTAAAACAATTGAATGGGTTGTTATAAAAAAATCATAGATTCAAGATAGAAAATAATCACATTGGCTTACTATGTGTATATTAGTTTAGTCTTATTAAGACAGTGAGTTATTTTGGTAGAGGTTCAAGCCTTCGTATTTCATATTCTAAAATCTAAGGCAAAGCTATATAAACTCTCGACATTCCCTCAAAACCTTAGGCAAACTCATATTTTATATTTCAAAATTATAGGCGTCCCCAATCATAAATGACCATAAGCGAACGAAAGGTGCCCAGAAGCCTCAACATACGGGCCATAGGATAGACGGATCAGATGACTGTGATAGTCCAGGGTGCACCTCATTTAGAATATGTGGCACCTTGTTTTGAAAGTTTTATTATAATAAAACACTTGTAACAAATATGCAGACATCTTTGAAAAATCATAAATAAGCCATACAATTAGTGTTGGTCTTAAATGCATTACAAATAATCCATTCGATGCTTCCTGGTAGAAGTGAAGGCAAACCAACTCAACATAGCAAGGTTACTTTTTTTTTTTGGAGGTAAGTATGTATATTATATTAATAAGAAGTGAAAACAAGCAGATGGACCTTACGTCCTGATATCATCCATGAGCACAAGGGGAACCCGCCTAGTCCCAAGGGAGGGGGTTAACTGCCAGAGTTTAAGTCAGGCCAATGGCTACCTCCTCCGTGCTCCATGAGCAACGGAAAAACATACTGAAGCCTTGTGTACTACCAATCTTATCAAGCTCCTTATCATAATTACTACCATATTTTCTGTGGTGCCCCAACCCCATCATTGCAACCTCCATGTTGAAGTATTTGCGTATTCGAGTGGTAGAGGGAGTCTGCTTTCCAATTGCAACATCACACCTGTGTTTCCAGACTGCCCATAGAGCAATGTTGATGATCGAAGCTCTGGTCCGTGATCCAGCTGAAACCATTAAGATATGTGGCCACTTCCACTCGTCAGGGACTAAGTGGAGTATGGGTGAAGCCCAATGCCAAAAGTCTACTGCCATCGGACAGAAGAACATGTGCTCTACTGATTCACATTGCCCACATCCTAGTGGGCAGAGATCTGATTCCACTATTTTCCTTCTTCTAAGCCGAGACATGGTGCTGATTGCATCTTGGAGAGCCAACCACCGGAATAGCTGTATCTTCTTGGAGCACCAACATTGCCAAGAACCCACCAAGAGTTGCAAGAATACCTCATCCGTGACATCCAGGCTGGCCAAAACCTTGAAGGGAGAAAGGTTCCTTTTTAGCCTGTAAATCCTGCTTACTGAGTATCCATCTTGCCCTTCAATCCCCCAGACCTCACCTAGGCCTACAATCCCTGACCAGTCATGCACATTAGCCAAAATGCCTCTAAATATACTCTTGTCCAGCACACTAGCTTGTTTGAGCCGGGCTTGGAGTTCAGACCAGGACAACCATTGACCATCCAGCCACACATCAGCTAAGTGGTGGATCCCTTGTTGTCTCCACCTTGAGTATATACGGGGGTGGACCAGAGCCAGGGGTAGCCCGTGCTTTTCCCATACTGTTGTGTTCCAGAAGATGCTAAGGCCCCCCACTTCCACCAGGGGCGGCTTTAGGTGGAAAACCTCTATAATTTCTTGCCACGCACTGAATAGACCTCGTATAACAGGGGATACACCACGTGGCATAGAGAATGAGTAAAAGAAGGAGCTTACCTCCTCCATAGGAACTGATGGTCTGCATAGGGGTGCGCATTTGCCTAGCCAGAATCGGACAAAGTGAAGCGCAGGTGATTGCTCCCCCATAAGAGATCTCCAGATTATTTTTGCTGCCAAGACCTGAGCTTGCAATAGTAGGTCCTTGCAGCCCAATCCCCCATCTCTCCTGTCTCTACATATTCCATATGAACATCCTGATCATCCTCTAGAGCTTCTCGTAGACTGTCTTAGGACCCACGAGGACCGAGGAGTAGAAGACATGTGAGGATCCAAGCACCGCATTGGCTACCGTCACTCTGCCCGCTGTAGAGAGGCTTCTCTGTGACCATAGATTTATTTTCCTCCGAACCTTCTCCAGAATGGGGTTCCACAGCCCACGAGTAGAGGCCTGAAGAGAGAGGGGAATGCCTAGAAGCTTCATTGTATCTTGTTGTCTTAATACTTGGAGCCCGAGGGCCAAAACATTGTGATGGACTTGTCCCTCATGCGGCCACAAGATAGAACATTTGTTCCTATTGAGCTCAATTCCAGATGCAATAGAGAAAGTAGAAAGAACTCCTATAAACTTAGCTAGACTCTGGTCATCATACCTGAGGAATAAGAAGGTGTCGTCTGCATATTGCATAATAGTGAGCATCTGGAAGCCTCAGTCCCTCGATTCTCTGTAGTTGTACCTCAATTTTGACCAGGCGCGTCAGAACATTAGCTACAATGAGGAATAGATAGGGCGCAAGTGGGCATCCCTGTCTTACTCCCTTCCTTATTTGGAATAGTCCTGTAGGCCTCCCATTGAGGAGCACTGATGCACTAGCAAGATTGTTAAGGCCCATTACCTTCCCAACCAAATCGGGATGGAATCCCATTCGATGCATAATTCTCTCTAAGCACTGCCAGCGTAAAGAGTCATATGCTCTCTTGAAGTCCAACTTCAAAAGAACAACCGGTTGACATGAAGCAAGGTTACTTTTACACCCTTCTATCCATATATAACTCATCATACTTAAGATTGTCTCCACACAACTCCACACTTCATAATCAAAGATATATCAATAGAAAAACTTTAACAAGTCCACTCACACTCATGCCCATAATTTCATGCTTACCTCCTTAATGATGATGGGCCTGGTCTATTAAATAACATTTTTTTTTTTTTTTTTTGTGTGTGTGTGTGTGTGTGTGTGTGTGTGTGTGTGTGTGTGTGTGTGTGTGTGCGCTCTTGGGTGTGTGTGCGTGTGTGAATCAAAACCTTGGCGGGGGGTCCAAATACCATTGGCTATGATATTAGGGGCGGGTTCATGTTTTTGCTAGGTCTGAAAACATGACTTTGCTATAGACAAGGGGGTATAGGGATATGCTATGCACAACAACGACAACAACAACATAGTGTACCTTGATTTCCTAAGTGCAAAGAGGGTAACCTTTTAAGTGCAAAGAGGGTACTTTACTTCAACATGGAGGAATATTATCCTTATTATGTTATCAGAGATTAAAGAATGGAGCAAAAGGAAAGAGCATTAGAGTATGTTATGTTTTTAAAAATTATTCCAAAATTTCGCATAATTGTTAGAGATTCTTATTGATCAAGGAAGGAGTAATGAGCTAAAACCAATCCCTTAGGGCGTCTCATCATTCTCTTTATCATCATTCACAAGTTCTTAACTTATGTCCAGCAACGTTGGGCACCATTATTAGTTCTATAATAGAAGATGCAGAGCATATTGTGAAAAAATCCCATGAGCGTAACCGGACTTCAAAATTCAAAGGTGCCAACTGCAGCTTTCAGAAATCCTCGACCATTTCTGAAAACTCGAAGTTAACTTTTTCAATAACTTTAGGAATAATTTGAAGTCAGGAGGTCGCATGGGAACATCGCCTTAGAAATGCAACAGGAGGGAAAAGGGAAAGCAGTGTGGAGAAGAAAGAAGTAAGAATCCAACTTAAAATGCTACACACGTCATAGCTCCGGTTCAGGAAGTTCGGCTGAGGTGGGCAGATTTCGGCTGACGTCAGTGCCCACATGGACAACTTAAAATTGCACGGAATGTGCACCTCGAGTTAGGCAAGCAACCATAGTCTAAAACAATGGAAGGTCTCACATATTCACAAGGCAAACTAGGCGATTAAGGAACCCGTGATCACCAAGTTCAAGGAGGGTTTCTCTTAGACAGAGAGAGGAAAGGGAGCTATGGCGGTGGGAGGAGGTGCAACAGCGACACAGAGTGGCAGCCATGGCATTGAAACCGGCCACCAGGATATGGTCCACGATACCGCCTTTGATTACTACGGTAAGCGCATCGCAACCTGTTCGTCAGATCGTAGCATTCGCATATTTGCAGTAACTTCCCCAGATTCAACCTCTACCGCTACCTCTCCTCTTGCAACCCTTCATGGACATGATGGCCCTGTATGGCAGATCGCTTGGGCTCATCCGAAGTTCGGATCTATTCTCGCTTCTTGTTCCTATGATCGCAAAGTAATTATTTGGAAAGAGGGAGCTGAAAATGAATGGTCTCAGGCTCAGGTCTTTCAGGAGCATGAGTCTTCTGTTAATAGCATTTGCTGGGCTCCTCATGAATTGGGTCTTTCTTTGGCCTGTGGATCTTCAGATGGGACTATTTCTGTTTTGACGGAGAAGGATGGGAATTGGGATAGGGCAAAGATTGAGCAGGCTCATGCAGTGGGAGTTTTAGCAGTATCATGGGCACCTGCATCTGGACCTGGATCTCTGGTTGGAGGAGGAGAAGGGCTAGGAGTGGTGCAGAAGCTTGCTTCTTGTGGATGTGATAATACAGTTAAGGTCTGGAAGTACCATGAAGGTGGATGGAAGATGGATTGCTTTCCTCCTTTGAGCAAACATAATGATTGGGTCCGAGACGTTGCTTGGGCCCCAAACTTGGGGCTCCCAAAGAACACAATTGCAAGTGCATCTCAGGATGGAACAGTTGTTATCTGGACTCAAGGCAAGGATGGTGATCAGTGGGAAGGGAGATTGCTGCATGATTTCAAAACTCCGGTATGGAGAGTGAGCTGGTCCCTGACTGGAAATATTCTTGCAGTTGCTGATTCTGGAAACAATGTTACACTATGGAAGGAGGCAGTGGATGGTGAGTGGGTGCAAGTCACCACAGTTCAGTAAGACTTTCACTTGGATTTTTTTTAATTTTTCTCTTAACAGCTTGTAGCTTTTTTGAGAATTGCTTCTATCTCAGCGCTTGTTTTTTCGCGTTATTCAGATAAATAGAACAGCAATTTGTGTCAATGTATTTGGGCTTATTTTTAACTGCAAGAATGGGGAATGAATAAGTAACACTTCATTTAGGAGACCTGTGCTCATCTGAACTAGTATCGTTATTTATTTTTTTCAATAGTAATTGGGTATTGTCAATGACTACTATTTGGAATGATGTGTTCTGTTGGTTATGAGGAAAAATTATAGTGTGATAACTAGAACCAGTACTAGGTGGACATACCATATAGTGTACCATTTGAGAGCTGGAACCTTGACTATTCAATGGTCTTGTTTTTTTGGGCCAGTCAGAACCTGTTCATGTAGAAAGAAGACAAAGTGGATAGATGCAAATCTCTATTTAATCCATGATTTTGACTAATTTAATTCCTCATGAGGCTTTACAGCAGCCCTGCAGAATCTGTTGTTATGAGTATTATTATGCTAACTACAATATGATACGAATTCTTGAAGAAAGGAGGCATTAGTGGGAGAAGATATTTTAGAATGCGATGACCTCCGATCTGCCTCATCCAAAAGATTGGGGTGTTTAACAAAAGTTTGTGTCCTCCCATGCTTCTAGGCTAAAGGCTTTCTTTATCAGTTCTGCCAAAATTAACGGAATCAATTGCTAACCGTTGGAATTGTTAAAGAATAGAGGCATTATTGTTCTGATAACCTGCGATGTTTCACAGTATCCTTTTTCAATCGAAAGGAGAAGGGAAGATTACCAAAATGTCCATATACTTTGCCAAATTTATCAAAATGCCTCTAAACATAGGGTGTTGATCAAACTAGAAAGTGTCCTTTACAAAATTTATATAGGGGAGCGAGATTTGTCCAACGACACTAGAATCATTTAAAATGGAGTTGGAATCTTCAAGTTATCATTTAAAATGGAGTTGGAATCTTCAAGTTATGGTGTTAAAGTGTTCCAAATTAAAAAGGGTACATTTGTTACATAAGGTTCTTAAAGGTTTTTAAGGGTTTTGTATAGGAATTTTGGTACTCTGTAGGTGTTGGATTCTTGCTTTACTATTGTTTTCTTGCATGCAAACTTGAGAATTCGTTTGTGCTTCCGTCTCTTGTTTCTTTGCTCTATCAGTTGCGCCTGAGGTAGACCTTTCTTTTGTTTATGTTCTTTTAGCTGTAGCACTATGTTTATAAAAAAGGCTGCTAGTAAAGGTAAGGCAATAGCCGAGGCTGTGCCTCCATCTTTGAGCTCGTTGTAGATCGGAGATTCTTCTGCAGGGCCTCAGATTGGAAGTTCTTAAGATTGGGGAGCCATCGATGAGTGTGACATTGGGGCTCTCTGGTCAGGATATTCCTAGAAGTTTTTATGATATGGTTGGGTTATGTAATAGGATGGCGGATTATTGTGCCGAGATTCCCCTGCTTCCTGGCCGTCCTTGTTTTGCAAGTTTCGAGTTGTTACTTAGATTGCCACTGTGTGGATAAGGATTCTTGCACGCGTCCTTTATGTTTTTTAGGGTTAGAATCGAGGGGCATCCATACTAGTTATCCAAGGTTTCATAGTCCCTTTGTTGCTAGTGTAAGAAGACTACACCTAATCAAATTTCCATCTGTTTCTAAGTGGAGTGGAAAAGCAGATGCTTTACCCTCATCCTCTTTCTGCACTTAGTTCTGGCTGAACATGTGCTTTACAACTTTGCAAACGTCGGCTTATCTCTCTGCAAAGGCAGATGTGGGCGGTAGCAAGTTTTGTGGTCAAATGCTGTCGCAAAGCCAGTTCTGGCAGAGCCTAGTGTTGATTTTTCCATTACAATACTGTTGAATGTGACCGAAAATAGGAAATATAAATGAAATAGGTGCTTGGAGCTGCAGAGTTATGCATTGTCCTTTCTTTTATAGGTGGGGGGGGCTGGATATGCCAAGAATCTTGTTGTTCTAGATAAATAAAATTTGATGAACAGGGTGTTGATTTTTCAAATTGTTCTAATAGCTTATTGCTCACGTCTCAATCACAGCTTTTTTAACTTAGAACAAGATAAATTCTATTCAAAAATTCTTACTTTATGACCAAGCTACCCCAAAGTGCAAATTCAAACTTCAACAATTCTATTAAGCCCTTTGATACAAGTTCAAATTGATCTCTCAAATGAATATTGTCAATAACTTATAAAATAACCATTAAACAGAACACTGTAGCTCAGGGATTGACTTTTTTCCTGTAGTAGAGTTGACTAATCTCGAACAATCATTTGCAAAACGCTCCGGCATACATCAAGCTCTGTGTACTTTGTTTTTCATCTCCATACTTCTATATACAGCCGATCCGGCGGTTATGGAGACGGATAAACTTGCCTCCCAAGAAATCTGAGCCTGGAGATTTATCCCACAGGCCGACTGGTGTTAGGTAGCCCTCGAACGGAATTATCCCACAGGCCTATTTCAAATTTGCAGCTCCACGAACCATTGGTTCAACAATTCATTTGAATATTCAATAACATGCAAATAACTATTGCCATGTTATAACCTCCAACCTTAATAATTTAACAACAACTTCTTCATGTCATAGGCTCAGCCTAGTTTGCCACAAACCAAATTGATCAAGGGGAGCCAAGATATGGTCCCTAATCCCCTTATGCCTTAATTTTCTTGTAAATCCTGTTGATCTATGAATGAGTTATCTGTACATGTGTTCCACAGTTGTACAACAAGCCAATATCACATGATCTTCAGATTCCATCACAGGGCTGCCCATTTTGTGAACTATCATGATAATCGAAGGATGACTGCGAGTTTGACATATACCTTGATCTGGATAATTCATCTTGTCTTGTTTGTGGATAATCCCTTCTAACATTGCTCATATTAATGAGCATAGAGTTAGAGCCACTTGGAAAGTCCTGTTGAATCCTAGTCATTGTATGCCTTCTGATATGAGAACCATAATATTTGGGTTGCCGGCAGGCTTTGTGCCCATTGAGAGAAATGGTCCTAGCCATAGACGTTAATGGGATGATAGTATTCTTAGTGATGAGGAAGATGTGAACTTTTGAGATATAAGTGATCCTAGTTTAAGCCTTGATGTGGTTATCCTGGAGCCTAGTGTGGATTATATCCCCATCCACATGGGTGATCATGCGATGGCTGTTGGTTGAGAAAGTTTCTTGTGTTTATTTTACAGTTGCAGTTTCTTGGTTTTTATTTATTGCACATTTTATCTTCTTGTTTGTGGTAATATATTGTTGCAGGCTTGTGATGGAGATCCGCAAGGTGGTATGAATCATCCAAATCTATCTTTAACCTCTTCGCTCATGACATCAGGGATTGATGCTTCTCATCTAGATCCTATTGTGTATTCAACTGAGCCAGAAGAGGCATTCTCTACCCAGGAGTTGGTTGCCAATGTGGTACATATAGGTACTGAGGCCCATCGGATAGCCGCATTGCTTCGTATCCCGAGACAACAACTTAGTGTGTTCTTTGTTTCTATTGATAATGCCATATCTAGTTAGGTGTGCCGGTTTTGAAGTTATATATTTTGCGGTCTCGCACAAGTCTTGCAAAAACTTTGCTAGTTTAGGAGATTCACCAGATGGATGCATTACATGGCATGCGCAATCTATGCCAGCCATGAACTAGTGTTTGAAATACGTTTTGTGTTTTGTGCTTTTATGTTTTCAAGTAAATTTATGAGTTTTGATGTGGACATGTGGTTTAGTGCTTGCAAGTGTACATAGACATTGGCGAGCTCAACTTGGTGCATTGCAACACATGTGGTTGCTAGTTGGCTGAGTTGAAGTTTCTTCAATGCAATGTATAGTGGTTTTTGGGTAATGTATACATTTATGGATCTTTGTTGGTTGAAATTGAGGCCATTTTATTTGATTAAAAGTTTGAATTGATGTAGGAGTGTGATGTGTGTACTAACTTTGTAGAATTTTCAGTGGGCTGCGTCCCTGGGTATAGCAGTTATTCCATGTTTGGAATAGCTGCTATGACCGAATGAGCATGAACATCTTGCTAGGGTTCAACTCCCCAGGCTCACTAATTTGTATATATTTTGTCCTTTGCAGATTGTTTTTGAAACTTTAGAATGTCTATGGATGTTGGTAATCACTCTGATGTTACTAAGTGCAAATGCTTTGAGCGATGCCAGAGTGATTAACGCCATGCATAGACTTTTCAAAATTCGAGATTCATATGTTGAAGAGGATCATATGCAGTCATCCTTTTGCTGGGATAGCTGCTATGTCTATTGAGCATGGGCATCTTGCCGGGATTCGACTCCCCAGGCTTTACTCAATCGATTTTGCTTTTATTGTTGTATGAGAAATTTTAATCTATTATATATATGGGAGGTTGAGTCTTGATTTAATCAAGATAGAACAATTAGATTTATGGGGTGGGTCAAGGGGAGAGTGTTTGGCTCCATCTTGAATTGCAATGAAGGGTGTTGAAGCTATTTGATGGAATATTGTTGATAATGTGGTCCCGATCAAGAATGCTATTTTTGTTACATATGATTTCCTAAGGTAAGGGGAGGTATTCGTATGCAAAAACGTAATTTTTGTGATGCTCGCATCTGGGATGCGTTTTGGAAACCTAGCTGGCAGTAGAGTCCTGAGATCCGGATGGGGTCGGGTTTGGAGGCGGCTGCAGGTGTCGCCAACAGAGGAGAATGCTATTTCGGGGGAGATTTTGTGTTGTATCAGGTGTCTATCCGGTTGATCCGGTTGCATGAGGTGTCGCCAGCACAGGCTTGGCCGTTTTCGGGGAGGACGTCCTCTGACTGGTGTTCTCAGATATAAGGTTTGGTTGAGCGGCCAGGGTGGAGCGATCTGCACAGACCAGAGGTTAGCATCTTGGCCAAATCCTTTGTTTTCATCCTTTGTTTGGTCTGTTTTCATCCTTTGTTCATCATGTCTTTTATGAGGAGGGCTGCCCAGAAAGGCCAAATCCAATGGACATCTGTCTTTTTGTAACCCAATTGAATCAGAGTCTGCACAGACTCAAAATTCGGTCCAGAATTCTGCCATGCCCTCCCATGACATTCCTGATGTTGCACAGGGCTGGGATGCAATAGATGCCTCTGTCACGTTGGCCTTGTCTGGTCAGGACGTGCCCCGCGCCTTCTTTGATGCCATGTCTTTGTTTTGCAACAAGAGGTGCATTGCTGGTGCAGTTGCCTTGGAGAGGGGATCCTCTGCTGATCACCTCCATATGTAGGTTGTCCTTAGAGCCCGTTACAAGAGTCCTAAGGCCTTGAATGATGCTATCAAAAGGGAGTTTAATTGGCCTTCTACGCTTGCGGGTGTTATCTTAGTATGCAAGGCCCTCAAGAATAACAGATTGCATTGTTTCGAGGGTATGTTAGGGTACTGCATGAACGATATAGGGAAAGTACATTACTCCTGTCACTTGCATAATATATTTGAGAGTATGATTGATAAAGGAAAAGATTTGTACTTGAGATGAGGAGTTAGGGACACGAAGAATCTTTGTATGTTGGATAATAGAAACCTTTTGAACAAGGCTGCCCACTTTGTGTTCTACCATGGTGGGCGCAGATTGACCCCTAGTTTGATGTTCAAAATTTGCAGGATGCTGAGAAGCGAAAAATATACTCTGAGCAGCAGTTGGATAATCCCATCTAATACTGCTCATGTGAACGAACACAGGGTCCGTGCCGCTTGGAGGGTCTTGTTGAATCCCAGTCGTTGTATGCCGTCTGATGTGAGAACAATTCTGTTTGGTCTCCCTGCAGGTTACGTCCCTGTTGAACGAAATGGGCCAGGCCGCCGCCAATATTGGGATGACTCAATCCCCCCGATGAGATGGACTGCAATTTCCAGGAGATCCATGATCCATCGTTCAGCCCTGATATTGAAATCCCTGACCATGGTGTTGATTATATCCCCATCCACACCGGGGATCATACGATGACAGTTGGCTAATCTATTGTTTTTGTTGTTGCACGTACAACTTTATTTCTGTCCGTGTTTTGGTTTGTTTCAGCATGTGTTTGTATTGGTAACAAGTTGTTGCAGGATAGGGATGGAGACCGATGGCAATCCTCCTGGGGAGACCAGTCATCCTGCTGTGACTATAGATCCATCTTTCATAAGCACTGTGATTGAGGATTCCCATCCAAATCCTGAGGTTTATGCTCCTGAGGGGGAGCAGATGTTTACTGCAGAGGAATTTTTGACCAGTATCATTCAGGTTGGAATGGAGGCTCATCGAATAGATGCCCCCCTCAGGATCCTGAGAGGCAGCTGACTAGCTTTTATGTGGCGATCGATTCCGCGATGTCCAGTGTGGCCTGGGAGCAGCTTGGTGCCCCGTTATCTGAACTGCAGGCTTTGAGGTCTCACATGAGCTTGGCCAGGTGCTTGTTGACACAGGAAATCTGGCAGCTTGATGCTGTGATCATGGGGGCTACATCTGGACAGACCAGGAACTAGGCGTTGTTCTTTCTATTGTGTTTGCAGTGTTTTTGTTTATGCAGTTTGATACGCGTGGCCCCAGACCACATGTACATTCTCTGAGCCTGTGAATATGTGAAGTCCTGTTGCTTCATGCTATGTCTTGTACATGCTTTGCGCTTTCCATTTGACTAACATCTGCAGGGTTGAAGAGGGCTTTGGCCCTTGGGCATAAGGGAGGCCCCTTGCACCGGGATCTCCCTTATGCTCGGATGAGCATTGGCATTGCATTGGGTTTTAATTCCCCAAGCTCACTAACGAATCGTGTTTGTTCGAGCATAAGGGAGGCCCCTTGCACCAGGATCTCCCTGGGCGTTTGGTCTAGTGGTAACACACTAGTTCTTTAGCAATGTGGTCTCGAGTTCGAGACCGCCCAGAATCGCACTCAGTACTGTTGGAGGTCAAATCCCAACAGACGCAATGTAAGGTGGTTGGGGGCAGGGCCCAACCGAGCAATGTAGTGTGGTGTGTGGTCACATGTCCAGTTGGATGCTGCCTAGTGGCGTGACGTTAAAACTACTATCTATCTTATGCTCGAATGAGCTTTGGCATTGCATTGGGGTTCAATGCCCCAAGCTCACTAACGAATCGTGTTTGTTGATTTCCAGGAAACAAAGAAAGAACCATGTATAGGATCATCGAATGCATGCCATTGACAACTGGATCTTGGAGTCGTAGTCAATTAGCATGTGTTCGATGGCTCCTATGCATGGGCCGAACGTGGAACACAGGTAAGGCATGGGCATTGGATATTTGGGGTTCGATACCCCAGGCTCTACTTATTGTTTTCCTACTGTATTGTATTACATTGTTCTTTTCCTACTGTATTGTATTGCATTGAAAATACCCTTTTATGTAATGGTCTTTGCCTTAATAATGTCCCTCTCATGGCCAGGTCAACAGGGGCAAGTTTGACTTGCAAAAGACTCAGTTTGTACGCTCTGGATTTAAGGGGAGAGAATATGCTCCCACATGTGCTGCAATCCAATGGACAAAAAGCCATAATACACGATTTAGCCATAATGCACAATAATATTCCTCAATCTAATGGTCATGAAAAAGTATGAGACACCCCAAATGATAATACGCCCCAAATTATTAAATTCGTGTTTTATAAAACAACTCAAAAGAGCATAACTTGTGAGTTTCAACTCCAACTTAGATGGATCTGATCCATCTTATCAACTTTTGTCATGCCAACTTTCGCATTTTAGATGAATTTAATCTTGTTGGAAAGATCTTATCATGATCTGCAACTTTTCTGAAGATAACTTTTGCCGATCTAGAGCGTCCATTTTTTTGGTCTGTCTTCGTGCCTCCAATAGAATAGGTTTACCTCGTTTGCCGACATAGCTTGTGGTCGATAGGCATTTCGAACATCCGCCACCCTAGCTTATATTCGATGGGCATCGCAAGCATCTGCGTCATGGTCTGTGATGAAGACGACGGCAACATATCTTCAATCCGCCCGAATGCTTAGCGCCACATGGAGGAATCCGGCCGCAGGAGATGTGACTAGAGTCCTATATATAAGAATTGCAATGTCGGTTGATAGATAGAGTGCTGTTGTGGATGCTAAAGCCAAGGTTTCTACAGATTTGATGTTGTTCTAGCTCCTCAAGTTCAAGCAATGCTCTTTAAACTTTCGTTCTGGTGCAATTAATCTGGTGCTATTTGTATTGTTCCGTGCATGCTTGAATAATATATGTAGACTTCTTAGCTATGTAGTTTTAGCTCAGTTTTAAGTAGCAGATGATTACATCTTCCCTGCAGTTCAATGTGCGTGTGATCATTGTTGTCCCTAAACTCTATTCCATTGCGTGGCTATTTGTAATAATGGTGCAAATAAGTTAGACAATAAGGAAGGAAAATCAAAGAACATTATGACAATAGAACGATTATCTGTATCACCATAATGAAGAATCAACCTTTAAAACATTGTGTCTGACGCAAACTTCATAGTAATTGTTTGTTGGCTTTTTAAATCATATTTTAGAGATAAAGCTTTGTTGTATTGTCCACATGTTATCTCCATAATATCCTCATTGAGACCAGTTACACGTCCTAGGTTTTTCAGTTTTCCAGAATGCACCTGTTTCCAAGAATGCTTGACCTTAAAGTGAAAAATATTGATATACATGTTCCATTTGATTCTGATTTCTCATAAGGGAGTTGGACCTTCAATTATTTAGGTAGATGAAAGTTGTGCCTTTGTTATTGAAAGAAGTTTATTATATTGAAGTCCTCGGGAAGCAATAATGGAGCTTTATATTAACGTGCAGTGAAAAACCCAATTCTTTTCTATAGTACGAGGGTCTTGATGATAACCAACCAATTGTTTTCTACAGTAGGAGGATCTTGATGATAACTATATAAGTCTGACCTTTTGCCTATCTTATCATTATTTTCATGCTGCAGATGTTGCTTCATAAAGGTGAACTTTAGTTGTTTATGTAAACTCAATTCGTCCGTAAATGATCCAATATGGTTGTGGCAGTTGAGAAATGACTTTAATTGAGTATTAAAGAAGCTTAATTCATTGATACACTCACAATCAAGTGGTATTAATCATGCAGTCCAAGGAGATGGATTGTCGTAAGATTGCCATCACAAATGCATAACCTGGGACTGGTGAAAACTTTCCTTCCCTTCGATATTTTGTCAAGTGTACAAGAATAAATATTTGAATGGATAACATGTGAAAAATAGAAGTACTACATTGGGATATAACATTGGAATATAGTAATCGGTGGAAAAATTATGATATTACATTAGAATATAGTAATTTTCTGGTGAAAAAGTTTGTGGGTCTTAAACGTTATGGATTTCTGTGTGGAAAGCTACACATTAGAATTCACTGTGGCTCTAGAATAATACTGAATTTTCCTTTATAAAATAGTCGATTCAAACATCAATACAACATTGTATCCTTGATAAATATTGATAAATAGAAATTTCTCAAGTGTGTTGTCTCCCAAAATCATCCCCTTCTTCTGACATAAAGTGCTTGAGCTTTTTGACTGAACCATAAATTGATTTTTAGATGGTCGATTTCTACTTTGATCTATTTGATTTATTTAGATTCCTTTTTTTTTGAACAACATTGTATTGTCAAACGTTGGGCATTAATAGTGGGTCCAACTACACAGGTCGAACTAAAGAAATGTTCCTGGCGGCTTTGACCACCACCATAAATTTCTTGTACCTATAAACTTCCCACAATTTGAACTTTCCCTAATTTGTTTTGTAAGGGGAGGGTATTCGCGCAATGTTTAGGACTATGATTAGGTAAAGTATTGTATGAAAAGTCATATATTTAAGGGAGTTTGAGCAGCTTGGTTGGTTTATAAGTCTCATTTCTATTTTCGATTACTTTGGAGGCATTTGTTGCAATGGTTTAAAAAGAGAAAGAGGTGGAGTGATTTTTCGGAAAGTATTGGAGTGCAGGCATGATGCCCTTCCTGTGGAAGAGCCAGGCGAAGATTGCGATAGTGCAAACTCGAATTTTTCCAGATCCAAATTTTGCCAGATTTGAGGGTAGGGACAGATTTGGGAGAGCCACACGTTAGAAGCATGCCTTCTTTTCAGAAGAAGTTCTACAGATTCAGGCTGTAGAGGGAGTTGGCGCCACATGCCATTGGCCAAAAGACTGTTGGTGCTAATGCTATGTGGAGGTCCAACTCCTCTAACCTGCTTGATTTTGCAGCCTATTTGGTTTGAGAGAAGTGAGTTTGCATTGCTTATGCGAGGACTGTAGAGAGGCCAGTGTGCTTAAAGGTGCAATTCCTTCATCCCTCTTCTTCGCTTGAGTTTATGGGAGAGTCCATACCTATCGAACAGAGGTTTCTTTGGCTTGCTCACTGACGAGAGTTGTGGCATGGTAGCTCTGGCTACTGAGGTATAGATCAGGCAGCTAGATGATTCTGTTGCATATATAAAATCCGTGTTTACCTTTATCTTTTTTCCAAGAGCTTTCGTGCATACAGGATTGCATTTTGAATTGAGTATCATTCGGGCTAGCCCTTTTGTGGGCAGTTAAGGATCCATAGCTTGTGGCAATTTCGTGGATCTGATAGTCCTATGCAACGAAAAAGGGATCTAACAGATCAGAAGCCCAGAACTACCCACGTTTCTGTCAATTATTACGTAAGAAGAAGATTTCTAATGAATGCTGGATTGGATAGGACGAAAGCTTGTAATGCTGGAAGGGTTTTTTTCTTAAACATCCTCAAATATACAAAAAATGGAGATCCCATGATCTGAATTTCATTAGTGATCTCTGGAATATCGACAGATGAATTACCTGGTCGGCCTTAAAAAAGAAAAGTAAAGGTACTGGCTCTGATAAAAAGATTTTATACCATATAAAGCAGGTGGTTGGTAATTTAAGACCAACTCCATCTACTAATGATTTTCATTGGCAGCTGAACAGAAAATGTCTGTATAAAGTTAGCACCATATATGATTTTCTTAATCATAAGATGAATCCAGGAAAAGTCTCTTCTAGCTGGCATCTTAGTACAGATACTTCAAAGTCTCTTATTCATAACGTTTGGAACTCGTATTGCTCTAAAAAGATCTCTTTCTTCATTTGGCTTTTAGCCAATAAAAGTGTTCCCTGTCTTCTTAATTTCTCCAATAGAGATCTAAATATTCCACCTCTTTGTCCTCTTCTTCTGCTCAAAGCTTATGCCTTTTTGGAGGTGGTTTGAACTTTACTTTGGCTCCAAAGATAGATCCTCTATAATTAACTTCTTGCAGACAAACAACACTTTTACCAACACTATTGCCTTCATTGCTCTTATGAATATCTGGAAATCGAGGAATAGATATCTATATGGACATAAGAGATTCTCTGTTACTTGAATTAAAATTCATTTCATATTTGATATTGAATTGGATGCTACTGCCCATAGAAATATTGCGGCTGGTGTTGGGATCGACATGGTTCATATGAAGGGTATTTCAATTTGTATAAATCAAACTTGTCTTTTACACAAGACACTAAAATTCCTTTATTCTAGGATACATGGAGCTGTATCGAGGTCACCAGGAAAGAAAATTTGATAGAGGCTCAAGTATGTATGAAGTTAAGCTATATGGAGATATCAGGCCACATGAACATCAAGTCAAATTCCCCCCTCATAATCAATGGGCGGTAAGGCAGATGATCAAAGACAATGAAGTATGCAAGGCAAGAGAAAGGATTTGGGCTGCAACCTTCACTAGATAAGTTTTTCAGATGGCATATATGTACTGGTTTATTCATAATCACCATCAGGAGTTCATTGAAAGGAAATTTACCAAATACATGCAGTTATATTACACTCACAGGATGTTAGCAAATGCATATGGTACCCTTCTCTTACTCATGGTACAACAGGATTTCTACAGGATGATTAGAGATCATATGTGGATGGCTGATTCCTATATCAAAGGCGCTGCTGATAGTTTCACCATTAAATATAACCAGTTGTTTAACTCTGCCACAAACTCTGCTGATCCAAAGATTCCTACCATTCCCTCTACCAAAATTGATACCATAGCCTCTTCCTAGATGCATTAAGATCTTTTGGTTTTGCAGGTTTATTACAAGATCAGCTTTCGTAAGAATAAGGCAATGGACATGATGGTGATCAATTTTTACATCGCATATTATTGGGAGCAGCTCAATTTTGTGAATATTATTGGATTTCATAATCTAATTCAGCTTCTTAGGACTACTTAAAGACTTTTCCTTAAGGGTTGACGAGGTCAACTAAACTTTATTCTGCTTCTTATCTAAACTTTGACCACCATATTTTGCATACCTTAAGTTTAAAAAGCTTTTGCTTTGTTTTAGGCATGCACTCTATTGGCTGCCAAAACCTTTGTATGTTTTTCCTTAATTAATAAGAAAATCATCTCGTTCCTTCAAAAAAAAAAAAAAAAAAAAAAACCTACTATGGTAGCCTTGTACACCTCAAGCGTGAATAGGGAAGCATGGCTAAGTTATATAACATAAATTTTCCAACCTTAGGATGGAACCATTATTTTTTTTTTTTTTGAAGGACGTCAAACTTTATTAATAACACTCCATCATGATACATAATACAATGCAGAGACAGGAATAAAAACCCAGTGGATAATTAGATCCAACTGAGCAGGACCACTCGTGTAAGCATGACAATATAATGCAATTCACACTATTTTCCTTCCTACAAAGAGAAGAAGAATATATAATCATATTTCTAAAAAAGTTACTTTAACCAGGTCGAACTTCCACGTCCATAGAATCATTAATATCAACTTGATCTGCTCCCTGGTGCCTCAATGTCACTGAATCAGGGACATCCACTGTAACAATCATAGCAGATATTGGAGCTACGGAATGAACTAACGCAGATTGAGGAGCTGAGCTATTTTTATGACATGCAAGCTTCTTCGAGCGTGGAGTAGACCATCCTTCTTCCAAGAATTCTTGCTTGTGAGCAATGTCCTAAAGATGAGAGTGTTGATCCTCATTAAGAGAATCTATTGATATAGACTGAGACGGAGACGCACTAACACAAATAGAAAGAGATACACAAATTTGAGAACCATTAACAATAGAATGGGCAAGATGCATACCCGATCCATTGGCAATAGCAATCATAAAATCAGACACTTGCAATTCTAGTGGAAAATCCTCTAAGGCAAGCCAGCAAGGCATGCAGACTTACTTCGCAAGAATCCAGAAGAATAAACCTGATATAGAAGATAATGTCCCCAAAGAGGATCAACACCACGCTCCACAAGCCTGTCAACTGCAAGTGAAGAGTCAAACATGACCAAGAAGGAATTATTATCTTCATCCAAAACTTTTAGAGACGCATAATGACGGAGACCCAGTCGCTGAAGGTGATGTTTCAGCCAGAATCCAACTCTCCTGAGATCCAAAAACTGCCCAGTGAAATGGCAAACAATTGCATGAGACGCAAGGTTCTGAACACACTACAAATGAGCATTATGATCAATTTCAACAACTGGTAAACCAGCCTGTGAAAAAACATTTGAACATTATTGTGCCTCATAGAATACACCCCCAGGAGGCAACTGAACATCCATACGGTCATCTTATGCTTGTAACTCATTTAGATACGAGCTCAATTCTTTCTTGTTATTCTGTAACATAATATTCAATGCAGCAGAGACACGAGCAGATTGCACACTGGATGTCAAATCACGTTTAATCCAATCGCTAAATCGTGTAGAAGGCGCTCTAGCCATAGCATCATAAGAACCTCCAAGAGCAGAGGGAGCAGACACATACCCAACAGAAGTAGACAAAAAAAAGAAGTAAATGCAACAGTAGAAGTATTTACAGTGGTTGAGAAGTAGACGAAGGTGCAGATTTAGAAAGAGCGGGAAAGTGTTGCAAGCTTGTACTCATATTAACAAGAGAAGGGTCAAAAGAAAGAGGATTGAGGCGAGAATTATTGAATAAATTAGGAAACTGCAAAGGAGAATTCATATCATGTACAGAAGAAGAAGCAGAAGCACCACCTACCACTTTCTTGGCTGACAAACGTGCTCCAAAAGCAGGCAAACTAGGGTTTGCCATGGTAGCCGAAATCAGTAAACTCCAAATCCGACCCAGGTAGACACAACAAAGCTATATGAATTATACACCGATCACATCTCTAGCTTTCCAATGCACTAAAAAACACCTGAATCTGACACTTAAGCCAGAAGTTATGAAGAAAACCGCGTCGAGACCCTACATGGCGACCATCACAGTGCCCCCAAAGGAACACAAGTTCTTCCGGCGAAGGTATTTGGAGTAGTTTCTAGGTAGATCGTCTGGTAGTTAGGACTCCAGATGAGCTAGTATCTCGTATTTTTAATAGAGCCATTCTAGAGCTCTCAGTTTGGACCTTGAACCCTAATCAATGAACCCCCTGACTATAAGTGATTAGAATTAGATGTTATTCTCATTATTTATCATGTTATGTAGATATACAATGTTGGTTGATCATGTTTGCACCTCTTGTGTTGGGAGGGGGGTAGAGACCTAGTAGTCTTGTTTAGATGATGCTTCTAGTTTAGACCCTTTAGTTCTTATTATATGCGGCCTGTGCATAGAACCCATCAGGCTTTGGAAGTTATGGAGTGACTGAGCACTACACAACGGGGTCGCTGGCAAGAGAAAGGGGGTCCCTGTTGAGCGCGGCTATTGGGGAATCGGCGCGAGCTAGGCTTATAGCCGGTCACTTCGTGAGGGCCGAGTATGGGTCCACTAATTCCTAGATCGATGGTGTCGCTCCAATCCTCAGGAGTTGTAGGGTTTCGCCTGGCTCCTGTTTCGGGAAGTTCAGTCGGGGACGAACATATGTCACTACGTTCTCTAGCCGCCTATCGAATCATTGTGCTTCGGGAAGGGGGTTCCGCCTTTCTTATTTTATCAGACCATGGAGATGCAACTCGGCGTAGCCTTGTAGGGTGATACTTCGAGGTTGCAAATCTGGAAGGTTACAGTCACCTCAGAGCTTCTTCTAGCATATCTTGGTCTGCTCTATATTGGGATCCAACCGTCAGTCTACTTTCCCTATGAGTATGAGTCTGGGTAAGAGCTTATATGTTTTATGATATGTTGATATCTATGATGCATCTATGGATGGATGGATGTGTTACCCTTCGTGGTAGTTTATTATATTGTATTGCCAGTGCTGATGTTGTAGTATGCTTCCGCTGTTATAGGAGCCCATAGGGGATGGGCGCACAAGACACTTCCATGCCTCCCTTCCTACGTCTTGGCCACCCCAGGAATGGGGCAGACGGAGGGCCCATGTAGCAGACGATGCTGGATGGGGGATTTCCCATAGAGTATACGACTGGGCATCGTATACTTTGTGGGGATCGTCATAATGGTATCAAAGCAATATTCTTGGTTGACCAAGAGCTAACACTGGCTATAAATCTAATTAGGTAGATTAACTGGCCTAGTAAGGTGTGGAATGAAGATTCCAACCTTGGACTTCGATTGTGGGACAAATTTTTTTCCCAAGTAGTAGGGTCATAGAATTAGGCTACGTTATAGACTCAGGGAAAAAGAATGAGTCAAATGAACATTCTAATGAATTTGGAGTGGAAATTATGTATTAGCACTAAATTCAAGCCTCAGACCACGCTCAAGGGCCGACTTGGAAGAAGAAGAGGAGGAGAAAGAGGTGGAAGAAAAGCCGGAGGGGGGAGCAAGAAGAAGAGGAACCGGAGGACCCCCAATGTTAGACCACCTTACTTTAAGTGGCCCAAGCTACCTAAACTGACAAAGAAGCAAAAGGTGGGGGAGAGACCCTTCAAACTCAAGCATGGCATCAAGTTTGAGAGGAAGAAGGCGGCCTTCAAGGTCTACTTCCGGCGATGGTCAAGGTATAACGATTCTTACTGGTGCCAAAATGTCCCGAAGTTCGTGAAGGGAGGGAAACCTCAGAATCCACACAAAGATGTCTACCACGGACCCAATTCGAAGCACGCACGAGTCTTCCGGGAGATCCGGCACTTTCAACCTTTTGATCCAAAAGGTGCCCTTTGAACGACTACTACGAAAAATATTGCAAGACTTCATAAACGGACTATTGGGTCATACCCCTGACGGTCCGGGCATTGCAGGAGGCAATAGAAGCGGAGTTGGTGCAACTTTTTGAAGAGGGCAACTTATGCACTAATGCAAAAAGAGTCACGGTGATGCCCAAGGACTTAAATCTAGCTCGAAGGATTATAAAAGATAAAATCTAGGCCTTTTTGTATGAAATTTTGCCTCGAAATGTATTAAAGCTCTTCAGTTAATGTAATGTTGTTTAAAAAATTTCGAAAATTTTTGAAAATTGGGTCAAAATTGAGTGATTCTGGTCACTCCGCGTCAAACGCATTTCTAAGAGTCTCAGAAATGCACACGAAGTAATTGGATTTTGCCAGAACATTGCTTGGAATGAACATATTTCTAGTAAGTAAAATGCTAGATAGACTAATTTTGATCAAACGATTCAAGAATAACTTACATTAGTCCAATTGACCACTTTTTGGCAAAAATAAGCCAATTTCCTGTCTTTCCACGCCAAACACATTTTTGAGAGTCTAAAAAAGGTCATTCATGTAGATAACCGGATTTGCACCATTGGACCTAAATTTGACCCAAAATTGGGCACTTCTTAGCACTTCAGCCAGAGGAGGACTATGAAGAAGTGGAGGAGCAAGATGAGAAGATGAGAGTAGGTTAGCAGAAAGAATGGGAAGGCAACTTGAAAGGTATGATGAGTTGAGAAGAGCCACAGAAACTCCAGTGGGCATAACCGCCTTATCTCCAATGGTTATTGAAGGAGAAGAGTACCTCTTTACCAACGACATCCTCCAGCTACTATATTGCTTGGAGCAAGGATTAAGAATCAATGAGCTCCTAAGCATGATTGCAGAAGGATAGAACTGAGACCTCATTGACTACTCATATCAGGAAATTCCTTGGGAAGTAATAGGACGACGCTTCTACGCGGGAGGGACGATGTCCGATGTGGCAGCATATGAGTACATAAGGCAGATCTACCAGTAGCATCAACCAATCATACAAGAGGAGGAATTCCAGGCAATCTAGAGCACCCTGTACAAGCCGGGGAAAGGACCAAGCACGAGCCGCGCTCTCTGATCAAGCAGCATAAGAGAGAGGACTCATGTCAATTGGAGAGCGCATGTACCATGTTGAGAGATCATGACGATCTCTTGGCAATGGATGCTTACGACAACGCGGTAGATCCACAAAGGGGGAAGACCCTTCTTTACTACCTTCCTGCTCTAAGCCAGGGTCAGATGACAGTATTTCATAGGGACTTCAGCCCAAGAGGAGAAGAGGCCGTGACACTCCTGATCGCACTCACGAGGTTCGGCCAGTTGCACTTCCTAAGAAAATATACCTCATATTTCATATACCCCTACCATATTTCTTTTATATATATACGGAATGCAAGTAAGAAAAACATCCTCTCCCATATATGGGTACGGTTTTGGCCCCAAAAAACCTACTGTACACTCACATGTTTTCTACGGTTTTTTACCGAGTGCACCCCCTGGGGGTAAGGTTGATCATGGGCGATGATGGGATCACCTGGGATGTTCCCTAACTTAAACCTCCATGGGCATGATGCATTGTGGGTGTGCATGATCGAGGGGGTCATGTACAAGGTAGCACGCGATCATGGGCGATGATAGGATCATCTTAACGGACCTTAAGCTCAAATCCTATGGGCCATAATCGGGTGCAGGTAATAGAGGTAACCTTGAGCTAGTAGTCAGTTCATGGAGGTAATTATGGAGGCGGCTCCCTTAAAACGATAACTTATTAAAGAGGACCGTCAGGAGGGAGCACATTACAAGAAGAGTAGGAGTTATAAGGTTTGTACTTATATAAACTCCTAAGCTAGTTCTATGATATTATGTGCTAACTTTTAAAATCATTAAGGCTATGCAATTTTGTATAAGTGTGTAAGTATAGCCTTACAATTATCGTTATAAGTAAATGTTGGAAGTTGATTATTTCAATAAAGTCTTATGGTTATATTCCTTGTTATCGTATCTTGTAACGTTGATGCAGGTTCGTCACCTTACTATAATGCTGAGGATAAGCATTATGCTCGGGGATAAGGCGTTCCCCAAAAATATACGGATAAAATCATTATATATTTTAAGGTCATGTCACCATACAAGCCTACTATGGTAGGCTTGTACACCTCAAGCGTGAATAGGGAAGCATGGCCAAGTTATATGACATAACCTTGCCAACCTTAGGATGGAACCATTTCCACATGGCCCCATCCTATTGGGCAACCCGACACTCGGTCGCACCCTAGAGCCACGTGGCATGACATGGCAACCCCAACATACTTATGGCCTAACCCTAACCCGAAGTTACTTTTTGGCTCCTACTGTCTTGGAACCCTAATTTGCCCAAAACTCCGTTTCGAGGACCGTTTGTTGCAACATAGCACAGATCAGCAGCCCCAAGACCGTGTTCACGTTAGAGGGTGTGGGAGCTACCCCGAATCACGTGCAAGCCATGGAGATGCCAGGAGCGAGTGGAAGTTCTTCCGAACAGTTATCTGGAGTAGTTCCTAGGTAGATCCTCTGAAAGTTAGGACTCCAGGTGCGCTAGTATCTCGTATTTCTAGTAGAGCCCTCCTGCATGTGATTAGGATTAGATGTTATTCTCATTACTTATCATGTTAGGTGGATATACGATGTTAGTTGATCAAGCTTGCACCTCTTGTGTTGGAAAGGGAGGTAGAGACGTAGTAGCCTTGTTTAGATGATGTTCTAGTTTAGACACTTTAGTTCCTATTATATGCGGCCTATGCATAGAGCCCATCAGGCTATGGAAGTTATGGAGTGACTGAGCACCACAGAACGGGGTCATTGGCAAGATGTGGGGAGGGGGACGGGGGTCCCTGCTGATCAGCGCGACTATTGGGGACCCGACACGATCTAGGCTTATAGTCGGTCACTTTGTGAGGACCGGGTATAGATCTGGCACTTCCTGGATCGATAATGTCGCCCTGATCCTCAGGAGTTGGAAGGGCTTGGTCTGGCTCCTATTTTAGGAAGTTCAGTCAGGGACGAATGTGTATCGCCACGTTCTCTAGCCACCTATCGAACCATTATGCTCCAAAAGGGGGGTTCTGCCTTTCCTACCTCAACAGACCGGGGAGATGCAATCCGGAGTAGCCTCGTAGGGTGATACCTTAAGGTTGCGTATCTAGAAGGTTACAGTCACTTCAGAGCTTGTTCTAGTCCATCTGCAAAGTATGCACAGGAGGGGCGGATGGAGTAGTCAACCCTAGACATTGTTTACTATCTTGAGACCCAGCCATCAGTCTACTTTCCTTATAAGTCTGTGCCTGGGTAGGAGCTTATATGTTTTTCGATATGTTGGTATCTATGATGGATCAATGGATGGATGGATGTGCTACGCTTTGTAGTAATTTATTATATTGCATTGTTTACTAGTGCTAATGTTGTAGTATGCTTCCAATGTTGTAGGAGTCCATAGGGCACGGGCGCGCGAGATACCCCCCGTGTCTCCCTTCCTGCAATCCCAGGAATGGGGCAGATGGAGGGCCCATGTAGCAGACGATCCTTTGTTTGCAAGAGCATAAATGCCACAGAGATTCTGTGGGAGGTTTATTAAACCTCATGGGTCATCAACATGTTGATCTGGCTTCATTTCATGGTCTTTGGATACTAGGGTAGTCTTCATGGCCAAGGATAAATGGGGCAGATGGCCAGTGATTAAGTGGAAGCATGAACATGAATGGGGCATTGTTAATGTTTATGCCTGTAATGTACCTAGGTAGAGAACCATTATGTGGGTCTCTTTGAGAACTAAGATGAAAAAAAATCAGAAGATAACATTGCGTGGTTGCTTTTTGAAGATTTCAAATGGTTGAGAATGCGACTGATAGACTTGGTGGTGGTGAGATAGTTTCAAGTTTTGAGAAAGAACAGTGGGACATACTCCTGTTTGAACATTGTTATTCTAGAGATTCCAAGCAATGCAGGCTTTACCTGGTCCAATGGCACTTTAGAGGAAACAAGAGCAGCTAGACATGATAGGTGCTATGCCAACATGCATGCGTGCCATTTGCTCCCTAGCATCTTTCACAAAAATTACGTGCTTCAAACCTTGTCTGACCGTCATTCTCAAATAATCAGGCATAATGATTTGCCCACTCATGTATGTGGGAAGACAGTCTTCAAGCTCAACATCTATTATCTCAAAGATGTTGATAGCTGCAAATAGGTTTGGGTCCACTCTGTCTTCTACGAGTCCCATGAAAACCGTTGTATATGCTCTGCCAATATCAAGTCTTTTGTGAGAAGTGGGGTCGTTAGGACTCTGGGCTTGGATTATTAATTAGTTAATAATTAATATTTTATTAATGTCCACAGAAGCCCTTGGGCTATGGGACAAACATGCCAAGTACAAATCAACAGTATTGGTAGATTCAAATTATATCAGCTAGATTTGGCACCCTCTAGGAGTTCACGAATATACTTGCCTGTATAGGGTAGCGTATCATGCTGATTAACCATGTCGGCTAGAGGTATACTCCAATCTATCATAGGGTACTTAGCACGAATGCTATCATGTTTGACACAGAAATGGATGACGTGATTTTCAGTTTCAACATCAGAGCCACAGGAGCAAATTCTTTGAGCACATCAATTTTTAGCCAACGGCCTTTCTCTATCATCAATCCATGAGAGCTCATGTGTATGCAAGCAATGGCCCAAACCAATCCAGGAGACACACCATAATGGCACAAATATGGTTCTATCTTGTGTTCTCTAATAGGGTTAAAATCCCTGATATAATAGCCAACCTTTGCCTTGTTGGTAAAATCAAAGTAAGCCAAAAAGGCTCTCTTTTTAAACCCATCACATTGACCATTAATAGGCAGGCTGAATCTACCAAACCAATTACATAGGTCTCGGTACCAACATGCTTTATCTTCTGCTACAAGTTGCTTTGAAGCATCTAAAGCATTTTTCACCAAGGTGCTATAACCCATCTCATTCTTTCTCTGCAAATACTTTGTTGTCCTGTACATAGCATATACTTCTAGAGGGAAAGATCCACTGTCAAACAACATAATTTCATATGGTACAGCCCGCTTGACCTTCAAAGTCAGGTGCATCCATGCCTTCTACAACGATTCCAGTTCATTCCATTTGGATTTACAGATAGGAGGCCCCCATATCTCACTCGCATACAGAGCCACTGGTAGCACAAATGCACAAAGGCCAAAAGGTGATATGTGCATGTTTACATACATTTGCCAATGCATAAAAAGCTTTTAAGGCAGCTGATATCCAGTGATCCACACCGTTAGTCCATACTTTACGTCCAACCGAGACCTCATGGCCAAGGTAATTATAAGAGCTCAATCGGCTTACCCTAATAGTATAATGTTGTTTGTTGCTTCCCAAAGCACAAGATACTAGTTTTGCGCAAGTTGACTGTGAGACCAAATTGCAAGCAAAAATCAACTAATGCATCAAGCTATTGCTGCAATTCTGGCTGGAGAATGAGCAAACCAAAGCAAATGATCTGCATAAAGTAGTAATATTACCATATATGCGAGAAAATGAGCAACCTGATCGTTGAAGGAACACTTCCAGCTAATCAATGTATAGCCAGAATAGTATAGGCGAAAGCGGGCAACCCTGCTTTACACCTATCTCACTAATGATTACATCAGATAAGCCTTCTGGAGTGGCAACTCTACCTCTTACTGTCTCATAAAGTCTTCCAATTGCTAGAATCCAATCACCAGGTACTCCAAGTTGGCCGAAACGACCAATAGCTTTTGACGGGGTATGGTGTTAAATGCTTTAGCAAAATCGATAAAACAGCATAACAAAGGTTTACTATGCGCGAGAAGCAGAACTTGGGAGACACGTTTAGGAATTGAAGGAATTGGGCGCCCAAGTTAAAAGCAGGACTTGCCTGGCTTAAAGATAGGGACAGGTGTTTCAAAGCTTCTTTTCGGGCAGCTCGTCTGAAGAGTCGGAGTACCGCTCTAATTTTGCTTCAGCTTGAGAATGGCGATATCATCTCCTCCCCAGAGCAGATAAAGCAATTCCTTTCAATGCATTTCAGTTCCTTCTTTGCGAAGAAACACTTTCTTTGAGGATGAAACGCAAGACATTGTGCTATCGAAAGTGTCTTCGATAATTTCTCTGCCTCAGAAACAACAGCCAGAAGTTCCACTCACCATTCAAAATCTCGAAAAAGCAGTTTTCCTCATGGGTGCCGATAAGTGTCTGGGGATGGAGGGTATCCTTGTTGATTTTTTCAGGGTCTCTTGGGATTGGTCATCGGAATTGCTTTGGCAGACATATCAGGATATGATGTAGTCACAACAGTTAGATAAGGTTCTCAACATTGACGTTATCACTCTAATTCCAAATGTCAAAGAGTCTAGAACGATTTCAGACTGGCGACCTATTACCTTGTTGTCGATTGTCTACAAAGATCATAGCAAAGGCATATGCAGAATGGTTAAAGGTGATCCTGGGGGAAACAATCAATCAGGAGCAGTCGGGCTTCTTGTTGGGTCGACATATTCTACAATGTTGCAACCACATATGAAGGTTGGGCAAGACGAACCAAGCAATGTGAAATGGAAATTGTCGAGGTCAGTTAAGGCAGCAATGGTTCTCAGATTGTGTGCAACTAGTTTGCAGGTGACACTTTCCTTCTTCTGGAGGCATCCGAAGGAAATCTTGATAGGACGAAGCAGCTCCTGGATCTCTTTTCCCTGGCATCTGGATGTTTGTTGAACTGGCAAAAGTGCAGTGCTATATGGGTGCTGGATACTCCTCCTCCAACATGCATTCAGCCTTATCCATGGTCACTTGTCTCGTCCAACACTGTCACCAGACTCCTGGACGTGCCACTTGGTATTGAGATGGATACTGCACAAGCTTGGGATTAGGTTATCCTAGGCCTTCAGCGGCATCTGCTTTCGTGGAGAGGGGCATCACTCTCTGTGGCTGGACATATACAGGTGGCCAAGTCTATGCTAAATAACACTCACATCTACATCACTTCTGCTAGCTCTAGTCTCAAAATTCAAAGAGATATGAGGCACTATATGTAATTTGGTTTGGGGCGCGAATGAAACTGGAGCAACAACAGTGTGTGCACTCAAAGAGGGAGGGTGACCTTGCTATGATGGACTTATCACTCCATAGTAAGGTATTAATCTTAAAGTTCATATGGAGAATTCTTTTTGATCAGACGCAGTCTTGTGGCATGCGTTTGCTTGTCCAGGCTTTACAACATTCTTGTGCATTTGGCAAATCCTCCCTCGTCCCTTGTTTGTCCTGGGCTTTGTTTTACCCTTGAATCCATCTCTTCATGCTTTTCCTTTCCTTCATGGAGTTTCCAAAACTTGGAAAGATGTCAGCTCATTGGTTACCTTCCATTCTCTAAATTGGTCCTAGCCCTCTTCCCCCTTTCCGTGGACATCTTTGCACACCTCCCTGACTCCACTCCTTTAGCCTCTACAATGCATCCTAAGACTCAATGCATGTGGCAATCTGCTACATAGTTCAGCTTGATGTAATGGGCGCTTCCGCTCATGGAAGGAATAAGAGACACCTACAGATTGTCTTGGCTAGATTACTACATATGGGAAAGATGTTACAGATAATATTCCCTTGTGGCCTAACTTGGGGGATGAGCATCCATCGACATAGTGGCAACTAAGGCTTCTTAAGGCGAATCACATATTACTTTGGTCTAGAGTATGGGACAAGAATGTCATACCATAGCAGTCAGTTCTCTTGTGGCAAGTTGTGCATAGAACATTGAGCACTAATGTTTGGGTCCACGCCAAGCCTCTATGTCAGTCCTCTTATGTCCAAGCACCCGAAGCAATTGAGCATTGTTTTGTACTTTGTAGTGATCTCTACCCCATCTGGTTAGGTACATATTCTTGCTTTCGTACATACCTCACAAGTCAGCAAATTCTCTTAGGCATTTTCCTTGACAGATGGCCTCGCTTCAAAAAGAGGACATTCAATATCTGCAGGGCTCTATTTTGTTGGATGATTTGGAAATGCAGATGCCATCTGGTCTTCAGAGGCTTGAGTAGCCTTTTCGTGGGCCTCTACCAACAAATGAAATCCCATCTACATGATCAGTTTTTGGCTTCAAAATTACGTCTGGATATCAAGGATGAGGTTTGGGGTTATCTCCACCTCCCTTGACTTCCCATTGTATTAGCATCTTCTTATTAATATAAGATTCCTTTGTTCTTCGAAAATAAAAATAAAAATAAGGTTAGAAACAGTATAAGATCAATAACATAGCAATAGAGCTGGAAGATGGGATAGTAGAAAAAAGTCAGTACTTAAAAATTGTGGGCCAAAAAGATAAATAAACGTACATCTCTACATTTCTTAGAATAATCTAGAACCAATATTTGGTTCTCGTTCGTGGCAACAAGAACCACCCAATCAAGCAGGAGTTTTTCCAGAAATCAACTTAAAATAGTGTTTTGCAGACCCCTTACCATCATTTGTAAAAAAGATAAACTTGCAGCGTAGAAATGGCCCAATATGCTGCTAACATTCTCAGATGAAATGATTAGAGCACGTTAATATCAAATGCATGTACTGGCTAGAGCACATTAATATCAAATGCATGTATTGGCTTTAAGATTAATAGTGAACTGCATACTGAATCTTGAAGGAAACAAATGTTTCTAGCCTTAGCTACAAACTATTGTCTAACTTGAAGGAAACAAATGTATGTAACCTGAAGTACAAATTGAAGGGAAGCAAATATATCTAGCCTTAACTACAAACTGTTCTATGCACCATCCGGAAGAAAAAAAATCAAATAATACCAACATGGTGCCTAGGTATACAACTTACCACAGAAAACTGGCCTATGTTGCTCCTGCAACAACACATGGTTCCAAAAAAGCACTTCAACAGAATTCCTTGAGCATACAAAAATTCTTCTCTGGGTACATAGTTGCTTTCCCTGAATATCAACAAACAGAAGGTGGAGACATGAAAAATCTCAATCATGATCGTTTGACAAGGGCATAGCTCCAAGGCCAATCTCATTCGGCCAAATGGCATCAAGGGAAGATCTAAGCGTCCAACAGGAATATCTTATGAAATATGCCAATGCTTCATCCCACACACTTAGGGGCAATGTACCAATTCATCCAAGAAACATGGCTGTATCATATGTAATCCGCGACCTTTACCACTTTTTAGGGCCACACAACTGGCCTTTTATAAAAGCTAGCCTATCCACGTGTCAAAAAATCTGAGCTGGTTATGGCTTAAGCCATTTGATCATGATCTACCAGACGGTCTTCAAAATTCGATGGCCGTTCTGGACCGTCGCCTAGGTTAGAGCAGAAGATGCTCCACAAAGGTATGGATCGACGCCTTATGAGACTCCACAAAAGTAAATCAGAGTTTAACTTAGCTCCTATTTATCGTAGCTCTATTTCAGTCTTAATTAAGATCATATTCAAGATCATAGTTCCCGGCATCACAGGATAATTTGAGTTGGATGTGGCTTAAGCCATTCGATCATGATCTAGAATAGACTATTTTCAAAATTCAATGGCCATTCTGGACCGTCGCCTAGGTTAGATCAGAAGATGCTCCACAAAGGTATGGATCGTAGCCTATGGTTAGGTCAGAAGATGCTCCACAAAGGTAACTCAGGGTTTTTCTAGCTCCTATTTATCGTAGCTTTACCCAGCCTTAATTAAGATCATATTCAAGATTATAGTTCCCGGCATCACAGAATAATGACATGCTGGCATTTGAGACGTGATTTACCTTGCCATGCCATTTGCATTTCGGATTCTCACTTCGGTATGGACCAACATGTCTATTTGCCAGAGTTTGCTCTGTAATCTGTGCAAGTTGATGTTTAGATGTGGTGGCGTCAGTTCTAGCTGCAAAGGCATGTGCAATGCATTCTTTAGTAAAAACCTCTGGCTGCAAAGGCATGCGCAATGCATTCTTTAGTAAAAACTTCTGCATGACATGATTAAAAGTTTTATCTGATGAACAGGGCCTGAGTGATAATTTCTCCGGTGCTAGCCTTTATATGGCAATTATACAGTCTATGGCTTTTAATTCGTCAACACAAAGGTATGCCTGTCTGTATGTCTTTTTAAGTTGTCGGCTGCCTTCAATGTGTCAAATAAGAAGGAACGATTTGAACTCAATGCACCAGCATATGGCTACGGCTCTTTTACATTAATTATTGGAATTTGAAGGACCAAAACGTTCCCCTTTGCTATGATGTAAGACAACAATGGTAGTCAATCCACATTTTGATCTACATACCTTGCTGCTGATGTGTTGCAGAGCCAAAAATTCTATATGAAAATGCAGCATTCTGTATCTCTAATGTGGCTACTCATCGCTCCTTCAGCCTGACATTTCCTTTCTAGGTTTACCTTAATCAATTATTATCAGCTCATAATGTTGCAAACTCATAAAGAGCGTATATGTGCTGGCACAAGATCAATTCTTGGTTCGTTTTTGAGGTTATGACGCTGCATATTGCTTTGTAAGCCTCCTGTCTTTTCTTGGATTATAGGGTCTGTGCTTATACTCAGTATAATAGGGTATCTCTGCATAGGCATCCTCTAAACTAGTGGCCAGACAGAGTATTATAGTTTCGTAGCTCCCCAATTCCAGGCAATTGCATCAGAATATAGGGCTGTGCATATGCTCAGTACTTCTGCATAGGGATCCTCTAAACTATTGACTAAGCTTCCCAAAGAGTACGGATGCAATAGAATTGACAATTCCTTTTTGGAACAGTTAACTATCCATTTGGCGTTACTTTATTTTCTCGGTTTAGGCTTAGTGTGATTTAGCTAAATGATGTTGAAAATTAGTTGCTCGTGTCCTTTCAAAAAAGTCTTCGCTTCCAACTTCAAAAAGTGCATGAGTCCTGTGGCGGACCCTCAGCCTGCCGTAACCTGCTGCAGTCTTGTTGCTAACTTTCTTTGTATTTTGTTTGGTGGGTAATGCCTAACTATCTAGTTCTTTCTCATTGTAACTTCTACTTTTTAAGATACTTGTTTGAGGATTTTTCATTATGCTTATGGACGATATCGCATTACGCATATGTAGGTTTTTGAAGGCAGCTCAATTGGATGGAAGGATTATCTCTTAAGGGTCTTTATTCTGGTTTAAATGGAAACGTTGCTGGAGTTCTACAGTAAGTGCTTTCTTGTTTATTTACAGGTTATAAATTTCCGTACAAAACTCTATTTCACTTTGTATCAAAGGCATGACTGTATGAAGAATCATTATATTTTAGACAATCTATGAAACAAAGCAAACAATTCTAAGAACATCCACATCTGCATGAATTTTTGGTGCTTATGACAAGCAGGTTTGCAAATGCACCATATTTTGCTCGAATTGTTTAAGCATGAATGCAAGGGAAGGAGGCACAGAGGAGGACCCTAAATGAAGTAATTTATGCCCTTTAGAACTTGGTAGGAAGTAAAGGATCATAGATGGCACAGGGGAATGCTATTCCATCAGGGGTTCAGAGGGGCCTTACATCCTATGCCTGGAGGCAATTGAGTTTGACTAACTAATTGGGTGTGTATACGAACCTGTCGAGCAGAAGCTACTTAAAATATTTTTAGGTTATTTTAGTTCAATTGCTGATCTGCCATTACATAGTTTAGCACATTGGTTCTTCTTACTTGGTAAAACTGGCCATTGAAACTTACATGATTTAAATTGAAATTCTTGTAAGAAAAGAAACCACATCTACTACCAGCTTCTACAAATTCCTGCTTTTAAATAACCATGATATATGATGAAAACAACAAAAATTGAGGACCCAGTACAACTGCATAGTACAACGGCATACAGTCCCAGATATGGTGATATGCTTGTACACAGTGTTTACTACGACAAATGGTACAGAGTTATGTAGATGCTGGTTTCTAATGGGCAGAGAGGATAAGCTGCCACTCAATAGTACAGAAATGGTTGAGAGAAACGGCCTCTCGGCCATACAGTCCAAAAATACAATGAGAACATCAATGCTTTCTGAGGGGGATGTCTGAAGTTTATTTACATTTAACTTTTATTGTCTCATTCGGAGTTATGACGATGCATATTCCTTTTCTGCGGAACTTGAGCATAGAGCGACGTGCGATTGCTGAAAGCTTATGAAAACTTAAGAGTAAGAAGTAAGAATTCATTGTTGTAGGGGTTTAATTGATGAAGGTTGTCATTGTTTTGATTCTATGTCACAAGATTATCTCTTGAGACCATTAGCAGATCATTGCAGAGGCATGCTTTCACTTTTAGGCAGAGTGTGGCAAATAGATGAAGTTGAGGATTTTCTTAATAAAATACCAATAGAGCCTGATTTGTTGAGTTGGGCTGAATTCCTGGGATGTTCTGAGTGCCACGAAAAAAATGCACCTTAGATCATATGTTTGGTGAATTTTGGGCAGATAAGAAACAATTCTCATAAATTAGTTTGAGTTCTATGATAAACAAATATAAAAGGATTCAGTCGATTAATGATCATCTTCTGGAAGACAAGATGCTTGCTGCTTATGGAAGTCAGGGTTGTTTCAATAAATTAAGTCGTGAATGATATTAGGCTGTGCTCTTGGTTTAGTGGTTGTGTTTCCAGCTCAAGGAATATCCAGAAATAAGATTGCATCCTCTCTGTGTGTCTCTGACTGCCAACTATGGCAAATAAGAACCTTCTTCCTTTCTAGAATTCTTAGTCAAGTATTCTGTTTGATTTCTCATAACCTGGTTATTACAATTTGATATTTAAAGTTTGGGGTGTTAAATCATTTCATAAATCATCACAAGAATCTTGTTGGAGACTTTCATGCTCGTATAGCTCGTAGAACTTGAAAGTTTATATTTTAAACAAGCTAAACTCTCTCTTTTTGAAGGGAAATTTATTGACTAACTAGAATGAGGAAAATATATGTCTTCTGGGGCCTGGGGTTCAATTCTCCAATCTCTTTTCTTGGGCCTTACTGCAGCTGTTGAATCTAACAGGTCAAGAACAGTGTACATAATGAATCTTTGTCCCTTTTTCATAGTAAATCTTATGCTCATGGAATCAGGGCTTTTCTATTATGCACTTTCAAATGCCAAGTATAATCATTTCAGACTTCAGCTTTTTATATTTGCTGATGGTACTCTATTTTATTTCGTAGAACTCTTGTATTTTGCTAGGAAACTAGAGGTCTTCTACCTTTGGAGTAATTAGTAGATTAAGAAAAATCAAGGAATTGCGTACCTCCTATGTGGTGTAAGATGGTCTGATGGATTTCCTTCACTTTGGTTACAAATGGGATGCAAGGACATCCCATATTTGGTATGCCACCATATCTCATATTCCACGTGTCGGTGATTCATCCATGGTTCTCCATGCCTGATTTTGTAACTTATATCCTAAGATACCATATTGAACTAGAGAAGAGAGAAGAGAATGAATGAAAAGGGATTGCATCAACCTGCCAGTAGAACTTGACTTGAAAGCTCTAGTATTGCAATGTTCTTAACAATCACTTCAGCAAAATGTACCGTGACGGAATACAATTGCTGCAAACAATGCTCTGTCATGGGAAATGCAAGCATGTGCTTATTAACATAAGCTGTGTGTACCATGATAGGTTGAAACACGGGAGTTGTTTTCATGGGAAATGCAAGCATGTGCTTATTAACTGTGTGTACCATAATAGGTTGAAACACGGGAGTTGTTTTAATGCTAAAATTTGCATATCAGTTGACAAACTTTAACCTAACTGCTAATTTGAAATTAGGTTAAAGTTTGCATGTCAATTGACACCATCTCTAGCTTATAGTGGATATAACTTATCACTTTTTGTTATCTTGCAATATTGGCCTTGTTTGATTATCTTACAATGTTGGCCATAGTTGATCTTGTGTGTTTTTTATCTTGAGCAAATGTAACATGTATCCCTGATAAAAAAAAAAAAAAAAAAAAAAAAAAAAGGGAAAAAAAAAAAATAGCAAAAAGGTGCAACAGAAGGCTTGGGCAATTTTAGGCTTGAATTCGGAAAAGGTAGTGACATCTATTAGATACGGTTTTATTATGCTTTCGAAATGGAATTGATTTAAATAATATGATAATACAAGCATCGAGGTCATAAAAGTGTGAAAGTAATGCAAAGTGTTAGCTTTATAGAGCATTGTTTTAAGAGAGGTACCAAGACAACTCAAATTCACATGAATAGTGTATGAAAAGGGCATGAGGATTTATGAGACACCGCTTTGTAAATTTTGAATCCTCTGTCTTGAATTATGTTTATTAATTCATACTTCGTATGTTGTACCAAACAGAGCAAAATTTCTACATTATATCTTCTTTTCTAGTCATTAAGTAACATGCCGCCTCCATATCTTTGAAAAAGTATTAGTCGATTCAAAGACTAGCAAAATAATTATTAAGTTTTTAACCCTATCTGCTTGATAGACTAGTTTTTCAATGCTTCTAAATCATTGTCCATGGATTTAGGTTACAGGAGGGAAAACAATGTATAGATTTATTCTTATCTGGAGGTGATTACATATAATCACTGTTGGGTATTGAAGATTTATGCGCAGTGACAAATTTTGCGTGGAATGGAAACCATTATTGATAAATCTGAAAGCATTTATGAACTCATCCCACCACCTGTTCCACCGCCGGCTAAAAAACCTATTCCTAAGGCTAAGGTAAACTAGTGTTTTTTTTCTTCTCGTTTTGAATTCAAGGAATTTCTTTGTAAGTTGAAAATGCTCAATCCAACTGCTTTTGTGTGTTGTCAGTATGATGCCAAAAAGGATACTTTCATGACCCATTTGGCAGAGGTAAGACCAGCAGCAACTTTTGGTTATCCTCTTGGATCATTGAAGCCCCATACTGAGAAATTTTTGAAAAAGCATAAACCACTCTTTAGGAAAGGTGCAAGATATTACCAACTTTTCATCTGCAACTCGTTTTTTACAAAGCATTGTCATGTGCCTTAACATCAATGTAATTATACAGATCCGGGGCTGGATTGCTGCAGAAAGGAAAAAGAGAAGGCTCCAATTCCTCACGAACCGCCGGTCTGGTATTCTTGTTCATATATAGAACTATTAAATCTTTTGATTGAATAACAGGCCATAAAAATAAATCATCTTAGCAAGCTGTGTATCTGCTAGCAGTAGAGTAAATGGTGTTTGAAAGATCATTAGTTAGACCTTATTCTTGGGTACCGGTTTTGTAGGTGATGGGCCTTAGCAGTGGAAAAAATTTCATTAATGAAAATGCTATTGAAATCATTCATGCGTGTAAGTTTCCTTTTGTATTTGCATGAAAAATAAACCAACAACTGAGAATGCTAAAGCAAAGGGGAGGGATTATGATCCTACCTTATTTAGTGTAATTTTCTCTTTAATTTGTTATCTCAGCTCCAAGGAAAGTACCAAAGCATATCCCACGCTCTGTTGAAAGGGCAGATTATGGAAAGATTCCTGGTTACCTTGTCAAACTAAAAAAGGCTGCAAGAGAAAAGCAAGAAAAAATTAACGCGTCAAATAATAAACACCCAGGGCTAGCAGCTGGCCCCACTCCTGACACAAGAAGGTTTATAATCCATCTCTATACATATTGAATAGCATTAAATAACCGATATAGAAACAAATCAAATGGTTGCGATGCAGTTTTTGCATGCATGTCTGTTGGCAAGATAGATGTAATATCCGACGACAAACAAAGAGATTAAATAAGATTTGCAGATATACAAAATGTGGTATTCTATATTTTGCAGACTCGAAGAGTCAGAAAGGAATGAGCTCATTATCTTGTTAAAAGAGAAGTGGCAACAAGTCAATCAACAATACCAAAAAGTATCCTTTACACTTGATACTCAAGCCAAGAAAGAACGAAAAGAAGAGTATGTAATATGTTATATAGTTTGAGTATATATGTCACAAGGCATGGTCAAATAAAGAATGAGGCAACTATATGAAAAGCTTCCTTCATGGATGATGCATTACGTATAAAATAGAAAGGCCTAATTGTTGGTTTCTTTAACAGGCTTGAAGACCAACTTATGCAAATCGAGAAAGATATTTTGACATTGTCACGCAGAGTGATCCTTGTTACTGATAAAGGGAAGTCATTGTCTTCTAGTAGCCATTCCAAAGGGCGTAGAAGACATTTGAAAAGTCATGTTTTTTGAAAGGTAAGTTGACCTTTCTTTCAAAGGAGTATTAAAAAAATGTGTACCATAGCAACAATCAGGAACCATTTCTTTGTCTTAAAAGCTTCAGTTGATGCCTAGAGTAAAATGGTTCATTAGATTATATTAATATGTAGCAATCAACATGCTCTTAGTGCGTGGATACCAAGAATTAAGCATTTAATATTGTTTTGTGTAAGATAAGGCGATTGGAAGAGCTGATGGCCTTTCACCTGAAATGTAGATTATTGATTGATTTATAGGTCACGAAATAAGCATGCTACGATGTATCATAGAGCTAAAAAGTACCCACACTGGATATTGGTACTTTTATAATGTCTCAATAACTAATATGTGCTAAATTAAATGCATTTATTTTGACCCACATATTAACATGCTTTTGAATCTAATTTTCAACTTTTAAATAAATTTTGAGAAAGGAAAAAAAAGGGGAAACAATACCCATTCCTAAAATACCTAGTGTAGATACTTTGTGGCAGGTTCTAAAAGTGGACCGCATTCTTATGCCCGATTGGTGCAATGGAGAATATTTTGAAACAACCTGAAACACTTGAGACATAATAACAAAAAGCAACATGCAAGTAGAGATAGATATGGCTTAGCAACAATGTCATATATAGTCTACGAGTGGGTGCGAATTAATGAAAAGAAAGATAAAATTGTAGGAACATGACAATTCTCCCATGCAAGTTTTGTATGACAATGAAGGGAGTAATCTTTATGATAAAATTGTTGAGGTAGAACATTAATGTGTCTTAAATCTTTGGTTTCTTCTTCCTCTTTCTGCTGTTGTTGTTGTTGTTGTTGTTGTTGTTGTTGTTGTTGTTGTTGTTGTTGTTGTTGTTGTTGTTGTTGTTGTTGTTGTTGTTGTTGTTGTTGTTGTTGTTGTTGTTGTTGTTGTTGTTGTATACCAAATACAAACAATCAAGCAAAAGATATATTGAATATGGTTCCATTTTTTCCTCCTCTTTTTTATTTACATTCTTGTACTTGCCATGTAATTTGGAGTGTTTAAAAATTTTAGTTTCTTGGCCATGTGGAATGTGCGGCTTTTTACCTATAGAGCAATATTCTTATTCTATCTCCTCCTTCGAGGTGGACATATATGTTGTAGCCATTTAGAAACTATTGGCATCTATTCTTTTGCACTAGGATCAAATGTTGGCCTTGCTAATTAGAGTGACTTCTTTTAGAACTAACCTAAAGTGCTAACCCTGTCCAAGTTTCAGATTGGGGTTAGTTCTTAGGCTTGGAGGGTAACCTCATCTCTGGGTGAGGCCCAAATTTTGTTGTTTCTTTGCGATCTTACCTCATTCTAGCATAGGGTTTGACCAAGTTTCAAACCTAGAAGTTTGTATTCTTAAAATGGGTCGTTGCATCTCCGATTCAACCTTGAAGTTCAATTTCAAGGCAAGTTTGAGAACACTTCTTGCTCGGGTTAATGCCATAAGAAGGTTTTCAAGGTGAAATCATGGCCATGGGGATGTACTAATTCTGATTTGCTTCTTTAGGCTAGAAACAGATTATAAGAGAACTATTGTCACTTTTTTTTTTTTTTTTCCTATCATTAAAATAATGTGTCAAAAAGCTATTATAAAAGTGACAATAACAATGACAAAATTATTGAAGTCGGAGGTGGCGCCGGAAGATAAGGCAAGCGGAAACCCTAGGCGCTTCCTAGGGCGACAACGACCGCTGCCCATCTTGTGCAGGCATATCCGGAGCTACAGCTGCTGGAAGAAGAGTCGAAATGGTTGTTGATGATCTATCACTACGTTTACTGCTCTGATAGTCCTTATACACTGGCTTGAAGGGTTCTGGTGCAAAAAGCTTGGTATTTAGAGGTATAGTTGCTGCCCCTTGTATCTTCCTTTTGTAGCAGAGCTAGGTATAGTTAACGAGAGACAATGGTGCTTCACCCAACAATCGAGTATCTATATCAGCAAATATTGGCAAGCAGCAAGCTTTTTTAAATTTCTTGGTTTTTTTAGAGCATGTGGCTACTGCCACGGCTTTATGGACTGTCCAGGATGTTATTCTTTCTTGCGGTTGCTAGAGACTAGTGCGCTGATTGTGGATGCAATTTTTTAGTTCTATATAGGCAGGTTAGTCACAAGATCCTTCTTGCTGCACTCATTATAGCACAAAGACTGCACTCACTGCAGAATGAAGACTGCACTCATTGCGGATTTTGGCAAGGCCAAGTTGTATAGGATGCAGGGCAATGCCACAGAGCTTTTATATTTCCGTCTCGTTTACTCATAGTCCTTAGGGATGCTAGAGCACTTTATTGGTGCTCTTAGTTCATCCTTTCCCTCACCCATCCAAGTTAGAGAGAGAATTAAGATTCTGGCAAAGCAAATAGGGGATATTACTCTTTTGGTTTGCCTATACGGGACAAGAGGCCCATGTCAGACTGGTTGCCTAGTCTCTCTAGGTCTTGCGATTGCCAACCTACCTCTTTGGGATGCAGCTTCTTGCTAGAGGCTGTTGCTTGATAGTTTTCTTGAAAAAGTGGCATTAACAATGTAAAGTTTTAACATGTAATTTAAGAATAGAATAAAATAGAATAGAATGTATTTTTATCGTCCACAACTAGTCTATGGGACCCAAACAAAGAAAACAGCAAGCGCATTAAGATGGCCAGGATATATCACCCAATATTATTGTGTAGAAAAAACTTAATTGCACATCCTAACGATAGGGGAGTCCGACAACAATTTTCTGAGTTATTGCTCGTCACTGTTACGCGGCCAAACTTGGCACTACTATGTTTGTTTAGCTTATGAAATTAGTTATAGTTATGCAGCTATTAAGAATGCTACCAAAGATCCAAGTTCTATAAACATCCCTATTTTTTTTGTTATACATTTTATTTTAAAAGTTTGCGCTGCAATAAAGAGATGACACAGTCTATGCAAAAAGCATGGTCGGCAATAGGACAAGAACAACTGAAAAAGTACACGGTTTAAGATTTAACAGAGTTTAAAATTTAACAGAAAAGCATCAAGGATTTGATATTTAGAAAAAAAACAACAGCAAGCAAACGAAGAAGATTTCTTGGCTTTGGCTTGAGCGCAATAAAGCAACCCTATTTTGAAGATTTTGAAGTTTTTTGTGTCGGATTCCTTTTATCTTTTGAAGCTTTTGTACTGTGTTGGATTGCCCCGAACCTCAAGGGGAATCTGAAGGATTGTAGTTTTTGGTTTGAAGAAAGTTCTATAAAAATATTTAAGGGTAGTTCTGAATTGATAAAAAGAAACAAAAATTTCTCTCTTATTTGATATGAAATCACAAGAAAATACTATGTAGAAATGACAAAGAAATAAACTTACTTACAAAAATCACAAGAAATACTACGAAGAAATCGCAAAGATTTGCAATAGAATTGCCTCTTGCCAAGAAGCCCGATTATGTTAGCCGGATCATAATTTGTTGGAGAGATCTTGCCGTTATTCTGTAAGAATACATAATTGGTCTGTTTTTAGTTGAAGGCTACTATGCATTCTTGGAAGTTCATAGCAGAATCTTTACGATGACGAAAATTACACGGCGTGCTCAATCTTAATGATACAGAGGTGTTGGCTCTGCTTGGGCTCTTGCCACTCCGGCATCACATAAGAAAGGTCTTGCACTTAATATGCTCAAATTCACAGTCTCCACTGAGTTTAAAAGGGGTCTTAGGGATTTAAAAACCTTTCAAGAAACCTTGTTATTCCTAAAACAAACTTGTATACAGACAGGAGCTGGCCAACAGTTAGCAATCAGTAAGATGAATAATCTTAAGTTGCATACTATAAACTAAGGGTTCAGATCAAAAACCTGTTAATTAGTTGCAGCAGCAATGTTTTGATGTAGAGATTGCAAACAGATGGCATGATTAAGTCGAAGCGCCTGATTACTAGGAGGTCTCAGCTTAATTACTCTATGGTCTGATCACCTTGTGCCTCTAATGTGGTTTCTTATAAGTCTAATGCAACTACTTCTCCAAAGGTTTCTTCTCTTCCAATGTATCAGCCATTTCTCTGCTGGCATTGTGGAAAGAAAGGCCATATTTGAAGAGACCACAGGCAGTTCCATAAAGGTATTGCTCAATATCGTAAAGATCAAGCACAATCCTTTGCACAACAAGTTTCAGAATGATTTTTACAGCCAGTTTCATAGTAACCATTAGAGGAGCAGGTTGTTTAGCAACCATTTGTACCAGCTCCACCAGTTTATCAGCCAATATCTACACAAGAACTTTCTGCACAAGTCCCTTATCTTTCTATTGAAGAAGTTGAAGCTCAATTTCTTAATATTGCTACAGAGTAGTTACCAAAATATATTTGGTTGGTTGATTTTGGTGCCACAAAGCATTTGGCAGGCAGGTCAGATGTATTAAAGGATCTTACACCTCTTGAGAATACAGTGGTGGCAGATGAAACTCTTGTGAAACCTCCAGCTAATGGGACTGCTACCTTGGAAATAGATAAATTCAAGAACACGTAGGATATTATATTAAATAGCTGCTAAATGTTTGATCTGAACATAGCAATCTTCATAAGCTATTTCTACTACAAATTGCATGCCCGTAGATCGAAACCCGTTTCTGACTCTTCATGGAAAGTTTTTTCTTATTTATGGTGACATGCCTAATTCACTGCGCTGACATTCTTGAGCTGCTCCTTGCTCCAGGTATTGAAGTTATTCTGCAGCATATTAACTTGGTGGTTACGTTTTTTTATTCATAGTCTCATTCAAACACAAATTACGGAAGATTTATCCAATACAGATGACATTGCACATTTTAGATACATTTTACTCTGCGGGTATGCAGTTTATCCAAGATTCCAACCATTCATCTGCTTCAGATGTGCCATTAAAGTATGCACATTTTAGACATATTTTGCTCTGCAGGTATGCGATTTATTCAAGCATTGCTCTGCTTCATATCAAGCATTGCTCTGCTTCATAAAGGTGTAGTATTGCTCATCTTCAGAAAAATGAAAGCTTCTTCAAAAAAATAAAAGTTGAAATGCTTTGGGGCAATCAGATAAGACATTGGCACATTTATTGCTTTGGGACAAGCTAGAGAGGGTTTTGACGAGGAAACAAGTTGGAGAGGTTATTGTACAGACAATTGCTTTATTATTGTTAACATAAGACATTCCATTCCATTCGGCACAATGACATGGTGAATTCGCAAGTTTATTAAGTTTCCCATCGATCCGAGCCATCGGATCGCCATTCTGGGAAGGGACGAGCGCCTATATTAGGCCATTTCCATTTTGGCTCGGTTATCGGTGTCTTCTCACAGTAGCTCTTCTTCTCCTCTCGTGGCTTCCTCTCCTCATCATCTTTCTCCTCTTCATCTTCTGGCATCTTCTTCATCTTTACCACCATCTTTTTCCAGGTAAGCTTCTGCTCCTATCTCAGGCACGATGATTCCTTACTAGGGGTGGCGAGAGCTTTTCATGTTTGATTCCGCTATCAATTGGTTATGGCTGCTCTTATTTGTTGATTTAGCAGAATTGTTTTTGGTTGATGAGCCTTTGATTATGGACTTGGGTTGTGTGGTGATTGTTTTGTCAATTAGGCTTTGTAGTACTTGTGCATGCAAATGTATAGATTATGAGCAGTGGGACTTCTCAGTACTCTTTGGTATTTGTCAAGTTGTTGTTCATGCTTGCCAAATTTCATAGTTCTATTGTTCACGGCTCCAAACGGTGTTTTTGCCATCTTCTGCAAAGGGTTTCGCATCGATCTGGTTGACCTGTTGCAGTTGTTTTTCGCATCGTCTTCGTTGGCCGGTTCCAGCCAGGCTTGCTCTGCCAATTTCTATAGCATCACTATGTGTCTCACTTGTCCTTTTAATGTTTTTGTTTTGTTCTCTAGAAATTCTTACAGATTGGCATTCACGAATTCTCGCTCATCTCGGTACTTCCTCGTCACGATTCGAGCCTGTGGTCGGAGCATCTTGGCGGCTGTGCCTACGACCCTGTTCATGCAGATCTTCCCTATTAAAACTTTTTATATTCCAGCTTCCTCTTTCGACTCTTTTTCCCTGCATTCGTATCTCCTTGGTCCTTGTAATTTTCCTATGAACTACCGATTGCCAGCCTAAACCATCGATTTGTCACAGGGAATCCAGGTCTGCGCTTCTTTTTTCTATTTCGATCTGGTAGGTTGGATTTCCACCGGGCTAGCTGGGCGTGCGCAGGAACGGAGGAGAGTTGGAGCTGCATGCTCCATATGCTTCATCGATTTTTCAGCCCCAGTCTCAACCATCGAATTGGAATTCGGTTGCACCACACATCTCTGCTTTTTTTGGACATCACCACAGAAAATTATCCTGGGCCTGTATTTCCATTGCAGATACATGTCTTCTATTGTTTTCATGTTTGACAACAATTGATGGAGTTGCCTAGAGTCTTCTGTGGTTCACGTTTCACCTGGAGCTACTTTCAGTCACCTTCTCGATGTTCATTTATCGGAGTTCCGGCATCTAAGTCACTCACTAGCTTCTCCCATGTATGTTCTTCTTTTGTATGTCTTGTGCAGATTATGTATGTTCTTCTTTTGTATGTCTTGTGCAGATTATCCCAATGGTGCTGCATTTGAAGTGGCGATTGGGTGCTGGCCTCCATTTTTTATCTCAATTCTGATCCTCTTAGATGCTTGCTATAAAGGATAAAACCTGGATGTGTAGTTAACTTAGGTCGTGTATATAATGTGATTTTCTTCTTTTCCACTATCAGAGTTGCAATTCCAAGTCCGTTATTAGCTCTGCCTTTTTCACTTATTTGTTGCAATGTGGTTCTTCCCCTCCATGCAGCTATCTAGCCTCTTTGCATTTGCAGGTTGTGGAGTCCAATTGCAGCTCTCATGTGCCCACAGATTATCTACTATCTATTTATATCATAACCTCAGTAGCCGAGATTGGTTCTCTTTTTGTAGACATCGAACTGTTCTGAGGCACAAAACGTGCTTTGGGCCAGGCTTTTTGATGCACCGGTTTGTTGCCTAGACTTCCTTCCCGCTTCTTCTTGTTGTTGCTAGTTATCGATCTGACAGATTAGAATCGGGCTGCACTGTTCCTTCGCTAGTTCCAGGTTTGCATTGGGTGGTCGGGACTGAACTCTTCACCATCATTCAGGGGTCGCCTTAGAGGATCTTTTTGCCATGCACAACCGGCACAACGGTTTTTCCATGCACCCATAACATTCTGGATTTTCTGACTTTCTTAGCATGTTTGTATGCCATTTGTGTCCTGCTTTGGGCTAGGGGATACACATTGTCACTAATCTTTTCCTTGGCCTTGCCCATATGAGTTCAGTACGTACCTCTTATATTAGAGGCCAGTTTGCCTTTGGCCTTTGGTTCCTCCCAATTCTTAACTTAGAATTTGTTTGCAGTATGTTATTATTTTCTTATTTGTTTATTCGACAAGTCCTTGGTTTTCATTCGCAGTCTCCTTACATATTAACTAGCTTTTCTTTTGTCATCACCCATGTGTATTTAGTGATAGTTTTTCCTTTATCGCGCATTGCCCTCGGCAAAATTCTCTATTCATACTATCGTATTTTTTCTTTGTCATCACACATGCACTTAGGTCATCGTTTTTCTTTATACCGTAGTGCATCTTCCCATGGCAGCCTTCCTTCTTGCCTTTTGGTTCCTTTGCACTCGTCACCAGGATCCTTTCCTCCTCCATCCATTCCACCGGCCCGGAAATTTGTTTTAGTTTTTCAGTGCATTTCTTAGCTCATCCATTTCTTTGTGGTGGGCTTACTGCTTCCACTTGTTATATGGTCTATAAGCATGCCTTTAGTCCCCGATAGCCATGCTACTATTTAAATGGGTCTATGCTCTCCTCGTGCTGTTTTTCTCTTGTTTATGTTCTGGCTCACTTTTTGCCTCATTTTCGTCTTGTGGTCGTTTACTTGGGATGTTGTCTTGTTTTCATAATTCTACGCTGCAGTCCCATGGTTTATTATCTTTTTATTGCCTATAGATTTGTGGCCACCATCTTCCGGGTTGCATTTGTCTTTTTTACATTGATGCATTCCATGTCCATGGTAGGTTGCAGTATGGCCTCAATTGCGTGTTACTTCTCCGACATGTATCTCTTTTGTATGTTATTTTTTATATTGTGGTTCCCATATGGTTATGTGGCATTCTTTTCTGCGTTTAGGTTTTCCCCATGGTGGTTTGGGTTTTATCTTTTGCACTTGTGTTTGTATCTTATGTGTGATGCACTACACTCGGCTCAGGTGGTATACGTTATTCGGGTGGTATTATCTTCTACATTCTAGGTTTCCCATAGTTGTTGGGTTTTATTTTTTGCACTTGTGGTTTATCTTATTTTTTGATGCACCGCACTCTTCAACAGTTGTCTGGGTTATTCCGGTTGATTTTCTTGTTTATGTTCTGGCCCGCATTTTTACTTTAATTTCTTTCTGTGGCCTATGTGTTGTTTCCTCGGGCTGTGCTGTTGTTTTTCTATTTTATATGCTGCATTCTCATGGTTTCCTTCTTTTTATTGCCCCGAGATTTATTCACCATATTTGCCAGGTTGCACTTTGTCTTTTTATGTCTGTTGCCAGTTGTTAAAATATTGTTACCTGACTTGTGTATGCCATCTTAGTTATTTTTAATATTGCTACATGGCTTGTGTTCCAAGTATTCCATATGTTGGGGTTTTTTTGCTTGGGGTCATGTCGATGCTTGTTGTTCACATATTTACTATGGTAAGTTCCTTCGTAGTATTCTTTTACAATTATTGATTTTTGATGGTTCTTATTTCCTCATCATTTATGCATCTAGAGTTGCCTTGACAGTGCTAGGCGTAATGGGACCTACTTTTTGACGGTTTCTTGTCTTAGAATACGTCAATGGAAACATTTTTTGCATCATATGGTGGCTCCTTCATTTTGCTTAGATACATGCGTTTTTTCTATGTGCTAAATGATTTTTATTCTATTGGTTCTTTATGGGCTATGGCTCCTCCGTTTTGCTTAGATACATGCATTTTTTTCTATGTGTTCGATGATTTTTAGTCTATTGGTCTTTTATGGGCTTTAGGTTGGTGGATCGATATCTCTGCCACTTTTTCATCACGTGGTGGCTTATTCAATTTTATCTAGATACATGAATGTGGGTATTTTCCATTTTCTATAGGGGGATTGGTTATTTATCATAAATCGACTCTTTTGGACTGTGTACATATGTCCCTGATAGAAACAATGTAGAGCCAATGTAGGGACAATGTCGATGTCCCTCAGTGATCTTATGACCCTCGTTGCTAGGGGCTACCAAGTCGTTTGGCGTTGTGTTCTTGCCATTGTTCTTTTCAGTTTTCGGTTTTCTGGCCTTAGTATTACACGTCATTTGTATTTGTGCTATTTAGCTTTTTTCTGGATACGCCGCATGTTGCGTTTGGCACTTCCTTATACTCATTCAACCTTTCACATTCTTCTCTTTGCCATGTTTTTTGCACTTTGTCATCTTTTTGCATTTGCGAGCTCTTTTGCACCATATTTATCCTTTGAAGCCTATTCACCTCGTTGGTTTAAACTTCATGTCGTATTTTCATATTGTATATTCTTTCCTTGATTTTTCAGTTATAGGGAGCTTCGTCCATTGTTTTGCCCTGCTCACTCGATCTTCTGTCGGTATATCATCTGATGTGGTTTTGGGCATTATAGCATTGTTATTAAGGGCGATCGTGTTTTACACTTTTTTCTAGCCGTTGGGCTCTTGTCTGTGGTTATTTTCTTGTTGCATTGTGCTACCATTATACCTCATATTTGTTATTTAGCTATATTTGGACACAAATTTCTGTTTATCATGTGTTTTCTTCCACCCGCTGGGTGATGCTTTTCTCCACCCCCCGGGTGATGCTATCCTCTCTTTTTTCATGAATTGTTGATTTTTTTCTCATTTCTAATCGCTCACATCAATTTAAGTGCTTGTAGTTTGCAGTTTGCCGCTTCACCATTATGCACATTCTTGTTCTCCTTAACCGTTAATGGGTGCCTTCTACATGTTCCCATTCTTCTCGCGCTCCCGGTCATTGGCGCTCCTCTTCGTCTCACCCTCGCTACGCGCTTCGTCACCTGACTCGACACCTGGCGGTTTCGCGGTGGCTGGGCTTATAGTTTATGGAGTTGCGCCTCATTTTTTCTTTTACGTTGTGCTCTGAATTACCTTTAGTTTCCTTCTTGACCTTCCTTTTGCTCGGTGTTAGTATGTCTACATTCTCTTCTTCGATCTCATTCCTCGTTTGCCAAAGTTTGTTTTCCTATTGGGGCCTTTATTCATGGCTTTATGCATATGGTATTTGTCTTCTGACATCACCACACATTTCTCCTATGCTATCCTGAACCGGACCTTTGCATTTTCACTCTCCTCATTATGAACTTCTTTGCTTTAGACTTCTTGTTGTCAACCTCTTTTTTCTTATTGACATTCCTCTGAGCTGGCTCATTCTGTTGGTGTTTGTCTTGTATTGGTAAGCTTTGAGACGTTGCTTTTTAGGTTCACATTAGCACTCTTGATATTCATCTTCCTTTATCTGGTTTATGGTTTGACCTCTTTTCCCGAATATTGACGTCACCTGCGTATGCACGATTGCACTTTTGTTTTTGACCATATATGAAGGGTTGCACTTTGTCTTCTTTATGTCTATGTATTTTTACCTTTCTATGTGTAAGTTTTTTCCTCTTTGCCTTATTACCTCAGTTACTTGTTATTCTTCCTTCTTATTTATCGTTATTGTTTATTCTTTTTGGGGCTCCAGGATGAAGGGTTCCTTTGTTGACTTATCTTCATCTAGATATTGGCCACAGGTTCGGAAGGAATAATAGCCACATTCACGGACTTCAGTCCGTAGCCATATTCACGGACTTCGGTCCGTCATCTGTCTTCAAATAAAACACCTATCCACGGACATAAATCCGTGATCTGCATTCATACCATATATGCTTTGTACGCATTAACGTGGTTGTTTTTTCATCGCCTTGTTGCCGGGGCGCTTCCTTAGATTCGTCATCGTGGCGGCGTGCTTTTCTTTTCATTGTTTTTTCTCTAATGTCCTTTCCTTTTTCAGGTCATTGAGCTGATACCGTCCATAGCAGGCGCTTCCGGCTCTTCTTCTTCAGCTTCGTTTTCTCCCCCACGGCTCGCTCGCGCTGCTGGTTCTCGTCAACGTGTAGCTTCCAGACTCTTCGGACCCTGGTTTCTTTTCTCCTCCCGCCACTCCAAATGAGACCAATTTGCCCGTGGTCATACGATTTCTTTAGCTCGCTTGCCTTCATTCGCATGCCCCGTCACTATCCTTCAGCGCCTAATTTCTACCGGTTCCTATCATCTCCTCGATCCTCCGTCCGATGGCCCTCTTTTTCGCTCCTCTCCTTTCTTTCTGCGTCCTTTATTCTATCCGACTGCTCGGGGGTGGTGCAGTGTCTTCTTGCTATCGGCTTAACCTGGAGGTTTCGCGGCGACTAGGCTTATAGTTGAGGAAGTCCTTTGGTAGTCGGCCGGTTTTGTGTCTCTCGCCATCGGATCTCCATTCTGGGAAGGGACGAGCGCTTATATTAGGCCATTTCCATTTTGGCTCGGTTATCGGCGTCTTCTCACAGCAGCTCTTCTTCTCCTTCAGGAATGCTTGTATGGTAGGATCACCCATAAGTAATTAAGACATCCATAGGTTTTGACAACCCTCCAAGAGAAAGAGCTTGTTAATTGGGCCCTTGGTAGGGCAGATCGAGGAATAGGAGTTACCCCGACTGCTATCAAGGAGATGGCAGCAGATGGCTAGGGAAGGGGATAATTTTGATCTCCATGATCTGCCTGGCAATAAATGGTGGAAGCACTTTAAGCAACGACATCCACAAGTTGTTTTGAAGAGTGCATAAACACTTGATATAACATGCACCCATGCCATGACCGAAGTAAACTTGGACAATTTCTATGCTGGGCTCACGCAAATTTTATAATGAGTTCAACTTCCCAGCCTCCAGGATATGGAATGCTGATGAGACTGGAATTCAAGCAGGGAAAGTCAAAGGCCTGAAAATAATAGGCATAAAATGGGAGAATAGGATAAATGAGGTGGTCGTGAACATGAGGGAATGGGTTATTATTGTGGTGTGTGTCAATATTCAAAAGTTTAAGATCCCTAGCATGTATAGTTTTAAGGGCACTTGACTGAGACAGGACAACATTGCAAGATGTGAAGAGGGTGCAATACATGATGTCCAGTCTTTAGCCTAGATGGCAATATAGCTATTCAAATTCTAGCTATCACACTTTGTAGCAAGAATCCCAGGTGGTGTCTCCCCAACTAGGCCTCACCTCATCATATTGGATGGTCATGGCAGCCATGTAGAGCTTGATGTGATAGTGGAAGTAAAGGATTAGGACATTCACTTTGCCTTGCTACCAAGGGTTAAATTTGCATGGCAGCCCTTCTGATCTTTTGAAGGGCACTTCCAAAACTTGCCTTTCGGTTTGAATGGCAGTTTTTAACGTTGCCAATCTGCTGCATGGTAAATTTTTTGGCTGCCACTCAATACAATAAATTAATACTCAATGACCAAACCATGAATTTGTCTTATCGAATATAATACTCAATGACTCCATATATTCATATCAAAAAGTTACAATGGCAAAGCACGACGTTGCTTTTGGTCCATCCAATTAGAAAAAATCAAATCATAATCAGCATCTACATAACTAGGTGCCGATAATGACAAAAACATCAAGGTCTTAAGTGTAGTAAGAAGTAGACGTTCCTGTCTTCATCGTTTATCAAAAATTTATTTAATCTTCTTTTTTAAAAAGAGAGTGTGTTGGGTTGCGTGCAGGAACGCCGCATGTGCACATGCGGCGTTCCCTTCTCGCTTGCGGCTTTCTTGCGGGATGCTGGTTGCCTACCTTCAATGCCGATATTTGAATCCCTCTTTGGTCCTTCCTACGAATTTTTTACTTCCTGCGAGTCTTTTTGATGTCTTATCTGGCGCCTCATATCGATTTTTGCCCTTTGATCTTGGCGCCATTCACATTTGAACTCCGAACAAGCATTTCCGTTCTGGAGAGCAAAGATCCAATTCCAGGTCGCAATGGATAACTTGAGAAGTATGCTTTATAGCAAGCATGCATTATCTTTGTATTTGGGTCGGTTTTGTTTTTCAACTACGCTGGCCATGAATGCAGGTTTTTAGTTTAAAAAAAATGCAGGTTTTTAGTTTAAAAAAAGCAAGACAAATCTAGAGTTATATTTTAGCTCAAATCGTTGGCTGGCTGGGGATCTCTTCCACTGATGCCGGATTAGGTAAGAACACTACAGAAGAAGAAGAAGAAGAAAGGACGAAAATACAGAGACAGAGCTTCAGGCTAGAATAAACGACCAAATGCAGCTGCTGAAGTTTGAGACTGGAGATGGTTTTTCATAATTTACCTGAGAAGAATTCCTCAAGAAGCAGAGAAAGATGTTGGGAAGTTGATTCAGATATGGCAGCCACATATCAAATTTTGCAAATACCCCTTTGCTTGGGCGATGTCGTCTGGCCATTAAGGCTCCTGCATACAGTTTGGAAAGAAGTCTGCCTTATGTTGGATTATGGAATGCCTTATGCAGCCGGATACAGAGTCTGCAACTCTGTCTGTAAGAAATGAGCCCAAAAAATGGGTCTGTTTGCAGATCTCGGAGTGGTGGTAGACAGATCTTTGCAAAAGCAGAATCGATTTGCTGTATCTTGAGCCAATACAGGGTCTGCACCAATGTTGTTGCAGGTTCTTCTTATGATTCAGATAACCCATTTGTTTCCATTTGCTTTCCTTCCTTGGCATCATCATTTTACTGTGTGATGTGTGATGTTTATAGAATGTTGTTTTATTGTTAACAGAATTCTGCGAAAGCAGATTGCAGATTGCAGTTAAAGCTTCGTGTGATTTGAGGTTAGTAATTGTTGGCAACAAATCGATTCACCTACATTTCTTAGATGTTAAGAATTGTCTAATGTAAGCTTCATTTATTAATCCTCTGTTGATAGCAGCATATTTGGATAGCATCAGCAGCTAGAGTAGGAAGATACAAGCAGCTAGCCACCAGTGGAGATCCATGAAACAGTAAGTGTTGTGATTATTTGCACCAAAGGACATGCTTGAGGGCCTACATTGAAGTTCAATTTGAGACCCTTGCTCTTTTTGCATTTGGACTTTGATGCAGACCGTTCTCGCACCTTTTGACATGTCACATCAAGAAGGCCTGAAATATGAGCAGAAGAGGCAGAAATTACTCAAGGCATGTGGTCTAACTAATTGTTAATGCTGATGCTAGATCATCATCATTTAGAAAGGCCTTCATTTGTTTCTGTGTTTACGTGGTTGTCATGCTTTGCAGGTCGTGGAGATCCTGCAACAAGTCATTTTGCAGAAGGCAAGACCTTGCGCAATGCTTATCGGTGAAGGTTATATTCGCTTTCCTTTTTATTTTTGCTTCTTTTGCAAACAGAAGTTTGAATTGTACGAGCTTTGATTATCTGTGATCAATATTTTTGCAGCCCTGTACATTGGGTTTTACAATCTTGCTTAAATATCTTTTGTAGATTTGGAAGTGTTAGCAACGAAGCAACAAAGCTCTTCTTCCATGTTCATTTAGCAAAACTTCTACTTAGGTTTTCTGGAAACTTTGAAATCATCACATAATGAGGGAAGAGACGATCATTACGAAATCAATATAGAGGTAACAACTGTCTTTTTTGACTACATATGCATCTTTTTTGTATCATTTTTATTTATTGTATTTGCTTTTGAAATCAATGTTAATGTGTTAATCTATTCTATTTATTACATTTGTTCCTGTTGAAGTGTTAAACAACTATTGTGATTATCTCTGCTTTCTAATGTTGTTGGCATTTTTCTTTCAAAAGGTTATAAGCTTTGGCTAATACGAGGGGCCAACATGCTTATGCGGCTCAGGAGCATGAAAAAAAACTCTGATAATACATATCTTATTGGTAAGAGTCAAGAAAAGATCTGCTTATTCTTTTAAATATATTGTAAGTTTTACTCCATGTCTTTTGCTGCAACGAGTTGTTTTTCATATGTAGAGCAGGGGCTTTAATCCAGGTACATAGCAAGATAAAATTCAGAAAAACTTTCTTCCATGAAGCACATTATCTGCTAAGTGCAACCACATATGTCGTCAACTCAAATGTAAGGGCATTCATTTTTGCATTATCTATAGAAAGTTAGAACTTCATGCTTTGTAATGGCGGGTTGTGATTATCTCAGGTCGTGATGAACTCTTTTACACTGGTCTATCCTATTAGAGCCGCTTCTATGGTACATATGTTCTCCTCAAAAGCCATCCCAGGCATTGGCCATTTCAACCATGTGAGTTTGGTGTTTTTTGTGATTTGAGAAAGTAACAAAATTAGCAAGTTACTTATTCAATCTTTTTTGAAGTCTTGCTGGTGGTTTTGCTGCTTATCTTTGCACAGAGGTGTATTTAGAGTCCAAAGGGGCATATCCAAAGTTCAAGCATCTGTGTTATACTTTACTGGGGTGCAATGGAATTGTTTAACAAGTCTCACATCTACCTATTTTCCGATCTGTTCTGGATCACAAGATAATATCATCAAAATTTGGCGACCTTGCGAAAAGATTTGTGTTACCTATGCAATTTGTATATGCTGGATTAGCCAGGTAAAGGTATTTAAAAGCGTAGAGCAAATACTCTCTACATTTTTCATTTCTTTCTTATTAAATGCAAGCTTTGACAACCATCACCTTGGTATATTCTAGGTGGAAATCCTACTACATCTTTGTTTTATTGTTGTAAAACAGTGAATTGGAATCCAGTTTGAGTTGGATTTAGCCCATATGATTTTTAAAATAGTTTAGAACACGATTCTTATGATTCTTCCTCAACCATAATCTTGGCCATTCTAGATGGAAATCCTACTGTATGCAATAAGGAAGAGCTACAAAGTGCAAACAGAGTCCATTGTATCTTTGTTTTACTGCTATAAACACCTGTATACAAAAAACAAACTCTTGCTTCTTAGAAAATGAGGAAAAAATCAAAGCATGATCATGAATATTGCTGATTGCTGCGGCCATGAACTGGAGAAGGGCATTTCGAAACCCCAAAATATAGGGGTATTTTTAATTCGTAAGTTAAGTTAACGTAATGAGAAATGCAGTTTGTATATTGTGGGTAGAAAGAGGTTTCTAAATATACATTCTCAGATACTCTTGCTCGTAATTGTCTTTGAAAAACATATGCTTTCCTTTTTTTCTATTTTAATTAAACTCTAGCCATTTGTAGTGCAAAACTTGCTCATAATTGTCTTTTCAAAACATATGCTTTCCTTTTTTCTATTTTAATTAAACTCTATAACCATTTGTAGTGCAAAAGCATTGTGTTTATTGGGAATCAAATGTTATTGGGTCCAGGATTATTGTTGATATGATTTACGAGTCCTCTTTACAATGTTAAACCAATATAGGCATGTTGAATCTTCTTTACAATGTTTAAACCAATATAGGCATGTTGAAGTAAATTTCACCTAATCAAGCTTGATTGGGATTTATATAGGCGATATATAGGCATTATATAGGGAATTTGATTGGCATTTATATAGGCATTATGTTCTCTTCGCCATGATATTGAAGTCACTCTTTTTCTTTCAAATGCATTTTGTTATGTTGAATGAATGTCTTATAATAGGTTAGAGGTGCATATCATTTCAATTATTATGTGCAATGGTAAGATATTAGGTGCATTGGTTTGAGCATGTGCATCCAGGATTTTTATGTGATTCTAATGGGACAACAAGGGATTGGACTCTACATAACAAATCATGTCATTTTTTTTGACATTCTGGCATCCCAAGTTCAACATACTCCAGATAATGTCATGTTATGGGTCTTGAAGTTCTGCCATGATTGTCATGCTTCATTCATTCAATTTCATGCAGTTTGTCCCTTCCATTTTTGTCATTTTCTCAGGTAGTGTTATGCATGTGCAACCATGGAATAATCTTTAATACGCTGCAACTTTCTCTTTCGTTCTATTTCCAAGTATGTTACTTATGTAGGAGTTGAACTTCACTAGCATTGTGTGTTTAAACAAAGTTGATTCGTGCTTATAGAATTGTCTCCAGTCTAAATCCTTAATTCCTTTTTAGACTTGGAGGAAATAAGGTAAATTTCAATTGTCAGTTCAATATCTTAATTTCTAAATATTGTATTTTTTAATCCTATCTGTTTGGATGACCATTTGAACTGTTTGGTTAGTTGCCATTGCCTTTCACATTAAGGTTTCTTGCGCAACTTTCTTATCACAAAATCGAAGACTTCTTCACTCAATTACTCTAAAATGTTCATTCATTCTTGCATCTATATTTGGATCTACATTTATTTTTGAAAATAGAAGGTAAACCTTTCAAGACTAATAAGATCTAATCACGGATTATGTTGGGGTTAAGAAGACCTGATCACGGGTGCATTGATTATAGGACTGGAATATGGTGAGTACAAGTGGAATAGTCTGTGGCAGCAATTGCAAATTAACCGAGGTCTACTGAGCATTCCAAAGTTTTTATGCACGCATAATGGGTATTGTGTTCTTCATTTTATTTTTATTTTTTTGAATTTTTCCCTTCTTGAAATAATGCTTTCGTATTGCCAATACCTGCTTCACTCCACTTGATAAGTAGGAGGCTATGTTAATTATTTTTCTTTTTTTCTCTTCAACATACAATGAAAACTTGAAAATTGATAATTATGTTATTCTATGCAGCTATAACAAGCCCTAAGTGATGACGTTAACCCCAAATTACCCCATACTTGAACATGACTTAAAACCCTACTATGCCCTATATATTGTTGTAATTTGCCAGGAACATATGTGAACGTACTACTAAAATTTGATCCGCATAGATTTTGTTTCGAAAGATGTTGGTGCAAGTTTTAACTTGAATCATCTTTGTTATTTTTTGAAGAAGATGGTTTGGCATTACATTAAATGTATTGGATCTACATGCTAATCACACAATACAAACGATGTTGTAGAGAGTGTTCTGTAAAGTTATGGTTTAAGGTCTACGGTTAGAGTTTATGGGTTTAGGGTTCAAGGACTTAGCATTTTATGAATGCTAAAGAACTTGAAGGATGTAACATGCTGCTCATAGATGAAGCACACAATTCTATCAACCATGGCTTTAGAATTTGTTTAAGATATGCTTTCATAAAGCAGGTCACTACATGCATTGATTAAGAAGAATAAATGGACTTCTATCGTCTACAGATATCAGAAGGCCTATGGGACCCATTACGAAAAATATCACAACAAGACCACTATTGTCCAGCAACAATACTCTAAACTCTATGCACTCATTCTACCCGTTCAATTCCATTATTTACACCCCATCCATGGCTAATGCCTGGTATCCCTAAACCCTACACACTTTCAATCCTAAACGCTTCATATTTGACACGCCATTACCTCATAGACATGATTACATATACCATCTTTTTATTCCACTTGCAAACTCCATTATAACTACCCATTCCAGTCATCCATGATTAATGCCCGGCATCGCCGGGCACACGTTTCTAGTACATAGTTAGTTAGATAATGTTTTGTACAGACACACATTATACATACGCGATATGACATATGATATTTGCATGGAAAAATATTTGAGATATAAATAATTAGAATAAAATATTATATACATATATAATAATGTGCATAAAATTAGAAATTTTTAAAAAATGATAGCCATTCTGTAGATTACAACCTTTTGGCATGTTATGTTTTGCTCCATTTAAAGCATCCTTCAAGAGGCTTAGGGTTGTCTATATGGTCAATAAAGGGAGAACAGAGCCAAAGAGGGAGGACATTGCAGAGTTGATCTCTGAGTAAATCGAGTGTGGCCTAACCCCAAATAATATCAAGTCAGGTTTTAGTGACTTGGCCCTTCAACTTTGAAAAGATTAAGCCAGACCAAGAGGGTTCAAGGTTTGCTATGTATGCATCCATCTTTCTAGTCATGTATGCAGCCATCACAGTCCATAGGGGCAAGAATAGAATAGAATAGAATAGAATAGGAAGAGAGGGCTTGCTCTAAATATGGGAGCGAAGTGCACCTCTTTAGTAATAGTTTCTGTCAAGCCTTGGTAGCTGAAAGCGCTGAGGCTAAGAAGCTGAAGATTGAGCAACTTGCAGCTTGAAGAATTGAGGCCGCCAAGAGGAAGGTTGAGGGAAGAGGCAGCCAAAGGAGAGCAAGGAGAAGGCTGATGCTTCTTTTGAAGCTAGTGCTGCCAGACTAAGGAACTTCATGTACCCCAGAAGTCAGTCTAGAGTTGCCTCTGTTTTTTCCTAGAAGCCTTTGAATGAGGAAGTGAAGGAGGCTTTAGATAAGGAACAGATTGAGGATGAGGCAAGGTTTGAGCCCAATTTGAGCTTGCACTCGAATCACATCCCCCCCGAGATAGACCAAATGCCCCCACATGGGAGTCCTTTCCATAGTCCTCCTATGAATGATCACAATCGTCTCCAGCAAGATGATGGGACGATGCAAGTCATGTGCAGCCTAGAAGACACACACATTTGCAGCGGTGATGCTCAAAGGAGGCAAAGTGAGTATAAGCATTAAGGGGTACCTACCTCTGGTCAGACCCGTGCCAAACTCAATCAATACACTTAGGTTACAAATGAAGAGATGGGACTTGACCAACAAGAAAGTGGAAGCCCAACAACATGCTGACATTGGCCATATGAATTCCATGAGGATGGACACACAGAGCTGAATGATGTTGCAGCCAATTCATGAACCCAACACAACCAAGTCAGGACCATAGATAAGGCAAAGATTATAAGGGAGATGGGTGGTAATTTGAGTTGGCCTTGTTATTATATATGAGGCCAGGTGCATGGACGTGGGATTTGCAAATACATGGAGGGCTAAGATGGCTCAGGAACACAACCAACCTCGAGGTTTGAAGAGGGTACCACATTTACAGTAGCAGTCACTCCAGGCCATGTATTTTTTATTTTAAAATAGTGCATAATAGGTTTCATTGACTTTGACATTCCAACCCTTATTCTTGGCAGTTATCTAAGGACAACAATGAAATGCAAGACGCCTAAGGCATGAATTCGTGTCTACTCTGTACATTATGTTATTGTTTGCAATTTGAATACAACAGGGAAAGCCTTGAAGCTCCGCTATTCAACATAATTGCACCACAACTATGCATGATGCTTGTTACTTGATTTGGGGGAGGGGGAGGAGGGGGTTTATGCCCTGCAGAACCACTCAGTGGCAACTGTGGCTAACGCCGCTCATCGGCCACCTTGTGGTTTTCTAGTGCATAAAACCCTGATGCCGATAAATTACCTAGTACGTAAATTTGTTTTTTTTTGGCATTTTTGCTTAAACGCCCGTCCAGGGCTTTGAGCACTCTGAGGCTATCCACGTTGGAGCCAGGTGGGATTTTTGTGCAAGTGGATGCCCTTTCAAGTGTTTGATTTCATCTATGGCGGTGGAAATTCCAATCATCATCGAAAGATCTCTTTGGTTTAAAATTTCCAGTTTGTTGAGTGACAATGCCAAATAGGGACAATTGAGGCAATGCAATCATGTTGCACCAAGATTAAGGTTAGATTATCTTTATAAAGCAGTGTAGCAATACTTCCTGTGCTTTTCTCGACAATTCGTCTGCAAAGTCATCATCAAAATTGATGCCCAAGTTTAGGGTTGTACCCTAAACCGAAATATAGGTATTTTAATTCCGTTTGCATATGTATTCTTCAGTAGAAGGCAAATTGGATTAGTCATAGATGAAGAAGATGCAAATTTCAACACTTCGGCCGGTGCTCTTCCAGCATTCCAGCATTAGGGATGCCTCAGTTCATCCTACAACGTCATCAAAAGACCCTCCAAGTCCTTACATTAGCCTGGAAAGGGATGCAACCAATGAAGGTTTCAGCTGTATTTAGATGTCCTATCTTCGGCGGCCACCTCTTGTTTTTTCCGGTGCATAAAATCCCGCTGCCCATAAATTACCTAGTAGATAAATGTGTGTGTGTGTGTGTGTTTTTTTTTTTAATAATGTAATAGTTTGTTGCAAGTATTAAATGTTAAATTCATTTAATCGTGAATATATACAAGAAGTTTTCGTGAGCCAGGTGAAGAGCTCAGATATGGAGAAAGCAGGGTGCCCTTTCCGCTACTGGACGACGGATCATCCTGCCATTGCCACATTCCGGTGGATCGATAAGCCATGGGGATCATCTTGGAGCTTTTTGGTCTATTCCATGGCAATATACCTAGTTTCAGTTCTTTTTCTAAGCATCCTTTTCAGGTTCAAGAAATCCCCGCTGCCGCTAGGTCCAATCCCTATTCTTCATAACCTAATCTTGTTGCTCGGATCTACGGCGATGTTTGTAGGATGTGCTCAATCTGCTACGGCAGAGGTTGAAGAAAATGGGGCAACTTGGCTGCTGTGTTTTCCAGTCGGATTTCGAGCTTCCGGTAGGGTTTTCTTTTGGTCTTATTTATATTATCTTTCAAAGATCTATGAGCTTTTGGACACTTTGATTGTGGTGCTCCGAAAGCGACGCATTACTCTGTTTCATGTTTTGGAGCATGCTGGAGGGATTTTAGTAGCCTTTTCATGGCTTGAATATGTTCAATCTTCTCAAGTTGTCATATTGCTTGCATCTACCGGACTCAGGACCTTTGTTTATGGTTATTTCTTTCTTTCTAGTCTGGGATTCAACCCACCATGGAAGAAATGTGTAACTCAGATCCAGATTTTGCAGCTATTTCTGAGTCTTACAGCATCTGCAGCTCCTCTGTATCTCCAGTATAAGGAAGGGAAGAAATGTTCTGGGCTAGACATATGCATATATAATAGTTTATACAATCTGGTGTTGATGCTCCTGCTGATGAATTACTACAGAAGGAATTACTTGGCCTCTAATACTTCCAAATCGAAAAGGAGGAGCAAAAGAGAGTAGTCTGGAACTGCCACCTAGAGCTAATTTGATTCAATCAATGCTTCATGCTGTTTCATGTGAGCATATTTATTGTTTTCGTATGACAGTTCACAAAAACAACTGTGTATCCGTGCCATATAGAAAATTCTCTTTTCCAATTAATGCAACATGGGAAAATAAGAAAATTGTAGTTCGAATGTCAAAAAAAGAAGAAAACTAGCAATAGGTAAGGGTTGGGGTAAAGGTTGGATGGGTTTAAGTGAGGGGAGAAGGGTAGATGAAGGAAAAGAAAAGCAATAGGAGGAGAAAAAATTAGAAGGAAGCGGATAGGGTTGTGCTTGGTTGTTAGGGGGAAAGATGTTGCATTGAGATGATAATTCTTCTTATCTAGACACTAAGTGTCATTGAGATTTAGTTATTTATGGCTAAACCTTGTATTATGGCTTCTTAGCCACTGGATAACAGCACATTTGGCAGCATATTCCCTCTCCATAAATCCACAACGCCCAAACGAGTCTTTTGCAGGTCAAACTGGCCCTTGTTGACCCGACTTTGAAGGGCGCATTATTAAGGCACAGACCATTGGATAGAACAGTATTCTACCTTTTGTATAATATAGTATGAAAGCAACAGAACAGATTACTGTGTAATGTTTCCGCAATCAGAAGAGTATTCTTGTAACAACACTCCAGCCAACAACATGAAGAACATCACAGAATGACATGAGCCTGGGGAATCAAACCCCAGATGAATCCAGAGCTCATGGCTTAAACTTATCTAAACCTTCACAATCCAGTTTAATTTCTGATCCTGATACAACTCAGACTTGCAACAGACCAGGGCTTGGGGAATCGAACCCCAACAAAGATCCTATGCCCTTGGCTTACCTGATGAACCAGCCTTTCAAGTTCTTCAACAAGTTTTTCTTTTGTGGCTATGGCAATGATCTGCTGCAACAATGCTCAATTCCTGCAAAACACAGATTATCCAGAAAACCTCAAGGCAATATGTCCCTCCTTTCATCTGTATTACAGAAGAAAAACATAGGTCATGCAAAAACTCTCAAGGCAAAAACATTGGCGAAAACACGAGGCTATCTGTCCCTCCTTTCATATCATCAAATACAGAGCATTTCTGGCAGTTTTTCTTCAGCCCTCCTGGCTATGGCGCCCTTTCACGGAGATGCGGAAGAGCTGGAGGTAGAAGTAATATCTGGAGGTGGAAGCAGGATCCAGACTTGGAAGAGCTGGAGTTGGAAGCCTTTGAAAACCAACAAAACATAAGCACAGCACCAACAAATCATAAGCACCAAACCGCACAAAACATGAGCACAGGACCGAACCGCACAGCACCAAACAGAGCTGGAGTTGGAAGCCTTGCTCCCCATCGCCTCCATCGCCATCGTCTCCCTGGCCGCCATCCGAGTTTGGCATCATCATCCCTGGCCGCCATCTGCCAAGGCGCCCAATGGTTCTTACAGCCATCTGCCAAGGCCAAGGCCGGCATCTGCCAAGGCGCACAAAATCTCCTATAGCCATTTTCTTCGAAGCCATCCAGAATAGAAAGCCATGTGCAGCATCACCATGTTAGGCATCGCCTGTTCCTCCTCTAAAACTGAACAAAATCAAACCCTAGATTCTGCTATTTCGAATCTGCAGTGCCACCGTCAGCAAATAAGGTATTCCAATACGAATATCAAGAATAACCTTAACAAATCATAAGTTATAAATATACGGTTTTTGATTGGGCACACATTATAGATCAAAGAAGTATTTTCTTGTACAATATTAATTTGTGTATCTACTTAAAGCTCTCTCTCACCGTAATACGTTTGTTGCACCTCTTTTTTTTTGGTCCCATAAGCCGATTAGTCTCCGTGGACGATAAAAACTCTATTTTATTCTATTCTATTCTATTCTATTCCATTCTATTCTATTCTCAATAAAGTATAGCTTCATCCCTTCGACAAAAAAAGAAAAGAGAAGAAAGTTTTTCTAGAGAATTGTTCTTTTCCCAAGCATATTTCTGAATAAAATTAGGAGGCATCTTTTAATTCCTTTCCAAACATAAATAATATGTTACAACACGATAGATGATAGATTGTAAAGGGAGCTAATCATGTATGCAATGACATTATGCTTCAACTTAAACTAAACAGTGTCTCTTGTTGATTGTGTTGGAGTACATTTCTTAAAAGGACTTCTTTGCAAGTATTACATGCAACAAGAAGGCTATTAACTAGAAGAAGAAAATACATTTTTATATTATGCTATTATGCCACATTGGTAGTATTCAAATGGACATATGATGTGCACACTACGCCACCATTACTTTATGGAGTCCTACTTCAACTACGTTACATTGAATATGACTCTGGACAGCTTTGAACTCAAGATTGCTCTAAACCTAGTGTATTTGAAAGTAGAAGATTCAAATTTGCTCAAGATACTCAAAGGACATATTAGATTTGGTATTCCCTTGTACATGTCACTAACCATGGGATGCCATCTTGTCTACTTTTGAACATGATGTATAGAATATTATGCATGGAATATTATACGACATGAGAAGCATTCATATGTAAGTACCAATTGATCCAAGTCTTGTCTCTCCACCTTATGTTGTTTTCTATGATATAAATCACAAGCCCGATGTAGTAAGGCCAATGGTAATTGTCCAAAGAAATTTTTATATGGCACCTTTATTTGTTTCCTCTTTCTTTTTTCCAAATTAAAAGACAACAAAACATTATTCATTAACATCGTCCCAAACCTACATTCAAAAGTACATTCATGAGCTCATGCAAAAGATTTCCTAGCAAATAACAAATCAAAAAGGGATAAGCTTATACTTTTCAAGTTTGAACTATAAACAATAAGACTTATTACCTCGTAGAAAAGTATTGCTTGCATGACTTCTCCATTAAATTTGCAAAATGGAGTGTAAAACTGAAAAGAAGATATTCTATCTCAATTCATGGATGGCAATTGCCTAAAGCAACCTTCAGTTGTCATAATCTTGCCAGTACTATGTAAAAGAAGAGGCATGTGTGTCATGGAAATTCTGTTTCACAAATATATGACATTACACCCCTTAGAAGACAACTAGTTTTATGCTATTAAGAGAATGTGTGACTCCATTCTACTTCTATTAATCTGGTCATGTATAATCTTTAGGACCACGGCATAAATCTCTGTGTTTGTAATACTACCTAACATCTGCTTTTAATAATACAATTCAAGGACTGCCTTACGCTGATCCTATTTAGCATTGGCAACAATTTTAAAGTCAACAATAATTGCAGTCCATGTCAACAAGTGTGGTGCCTACATATACATCAGTTGTGCCATCGTTGTGCCCTATATCAGATAATAATGATAGCACAATGCTTGCATTCTAAGCTTAGTAACTTTTACACTGCAAGCAAAACATGTTGATTTTGTATAAATAATTGTTCATCTATACAAAGAGTATTGGAGAAATCTTGAGAAACGCTTTAAGTAGCTACATGGAATGCCATTATATGGCAGAGAACATGGCCAATTGATGTCCCAGTAATCATGCTCTATGATATGTACATTCGATAGGCATGTCTCTTACAAATACTGCATTATGCTCTATCAGTATGCGAACTAAGTTTCTAAAGGCATGCCATAATAGACATGTGTTAAACAAGGTACAAAGTCTGACAACAAATCCAAAGCATCCAGAGCTTGACCTGGAGTTTTGCGTCATGTAGGAAGATTATAGTTATTTTGAAAATAACATATATCTATGGAGCGTATGAAGTAAATGTGCAAAACAACTTGTTTGCCTGCAAAATTCGTTTATGGAGGAAAATGCCTATTGTTCATATAAGATGTGCACATCCAGCGATATAAGAAGTTTCTTGGCTGTCCAGGATTCCATAAAACACTGTTGAGCTGAAATAGCACTGAAGTGGCACATAAAAGTTAGAAAAACGGAGGAATCTACTTGTTTACCTTATTATTCCAAGTGTACCATAGCTTCTAGATATCCAAAACCAAAATGAGTTTTACAGAAGCAAAGACTAGTTACTTGGTTAAGTTGGAGGTCCTCTGCGTCCAGTTGACAGTTGACGATGTGCTTCAAAATCCATAGCATCAGCCTTGTTGGTGCTAAATTGATCACAACTGCAAACTACATTACTACATGAGATAAAACTTCTCAATCCTAGCATCTTTCTTAGTGGTTGGAGCTTACCAAATTGTATCTGCTCACTATTTCAACTAATAAATGCTTACTAGCCTGTGTTGGTGATTCCATAACCTACGCCCACTTGGGGTTTTTGCTAGGCTTTTCATTTTCAACATTCAGCCCTACAAAAGGGCTCTAAATCTTAATATAGCCTAAAGGAGTAGCGGGAGCAGTGCATTTGTGCAAGAGACCCTGTGAACCAAAAGAAGTATGCCTTTTAAGGCTCGGTTTGCATCTTCAAAATCTTAGCTGATACAATAACAGAGCTAATAGTATTTCTAAATTGGCGAGTCCTAAATATGCTAAGTTTCATAATGTAAACCAGTAAGACCTTTGAAGATATATTTGCAGCTAAGGTTTTCCACAGAGGCAAATGCTATACCAACACAAAAAATGGACCTTGCTGCTCAGATTAGCTCAGGAAAAATGTGAATGCGTCTTGCCTTTTATAAACAACTCAGTTGTTCTACAAAGCTTATCAAATCTGAAAGCAGAACCGTGGTCGAATGACGCAAATCAAGAAACACAACTAACCTGATGAGGAGTACGTTTATAGTTTCCCTTGCCTATATATGTACCTAATTCAATGAATTTTTCCTAGACTAGTGTTGTGTAGTATATTTTAAAATCTAACGGTTGAAAAAAGACATAATCCAATAAATTTTATTCAATTTGCAAAATATTTTTGTACTAGTAAATAATCCGAAAATGTAAGTGTATGACACGATGAATAGCAAGAGGTCCTCCTCCAGTGGGTTCTTCGAGACAGTTAAGCAAAAGAGAGTTATTTTGCATGGCCCACTAAAGGGGGAGGTTGACTTCCCTTAAAATCTGTCTTCAGACTGGAATGGAGGTGCATCACAAGTAATTACAGCTGAATAAATCATGGTTTCTCTTATCACTTTCATTCAAGGCAATAGTAGATGTGATACCTTGTAAACTTACGCCTGCTTCCTGTTGTTGGCTTGATTGAACAAGCAATTCACATCAAAGATTGCACAATCCCTCAATCCAGCACTGTAATATGTAAACTCCTGCATAGAGAAAGATTTCTTGGCAGAAGTATGTTCAAGCAAAGGAAACAGAAGCAAAAACCAGAGGTAACTCTTTGTGGTCTCTGAATTGTACTGGTGAAGAATATTCAGGAGATTCCTGTGATAATCTCCTTTGGCCAAAATTATCAACATAATCTGGTATCACCATATTCCGCAACTTAACTGCTTCGAATCTAATGATTGTCAACAGTCTGAACTTCATTAACTTTTAGTGAAATATAGAAGGAAGAAAACCCTAGACAATAAGTAGCATGGATGTTATGTGGAACACTTTACATTCTTCTCTTCTAAGATATGGTTCTGGTGATCCATGTAGGAAATCATAGAACGGATGGCAACCACATAATTCATTCTGTAATCTGTCTCCTGTCAGTCAAACTGTTGCCCAACATATTGTTTATGCACGATCACAATTTGCTAGCCTATGGCATATACATCAAAGTGATCCTTAGATTCATAATCATAACCCCCATTTAATGGTGGCAGGTCCAAAATCAAAACAAATGCCCTAGCCTTAATATTAACATATCATATCATATGATGAATATCAATCTGCACAAGGGAAAGGAAAATAATACTCCTACTCGGTACATTTCATGAATATAATACGCAGCTTGTGCTGGTAATGCAGCCCTCTTTGATAAAGCAAAATTGGATTCTCCTAACAATAGCATTGACGGTGAACCACCTGATAGCAGCTCGCCTGATGCATGTAGACTCTGTCTTTCACAGATGGTCACACTTGGAGGTTGGTAGCACATTCAAAACCACCTGCTCAAGTCTTTTGTCTTACTCGTCTACCATTTGCATCTGCGCCATCAGCAATGTTCAAACGGTTGCCCCTATTTCTGTTTATATCAGCAATTCCAGCCAGCATATGCAATAGGTCTGTTTGAAGCACGGGACAAGATTCTCGCAAATGATTGTACCCTTCAGATTTCATCACCGCTGCAAAGAAACACAACTGTTAACTAGATGCAGAAGAACAAGAAGACCGGCTTTGTCCAAACATTAACAGAGGCTGGTGAAAAATGGCATATACTATACGCAATGAGGTTTAAAGAACTAGAAACAAAATTGTGGGACTGGAAGGAGGGTATTTAGATGCTCTCCTCATCCTTCTTAGGACCATACTAGGCAGACATTACATCAGATCTTGAATCAGAAAAGCAATCTTAAATACAAACTAGGAATAAAAACCTTAGCTAAACAGATGACATGTTAAAAGATCAAAAGAAAGTTAAAACCTCTATTTTGGCACTAGCTTAAACCATTTTGATCAAAAGATCTTATAAAGTACAGAAGAGGTCAATTAATAGATTTATAATGATGATATCTCGTGATAAAAATTTGCACTATGCTAAAAGAAGAAACAAGCCTTAACTCTAGGACATAAAATAACAAACCTTGAAGGTTTGCAGCAGCGAACTCTAAGCAAACAGTTTTTAGTTGTGATGTATGATGTTGTTCTGCAAGTGCAAGGGTTGTCGCCACAGTGTCTACTGTAATATCTTCACATAGTCTTGCCTCACACAATAATCTGAGACGCTCCAGTCCATATTGGTCCGCTGCAGCAAGCAAGTGTTGGGCTAACATGGTGGATGTGGAAGGTGAAGGTGAGCCTGTTAACTCTTTGGTATCTGGAAGTTCATCATGATAGATGAAGTGAAGCATTGCCTGAAACACAAACAGAATCTGAATGATGCATATTTCCCATGTTCGTAAAAACAGCAAAAGAAGGGATCCTGTACTAAATACTATTCCCATTACTGTTGAAAAAACAGGCATGAATTGATCCATTTACCTTGAATACAGGTGGTTCAATGTCCTGAATATGCAAAACGTCATCTTCTTTATTTCTCATTGGACCAAATAGCTGAGCTTTAAAAACAGGAGAACGTGTTGCCAGCACTAGCTTGTGAGCCCTAAAAGCCTCTCCCTTCACCTCCAATGAAATGTCTGAAGTAATATCATTACCCTCCCCTTTCAGTAAAGCTCCAAAATGTTTCCCAATGTCCGTTTCTGGGACACTCAAATGGTGTTTAATGGGGGTATGCAAGGAAGAGACCACTACACCTACAGTGCATGTAATTGCAAGGCTATCATCTTTTAAAAAATCAGATGTCTCCAGAGCAGTCCTCCTAAAGAAACGTTTGTAACCCCTGCACATTAAATAAAAACTCAACGTAAATGAGACAATTACAGGCATCATCAACACTTTACCTAAAGGGTTGTTAGAGGCTCACCACATACTGCCTCTATATTTCAGAGTGTAAGGACCGCTTTCTAAAGAGCGATCAAAATGGCTATGAACTTTATGTTTTCCTTTCCCGCTTTGGTCTAAAAGAGTAAGCTCAAAAAGCGCCCTCACATCTGTGCCCTCACTGGCAAGGGCTATAAAAACTGAAACATATAAAGAATTATCTTCAGCATTTTTGCCATCTGGATAAAAGTAGATCGCCCATTGAAAACCTGCAACTGTAAAGGTTTCGCTTGCTATATATTTCCCAACACCCATTCCTTTAACCAAGGAATATCCATTAATTGTAAGATGATGAGACCCATTTACAGTCTCTGTCACAGAACTAGACTCGCTTGCTACACTAGAAAGCTTAGAAGATGCCCGAACCCTGGATGTACTGCCTGCGATTTGCAACGCCATATTTGTTGTTACATTAAACAGGAAGGTCGGGATTGCTGTTTGTTATTGCATATTTTCCATTGTTTTTGGCATCTCTTAGAATCAACGCACATTCAGAGACGTGGGCCTTCTGCAAATCGATTCCCAATTGCCTTGAAAATCCCTCCTCGCCTCAAGCAGACAAACCCTAATCTTGCTATGTCGCGCCATAATAATACCCTTATAAAGGCCGACGGAAGAGAGTGATCCATCTTCTCTTTGTCAAGTTGCCATGTGGACCGCCACGTTGTATGACCCATCTTTTTTTTTCCTGTTCCCTTTTAGCATCCATTGTGTTGGAGAGAAATTGGCAGTACTAGGAATTTGCACCGTTGAAATATGTTTCCCTTGTTGTTACGAAATGTTAGGGCAGGTCCATATTATCACCCTTATTACATCCTATAACTTTCCTGTCCCACCTGCAGGCTGCTAGTACCACCTGGCAAGCTGCTAGTGCTCGCCGGATTGAACAAAAGGGGGTGGCACGTGCGAAATGTGGACTGCTCTAACATTTCGAGAGGAAATATTCGTTGGTTGGCCATTGTGTTGGAGAGAAATTGACAAGACTACTCAAAAATCTACGAATTTGCACCGTTAAACATGTTTCCCCTTGTTACGTATAGTTAGGGGGAGGAAATTCCAGTGTATTACTAGCCTAGATTAAAAACCTATAGTATGTGTGTGTGTAATGTTAGAAGGGATGGGCATCATTTTTTTAAAGTTGTGGTCAATATAATGCCACGTGGCATAAAATTTCCTCCCCTCTAGACTTTACGTGGGAAAATGTGTCGGAGGAGGTAATTTCGCCTGGTTCGAATCTAGCTCGCCCTAACGTGCTCGCCAGGCACTTACGAGGCGAAATTGCCTCCTCCGACATATTATCCCTAACAAAAGTCCCTAATTGCTTCTAAGGCGGGGCGGCTATCCTGCTTCTAAGGCGGGGTGGATATGTGACTAAGGGCTTAAGATGCCTTTACCTTGGTTTCTGGGATCCCCGAGGTAAAGATTCCGTCCTCCAGGATCTCGGCCATTATCAACGGGATCCTTTTAGGAGCCCCTATTTCGTCATGCTGACACATGTCATGTGGGCTACAGGCGATCTGGCCATCAAAATTCCCATTGCAGCATAGTCGTCCATGGAGGTCAACCTCCAGGATCTTTTAATGATCCCCAGTCTTAAGGATCCCGCGTCCGGTTCAATTTCAACTACACGATTCTGGCCTCTAAGATCATGGCAATGTGGTCGATATCGTCTCCAGTTTCAGCCATCTTTATCCCATCCCTCGGATCTAGCAATCCTCATTTGTGAGGTATGCTTGTACAAGCTTTGGTGTATTGTATAATGAGGTTTGCAAAATACCTTAAGGTTTGAGGCAAACCAGTATAGATATCGCATCAGATGGGATGGCAAACTAGCTGCATAATAGAATGTACAATATATAAAAACCAGAATTGTCTCTCTCATCAGATGTGGTGTATGGCAATAGTGATATTGTGGAGAACATTCGACATAGCATCGTGTTTATCTGAATGGGCTGATTGTTTTAGATGTAATTTGAATTTAATGCTTACAGGATTCCAAGCTGTTTTGTAAGGGTTGCCATCAATAAAATTAAAGTGTTGCATCCTGCTAAGACAGGCTTATCTTTATTCCACAATTTTCACGGCTCTTTCAAGAACATTAGTTCGTACCAGTTCTAAAAATGTCGTATAGTGGGCAAGTGTCCATCATGAAATTTCTCTATTTTCCTCACAGTATATGGAAGTGAATTATGCAATTCGAGTTGTTACCTTAAGGGGAAGGTGATGTCATTGAAGTTGGCCTTGAAATATCCATAAATACATGCATGGAAATTTGGGTAAGCTTGAAGTGTGCAAAATACTTTAGTGAAATATTACTTATCTTATTTATGACATGTCGTTTAGGATGTTGATACTTCACTTGCATTATATTTCACTGTGCACTTTTTTTATTCTAATTTTTCTTATTCCCTTGTTTAGGTAATCATACCTCTAAAAATAATTGTCAATTGATTCTATTTTATATACATTTTAAATTTATCGTTCAAACTCACAAGAGCACAATTGCATAGTAAAATCAACAGGATCACAAAAAATCGCAACAATTAGGAGCATCACTTTCATTCAAAACGATTTCCTTATATTTTTCTTTTCATGACAGAGTAAGATTCTAATTTCTAAGTTCATTTGGAGGATCCTTACGGATATGGTTGGCTTACCTAGAGTGCGTTTGGTGAAGCAGTCACTTGCGTATTGTGTTCCTTTTGGGAAAGCTTCGTTAAAACCTCTTCTCCCTTGGGGTCTCTTTTATCATCTATGCCCTTTTCCTAATGCGTTAGTCAAGATCCTTCCAAACCCCTTCTTTTGGATTGCCTTTGGGACAATCTATTGTAGAAGGGCTTTTAAGGATGGACGCCATTTGTTCTAAATCCAAGATTAGCAATTTGTTGTGGAAATGTGGAGACTGTTGGTAAAGAACACTAAAGAACTGGATTAAATGAGATTTAAATTCATAATCTCACACTTGCAAGTTCAATGCAGTTTATTTATATTTATCACACAATGCCTCTGATCATCATTTTGGAGAGCACCATTTTTCATGACTTTGGAAAACATGTTAGATTGCAACTTTTCATGGGTAAATTAGAATGCACATCTCTGAAGTGAAATAACTGCATAAAATATTAGAGAAGCCGTATATGGAAGGAAATGCTAATGACCTTAACCTTGCTTAGAACATGATACAAAAACTTCTAGTTAGATCTTTTCTATAATTGACTCAAGCCAAAATAGGGAACTCAAAGAAAATAACCATCATTCAATTAAATTGGGATTATGTCTTAATTTTGGGACAAATTTCATACTGCATGTTTTTAGTAGCATATTCAAATTCACGCATTTCACCTCAAAAGTATGAAAACATAATATCGTATTATTTACAAAATAGTATGTAATTGTCAAAAGCCAGACAGTTAGGTTACCCCTCAGGCAGTTAGGTTTCGTCCTCCTATATATACTCTTCCGGGCCTTTTCCATTCTTCATCAGCACATCTGTATCTCCACAGTTTTCTGTTTCGGCTCTTGCTCTTCCACCCTACCAACCACTCGCCCACCCGCCCACCCATTCTGCTAGTATATGGGGTCCTTGTGCCAGTGTATTTGGTGTGAAGGATGGCCCTCGTGCCGGTAAACTGTTGTGATGTTTGGCCCTCGTGCCAGCATTGGAAGGCCCTAGTGCCTTATGTTGTGCTGCATTATTATGTTGAGACTTTCTTGTTCCTTTGTTTCTTTGAGTTCATTTATGTTGCGGGGTTTTCTTCTGGCACTTCTTACTTGACTTGGAGTTTGTTGGTATTATTCAATTATGCAGAGTTGCGGTACATTATGATGGTTTGGAGTATGACTGAAGACTTGCGACTCGATTTGATGTGGACAAGAGCTTGTATTTTATTTCTTCATCTTGTTCAGATTTGTCTAGCTGATGTTGTGCTTATACAGTTAGTTCCTTTTCTGATTAGTATTGCTATTATGGCCAGGGTTTTTCCTTGAACCCGAAAGGACGAGGTTTTTTAATCCCGGCCATAATGGTTTCACTGACCAGCATGGCATTGTAAGCATTGTATAGCATTGTATTATGGTTTGTGCTTAGTGGAGATGCCAGTTGTGGAGCATTGTATTACGGTTTGTGCTTAGTGGAGATGCCAGGTGTGGAGCATTGTATTATGGTTTGTGCTTAGTGGAGATGCCAGGTGTGGCTTTTCTTAGCATTGTATCATGGTTTTGCTTAGTGGAGATGCCAGGTGTGGCTCAAGGGGGGTTCACAGTTTTGGGCGTATAACCCATCTGCATGCATGGGAAGGGGGTTTTTTGGACCCATTTTCGTACATATACGGTCGGCAGGGGGTCCTTTTCTGGTATTTTTTGCACTATCCTAGGTAATTTTTATTCGAAAGGGGTCAAAATTTGCTTTTAAAGATCCGTATACAGGGGGGTTTTTTGCCACCCCATGCATGCAGATGGCATATCCCCCTTATACATGAGTGAATCCCCCTTGGTGTGGCTTTTCTTTAGCTTGTATTATGGTTTGTGTTTAGTGGAGATGCCAGGTGTGGCTTTTCTTTTAGCTTGGCTCATATGCTCTCTCTCTCTCTCTCTCTCTCTCTCTCTCTCTCTCTCTCTCTCTCTCTCTCTCTCTCTCTCTCTCTCTCTCTCTCTCTCTCTCTCTCTCTGGTTTTGACAATTGAATTTATCTTCGTATAACGATAAGAAGATAACAATATTTCACAATATAGCACTATATCATAAAAACATAATGAAGAATAAGAATAAGAATAAGAATAAGAATAGATTTTTAGCGTCCACAGAGACCAATTAGCCTATGGGACCCAAACCAAAAAGAGAGCAGCAAGCCTATTGACTGACAGGATTAAAAAACCCCCGCCCCGAAGGGTTTTCGAGGGAAAAACCTTAGCAGTAATAAGTATGCTGGAAGGACACAACTGAGTCCGTGCATCCATAACCTCCTGGAGGTATGACCCCAACAAACCCACTGACGCCGTAGTCAATAACTGATGCAACGGCTGGCCATGCACTAGTAATCGAGCATATCGCTCTCGGATATGAGCAAATGCTAGGCAGATCTGGAGGACATGACATTCATCCTCAATAGCACCCTGGTGGCAACACTGGCAAACCCTTTGCTCCCGTGCTTCCCGAGCCCAACGTCCTGTTTCAATGCGGAGGCGATGTGCACCCGTGCGAATGGAAGCTACAAGTCTGCGCTTCTTCATGGGCAGCCGGGTGTACAAATCTTGGTGTGGGCCTCGTGAGCCTAGGATTGACTTCTTTGCGATAGTGTGCCCGACTTACGTCGCGTCAAAGCATCTGCATCCCAGAGCTTGCGAAGGAAAGTAGCATCTAGGTACAGCTTAAGTGCCTTGCGATCTTTCTTTGTCCTGACCTGGACACATCTGTTTGCCTGCACACCCCAGCGTGAGAACCACTGAGCTTGCTTGTCTTTCCAGCAGGATTTCAGGTGTTGAGGACCCATCGCCGTGGCCAAATCAAGGTTGGACAAGCGTGTATCAGCCATAGCGACCACCTTCTGGAAGTAAACGATATGGCGTTCCAATGCAGCCCGTTGAAGGGGCAGAAAGCCTGTCTCCTGAAGTAGGATCTGGTATGGAACTGTGGACTTCACCCCAAGGGCCCATGCCAAGAAGGCCTTCTGCACCTGCTCAAGATCATTCCAGGTGCTAAGGGATATCACCGGACCCCACACTTCTGCCCCATACAAAAGGGCCGGCTCGACCAAGGCCCGAAACAGGTGTGATTGATGGCCCCAGGCATACAAGTCTGCCTTGTGGCTGTTGTTCGCATGGCATATAGTGCCTTCAAACCCGCCGCGACAAGAGAATGCCTGTTCTGCGTCAGAAAATACGTCAGAAAAATCTTATGTGTTTTTTCGAGACCGACGAATCGGACGAAAATTTTCGCGAAAATTGGCGGTAAAAGTTCGGAAAAAAAAATTCGATGAAAAATCGGACGCGATAAATTTTCCGAAGACGAAAAGTCCGGACGAATAAAATGACGCTTAAAATCGTGAAAACCCCGAAAAATTTGTGACGCAAAATTTGACGAAAACTGTGACGAATATTTTTGCGATTAATCTGATGCAAAGTCTGACGAATAAAATGACGCAAAATCTGACGAAAAACCTGACGAAATTTTTGACGCAAAATTTGACGAAAAATCTGACGAATATTTTTGACGATTAATCTAACGCAAAGTCTGACGAATAATGTGACGAATACTTCTGACGATTAATCTGACGAAACTTCTGACGAATGTTCTAACGATTCTTTTCGTCAGTATATTCATCAAAATATTCGATTTGTTAGCTTTAGGTCAACATTACAGGTTTCCAGACTTATTTTTAGAAGTTGCATGACTTCATACATACCAAAGGAACAAGGAATGCTCATATGCATGTAGATATGAAACGTTTTACAATCTATTTCAAACATGTCGAATAGTTAGACGAGGTAAATTGTACAATGTCGTCTTGTCTTTGGAAAGGATAATTAATCGTCTTGTCTTCGGAAAGGAGAATTAATCAAGCAAGTCTTAAAGCTGACTGCAAGTGCATAGTCGCACGCTCTGGTGTTTGATGAAACAATCATATAAAGTTTGAAGAAAAAGTGTGGCATCTAAAGAAACGGAAAAGGATAAGTTCAACCCAAATCCTTTTTGTGAAAGAGAAAACCACAAAGTACCCTTACATTGTCCAGTCCAACACCAGAATGCCATGCCATACTCAAACAGAGATGTACTTCCAAATATGCAATGTATGTGTTTGCTAGACAAAATTACAATGCCATTTAGCACTCAAATAGAGTAGATGTTTTTTATACAATGTGTAAGGGCTGCATACCAAAGCAAACGTATTTTTCAAAGTTCCTTAAGAAGAATTGTCTAAGGTTCAGCATGTTCTACTAAAGTATGTTAATCCAACTTGATTCTTAAAGCATAGATTCAGTTGCGATGTTACGGACCTTAATAATAGACACCATAGCAAATGTAACCCAACATAAATACCTTCCAATTTAAGCACAAGATCAAAGCCCCACTTTGAAGCAAATTTGTGTGCATGTCATTTCTATAGAGATGCACAAATATTAGTTGAGCCAATAATTTCATTTAAATTGGCTCCGATCAGTTGCAAAGCCTTGTGCAGAGCCTCTGAATGCAAAGCCTCCAGTACAAAGCCTTCTGTAGAGCCTCCGATGCAAAAAAATCATAGCCTTACACTAAAGCCCATCTTCATCTGAGGCTATGGCCTTTGTCTACGTTTTCTGTGAGTCTGTGGCCTTCGTCTGCGTCGGCAAGGCTATGGCGGGTTTTTTGGAGGGCTATGGCAAGGATATTGCCTTCTAGGTTTTTTGTAGGACTATGGCTTTCGTTTGTGTTTCGGCTATGGCATTATGAAAGGAGGCAAGAAAGCATAACTGTGTTGGCAACACCACTTGAGGGCCGCCAAAAAAAGCACCCAAAGATTACCTGGATGCAAAAAAGTGTGTAATCTTAAGTAATCTGGGCTGACAAAGGTTACATAAAATAAAAACACTCTGAAAGGGCGAAAAATTGATGGTCTCATCTTTTTTAAATATGAAAATTTCGTTGCATGTGTTTTGGGGGTAAAGAATTTTCACCGAACCCCTCTTTTTTCCTTCTTCAACGCCCAAAAGGATATCCGGGAAACCTAATCCAACATTTTTTGGGTTGCCCCTAAGGGGGCAAACCCTTGTTTATGTGGGTTTTTGGCATATCCTAGGTATATACTGGAATATACCTAGAATATCTTTGGTGGATTTGCTAAAACCCACTATTAGTCAGAAATGCCGTGTCACCTTCCTTGTGGATGGCGGATGCTCCAACCGGGTAACTGGCAGGGCCCTTTAGGTTACTGTGCCGTTCTTGGAGCCTAAGTTAATTTGTATTCTGTCATAGGTAAGATAGCAAAGAGTTATGACGAATCAGGTCGGAAAGTAGCACTACTGAATCCTGCATGCTTGTATTTGCGAGAGCCCAATTCCACAGCTTTTGATGCGCTACGAGCAAGACATTCCTAGTTTATTGCGAAAATGCAGTAGGGACGACACCAATGGTTTGGCTAAGGGGAAGCAGATTCATGCTTATCTTACGAGAAGTGGGCTTCTACATGATAGATTTTTGGGCAATCTTGTTGTCGAGATGTATGGAAAGTCCGGTGACCTAGAAAATACTTTTGGTTTATTCAAATGTATTTCTAAACCGAATGTTTATTCATGCAATATTATGATGGCAACATATACAAGCCTTGGGCATGATGCGAAGCCCTCCACTTGTTTAGAAAAATGCCGGATGTAGGCTTAAGGCCGGACATAGTTACATGGAATGCATTGATTTCGACATATGCTCGGCCTGGTCATGTTGAAGAGGCATTCAAAACATTCACTTTCGAATGAGCAAAGAAGGTATCTATCCCGATGTTTTTTCATGGAATGCCCCGATTTACGCACATGCTCAACACGGGGTGTGCAAAAAGAGCTTTAGGTCTTTTTCAATCAATGCTGGAAAAAGGGTTAAACCCGATATTGTTTCATGGAATACAAATCATAGCGGGATATGCACAGAAAGGTATGGCGAGAGGCTTTGGAACAATTTCATAAAATGCGAAAAGTGGGTTTCAAGCCGATAAATATACTTTGATTAGCCTCGCTTAGTGCATGTGCGAACCTAGCATCTTTTGAGCATACTAAGATGATCCATTCTTACTTAGGAAATGAATTACGTTCAACTAATGCTACTTGGAATGCCCTCGTTGATGCATATGCCAAATCGGCGATATGGATTTGCGCTTTGGATGTTTTTGAACATATGAATCACAAGAATGTAATAGCTTGGACATCTATCATTGCAGGCTATGCAAAGAGGGAAATGGCAATAAAAGCGGTTCAACGGTTTCATGAGATGCGTGAGAAGGAGTTGAACCAAATAAGTTCACATTAGTGTTCATTTTGAGAGCTTGCCACGACTCTAGCTGCTCTAACAAGAGGGAAGATAATTCATTGTCTTGCAATTGCTAATGGTTTTTTTTCAGATGAAATAATGTGCACCCCGGTCAATATGTACACCAAATGTGGCGGTTTGGGGAATGCATTGAGTGTTTTTGACAGGATGCACCTCGGGAGGTGTCATTTAAGTGGACCGCAATGATCACCGGATATGCTCAAAGACGGATATGGTAAGGAAGCCATACAACTTATTCACCAATGCAAACTAGATGGCACTAAAGGCGACGATATCACTTTCATTGCCATTCTTTCTGCATGTAATTATGGAGGGATGTTAAATGATTGCCATCATTACTTTATTTCCATGGGCAATGAAAATGGCATGTCACCAACAACCTAACATTATGGATGCTCAATTGATCTTTTTTTGGGAGAGTAGGCTGGCTAGAAGAGGCACATGATTTCATTGATAATATGCCATTGCAACCAGGATGTAATTGTCCGGGCGTCTCTCGGTTAGTACCTCTAGATTTCATGACGACTTTAAAGTTTGCAAATTATGCATCAGAACACATTATTGAGTTAGAACCATTAGATGCTGTACCATATATATTGCTGTCTAACCTTTATGCTAGGTATGAAGAAAAGAGTAAACAAACAGGGAGATGGAATGGACAAATATCCTAAAATTGAGCTTCACTATCAGGATGCCAGATTCAGAGCATGTCTGATGCTAGTTCAGCGTTGGAATATCTTGCCTGCCAATGGATCTTGATTGAAAGCTGCTCTATCAAGAAAATTGATCAATGTCGGCTTGAATTTCTAAGAGTTAATGATGCTATGTGATGTGGTGTTTGAGGAATCATTGATGTGCCAGTTTTTGAAGCACAATCTTATGTTGCTATTATTGAGCTGGCAATGAAATCAGAGAACATCATTATGCGTCGGAGCTCACCAGCATTTGTCGTGCATTAGAGTTTGTTACAAAATTGAGTATAATTTTTTACATGCATATTCATCTGTTATTGATATTGCTGCTCTTCCTGTTTTTCAATCCCCCATGTAGATTTGCATGCTTATTTTGATATGCCTTGCTTTGTTGCATAATTTGCCAAGTCATTAAAGCTTGAGTCCATCATTCTCATTGTAATATCTCTGTTCAATCTCAAAGAATCTAAATGGCATACCTTAAGGTTATGGAGATCATTCTATTCACATTGTAGCTGGGAGAGTATGGTTAACTATTTCTCTTCATTTTTGCAGGCTGTCAACTTAAGTAGCTTTACAGATTAGATTTCCATAATGCAAGAGGTAATCAGTAAAACATTTTTGCTTCAATTTTTTAGCAAGCCTCCATTTGAATATGATTATTCATGCAGATACCAACAAAAGGAAAACAATGTGCACATGCTGAGATTCTAGAAGTTCTCTCAGCAGTATGAAACACATCGATTGGCATTAGCTACAACTTGGTCTCCTGTTGTATTGAGCGGGAAGAATTATAAAGGTTGCTCTAACATCAATCACATTAGAAACCTCGTGATGCTATCAGTGAGAAATGGCCCTTCCCACGTGAGAGACATCCAAACGTAGCATGGATGGCATTTCTCAAGCTGGTGGCCAAGTAAGTCTTCTGTTCTTATATTGGACTGACTGTTTCATGATGATTGAGATTGTACCACTCTTTGTTTGCTTGAATTTGGTCTTTGTTGTCGTACAGCGGAACAATGCAACAATGCAGATCTGTAGACTAAGAATTCTCTTGCCCCTTTCATGGCATAAATACTGCTACCCATTACTATGATTTTAAGGTCAATGTTCGTTTCATAACCTTTGGGAGGCTTTATTTTTTGTTCTCTTGCAAATAGTCTTGATTTCTCACAATTGGGTTTTCTCTACGAGATTGATTATGTAAACTACACAGTTTGTTGTGCCATTAAGGAAATTGTGGCAGTAAATGGAAAATCTCCAGGGCCCTAAATCCAACGGCTAGGATTTGATTTGATAACCCTATCAAATCAAGGGATTTAACTAAAAAAAAGGGCAACCCTATCAAGCTTACCCGGGTTTACCCTATCAAGTCCTGACCCTCCCATTGACCCTCCCATCAACTGATTCCTTCTGCAGATATGCACAGTGCTTGCCCTAGATTTACTGGGGCCAAAGCTTGCACTAGATAGGCCTGCCATCTCCATCCGATCAGCCTTTGTGAAAGAAGCGCAATAGCGGCATGCAAAGTTTATGGTATTTTGCTTGGCTGTGGCGACAAATATCATCAAAGCAGAAGGTTGGATTTTCTTTCACAGGGATAGTAAGCACAGATCATAAGGCAGGTCTCGGCTTCTTTTAAATGCGGATCATGGTAAGAACAGGCTTTACACACAGAGGGCACATTTGGTAAGAGATGTATCATCAGACGAATTTAGGGTAGAGGAGAGTGTCAACAATGTTTTCATGGCAAGCATCTTCGACATCAAATACAGATGGTGACAGTTCGGCATCATTGCTTTGAATAAACGGTATCGTTGTCATATTTTTTAGCTCTCAGTTAGCTAAAATAAGTAGCTGAATGGGATGTATGCTCTGTAATCTTGATCTGCTTCAGAATTTTATTTAATCGGGAGGAAGGAATGCAAAGTTAAAAGGTCATCTCTGCCCACTTTTAAGCTTGAGCATGCGTGCAGACATCAGATCTGTATATGTCAGATACATACATGGGGCTTCTTATAGTGAGGCCAAATGGTGGTCAGGCAAAAAATCTTACAAAGAAGGCAGATAACATCTTCTGAAATTCACCAATGATGTTAAAATTTGTGAAAATGGCCATCATCTACTTCACAGACGCCAGTACCAAGTATAAGAAGGTAACACCCCTAACTAACGTCTATATCCTCCAGTATGATTTAAATACAGAAGAAACAATTATGCTCCTCGGGATCCCATTTAGCTGAAAGTCTTATTCTCTTCTATTCCTTTTCTTTTGTGAATGTCTGGTGGAAGCATTCAACAAGTTATACAACCAAGTATGTCTACATGGAGTGCAATTTTTGCATCTCCTCATCCTTGCGATTCTTGTATTATTGTTGTTGTTTCAGGTACTCCGGCAGATCTAGCTGCAAACATGTACACATCATGGCAGTCTTGGTTGCAAATGGAGCTTGCTATTGACAACGGCCTTTTTTTCCTTTGCCACTAGGACAGTGATGCGCACTCTTCGATGCTGCCTGAGTTCAGCGTTGATGTCAATCCTGCACATTTTATGCATACCACAATAGAATTATAACAGTGGTTTCAAGTTAAACAGATTTGTTGATTGTCCTTATGCTCATGTTAGCTTTGCGAGGCAAATTCAAAACATACAGGATGTTATGCCAAAGATTTCTTAAATACGTTTGCTTCTCTTTGGAACCAAAGCTTTGCTAATTGCCTCTAGGCATTTTGATTTTTTATTCCCTTAATCCAAAATGGTGTACCTATTTCATGTAAAATGTAATAATCCACTTAGTTTAGAAATATAATCTTTTTCAACTTTTAGTTTTCAACTTTTAATATCTTCATACTCTTTGCAAAAGAAGTTAGTCATTTGAGGAACTAAAATTTTGGTTGGCCGCCAATTTGGATTCATGACCTATGTTGGGTGTTTTTTAATTGATGCATCTTGGAAACGAGTTTATTTCTTCAAATGCTCTATTTAGCTACAACGAAGAAGATGCAAATTATACCTAAATGATTGTGGCAAATTCAGGTCTGTTGTCTTAGAGAAAACATTGACCATGTCTTTACAAATGTAGTTGTGATAAATCAATTGATAATCACAACCTATGTTAGGTAAAGGATATTGCATGAGTTGGGTTGTTAGGTAAAGGATATTGCATGAGTTAGTTTTACGTGCCCCAGAGGTCATGTAGTTTAATTGAAGTTTTCCAGTATGTTCCAACTTTAGTAGGGGCGTGGACGAAAACTTGCCCAGAAAATGGCAGGGGAATGACCAATGCATTGTAATTAGAAGTTGTGTATTCCATAAAATTTTCCATAATACATTTTTTTGTTTTAAGGACATGAGCCTTTATTATTTAGAGAAAGTCACAAACAAAGGACAAATATATACACTTCCAACTATGGTCAACCACCTTCTAGCCTAAGAACCATCTTCACCTCTACCAATTTTAATTCAATTTTTACAGCCCAGCAATGCTCAATACCAATACGTAGCAAAATAACAGGGGTTTTTTTTTTGTATTTTTGTACGGTTTTTGCTATGGTTTTTATATGATTTGATGGGCGTATTCTGCGGGGCATACTAATCAGTACTTCTAGAGTGCGCCTCGTATTTTTTTTTTCTTGAAATCCATATCTTCACTGGTTTACCCCTTTTTGGGTTGCCCCTAGGGGGGCAAACCCTTGTTTATGTGGTTTTTGGCATATCCTAGGTATATGCTAGAATATCCCTAGGATATGCTGGTGACTGCTCCAAACCTCCTATTTCCTGTAAACTCTCGGTCAGCTGGTAAAGAACTCCACGTCTCATTTCTTTTGAAGCCAACCGGGTAACTGGCAAGGCAGGATCGGCGCTTATTTATCAGTTACCCGGCAAGGCAGGATCGACGCTTATTTATCAGTTGGGCGGTTCGATTATAGGTGGATCAGGGCAGTTTAATCCGATACCTCGAAAAAGGGCCTTATTTTGCATCTCAACTTTTTTTCCGGAATAGACTCTATTTCTTCATGCCTCCTTCCTTCCCCTTTCGTTGGATCTGTCCTTGAACAATTCAAGATTAGTTATGCTGATTGAATGCTTTTTTGCAGGCATCCTAGCATAGCGATGGTTAATATAGAGGTACATGTCTATAATTCTAGATTTATGATATGTTCATGTTTGATATCTCTTTCATAGGCATGTTTAAGTTCTAAAATCCCATGTGCGGGCATGTTTCCCATGTTTTTTTGTCCTAGGAGTGAAGACATATCTGAGCCCCATATTTCTTTATCCCATAGCATTCAGAATTGTTGTTGTTTGGTATATTCAGAATTGTTGTTGTTTAGTAGACTTATGGAAATTAATCATGGCAGATGTGAAGCTATAATGTGTAGGAGTTCTAATGGTTATTATGTTGATTACCATGACATGAGAAGCTGCTTCAGTATAAGCCTTTTACCAGGATATGCAGCATAGTAAGATGAGTTGCATAGATCAAAAGAAGGATAGTGATTTGAGGATTACAGAGATGGATTCGCTGATGGAAGAAGTAGCTGGATCATTCAAAGAAAGCTGCAAAAGTTTAGGTCCAAAGCATACAAAAAAAATTCCAATTGCAATCAGCTATAATGAAGATGATGGTTGCCCAATGTATTTAAGTGATGGTTGCTCTTGAGAAATTCATTTGACAAAGGATGCTTTTGCCTTGATTTGGCAAGCTGTCCATACTAAAGCAAAGACAAAGGTGCTGGAGAAATGACCACAGTTTTGGAAACACAACCCAGATGTCCCAACAATTAAACTATTATACCACTCAAAAGGGTGAATGCTATGGATCAAAAGGACCTTAAATGATTCCATGAATTAGACGCTAGAAATTGTCCATTGGATGATGAGGATAAAACGCCAGAAGTCGTTGAAACAGGAACCAAGCGGTCAATGGGAACGTCACTTAAGAAGATTGTAAAAGATCCCAACAGCTGAAACAATCTGCACTTGTAAAGAAAGAAGGGAATTGAGGAAGCAATAGCAAAGACATTCAACCGATTTGATAACAGACACGGCAAGGTCTTATGGCTCAAGCAAAGAGAGACGTCTTGCACAGGCGCTGAGGGACATGGAGTTCTCGACATATGCCATGCCTGAATGAAAGCAGGATGCTTTCATTAAGGCACCTTCGTCTAGAAAACAATCTCAGCTGGACATTCTAGAGCAATGGCTAAGTTTACCAATATATACATTAACAAAAGAAATTGTCAAAGCTGTGAAAGATAACCAGGCGTCCACTGTCTTGGTCTGGAAAAACAACTCAAATGACTGAATACCTGGCAGATGCTGGCTACACTTTATTTGACAAAATAGGTTGTATTGAACCTCGAAGGCAGTGTGTTGCAGAGGAGTTTGCTTACACAGGACGTGAAACAGTTATCAAATACATGACAGAGATATGTTCTTAAGAAAACAATTCTAGTTACTAACCTTTCAGAAAACTCAGTTATCATGCTAGATGAAACCCATGAACAGACTATCTATACCGAGGTGCTCTTTGCTTTGCTGAGATGTTGATTTGAGGAAGCCTTACACGTGTTTGATTGTGACATCGGCAACATATGTTCCCTAATACCTCATCATCAATTGTTGGAGGGTTATACCCAATAGAGATCTTTTATTCAAAGAACCAGCTGACAAGTTGAGCAGCATAATGACTGTGATGATTCATCTACATGTAACAGGCCTGAAGATGATATCCTCCACAGGATAAGAAGAGAATGACACAGGATGCCCACATTCAATATGAAAGGATTGACAGGCTGGTGCCAAATGCACCACAACTGCTGCTGAAGCCTCCTTGAATATCGAAAGTATTTGCCATGTCATTGATCTTGGATTTGCTAAGCAGAAAGTTCACAATCCGAAACTTGGATTAGAGTCACTAGTTGTTACTCCAATTTCTCAAGCCTCTGCAAATAGCGGGCAGTGCATGTCGGTCATAAAGGTCCTAAGTGCTACAGGCTTTATATAGAAAGTGCTTTTATCTTTAGAAAAATGCCTACAATTGTTCCTCACTGAGCAATAGATGAAGAGGGTCGAATTTGGTTGGGCAGAAAAATGGTAGAGTTCTCTTTGAATCCCTTTCGTGAAACTCTCACCATGCTGGAGGCTCAAAAATAGTTTCTATCATCCTATGCAAAGCAAGCCCAGATTGACCAGAAAAAGGCAGATCATCTACTGTTGCTTGCAATTTATGAAGCTTGGAAGACAAAGAAATTTCTAAAGTTTTGAGAATTATGTGCAATCATTGAGAAACGTACAAGGTACTGGCATAAACTTGAAATGATCAGTGCTGGCAAGAAATTCATCAAAAATGGAGTACAGGCTACCTTTTCCATGCAGCTAGAAATGATGCTTAAGAACAATACCAGACAGTAATAGAGAATGAGCATGCGTCATTCATCCACGCGGTGCACTATTTCAAAGACAACCAGATAGATGGGGCGATTCAGGTGAGATCCAATTCTAATTCTAACGGGGATTGGTTTTGAAATAACTGGACTACCACATCGACGAATAACATGGATGGACAAAGTGAATGGGTACAACTCTTAAAAGGGTTACCTGCAAAATAACCCACCAACTATTGCACAGATGAGTAAGCTTAAAGTGAGTGGGTGCAAGTGTCACAAGAATAGTATTGGCCTTTTAAGCATGACAAGATATTATCTCATCACAATTTTGGTAAGCATATAAAACATTACAACTTTGGTAATAACTTTGGTGTCATATAATTTTCCACCTTTTATTTATTAGAATGGGCTTATCCAGCATGTTATTATTCTTTTTTTGCCACTATAGAATTATTGGCATTATGGATGTAGGGAGGATGCTGTTGTGCGTAAGGGATCGATAGGCTAATGACAATGCCAATCAAAACCATGCATCTTTACAACGCCAATTCAGTCATAGTCATAAACCTGGGCAGAAAATGGCAACAGATCAGGGACAAGGATATCTCACTTCCTCCCAACATCTCGTTGCATAGTTCAATTCTCGAATAAGAAGGTGAAAAACTTTGCTAGTTATCATTGCTTGACATAATTCATTACATGATCACTATTCATTTGTACAGTACCACGCCCATTAATGTGTGCATTTATCATACTTTTGCAAGGACCTACATCAACGTATAGTATATATTGATTTGGGTTGCAATAGAGACGAAATGATAAGAAGGTTGAAAGTGAGAAGAAATATTATGCGCACAAGCGTTTCATGAATGGAGATTTAAGTTAGGACCGCATGATTTACTGCCTTTTGTATCTTATCCCATATTTTTGTTTTGAATCTAAAATCATTATAAGTTTTTTCCATGTGGTGGCGAATTTTTGTGTTCTCAACCATCCGACCCAGCTTCAGGATGTATGGTAGGTGGTGTGATGCTAGTGGTATTTTCTTGTTACAATGTCCCTCTCCTATAGTACATGTGCATATTGAAAGCAACATGGAATGAACAGTTGGAGCTTTCAGAGGTGGTGTACACAACTGTTTGATATAGATGTGAAATGCATATTTGTGTTATTTTTTAATTCAAACAAAACAGTTGTACACTTAACCGAACGCCAAAATTGTAAATAATAGTTTATAATGTCTAGTGGTGCCTCTGCATTCATATCTGTTGGCGTCAAAGTCTAGGACATAATGATAGCATTGAGCTTGTTGAAATTTGACTAAAATTTTCATAGGCAAAATTGCATGTTTAACAGAACATTCTGATGATACTCCTCTCATGCTACTTTGAATTGTACAAGAGTCTTACACATGACAAGGGGCATCTGGTGCATTAAGAACTTGGTATATGCCTTTTTTGCCTGGCCTTTGTTAGAAAGGTTTCCCAATGTGTTTTATTGTTTTTTTTTACTAGAGGTCTCACAAAGTGTAAGTGTTTGCACTTTTTGTCGTCGACACCTAGCTTGTTATGGAAACCACCATTTAGTTCTCGGGTCCAGTTTGTTAAGGCGGATAATACCCTACAACTTGGATGTTATCTCTCTCTTAAAATCATATCATCCACTTCGTTTTTGGATGGAAATGGAAACATGATTCTATTTTGTGGCAATAGAAGAGACCATAAATGTGGAAGAAATCTGAGGCAGTCTTATAGAAGTGTCAAAAATGTAGAGCCTACCACTTATTCTTGGAAGTCATTCTGGAAGCTAAAGGTTAGGACAGATAGATAGATATTATTTTAATGTCCACGGAGATCCTATGTGATTTCTTGAGGGATATGACTGTGATTAGGCTATTTACTGAGAACTAATAGTGGTATCAAAGCAAGTAAATATGCTCAGTAAGGTGTTGATGGAATTTAAACTAGTGTCAAGCACAAGTAGGTACAGGCTGAGGAGGAGTTGTAAGCATAAGGATGCAGCCTGCACATAAGATTATTAGATGATAACATGGCATTGGAGCTGCCAAAGGCTGGAGGCATTTGAGCTATTGAGCAGAGAAACAAGAAGGAATTCAATCTGCAAGAGGTAAATTGTGTAGGCTTGAATTGGCCCTTTCCAGACCTAGAATAATATTTTAGGGATCAAGGGTGAAATTCTTGTTGAATCAAGTATCAAGTATTGTATTGTTTTGAATTAGCAATTTTGATTGATTGTGAAACATGACTTTGAAGTATGATTTAAGTCACTTCACCCTCGGGTCACGGAGGGCAACCCTCCGTGCGCAACACCTTTTTTATTTTTATTTCCATGATTTATTTAAAATTTATCCCCATTGTTTTGTATTTCTATGATTTATTTAAAAGTGGTGTGCATGCAGGGCTCGAGCCCTGTTACTTTAGGGTTAGCTGAAGCGATTTAGGTATTTCCTGGTTCTGCAGGCATAAGGCAAAGCAGCAGCGATGCTGTCAAAATTCGAGTATGCAGCAAGGAATTTCTTCCTCGGTTCGTGAAGACTTGGAGCAACCTCTCAATTATGCAAGGAATTATTTGGCAGACATTCTTGAGCCTTGCATTCAACGGGTATCAGGCAAACAAAAGCGGAAGCTGGGAGTGCAAGCTGGTTGTGGAAAACATAATTTCTGAAAGCAGGCAGAAGGATATGGCCAGGATTTTTGCTCTTTGGTTGTGCTGGACGGTTGCGTAATGCTGTATAGTTGCTCTTTGGAATAGTTGCTGCTGGGGTTTTTCTGCTCATAGCAGCATGCATAATTTTACTTCATTTGGACTTGGTTGTGTTAAATGTGTTGGGAGATTTATATAGATCTGAATCTTAGTGCAATGACAGCCTGGTGCAATACTGTGAGAATAGAAATAACAATGCAGGTAAGACATAATATGAAGAATAAAGAGTGCTTTAGAGCCTTTCAAACATTTTAAAGGAAGGCATAAAGAGGGGCAACTATTGAACACTTCTGGTTATGTGCACCCGCTTCACTTTCAAAAGAACAGATGGAAGGCTTGCAAATGTCCTAAGCCATATTTGTTCTTTTTCAACCAGGTTTGAAGCACGTATTTTATTCAGCGTACATCTATTACCTACTATGATGAACACAGCTAATTACGTCCTACAAGGCCATGGCCAAAGGTCTTTAATGAATTGCAGATCAATGGCCATAGAATCCAAGCCTGGTTCTGGGGCACATCGATGACGTTTAGGTACAGGGGAAGCATCGACCTGTTATTATAAAAAGGAGAACAAGAATCATTGTATCCTGCGTGGCCACCACAGCAACCCATTCTTCAAGGCAACGACTGCTTCGACATCTTGCGACCAGACCTGCTGGTCTCAGGTAAGCACAATTTTTGTGCATCCCTTGTTCTAAAAAAGCCATGGAATACATCTCTCTTCTTATTTTTGGCAGCAACCACATCATGTTATTCTGTAGCAGGATTGTTTACAGGTTTGTTCTATCAAATATGAAAATATCATGGATAGCATTTGTGATTGCAGATACTTTGTCGTTCTACCTCTCTTAAATTTCATAATTCTAGCAGCTTCCTATCTCTCATGCTTCCTTACATTATAGGAGGGCTACTCTTCTTACTTTCAGCAGCAACCTTATCATAGTATTCTGTAGCTTATTTACATTTTTGTTCTATCAAATATGAAATATCATGGATAGCGATATTTTGTTGTTTTACCTCCCTTAAATTTCTTTAATTCTAGCAGCTTTCTATCTTTCATGCTTCCTTACATGATAGGAGGGCTATGTGGGTTCAAACCCCATAGGAAAGAACCAAGCTTGGGATTTATATTAGTTGGTATTAGTTGCCACAAGTATGGCAATGTAGCTCCGGCACTGTATGCTATGATGGCTCTTTGTATTTTGTGATATTATCTTTGCATCCTTATCTGGTAGATGAGCATCAGTTGAGCATGAAGATTTTGAGATGTTAATTCTGTTTGTTTCCAAGTTAGTATATTTCTTGTTCTTCCAATTGTGTACATCTTTTGGCATTTTTGTATGCAGGCCTTTTACGTTGCCTGCGAACATCAATATCTAGCATAACGTATTGGCTTCTATGGATTTTGTTGAATTTGCTTAGGACCTATCAAGTAGAGATCCGAATTCGCTGCTTGATGCACATAAAGTTGACATCCGAATTGGCATCCACAATGTGGAAACTATGTTCTATCTATAATGGCACGTTATACCCGGTATGGGAATAGGTTGCATCTGGCCTATTTATCAATGCGCATCCATGTACATCTCTTCAAATCTCAGAATTACACAGTAACACAATGCGGCTTATTGACTATTTTGAGAAGAATGGGGAATATCTGAATGCCAGGTATATATAGAGTGCTAGGAAATTCTTAAGCGACCATTTTTGAGAAAAATGGGTAATACATGAATGCCATGTATATAAGGAAGGAAGGAAGGAAGGAAGTTTATTTTAACGTCCACGGAGGCCAGAGGCCTATGAGACGGTACATGCAGAGAACAGGCAAAAAAGCCAAAAACTCCAACACCAAAAACAAACAATGTAACTGTACAGTAGAACCCTACTACCGGGATGAAAAAACCCCCACTTGGGAGGAAAAACCCTAACAGTAGGCTCTCAAATACCATGCCCCAGAAGAGCAAGTCTGACGGCCGAAATCTGCAGGATGTAAGCTCCCAGTCGCGCTACCATAGGTGATGCAAGTAACTGATGTAGCGGTGTGTCAGAGCATCTAAGATCAGTGTGCACTGCTCGAACATGGGCATATGCTGGGCACCGCTGGAGGGCATGGTGCTCATCCTCTATCACGTGCATCTCACAACACTGACATATCCTCTCCTCCCTGGGGATCCCGTGCCCACCATTCACCCCCCAGCGACCTGTTTCAATTCTGAGGTAATGGGAACCCGTCCTTATGGCAGCAATAGCTCTCCGTTTCTTCACAGAGATGTGTGCTTTCAAGTACCGATGGGGTCCATGCTCAAGGCCGGGATTAATCTGAGCGTGATAGTGCTCTGTCTTGGGCTTTGCAAGAGTAGAGGCATCCCACAGGGTGGCAGCATAGCCTGCATCCAATTGCCCATTCTGCGCATCAGAATCTGCCAGTGCCACCATCTGTTGGTAATCCATAGACCACCTCCTAAACCATCCCTTACGATTAAGCGTGCCATACATACCCTCTTCACCCCAATTTGGGGCCCTCCGTTAACAACACGGCACTGTGGGGGCAAGCGATGCTCATCCATCCCATCCACCTTATGGAAGCAAGTAAGATGCTGCGCATAGCGTATTTGTAAAGGCCCCGTCTCATACAACAAAATGATCTGGTGCGGTGTCCTTCACTCCCAAGCTATATGTCAAGAAAGCTTTACGCACCTTTCCAACCTATCCCACGTATTTTTGCTAATCTAATTTGGGCCCCAAACCTCCACCCCATATAGCAGCACCGGCTCGACCAAAGCCCTAAACAGGTGTGCTCTCCTCGCCCAGTCACAGAGATCTATCCGGCAACACGCGCGTTTTTGCATCATATATAAAAGCCTTCCAGCCTGACCGCTCTCCCTCTCCACACACTCATCCCACAGCATGTTAGTAGTGAAATCAATTCCCAGATACTTGAAGCTCCGCACCATCTCCACTTCCTGTCCCCTGTAATATAACTCCGGGATAGGGTGTTGCGAGGACAGGATCGCGAGAAGCTTAGTTTTGTGCAAGTTCACTGTCATTCCCGTTGCCCCACAGAACCCACTGAGGGCATCCAACTGCTGCTGCATACTGCTGGCCGTGTGGGCTAGCAAAGCTACATCATCCGCATATAGTAACTGGCTCACAGAGGTCGCATCAGATAATTGCACCCCGGCTCCCCCATGGTGCTGCATCCACGTCTCCAAGCTATCAATGTACAACCCAAAAAGCGTTGGAGACAACGGGCAGCCCTGCTTAACTCCCATAGTGCTAGCTACCCGCCGATCTTCATAAGGCAACGCAGCATAAATCCCATCATAAAGCTGGTGCACCACATTTTGCAACTCCTGTGGAACTCGCAATTCTTGCAACCTCTCGCCACAAAGATGTCTCCGGGGGACGGTATCATATGCGCTTTAAAATCTACAAAGCAAAGAATACAAGTCCTGTCGCGCATTGCGGCTTGCCTCCATCAACACTCTCAAAGTGAAGATATGGTCAGTCGTGGAGTGAGCTGGGCGAAAGCCTGCCTGGCCAATTGCCCGCACCCCTGCCTCCTCGGCCCACTTAGTGAGCTTCTTCTCCACCACCCCTGCCAGGAGCTTTGCAAACAGCGAGCTTACCATAATCATCCGGTAATTCGCGGCCATCCAGATTACCAGGCTTTATGAACAGGAACAACCTTACTAACCATCCACTCCTGGGGGAGCCCCTCGCTCAGAGCCTGGTTAATGATCACCGTCAGGGGCCCTACCACAGATGGGCCACCCCACTTCAACAGCTCGGCCTGCAGCCCCTGTAAATCCTTTGCCTTGCCATTCGCCGGATATGCGAGACCTGGCTGGACATCCTCCCGCGTGAGCTGCAGCACCTCTCCTACCTGATCCGGGACCCTGGCATTAGCTCCTGGGGGGTCATATAACTCCTGCAAGCGGTGCATCCATTGCTCCACACTTACATTACCAGCCACCTGGCGCTTCTTGTATAACACCTTACGCCAAAAAGCTTTTGGCTCTGCCATAAGCATGTCAAACAGACGCTCCTGGGTTTCTGCCATGTATCTCCCCTTCTTGGCTTTTAGGAAGAGCTTATAGTCTTGCAGGGCCTGTGGCCGCAACTGTGGATCTATGACCAAGCGCAGCTGGCTCTTTAGAGCCTTGCAATCAGCATCAAACCACGGGTTCTCAGGAAAATGCTTGGTGTCCCTCCTTGGAGGGCCCTTCACGCAAAGGAAGCCTCGGCGGTGCGCAAAGCGGCCCCCTCACCAGCCATGCACACTGTCTTGCGGTGTGTAAAAAGCTATCAAACCCCTCAGAACTCCCGCACCAACACGATTCATCTTCCCTCGCCGATAGCGTGGGATGTACGGTAACCCTCCATGCCCCCTTTGCGGTGTCTCCACTATTGAGTGCTCCCAATTCAGCGTGACATAAAGCGGGTAGTGATCTGACAAAGCCTCCTCATCCCCCTCGTAGCTTGTGCCAATGGAGAAGTGTGTAACCATGTCAAGTCTTTGCTATCTTTGGGCGAAGGTAATCCAACACACTAGCTCCCCCATCCCCGCCTATCACTCCCCGCAAGTAACACCCCCGAGGTGTGGCCATCGGCATACCATTACAAATTACCATGTCAAAACCACGGCGAGCTGGACCAGGTTGCACGCCAAATGGTCTAGCCACCATATCCCGGGAGTGCCGTGTATCTTTGAATAGCGGCTGTCTCAAACCAAAGCGGATCAGCATTATCGTCACCTTGGAAGGTCACCGATCGCAAATCTGGCCAGACGAGCATTGAAATCTCCAAGCAAAAACACCTGTCCCCTCTTTGTCTATAGCGGTCTATGTCATCATCTGAGATCCCTATACACGGATCCGGACATCTCGTAATTCGCATCATGTACCGGTAGAACTTAGAGCCGCGCATGGGGAATGTAGCAGCTAGCAAGAAACAATGGGACATGACCGGGGCTCTAATACCATTACCCACATGTAGCGATTAAATGCATCGAGACTTAAGTGTGATCTTGCATGCTAAGGCATCCCTAAAGTAGCAAGCCACCCCACCGCATTCGCGTACGCCATGGCGCATTAGCAAGTGAGAAATGCTGATATCCTCGAATGTCTGGCAATCGATGCCCTTCATACTCCCATGTCTCCTGCAGGAAGACGATGTCCATGTCTGTCGCAATCCCATTCAAGCCACTGCCCTTCTGCCACGGGAAGCCCCTACAATTCCAGGAAACAATGCGAAGACACTTTCCCTATGCTGACTGCGGCTGTGGACCCATCTGAGTGCCTGAGGACGCTGCTGTGGTTGGAATAACTCGGGCAGCCTGCTCACGGGACCCTGATGGATGTGCTGCAGTGGTGGAAGGCCTCAATCCGCCCTCTCCCTGGCCTGCCTGGCCTGATGCCCCGGGACGCTACTCGCCCGCCTGCGGCGCAAATTGTTCGTGGGAATGCCGCCTCCGCAATCGCTCGTCGGCGAGGGAGGCACATATACCTTCATCTTGCCATTAACCAAACCAGCAGCCCCTCCAGCTTGTCGAATCTCTCTTATCTTGACCAACTCTTGGCTTCTTTCCCGTTGTTGCAGTGGCGTGAGATCCAGATCCAGGTATATGGACGTACCTTTCAAGCGACTGGTGCGTTGCAACAACAAAGATTTTGCCTCCCAATCCAAGACTGCAAACTTAACTAGCCGAGGTCTCATGCTCGGTCCTCCGATCCTGACTGGACTCTTGATAACCAAATACTGTAATTGGAGCTTTGCAAGTACCATGGTAAGCTTACCTGGCAAATCCTCGCCTTGCTCCTCCGGCAATCCCCGCACAATATAACACTTATAATATACTTTGAGAGAGAGGGCTTTTGGTGGTACGTGAGGAATTTTTGCAAGAGAGGAGCTCCAGAAGGAATTTGGGTTGCAGAGGAGTCGGAGGAGGCTATCTGGAGGCAAGAGCTGGAATAGACGGCATCAAATCGTTCTTCCTTTTCAGGTGGGGTTTTGGATTTTGTGGATTCAAGTTATGGCTTGCATAGGCTGCAGGAATCAATCTGTACATGCTTTTGGATGGTAGATTTCTTCTGTGTTAGCTACGGTTGGAATTGCCGAGGCTCTAGTAAAGCCTGTGAGACGAGATTGAATATGCAGGTATCTTAGAATTAATTGAGGTGTTCCATAGAGCAACATGACAGAAATTACAGGACTTAGGCAAGCTTGGAAGATGGATTGGATTTGTTTTCATGCTGGAACCAGATAAATATAAGAAGAGCAGACAGGAAAAGGGTCTCGATTGCTGCATCGAAGCCAGGGATCATATGCCTAGATCAGGCTGGGATTTCATGAAAAGGGCCGATTTGGGCCATAGAAGGACTGAGCTGTCCTGGGCAGCAATGAATCAGGGAGATCAAGGGTTTTCCAGAGCTGCCGAACTAAACCCAACGGCCTCCTGATTGATACAAGAACAGGTCGAAATTGCTCCTAAGGAGCCGAATTGGGGTTTAACAGAGAAATTATATGTGCGTAGTTTTGGAGCTGCCACAAAAACCGTCACACCTGGGAAGAATCGGTCAGAACACTTGGAAACGACCAGGAATGGGTCGATTTGAGCCTGGAACATGCCGATTTGGCTTTTGGATTGGCCGATTTGGCCTTAGATGATCCGGGCCATGCCTAATCAGGCCGACCGTTTGGCAAAAAGACTCCTGTGTGGAGGTCGGAAGGCCAGACCCAAAATGGGTCTGCGTTTGTTGTCTTTGGTTATTTTTATTTTTATTGTCTTGCTCGTTCCTTTTGTTATTTTGTTTTACTTTGTCTTATGTTAAGTAGCAAGCTGGTGGTTATAGGGGAAATAGGAAATACAAGGAGCCGGATGAAGCACAGATTATTCAGAGGGTAAATTTGGGTGAGCTGCAAGCGGTTTGGGATAATACAATACACAGAGATATGTAATAACTTAATTGCTTGGAATAACAATTGTAAGGGAATAATGCGTAATTTGATATCCATAAGAATAATATGATAAGCATGAATAAATGTTTAAATCTATAATTGAATAACTAAGGGAATTGTGACGGCTTGCTCCCAGAGATGGGGCTTGCCTGTGTGCTGCTTGACGGAAGTTCCAGGCAGTTGCGGTCAGGGGACCCCATGGATTTTTAAGCAGGAAAAGCGTAAGTTGGAGGCGCCAGTCTGAATGCGCAATTAATTCATTAGCTAAGAAGTGGTATTTTAAATATTAAAACCTTGAAACCATATCTAAGGGAGTTTATAGTAAATAATGTTATGGAGTGAATCCTGCATCGAACTTAGGGATGGTTTGAGCACGCTACATCAACATTTGAGTTGTCATTATGGTTTTCATCATCGATCTAGCTACTTCGGCATGGTTAGGTTGTATGGGCAACCTCGACAAGGGCTAAGAGTATGATCTAGGCACATTTATAGTACATTCTCTAATGAACACACATGTTATAGTCTTGAGTTGTTCCACTGTCGTTCTTGATATTATGCATGTACTTGGAACCTCCGGGGTCGGACTTCCAGGTTCGGTGGCCTGGGTAGTTCCGGCATTCTCATGTCATTTGTGTTCTTTGTATCTATGCTCTGTGACACCGGGCGTGGCCTCCTCACGGGCGTAGCTTCCCGGTGAGGTTGTACGTCAACTCCTGTGACTCCATGGTAAGAGGTCCTCCAGCGCCAGACGTGGGCTGGGAAGGGTATGCGCATACGAGGTTCACCCCACCAACTCCGCCAACGGGGCTCGGAATGTGAGCTGGCCGGGCATTTCTCTGCTAACAGGGCCTGCATGTAGGCTGGCTGAGCTTCCCATTGTCCCGGAGCTTTGCTATGTTGTTTTGGTACTTTGGCTTTGTGTTCTTTGCTCTTGACTCTTATGGTATTTCTTTTGTCGTCATTGTCTAGCACTGCACCATAGTCTCTTGTATATTTGGAATTGTTCATGTTTATGTTACCAAGATGCCAGAGTCTCCCTATGTATGCAGTAGCAGCCACGGGATCCCCACTTAGTCACGAGGACTAACCCCAGTGAGTGCATGTGCAGTGAACCCGCAAGGTAGCGGTCAAGTTGATGGTGGCAATGTGGCCGGGAATCGTGCTTGAGTTCTAGAGCTAGCAGTTTCTGTTGATTTGCTCAGTGCTGTTGTACATGTATATTTGATAACACATTGTAAATATTTGAGTTGTTTGATTTGCTCAACTCGAGATTATAATATATTAAGCTTATGAATATGTTGAATGCATGAGCAGTGTTGTCTGTTGAGCATAAACTGTGGATTTTAATTGCAAAGGAAGATTCAATTCTTCACCTGAATTCACCTGTGCATAAATCTAGTCGTAAGTTAGACAAGATCCCGAGTTGCCAATGCATACATGTCATCAATTGAATCCATTTGCCATGGAAATAATTTGTCGTGTTATTGTGCTTTTTGGTAATTAATATTTAGGCCCATAAAGTTTACCTATGCTTGCTTTAGTTAGGGCCCGAAGGGCCTTAAATCTTTTTTAATATAACAATCAACACACAACTACCATTAACATTATTAACATAAACCATTGTATTTAACACATTTAAAATAAAATCCCCCTTAAACCCCCTTTGGTTTGGGTGCATATTCTCACAGGGGGGTTACTCCGGGCAACGAGAGCTGTCGGATGGGTATATTTGCTCTTTATTCCAAGATCTGGACCGTACATAGCGATCCTCATTTGTGGGGTATACATGTGCAAGTTTTTGTATACTGTATATTAAGGTTTGCAAAATACTATAAGGTTTGAGAGAATGTACTTAATAGTGTTATAGGCGTCCCAATATTTGCAAGTTCCAAATCATGCCCTGCAATGCTGGGCACCATAACTATCCTGTTGTAATGTATTAGTTTGTTCAAATAAAATCTTTGTAACTCCCAATATAATACAACGTACTCGTTCTTGCTTCCATGCATTGCAGTAAGGCATAGGCACCACTTTGGCACCGCCTGATTATTATATTCTTGCTATAAGAGGTGCTTCTATTCAATCATTTTTCCCAGTGGTTCTGGAAATGGGTCTGGATTATCCAAGGGACATAGTCTTACTTCAACCGAAAGATGTGAAAGACCATATGTTGCAGTTATCAAGATATTTTCTCCTGTCTTATCCGCATGGTTTCAATTTCAGTTTTGGACTTTAGGAAATCAAGGCTTCAAATAATGAGCTTGCAAATGCTGTAAATGGTTGTGCTATGGTACCTGATGAAAATACAGAGCTTCAAGATGAAGTTCCAGATTCTCAGTGTGCTGGAATTATTTTAAGCACTTTATTTAAATTGGTGCCTTTAAATACAGTTATGATGGTTATGATATATGGAGTAAGTATAAATAAAGTTATCTGGCTAATAATTAGAGTACCTTATAGATTGTAAGGGCCTCTTGGATGTAATATATTCATTGTGAACATGAATACTCATGGATGGTGGTTGCTTCATGGCTATCTCTTAGCCATTATAATTACACTTTGGTATGCTTAGATTTTGGGCATAATGTGGGTTCAAATCCCACATATTCAAGATCGTCTTCCACGCCATTCAAAATTGAGAGATATACTCTACCATAAAATGTCGAACATTAATAATGGATTCAACCTTGTAGTTTTAGAACCAAACAAATGTCTGCACACTGGGGTGTCTCATTTTCGATGTCCCTTTTGTCCCCCAATTTAGTACTAAAATCAATAAAGGTAGTTGGAAATCTTGGAGGCAATTTCAAATTTAGAAAACAAAAATAGCAATAAAAAATCGAATTCCTTGAATCTTGGAGAACCGGGCTACAGTGCGTGCATGTGTTGAGCCCCGATAAATAAAACTAAAACACCAACGAAATCATCATTCTTGCTTCTCGTCTTTCGATATGTTCAAGGTTTGAATGGAACCAATGGATTGTGTTTCTTTTTCCTATTTGCAACATTCAATTTGTGAGTTATTAGCGTATTTGAATGCCTTGCCTTATGAATTATGAATTGGGCATGGAAATAACATTCCACTGATATGTTTGAGTCCAGTTTTTTGGGTTGCCCCTAAAGGGAAAACCCTCATCCATGTGGGTTTGTGGGATATTCCAAGTATATGTCAGTATATGCTCGAAAACATGACTTTGAAGTGTGATTTAAGCATGACTTTGAAGTGTGTTTGAAGTGTGCTGTACAAATATTAGGCTAGATTGCACGAAATACATCTGCCAACGGAAAAGGTGGAAATCTTTCATAATGGAAGGCACCAGTGTGTAACAGCCATTGCATTTAGCATCAAACGTCCACTGACAAGTAAACCAATAAACAAATCAATGCAAACACGTGTACAGGAATAGTAGTGAGAAAGTCAAGTGGAATAGAACGTGATAGGAGTTTCAGATAGGAAATCAGTTATGACAACATGAATATGAGTCTGTGCGCTCTATGAGAAGTTGGGGCAACAGTATCCCTCTTGCATCAGTGTGAGAAGTTGGGACAACAATATCCCTCTTGCATCAACAGGATTTAGCTCCGTTATTTCTGAACCATCAACATGAACATCAGCAAGAACATCAAAATTTTTAGTACATATCAGAATTTGAGGTGAACCATCAATATGAACATTAACAAGAACGTCAAATTTATTAGTTAGAATTTGAGGTGAACCATCAATATGAACATCAACAACAATGTCAAATTTATTATTAGTACAAGTGAACCGTCAATGTAAAAATTAGCATGAACATCAAATTTATTTGTACATATATCAGAATTTGAAGTCTAGTTGATGAAGTTTTAGGGTGGTTAGACTGATCTAAATATGCACTTGAATGAAAATTAAGTTTGCCTTTGTCAAATGATGACATATTAGGATGGGCCTTTAGTATTTGTTGCAATATTTTGGGTTGCCCCTAAGGGGGCAAATCCTTGTCCATGTGGGGTTTGTGGTATATTCCAGGTATATGCTAGTATATGCCCGGAATATGCCAATAACTGCTACAAACCCATTATTGGCTGTAAACTGGCGGTCATTTCTGTTTCTGGGGAGGCACTCTGGAAACAGGCTAACCGGTGTTTTGGCGATGGTGGCTATCCCCTTTGGTAGACATGTCTGCAAATCCTACACACACCCACGTCTCCAAAACATCTCCGGCTGGAGCCTGCCCACTAAACTCTTTCCTGCTTGCTCCTCATGGAGGAGCCCATGCTCATGTATACCTTCATCATTTTAGTGAGCGAATGATTGTTGCATTTCGAGGCACTGCTGAATTTCAAAAGACGGAATGTCGGATCTTTGCACAGGCCAGAACATGTTCGGTCAAGGATTTCCAGGTATTCCCTTTGTACGCTCTGGCATATGCTCCATGTTTGCCAATGAAACCCTAGATAACTATTCCCAGGCAGTGAAATATACAAAGCAAGCTTTAGCAGCCTATCCTAGTAGATCTTTGTTGCTCACAGATCATAGTTTGGGTGCTGGACTTGCCCTTTTGGATTCTGCAAATTTTTCTAACAGATTAGTGCTCCCTATTGTTGGATTCAGTGCCCCTGGTCTATCAGAGTTACCTAAAAGATGGAATTTGGAACTTAAGGCTGCTCAAGAGCATATGGTCTTTGTAATAGGGGATAAATGAAATGTAGTCATTAGATAAGCTTGGAATAGGCAGGTTGGCATTATTGGTTTGTATCAGACCTAGAAAATCCCTCATTGTAGTGTTTGCTTACAATGCCATTTCTAGGATTAATATATTAGATCTACTAAGGCCTTCCAAGGATCTTGACTCCTTAACTTGTTTCTTTGAGAGCCACTACTTAAAACATTTGATTAGCCTTATATACCAAGGTTCAAGACTTGTGTGCCAAATAGCGAATCTCAATCAGTGCATGTGCTTCAGGCTGACTTCACAATTTAATATTGTATATCTATTAAAAATAAGAAATGCAAAAATGCATGTAATATGGAATTAAATCATGGAATTCGATATTCAAAAATGCATGCAAACTGACATCCCGAATCGAGTCGGGGCGATCATAGCATATAAAATATGCAGGGCCTCAATGGTACCAATTTCCTGCTCACACTATTTTCTTCAAATTCCATAAATTACTCAACAATTTAGAGCTATGAAACGGCAATAAGCTTCATTGAATCAGATACCAAATGCCATTTATACGAACAGAATTAAGGCATAAGGTAAAGGATGCTTCCCGTATATTACAAATCATAAATATAAACATATATGGGTAAATTCTACAAGAAAATGCTTCAAGAAAGCTTAATATCCCATCGATCCGAGACATCGGATCGCCATTCTAGAATGGGACGAGCATGCATGTTTTGCATGCATGCGGGCGGCGCATGCCTATTCTGGTTGGGAGTTCGCTATTTTAGGCGCGTTTCTGCTTCGACTTCTCATCGGCGCTTCCTCTTCTCTCTCAGCAGTACCTTATTCTCTTTGAATTGTTTTCAGGCAGGGGAGGGGCTTCTTCCTGCCTGGTTTGGCCAATTTGGCGTTTTTTTCATGCTGTCCTTTCTCGGCCTTTAGCCTTCATCCTGTGACCTTCGTCCTCGATCCTAGTTTGTTAAGGAAGTCCTTTGGTATTCGGGCGGTTTGTTGGTTTCATGCGAGTCCCATTCTAGAATCCCATCGATCCGAGACATCGGATCGCCATTCTAGAATGGGACGAGCATGCATGTTTTGCATGCATCGCGGTGGCGCATGCCTATTCAGTTGGGAGTTCGCTATTTTAGGCGTTTACGCTTGACTTCTCATCGGCGCTTCCTCTTCTCTCTCGGCAGATTACCTTATTCTCTTTGAACCCACCCCCTCTTTGTTATTGTATTTTTATCGCGTGGCACGCTTCAACCCTCCACTCTGCGAGGTTTGTTTTGTCTTGTTGTTTTGTTAGTGATGTGCAGGTACAGGTTAGCGAGCGGCATCTGTTTCGACTTTTCCATTCGTGGGTTTTGGGAGCGATTTTTATGCCTTACGTTTGTCTAAGCCCCTTGCCGAAGGCTTATCACTAGGGTTTTTCCTCGAAAACCCGAAAGGGCGGGGTTTTTTAATCCCGGTGATAAGCTTTCGGCAGGTACACTAGCCCAGTCTCTATTAGCATTGTATTTTGTTGGGGTCCAAATGATATAATTGGATTTTCCCTTTATTTTTTATGGGTAGTTCGCATGTGTGCGGCTACCCACTATCTACCATTGTAGAAAATCTGCTGAGATGAATGAGAAGCAAGTCGGGCGGTTTGTTGGTTTCATGCGAGTCCCATTCTAGAATCTACCTTCTGCAACCAATTGGCGCAAATAAATAATGTAAAGGCGCTGCAATTCGAGGTAATCAACGTCAGAGCAACCAACAAAAGCCCGGTCAATTCTATTCACACAGTTGCGGCTCATTGTACCCTTAGTATGCTTGAAGTATTTGGTATTAATGCCATTGAACGCGTGCTTAAGGATTGGATCTACGAAGAGGATGCCAGTCTTTTCGACATATGTCAGAGTCAAATCATATTCTAGAATATGCTCTCAATCAGAATATGACACTAGTCCATTCCGGTCCACAAAATCTTAACTTGCAAGTAATGGTTACAAGCTTTTTTATGGGATTCAATTCATGATCTTGGGATCTCTAATGAGTTTTGTTGCATTCATGGGAAAAACTACCGTGGCTATCAAAGGTTTCGAAAATTCGAGGCCAGATGTACTTGCTCATTCACCCTCAAACTTAAAGTTGAGGTACATGTGCTACTTATATGCTTATGCAGGAGTTTGTAAAATATCATTGAGGTACTATTTCACTACTTTCTACATCACTTACAGGAGACAGGGATAATTGGACTAGATAGTCTGGGGGTGGATGTAAGGATTACATGTGGACGTTAAATTTTTTTTTCTTTCTTTCTTCATGAAACGTGCACTTGTTTTTGTTTATAGCATTTTGATTGAGTTATTAGCACAGTGTTCACTCATCATCATCACTGCATCGAAGACGCTACATGTCACAATGGCAGGAGCATTGCTTGACAAATTTCTCGGTTATCCATTAGGAGTCGCATTAGCTACAATGAAGGCAAATCCTCGATCATTGCGCCAAAGCATACTGAAGAGCTGGGGTAAACGCACGTTCGAGCTCAACCACGGACTCCAAATCATTGCCTTCGACAGGGCCTAAGCTCAGAACCTGACCCATAACTATTGAGCAACAAAAGACATGCCATTGCATTTGCATTTTTAAGTAACTCTACCTTGCTTGCAACTTCCATGTACTTCATGCTATTAAATGCTTAGCCATTCAATTTATAAAATTGAATTCTTCCTTCATACCCTGAACAAAATTGACATGCAAAACAATCCTCAGTTCTTAAGTTCTTTTGCCCTCCCCCCCATTTCTCTATTTGCATTCTTCATACATTGTTTCGTATGTTTCTAAGAATCCGACGATTCCACTAAAACATGACTTTGAACTATGATTTAAGCCACTTCACCCTATGGTATGGCCATGGAGGGCAACCCTCCGTGCGCAGCACCTTGTTTCTCTTTGCGGTGGAACTCACGCTGCCGTCTGGATACATGGCGCCCTTGGGATCACGTCTGGATGCATTCAGACATTTTTTTTCTCTCTATCAATCTCTATTTTTCCAATGCGGTGTTCTTCCTGCTCTTGGATCTTGCCTGGATGCTATGGCGCCTGTGATTTCGATAGAATGTTTGCCTGAAGCACTATCTGGCACTATCTAGTATGATATCGAACTGCTCTTTAAGGTTTTTCTTGATCTTTTACTTCTGGCATGCTAAGCCTCAGAGTCCTTGCAGGTTTATCAGTGGTCTGGGAAGAAGCTAGAATCTAGTTGAGATGATGCTTCGAGTTTCCTTGTGTGCGTTAAATTTATATGATCTCTGTAGTCTACTTTTGTATTGCAGATGCTCAAGAATAAAGTACCTTGATAATCTAGAAAAGAGGTTTATTTGTGTAAACATCTTGCTCTAGTGTATTGTAGCTTTTTTCGTTTGGAAAACTGTAAATGGCATTTTTCATCTATGTTCAGAGGTTGGCAAGTTTGATGCTATGTTGGAAAAGCTCTCCAAAACAGATACTCAGTTTTCTAGGTCTTGCAGCCTCTTTTTTGTTTCTTGTTGTTGAGCTTCTAGTTTGTTCCATAACATTTGAAGCTTGGATTATGGTTTTAAATTCTTTGTTGGATGGTTTTTCCTACTTATCTATTTTTATTTGGGATTTTAGAATGTGAAAAAATAGCACCCAGACTTCAATCCTTAGTCTGCTGGAGGTATTAATTGTCTTTAACAGTTTAAATGATCTTGAATGTGATTCTGACCTACCTTTTTTCAGGGTTATCTCTTACTATTATTATCAAGCGTGGAGTGCTTGAATGACTATTTTTCCATCATTCATGTAAGTACCACATTAGGTAACGCTTCATTTTATGTTTTGTGTTAGTATAACCATTCAACAAACCAAGGCAAATCCTTGGAGTTGTCCCATTTGGTGTGGTGCCACATATCAGATTTAAGAAGTAGACTCCTTCTTCGTGCCAAGTGCATGATAATATGCATTTTGTCTTATTAGCCAAACTTTATCTTTATGATCATAGAAAGCTTTAACATTACCTGTTTCTTCTCGTGGTCGTAAGTTCATGATGATATCATTTCTAGCTTGATGATATCATTCCTAGCTAGAGGGCAAGTTGGAAATTGTTCCGTCGTTGAAGATTATTGAGGTTCAAGATTATATAGATAGACGGTTGAGGCTCAAGTCCAGGGATAAAATTGTAATGTATATTTTTCTTTATGCATCAATAACATTGTGGTGTGCCTTTTGCAATGGTTTAGAACACTAATGGAGAGGACTAAAAAAGCTGTTACTTGAAGACTGTAGTTGAAGCGTTCTTTTTGAAGACTTTTGATTTCCTTTTCTTTCATGCTGACGCAGTTTGCTGGAGTCCATTGCCCATGATCTTTGTTGGCATTGTACAGATTGTCAATTCTTGACATGTAACTATGATTATATTTGAACTAGTTATGATGCCCGGCGTTGCCGGGCTTAGTAACAATTTGAAGTGGTGGTTGTTTTCTTGTTGGCTAGAATAGACAATGTGGCTTGAAAGGGAAAGGTAATATAAAGGAACTTTTTAAGGTTCATTTACATAGAGTTCATTATCTGGATTTTGTGTGTGTGGTAAAGTCGGACTCAAGTCATTCTGTCTTATTGGGTTTGAATCTTATTGGGTTTGAATTTGAACCACTGTAAAGGTTATTGGAGATGTCTACATGCATTGATGCAATGTGAGAGGCAATTTAGGTAGCTAAAAGAGGTTTAAATTATCTCTTTTTGACTTGAAACTTGACAAATAAAATTGATCTGTAGTTTTGAGTTAATTGAGAAGTCTAACAGTTTTAACCACTTGTCCACCTCCTAATGTTCACGTTCCATTTAAATTAACCTGGCTAATTGAAGCCAGCATACAGTGGGATCCATTTGATCGTATATTCTTCTACGGATAAATAAATGACGTCTAGTGTTTTACCTCAAATCTTGGCAAGTTTCTAGTAAACTATAATCCGCTATAGTAGTTGTGGCTTCATCTTCCACTTTGCACATTGATGCAATAATTGTGGGAATTCCCATCATATAAAAAGACTGCATAAGCCAAGGATGCTCTAGGCACGTAAGCCAATATTGCAGACACTACAGAAGTATGGCACCATGTGCTAATCGTTGACAATTGCATGGTTGACAATGTGGATCTAATGATAAAAACTCATCTAATGCTTCATCTATTGTATCAACCTCTCTCTTCACAATAATAAAATGTCCAAAATCAGCATATGCTAAGCAGTTGTACAACCCTATCTATTTTTGCTTTGTAGACAATAAGTCCAAATGAAGGTTCATTTGAACTTTGGGTTTGCAACTATAAGTGGTTTGAGCTCATGGGAAGACAATTCATGCAAAGCCTTATGCATAATGCAGTGTTTGAAAAATTGAAGGGCGATCCTGCATGTTTGGGAGTAGAATAGCTAAAGCATCACCACCTTTGCAAATGTATGAGATCGTAGAATGTGGATTGTATGGATAAAGAAAAGGTTCTTGTGACCAATTTATAAATGTTGAGTCTATACTATTGATTTTGAAAATTGCATATAAGTCTATTTTTTTAAGCCAAAGAGTAGGAATATTGTGCATATAACTATAACATTAAACTTCTCACCTTTGCATAAGTATTGAGAGATTTGACACACAGCTCCTCCTAGTATTGCCGATGATATAATGGAAACAATTACATCATTTAAACTACACCTTTGGAAATTCTTTTATTACAACAGTTGAACCTCACTTTGCAGCAAGTATGAGAGAGACTTGAAATGATAGTTGCAAATGCAAGATTGCAATAGCAGTTGCAGATGTAGGCTTGGCGTCATATTGTTGTTTCCTTTAAATAAGTTTTGCCAATCCTATTTTTCCCTCCAAATCTGGCAGAAATCACTGTTGGAACATGTTGTATACCATGCCAACAATCAACATGAAAATAAGATCTTCGTGGATTTCTTAGAGATGGCGCACATATGCATACATCAATGGAAATTTCAAAATTATACAACAAATAATGCAACATGCAAGATATGTAGACTCGGAAGAAAAAGATATAACAAAGATTGCAAGCCATTCCAAAAATCACCTTGAAAGGCCATGCACATGTTGATGTGTTGAACTCATCAATGCTAATGAGGGGAAGAGAAGGGAGAGACTTTACTTGGTTCCCATTTGGTGCATACAAAGATTCCTACAACAAAGTTATATGAATGAAAATTTTTGTCTTATGCAAATCATCATAATCAAGTTAAAGAAATCGAGCATGTATAAAACATGGAGCATTTCTGACCTGTTAAAATGATTGGAAGGTGCAGCAAACAAAGGCATTTTTGGGGAGACAGACCATAACGTACATGTTTGAAAACTGAAACTGGAATTTTATAGTGCATCATTAGATATCATTTTGCAGCAAAGACGGCAAAGAGCTCCACTTGCTATCCAATTTCTATTTGCAGGCAAAAATGGTAACTGCAAAATTGGTAACATGATGCTGGCCGTCAGAAACCTCTGATGCAGTTCCTTCCTTCCCGTCAACACAAAGGAGTACTGAAAGAATAGATGAAATCCAAAAATAAAGATGCATCGTGGCTTCATCTTATTATCGTGTTATTGTAAGTTCTAGTCTATATGGAGTTCAAGCTAACATGGGATGTAACAGACCAACTTGTCCCCGTCTACTCTAAAAGATTCCAACATATCTTGGACTTTTTTTAATCTTCTATCAGCATCTTAGGCTCCATGAAAAATGCACAGGATAAATGTTAGATGGTTCACATATGGTAAGAAATCACACGGTTTGCTAGATGCCTACCTTTTTCACAGTGTTGCAACAGGACATAAGCATCCCTATTTCAAGATACATCGTCATCTAAGGAAGACAATTACAATTCTGAGTGTTTAGAACAGAGATGTAGCTTCATCGCAGATTTGTATGAACATGCCAGTTGAGTTCTAAAGAAGTCCAAAAAAGAACCTAAGAACATGCACAAATGAATAGATCAACATCTTAACGAACTCTTTGCCATAGAAATACAGATTTAAGATTACAATACAACAAACTAACATTGCAAACAGATATCTGACCTGAAGTGACCTCCATTGCATGTATGGTGTGTATGATTGTGCAATGCTATTGGGATACCCTTCTGGCACTACATGTGCATCAATAAATCATAAGACATTCTGAAACAAATGACGTCAAATATTAAATTAGAACCGAAAATTTGCTAACACTCTGTCAGCAGACATTATACCAGCAGGAACAAAAATACTCACAAACAACAAATCAAAGAGAGGAGCCCAACAATGGTGGACTAAAAACCATTTAGAACAGTGGCATAACTAACAGAATTCAATGGATAGAGATATTGTTGCATGTTAAAGCCAAAAAACATGTCAACAACAATCTCAGAATAGGGTTCTTACAGAAAAATGGTTAGGATTGGCTTTGGAATTGACAATCTCGAATCTACCCTTCCCATCTGGCCCATGATTCCACAAATACTTCCTCTCACTTCCGCCACCCCAAACCTCCATACATAGCATCTTCCCAAGGGATCTCATAATCTATCTTCTCTCTTTCTTGGGCCAGATTAGTCGAGGGGACTTTTTTGGCTTCCAAATGTGCACTCGACACCAAATATTGGGCCAGATTATCCCGAAAAACTGACGGAGATACTCCTGAAACTACATTGCAGACCTCGACTGATTTAGCTGTTTTAACAACAATCCGAGCTACTGAAGGTTCAGCCGGTCCAACTCTAGCTCCCAATTTGGCACCACGAATTCCGACCATGATTTAGGAAGAATTGATGACCGATTTTTGGAAACAAAAATAGGTTGAGCATAATGGGGAGAGGAAAGTGTGACCTTTGGGATCAACGATTGGATCATGCTGAAGGCCACTTACCTACCCATTCTGGCTTCGTCCCTAGCCAATCTGCCACCACAGCTACCGAGAAACAATCCCAATAAGAGCTCCTACAATAATAGGACTTGAGTAATCCATGATCTGGTGAAGTTTTTTTGTATTACCTAGTAAAATTCTTCGCCACATTAAAACGCAGAGATTGAGCAATCATAGTATGCATAGACAGACAGAATAGATTTTACCTTGTTGATGGGAAACTACCTCCAAAGAAGGGCCCCTGCATCTTTCCCAGAGCTTCGTCCAATATTATTGCACCTTTTATAAATTCCTGTTTACATTTTTCCTCTTCTTCCCCTGTAGTTTTCAGTGTGTTTCTACCTGCTTCAAGCTGAAAAAAGCACGTTAAGCACATGATATCCAGATCATCGTAATTTTTGAGAGAAATAAACAGAGTTGAATACCCAGAAGTCTTATAAATTATTATAGACAGTTTTGTAATAATACCAAATATGAAAGCAATATCGAAATATTGTCGAGGAGGGAAATAAAGAGTACCATCTTATTGATAAAATCTGCCCAAAATCGTGCAGTAGCTCGGCCATGAGGATCTTTAGGAAAGAAAGCAGGCCGCGATTCATCTTCATGCCAAGTTGAATCTATGTACTCCAAAATTATCAAAGACTCACAGATGGGCTTATCATTATGGATTAGAACTGGAACAGATTTATGAACCGGATTAGGAGCAAGCAGAAGCTGGGACTTGGTAAAGGGTTGTTCTAACCTGAAAAAACCGAAAGTAGAAGACATGAGAATCCAAGAGCAAATAAGGATATAATCCATCTCAAAGGGTTGCTCAGAGGAAGAAGAAAAGAGGAAATACCTGTCCGCAGCACAACCTAGGACGGAATTTGATACCCTAGCACAGGATCTTGAAGGAAAGAGGCAGAATCGAATTAAAGTTTTGAGCACCGGAGGCGGATTCGTGGCTCGTGCATGCATGATATAGGTAGATTATGGAATGAAAGGGGAAATGTAGGAAATAAATTAGAGCCAAAATTCTTTCACGATTTTTGGAGAATCGGGATTTTTTTCCGGCTGCCAAAACCTCTAAAATCTTAGGGAAATCATTTCAAATAAATTCCAAAAACATTTTTTGCCAGGCCTGAAAAACCCAAATTAACAAAGTAGATACAGAAATTTTTCTTTGATATACACTCTTTATCTCTTTATGAATGAATACCCTGTTAAAGCTAAATATCATTATAAAGAAATCATCCAGATAAAATGCAAATATGCCAAAATTATGAAAAAAATGAGAATGCTGATGAAAATGTGCTAAAGCACTTATGAAGCATATGACGAATATTGTGACAAACCTGACGAAAAACCTGACGTAAATTCTGATGAAAAACCTGACGTAATTCTGACGCATGCTATGACGAATATTTCTGATGAAAAATACGACGAAAATTCTAACGCTAAATCTGACGAATATTCTGACGCAAAATCTGACGATTTTTCGTCAGAGAATATACGTCAGAATATGCGTCATCCATATGAGTCTGGGCAATTGCCTATTCTGTAAAGGGTTTCTGACGATTTTTCTGACGCAAAACATGTTTTCTGTTGTAGTGTCGTGACCCGCAACCTGATGGCAGCATCCCAATGGGTGGTAGTTGAGAACTCGATCCCCAAGTACTTGTAGGTCGGAGCCACTTCTACCTCTTGTCCCTGGTAAGTGAATGAGGGAAGCCTTGGCTGACGGGATGATGCTACCAGCAGCACCCTAGTTTTGGTCAAGTTAACTCGCATGCCAGTGAATCGGCAAAAAGTGTCAAGAGCATCCAGGTGACGTTGCATGTCCTCTAAAGTATAGGCCAGGAGGTTGACATCGTCAGCATATATGAGTTGCCGGATTGTGTGATGCATGAGATGGGCACCCGCACCTCCATGCTCAGAGAGCCAATCTTCCAGTTGGTCAATGTATAGGCCAAAGTGTGTGGGGGAGAGGGGGCAACCCTGACGCACTCCAATACTACTGATTACCGGCTGTCCTGACGATGTGATACGGCCCGAGCATGTCTCGTACAGCCTGTATACTGCATTCTGCAAGTCAAGGGGGGGGGTCCCCAGCTGCCGCAGTCTATCCCATAGTCTGTCGGGGGGCACTGTGTCAAAAGCTTTTGCAAAATCCACGAAACAACAGTACAAGTTTTGTCGGCGATTCCTGCCACAAGGCCCCCAAAAAAAGACCGTTATCAGTTTTAAGGGTTACTTTTTGTATTAAACCACTAAAATAAACTAATGTTACTAAGTGGGTTAATGTGTTGAATAACCATTGGCAGTTAAATATTGTGGTTTGTATTTAAGGTTTTTCAACGTAATATATCCATATCGTAAATATCTATAGTTTTTTACTGTGGTTTGTTGCTATAGTTTCTCGCTATGGTTCTTTCCTGGTTTGATGCAATATGACACGTGGGCCAATTAATAGTATATGTTATAAACTACTAATGGCTTTATCCTTAAAGAATTGTGCAACTCGCAGTAATATCTTAATCAAGCTCGTGAAAGTCTTATCACATGAACCATTGTAGTCGCATAGAATAAAGACTTCGAGTTTCTTATTATAAGGTTTAACTCTTTATCTCATACTAGTAGTGGTTTGTATCTTCGTAGTACTTTACTCTAAGATATTTCATTTGTAAACCAATAGTAGCTTTAGCTTTAAGGAATTTGTAAATCATGGTGGTTTCCCAGTGAAACCAATTGTTAGTTTACGGGATAAATGGTTCTAGTGTATTACCAAAATAGAGGAGAAGCTTTCCATCAAAATAGATGTGGCTTTGTGTCTATAAAAAAACTTGTGTTAGAAGCAAACCAATGCCTTATACTATGCGATCTAGTGGTGGCTTTGTATCTTAAAAGTACCTTGCATTGGAGACAAACCAATTATATTTTGGATGCAAAACTTTCTAAGTTTAGTGAAGAAATTAAGACATCTCATTTATAAACCAATAATAGCTTTAGCTTTAAGGAATTTGGAGTGCATGTTGGTTGGCTAATGAAACCATTGTTGTTCTATAGAATAAATGGTTCAAGTTTATTACTAAGATGGTCAACAAATTTTCCTTCAAAACGGATGATGATTTTTTGACTTATCATATATCTTGTATATAAAGCAAACCAATATCTTATATCATGCAATCTACACTTTGTTATTGCAAAATATGTAATTTGTGATATTCGACAAATCATAGCCATCTTGTGAAAATTGATGAATTTCCATTAGTTCTATTAAAAACCATTGCACCTTTTTATTTCATACATATACATATGCATGTGATTCTAAGCAATGCATAACCATCTTGTGAAAATTTTAGTGTGAAAACATTGAGTTGTGAAATGCACAATAAATATATATTGCTATGAACCATTGAGTTGTGAAAGCACAACAAATACAAATCAATCTACTACTAGTAACATTGCCCGGCGTTGCCGGGCTTTAGCTACAACACATTATGTGGGCATGGATGTATAAATATGAAACAAAGTATTTGTTTAATTTGGTATGTGGAAGAGGTGATCATTAAGTTTACTCAACGCAATGTGGCAATGTGGATGAAATGTACTATTCATTGAAAGGTCAGTATATAAGGAAGTTTGAGATGTCCTGAGGTTGATTAGTTGGGGTTCTCAAGTGTTTATCCTGTTTGGATTTAAGGTTGAACGGAGGCAAGAAGACAAAAGGTAACAAAGAATTGTGGGAATTTGACAAAGAGCTGTAGATAAATCAACCTCATGGGATCATTAATTGCATCATGTTTGACCATACTTTAGCAATTGTTTGTGATCTTTCATTTTTTAACGCCTTAATGAAGTTGGCAATCATGTGCTTGAGGTTTGTGGCAAGTCGTATAGGCATTGCAAATAAAATCCTTTTTGTTTTTGTCATTTGTCCCGTCCACAGAGAAAATCAAGAAGGAAATCCCATTATTCTTCTAGTTCGGAGCAACGATTTTTCCTTGACTATAAAGAAAAAAAATCCCATTGTCCAATTACTAATAGGCCAAGTGTAATTGAATGATAACGTTTTTGAAGCAATAGTTTTTCCTTGACTCTGCGAATGTGCCCCCAAGCTGAAGATACTACAAACAAATTTACAAATGCAAAAGCTGGCAACCATTGATTACCGAGTACTTAATATAGTTTTGTGTTCATATTCAAATTGTTGTAAAACCATAGGTACAAATATGAAGTGCAATTTATTGCACCTTTGAGATCCGCTGTTATAGATCAAAATTAAGCCTATTAAAATCTTGCATGTATCTCTCTCTAGATACGAATGATCCATTCCACTCCACAATTTCCTGTATTCTTAACATATTGAATGCATACGCATACTAAAGCACAACCTTCTAGAAGTGGGAAAGAAATAAACACAGTGACATTGATTTGAAAACTCTTATCCCTCGAAGTGGTGTTCCATGGTCGGAGTGAATGATACTTTTTGTTTTTGTCTTTTATCATGATATTCAGTATTCCCTTCAAATATGCTTTGAATGGGGATGAACATAATTGGATTTCATAAGCCAAATCAGTAAGCAACATGATTGGGTGGATATATACATGGACACTATTTCAGCGTAGCTTAAAATAGTTCCAAAATGTTTGACTACAACAAATGTGACAGTTTCTGTGCAAGAAATGTTGCATTTCAGTGGTTGCTTGTCTGGTGACTTAACAGAAATGTTCATCGATACTATTTTATTTTCACTGACGTGATACTATTTTGTTTTCACTGACGTAACGTAGAAGAATGGTGTCAGACGTGAGCAGTTCAGATAGTTCAACTAATGGTAAACTTGTCGTCTGCAAAACCTGCCACAATCAATAAAAATGTTATCCTTAAATAGCAGATGCAATTTTATCAATTGTGCAGCAAACGGAGGCCCAAAATTTGCAGAACTTATTTAGATGTAATCATTGTTTGCAAAGCTAATAATCGCTATTGTCCCACTTTAACAAACTCATCTGATATGTGTTATGAAGCTGAGATATACAAAGTCAATTGCATTATATCTTTTATGTCCTTACATCAAATTGACCAGATGCAAATGAGATATACAAAGTCGTTAGCATATTACCTGTGTGTTTCTACATCAAATAGACTGCAGGATAACTTAGTTGTTAATGCTTAGCCTTTAGCTAGAGAATGTGTGTTTCTGGCACCAGGATTCACAAATAAATTCTAAAACCAGAGTTATCATCCCAAAGAAAATTAGTATGTTAAATTTTAGCTCTATCCACATGTTGAATGCAGAGTCTGACATATTCTGCAGAATTAATATCATGCTTGCCACTTGAAATAAGAAATGTGATGCATGCATCTATGATTAACCAGTTCAACCATACCCAATCTAATTAAAAGCTTCAGAACTAAAGGTTCATAAGCTTCTTATAATACAACAATAGATTCCAACCTACACACTCCATACGGGCTCTAGACAATGATGGGCTACAAAATATGAGAGCTAAAGGAACGCCCCATTTGAGAACATTGCAGGATGAAACTATATCCATCATAAAGCACAATTAACATCTCTACTAAAGTGTTAAAAACATATAAAATGATGTTTAAGTACACTGACCAGTTTGTAGCAGAATTCCATTCCATATAGTGCAATTTGTAGCAGGATTCCATTGCATATAGAGGATTGAAGAGGATAGAAACAGGCGCCAGTGCCACTCAATTGTAGAACTGCAAGTGTAATTATTGAGATTATAGCATGGCAGCAAAGAGAATGGGTGTCAATGACGTCATATGTCATGCAATACATTGTAGATATTCGGCTCTGTTTTGCCTAAACAACCAAGACTACGCAGATAAAGTGTACTCAATTGGAACAAATAATTAAATATGAAAGCACTCAATTGGAAGAGATTCAGGCTGCAACCATGTGTGATTCACTGAAGAGACTCCTTAACTGCAACCACACATGTGAAGATAAGAAGCTTGAAAGTATCTTTATATGTATTCAATCCATCTGCAAAATGAGAAGCTATGTGCATGAGCAATATCATAAATCATACTTGCTTTCGATGCTTAGACTTTGTCTCACTTTCAAAGCTTGAATTTTTTCTTAGAGTTTTAGGAGGCAGCATTTTGAAAAGAAGAAAGGGAGCTTGGAGAAATTCCAAAGAACATCATGTGACAACCTGACCTGATATTATGCTTTCTCCTCTAGCTATGCCACTGCTATTTCTACAATCATGTGCACCTACAACTATACATGGTTTGTGCCTCAGCGCTTATAAATACCTCAAAGCTATATTGTCATATAGGATTGTACATAAGTATTTCACGATGCTAGAGCAAATGTTGCAATCATAACACTTGAGCAGAGAAATCTGTAGCAGGTTTGTGCATAAGCAGTTGCTTATACATGAAAGGACAAATTATATGATGCGAGCAATTGAGCAATTGATGCATGTTATATGTAACACAAACTTGTCTCTGTAGCTGCAGAGTCTCGTATGTTCCAAAGTGTCATTCAGATCTGTGCATCAAGCATGAGGATAAACATAAACAGCCATAGTTGGGTTGAAATTGATAGCTCTGAAAGCATCACGCAGATCTGTGCATCAAGCATGAGGATATAGACATAAACTGCCATAGTTAAGTTGAAAAACAATAGCTCCCATTTGCCCTACCATATTTCGACCCACCCTCCCTATCATATGTATCAGTGCCATGATGTCCCACAAAACTCTGCATACATCAAGGAGTATGCAGTCAATGTTGTTTTTTGATAATTTTGTGAAATCTAACTGAAATAAAGTACATAACATAAAGCTCTGGAAGTATTAGCTAGGTGACAATTGTATGCAGAAATAAAGTGAAGAAAACATTTGAAAATGAAAGAACATTCTTGACATCAGGCGTACCTCCCAAAGGAGTTAAATTTTCATTGACACTGATTTGTTACTTTCTGCTTCAACCAACCTCAACTTCAGAACCGATTTGAAAGCTTCGCAGAAACACAATGCTTACATAACCATGCCGAATATATGTGATATCTGCATTGAAGTAAAACCATAAGATCCTTGCATGTAAGAGCCTGCAAAAGAAGATTAAGATCCTTACATATAAGAAGCTAAAGTTGAAGAGTGTCAGACATATAAATAGACCCAGAATACTTCCACATCATAGCAAATCTTGTAGCACACTCTTCAGACAATCACCTTGAGGTTTGCGAACTGGCATGAACAGCAACATTAGAGCACTTGTGGCATGCATGCCAAAAATTGCTAAAAGGGAAAAATTTCGACATGCATCTTAAAAATTCCGACCACAATACCATCATCAATGCAAAAATGGATACATACATTTAAACAAAAAGGATCGTGAAGGAGGATTTGTGCCTAATATTCTTCAAAAACCTCCTAAACTTCATAAGCACTGAACTCATAAAGGAAGATGTTGCTGATTGGACAAAGCTCTGGATGTCGATGCTCTCCATGCTATCGCCTGAGCATATGATCATGATATCTGCACATGCCACAACGCAGGCACCAAGATTGCATGCACTCAAACGAAGTCTGGCCATGGAGAGAGACCTTATCCCGAAAAGCAAAATCTAAAAATGAGGGTCTACAGACGATGAAGGTACCTGAGACAAAGGAATTACCTGAGATAGTTTGTGACCTAGCAGTCGTCGGATTTTGTATGCTCTATGTATTTCAAGAATCATCTGCTGCTTATCGTAACATCAATGGCTGCCATGGGCCGACGAAGAGCTGGGTTTAAGAACACCGCCAGAAGTTAAAATCGACAGTTGCGCTTAGCAATCGTGGCACGGCATGCGCCGGCTCCCTTCGCAAGAATCACACTAAGAATAGGGAACCTAAAGTCATACGAAAAGGACAAAAATTAAAAAATTAGACCAAACAAACTTCTTTTAATTTTTGGATAGCCGGAAGTTTTTACCGACTGCCAAAACCATCAAAACCTTAGGAAAATAGCTTAAGAAAAATTCTAAAAAGTTTCTTACCAAACCGGAAAATCCAAACTTAAACAATAGGATATACCAATATATCCAGACACCCAACCATCCGAAGGCTTTGTTCTTACTTTTCTGAACCCGGGCTCAACTTGGTCATCCTTAAAACTAAGCAAACTAGTTAACTTGGTCGTCCTCAAAGCTGCAAACTAGTTCTGGAGCAGAGCTTCTTCGGCACAAAGGACTCCTCACCCATCTTTGTTCTCTACAAAGCTCAATAATTTGGGACCTGCAGAATTTGTTTCCTCATCTGCCTTATCTTTCCTGACTCTCAGCTTCGTGGCAAATACAGAACAGAGATTAGAAATTAGAAGCCCTATCTATGAATTTAAAAACCCAAAATATAAGTGCCACTACTCTGAAGCCAGCTGCCATAGCAGGTGTTTGGATCTATGTTGAAAAATAGGGGACAAGAAAATAGAATCATAAATAGAGCTGACAAAAAGGGCCTTTTAGCTCATTGTCTTTCTTAACAAAGAACATAAGCAAAAATAATGACCCAAATGTAAACAAAGTTACATGCACACAGTAATGGAAAACAAAGTCTTATCTGCTATAGCTGAGCGGGGCATTGCCACAAATTGGATCTTCAAAATGCAAAAGCAAAACTAACGTGGATTGTAAAAAAAATGTCTCTCGATTCAGCACGCACCTGCTCAACCATTTCCTTATCGGTTATTTTAATGGCAATGCATTCACCAGTGCCTACATCTGGCCAAGGCGTACTTTGGAAAAGGTACCCTCTCCCAAAGTTCGGCAAAGTTCATACTTTCCAATCCCTGTCTGTACAACAATATTTTGTGAAAAATTCATCCTCAATGGAGATGGTCCCTATTATCGCTCATTTCTGGTAGAAAAGAGGCTGAAAGAGCCTGTCTACATGGCTTGACTCAAACTGTTCTTCTCGGAGCAGAGCTATGGCCGGCAGAAGCTCCGTCGCAGCTGAGCTTTCGCCAGAGTAGACTGAAAAGCAGGGCCGCCGGTTGCGAACGTGATGACTTTGAGAAGAGAGAAGAGAAGCAGGGCTTCCGCAGAACATTAGAACGGGAGATCAGAAGCGGGAACGGAGGGAGATAGAAGAGGAGGGAAAATACAATTCAAGGATCATATCAAATCTGGGTTGTTAATCTTGAACGTTAGGACTTGGATCACAATCTCAGCCGCTCATCTCATCCGTTGGACATAAACAATTATAGCGTGCCTATTATTTTAAATTTCACACACTTGACAACACTCTATAGTTCAAATCATGTGTTGTGTTCTTTTATATTTTGGGATGGGGCTGGGAACCATGCTAGGGAACACCGCATGTTATGCCGCATGCGGCATTCCCTTTCATCTTGCGGCGCTCTTGCGGGATTTTAGTTGTCGAAATTGAATCAATTTGAACTCGCTGAGATATTTGATGCAATTGTCCCTCCTTTTCAAGAATTTATCTCCCTGCAAGTCGATTTTTGCGCTCTCATCTTGGCGCCTCACTGGCTCGTCTAATTCTTGACCTGGGCAAATTGTCATATGGTGGATAAAGTCCAGATTGTATAACACGATGATGGTTTGCAGAAAATTTTGGTCTCGACAGTCTCTCTCTCTCCCTTGTGCCTCCTTTGATCAACTTTCTTGCATAAAGACGTCAATGTTTCGCTCTTATTTGCAAGTTCAAACTTCCTTTGCAACTCTAACAATATGGAGCGCATTTTTTAATCCTCATTTTTGTGCAAATGTTCACGCTTTGCTTAGCCAGAAAAAAGGCTTTTGGTGCTTAGCTTTAGAGGGAACGGAAAAAAAGTTAGAGTTTTCAAATCGGCTTCAATTTTTAGGTGATGTTATTATGCAATAGGCCAAGTTGTGGCAAAGATCTGAATATGCACTCTTATCATATTCTGTATGTTTCGTGTCTTCTGAGGCATTGTTAGAGCTTTGCAAAATCGTGCAGAGACAGAGGTAAAATGCACTAACTCATCCATACTAAACTGACGTTTAGTTATTCTTACTCATCTTTATGTCATAATTTGGGACAAATGTCATTCAATCAATCTTATTCATCTCTATTGTTTAGTTTAGGCATTATTTCTTGCCTCAAAAAACAAAGAGAATATCATATTAGTTATTAATAAATTCGTCTCTTGGGAACTCAGCATTATATATGATTTGATATTTTTTATGTGTTGCATGTTAGGATGCACACATAGTCTAGTGCACTGAGGTACATCCCTCTAGTGGCTTATTGGTTTCAGTTTTTAGGCAGATTTACTATGCAATAGGCTAAGTTGTATAGCGTCTAATTATACGCTCTTCTCAGATTTATTCATATCGTATCTTCTGAGGGAAATTAGAGCTTTGCAAAATCATCCAGACAGAGGTAAAATGCACTGACCCATCTATACTAAAATGTCAGCCAATTACTTTTATTCATCTCTATTTCTTAATTTTGCAGTATTTCTTGCTTTAGAAAACAAATATAGCATCATATTATTTATCAGTAAATTTGTCGCCGACGCCATAATGTGGTGGTGCGTGGACTCTCAGAGGAGGCAGGAGAAGATCTCACCAAGCGCATTCAGGATGAGATCCTATCTCGAATGGCATTCCCGACTGCGGTACAAATTGCTAGAGCGAGCCGCCTTGGGGCTCGGCGCCGCAGATCGCCGCAGGTTGTCACCTTCACGGTGGCATATGCGAGTACCTGGAGGCCATCCCCGCGTCGAGTAGACAATCAAGGGGATCGCTTCAGAGCATGTTGACCGTGATCTCACCCCGATGCAACAGAGTCCCCGCCGGGCAGCAGCTGCCCCAGTCGTGGACGCCCGCCGAGGGGGGCCGCCGCAGCCTTGTCCGGGTAAGCTTCTCATTTTCGTGCCGGGCCGCCGAGGTAGCCGAGGTACGCGCCGCCGCCGCCGCCACTTCGCCGCTGGCTGCCAGCGTCGGCATTACCCGCTCCTCCTCCCCGCCCGACCGTTGCCAGCGCCAGACACCGCCTCCCCCGAACCGGGCGGATCATCGAAGGCCCACATCAATGCCGCCAAATAGGAACTGTACACGGATGGTGTCTTGAACCGCTTCGGCTTCCCTTGGCGTAAAGGCGAGAGTCTCAACTCTATTGCACCTGATATGGATCTCATTTTCCTCATGGAAACATGGGAGCATGCAGGCAACCTGACCGCCAGACCTCCCAGCATTCTCATTTCTCATTTCTGTTCAATGAGTGCAATGTGCAAGCGAGGGCATGGCGGGGTTGCCCGCTACTACCGCGGTAACCTTGAGGCACTTTCGGCCTCTGCACAAAACGTATTGTACAATCGCTACTTGTGGGTGCGCTGCGGCAAAGATGACGATGGCGACACTCTCCCTCATAGCGATGCTACTTTCCACATGCCGGAGCAACTTTTATAACACTCATTCGGATGTGGATCGATTGGAGCCTTATGTCGATCTATATGATGACATACAAAGACAAACACAAGGTGGTTATGTTGCTTGGCGACTTTAATGCACGCCATCGTGAGCCGAAAGGTTTCCAAAATTTGAGCCCCTCGGCAGGGGACGTCTTGCGCTTGAACCCCGCAGGGTGGCTTGGTCAAGGATATCGATGACAGCCATATTTCAAGGCCATGGCGTTCGCTTGCCGCTTTCGGTAGTATCTTTGACCTCGGTTATCCAGAATGGGTTGGTGCAATGGCCGCCTTCCACCGCCGCCGCACTTGTAGACAGAGAACCAAGGGGCGGCTCCAAAGGTGGTGGATTATCTGGCGGTTGAGGAACCGGTCCGCACCGGTTACTCATTTTTCCATCGGGGACGTATTACTTCGGGGCGAGGAAGTAGACTCCCGACCACCGCCCCTGCTCATGCATCTCCGTGGGAAGCTCTCCGTGCACCCTCTTGCCTCAACACACCGGTGCCCCAAATGCCGGATTCACGACCGTCGGAGGGACCTATGCCCAAACGCTTGAGCATGATCTCAAGGACTGGCCGCAACTCCCCACACTTCAAGAACAATCGCCGGTGACTCACCCGCCTTCGGACGGCCGCAGAAAGATGCTTTGGGAGAGGCCGCCACGGCAAGCCTCGTGCACCACCACCTTCCCCGCAACCGATGGTTTGATGATGAGTGTCCTGGGAGCTCAAACGCACACTCCCAGGCAAGTCACCGATCCCATCTCCATCCACGTGCCGTCGGTCAATACCGCTTCCTTTCTCAAGAACAAGAAGGCCGATACCTCAGAGCATCGAATGTGATGTTTGGTCTCCCGGACCGCACCCCGTGACATTCGGAGAAGGGTCTTGAGCAAGCCCCGCACAGCCCACGGGGAACATCACCTCGGAGCAATGGGTACGCACTTTGCAACACCGTGATGACCCGGCCGGGGTCGCACCGATCCCTCCACAGATAGGCATGGCTCGGTTATCACAGAGGGGATGTCATCATGGGCCTACAGCCCTAGCTAATGGGAAGGCAAAGAGATTTAGATGGCATGCGCAGAAGCTTCAAAATGGGCCGGGCCTCCACCGGTGCCCGCTCTCACGGCATTGTTCAATAAAGCATTGCGAAAGGCTTCCCTACGCAATGGACCACTAGTAGAGTAGTGCCCATATACAAAGCGGGGGACCCTCAATGTCCGCCAAACTACCGCATTATTATGGTCACTCTTTTTGCAAAACGTTGGTCGGCATCCTTTGAGCAAATGCAATGACAATATGGGCGAGGGAAACGGAGGTGCGAAGCTCTTACACGCGTGGGTTTTCGCCCGCATATTCCACCATTGATCATATCTTCACTCTGCGCACATTGATTGAAGATAAAGCGGAATCGCCGCTGTAACCCTGCATCTTTGTTGTTTAGATTTTGCAAAGGCATTCGACCACGCACCCATCGCAATAAGCTATGGGACAGATTGCGGCACCGGGACCCCCGACTTGCGGAATGCGATATATAGGCTATGCGAGGCATGCTCGGGCCGTATCACATCAGCGGCACAAAATGGTGACCCGGTAGCATTGAGTGCGCCGGGGTTGCCCCCTCTCCCCACACTCTTTTGGCCTCAGACATTGATCGGTTGGAAGATTGGCTCTCTCGAGCATGGAGGTGCTTGGGCGCACATATCATGCATCACACAATCCGGCAACTCATATATGCTGACGATGTCAACCTCATGGCCTATACTCCAGAGGACATGCAACGTCACCTGGATGCTCTTGACACTTTTTGCCAATTCACTGGCATGCAAGTTAACTTGGCCAAAACTAGGGTGCTGCTAGTTGCATCATCCCGTCAGCCAAGGCTTCCCACATTCACTTACCAGGGGCAAGAGGTAGAGGTGGCTCCGACCTACAAGTACTTGGGGATTGAGTTCTCAACTACCACCCATTGGGATCACGCTATCGAGGGTTCTTGGGGTCATTTGCGGGTTGGAAAGCACTATATGCCATGCAGAACAACAGCCACAAGGCAGAGTTGTATGCCTGGGGTCACCAGTCACATTTGTTTCGGGCCTTGGTTGAGCCGGCCCTTTTGTATGGGGCAGAAGTTTGGGGTCCAGTGATATCCCTCAACACCTGGAATGACCTCGAGCAGGTGCAGAAGGCCTTCTTGGCACGGGCCCTGGGGGTGAAGTCCACGCCTTCCGCACTGCATCCTACTCCGGGGAGACAGGATTTCTACCCCTTCAACGGAGCGCATTGGAACGCCATATCGTTTACTTCCAAAAGGTGGTCGCTATGGTCGATACACGCTTGTCCCGCCTTTGCTTTGGCCGCGGCAATGGGTCCCCAACGCGAAATCCTGCTGGAAAGACAAGCAGGCTCAGTGGTTCTCACGCTGGGGTGTGCAGGCAAACAGATGTGTCCAGGTCAGGACAAAGAAAGATCGCGAGGCACTTAAACTATACCTTGATGCTACTTTCCTTCGCGGTCGTGGGATCACGAGAGGCTCGACACATGTTAAGTCGGCACACTATCGCCACAAGTCAATCCTAGGCTCACAAGAGGCCCACACCAAGCATTTGTACACCCGGCTACCCATGAAGAAACGCAGCTTATAGCTTCCATTCGCGACGGGGGCACATCGCCTCCGCATTGAAACAGGCGTTGGGCTCGTGAAGCACGGGGGGCAAAGGCTTTGCCGGTGTTGCCACCACCGTGCGCGATTGAGGATGAATGTCATGCCCTCCAGACCTGCCCAGCATTTGCCCATATCCGAGGCGATATGTTCGATTACTAGTGCCAGCCGGCCGTTGCATCGGTTATTGGCTACTGGCGTCGGTGGGTTTGTTGGGGTCATACCTCCGTGAGGTTATGGATGCACGGACTTCGTTTGTGTCCCTACGGGACGGTATTGAACCGTCCTATGCAATTGTGCGGTGTGCCGGCGGGCTTATTATCGCTAAGGTTTTTCCTCAAAAACCCTTCCGGGCGGGGTTTTTAATCCATCGATGTATGCTTGTTTGCTCTCTTTTGTTTGGGTCCCATAGGCCAATTGGTCTCCGTGGACGCTAAAAACCTATTCTATTCTATTCTATTCTTATGAGAACTCAGTATAGAATGTGCTTGTTGTTTTGATACTCTTCATGTATTGCATGTTAGGGTCCACTACCATAGTCTAGTGCTCTAACTGTACATCCATCTATCTATATTTATTATTTCATATGTGCATGTACATGAAAAGTTGAACATCTATCTTTCCATTTTGTCTAAATGGCTTTGACCATAAAAGTACATAGTTGTGCTGCTATAGTATAACTAAGAAGGGTGATTGACCATTATATGGATAATGGTATGCAGATCTAGGATTAGCAGAATAGGTTTTGGTTTGCATTACAAGGAGGATATTGCTATCATATGCAGTGTGTTATATAGGTTACCTTGCGTCGGCTAGAGCCATGTTAAAGGTCACATATTAGTGGAGCGCGAGATAATATTCATTACCATTTTTGTTTGGCTGCAACTTAAGGTCTGCATATCCTACTGCTATTTTGTTTACATTGCAACTTTATTTTGAAAGTATTCTTCCTGAGCAGATTGTACAGAATTTGTAGCTCGGAATACTTCTTTACCTCGATATTTCAGATTTGCGAGGAAAATCGTTATCACATTGTGGCTTTCTTTTGAAGTTTCCGCTACAAACATTTTATTGAATTCTTTGTTGAGATTGGGAGGCTAACGATTCAACATGCCATTACTTTTATAGTTGTGTGCTGCAGGCTTACGGAGATAAGCATGCTTTATCATTCAAGTCTTCATTCTGGCAACATGTTATGCTACTCTGAATTCATCGTATACCACGTAGATGCAATTCTATTGATATAGAAGCAATTTATTTATTCAGAGCTAAAATATTTTTGGGAGCTTTCAAAACTAAAATGATTTGATTCCCATATCTTCTTTTTTAATTTGGGAGTGCTTTGGTTTGTGTGTACAGGGAAAAGCATGTAAGCTTTCTTTGACATATGAGATGGGCATTTTTGGCTTCCTGATAGGATTTCTCCACTAATGTTTTGTGTTTTGAATTTTTTCATTCAATTGGAATCATGGGATTCGACAGAGGGATATTTCGATATTTTAAGGCCCTGCTTTCAAAAGCAATAGAATGGATCTAATATAGATGCTTTACGAATCAGACATATCCATGGAGCTCGGCTCGGCTTAACTGCCAAAGTAGCCCTCTTTGTATCATTTTTTTCTTTACCAATCCTTCCCCAACAACTTATAGAAAAATATTGATTCATGTTTGGAGTGAGCAATGGCTGTGGCATGGAATTGGCATATGGATTTATAGAAGCTTCTTTACCACTCATGCAACACAACGAAAGAGCACAATGGATTTTGCAAACAAGGTGTGGCATGTTTTTGAGCTTAGGGTGAGCCTAGGGGCACAAAATTTCAACCATAAAAAAGAGCATACGAAATCATATTTCATCCTTTCAAAATAATATTAATGATTTGAAAGAGTACTTTTATGATCCTAGTGGCATGTTTGAGCCACGTGTCATGTTTGAGCCTAGTGGCATGTTTGATGCTATGTGGCATATTTGAGCTAAGGTGGCATGCTTGACTCTATGTGGCATTTTTGCGCGCAGTGTCCAGTTTGAGCCACGTGTCATGTTTGAGCCTAGGGGATGTCTGAGCCAAGGTGGCATGTTTGAGCATATGTAGCATATTTGAGTCACATGTCATGTTTGAGCCAAGGTGGCATGTTCGAGCCTAGGGGCAAAGCCAACAAGGTAGGACGACCAGACATTATCCTGCAGGCACCATGTTAATTTTGAGTTCTTGGCATACACCTTATAGCAATAGCCCATGACTGTCGGATGCCACAAGTCTGCCATGCTCAGATCATGAAATAAGAACAAGAGGGGCAATTATGTACACAAAAATTGGAAATGTGCGCCAAATGAGGCTCTCCAAATATGAGATCAAACTTAAATACATCTGAAGAAAATATTGTAGACCACATATCTGAGCCCCACATCTAGCTAAATCTGATCTCTACACTTATGCTAACCTAAGCATGCCAAGTGTAGTCTGCCACCACTGACATCTAATATATAAACAATGTTAACTACTAGATGGTTAAGACTGCCTCCCCCTAAAAAAATTTAGCACGAAAATATGTACAGACTTTTATAAGAGATATCTACCATTTACAACATGGTGCCAAAAAATTAGGGGTATAAATAATGGTAATGGTTGAATTTTGTCACCGAAAGATAATCTTGAGCGTGTGATGTCAAAACTGGATGGCCCACATAGTGTCGATGTTGATGGGCCATAAGTAATATAAGTGGGCTAAAAATATGATGACTATACCCTCATATCATGGATAAGTCAAATGGACCCTACAGTACATGAAGAGCGCCTCCTAAACATGGATCAAGAAAAAAAATGTGACGTTGCCCCATTTTGACAAAATTTGGCCAGAATCTATTCAAGAATGTTCTAGTTATATATATATATATATGTGATGAGCCATGGTTTTGGTTTTGGTCTTGGTTGGCCTTGATCAACTATTGAGCTAGATGGTTGTTAATACAGCATGAAAGAAACTATAATAACGTTTAGGCCAGTCATTTTTTATTGCAAGGACCATATTGTCATTCGTGGTTCCTGAACACAATGAACTAATCTTTAAACCATTACATTATTCATTAGAGGTTTTAAGAAAACGTTGCTAGTTTTAATAAACCACTACTAATTCTAGTTCGTATTGAAATGGCCCCATAAACTGCAGCTAGTTTTTGCAAACCACTATCTTATTAGTAACTAACATAAATAACCATATTATAAACCACTATTCATTTTGACAAACCACTATAGTATGTGGTTTTCTACTATCAAATATTGTTGTATAAAAAACCATGTCTATCATGGTTTTTAGATTATGTGATACTATTTTTTTATGACAGTTCATTTTTGGGGGCCTTGTGTGCTATCCTCAATCAATGTGCGCAGAGTGAAGATATGATCAATGGTGGAGTGCCTGGGCCGGAAACCTGCCTGTGTAAGAGCTCGCACATCTGTTTCCTCCGCCCATATTGTTAGCCGCTGCTCAAGAATGCCAGCCAACAGTTTTGCAAAGAGAGAGCTAACCATAATAGTACAGTAGTTGGCCGGGCATTGAGGGTCCCCTGCTTTGTATATGGGCACAACTCTGCTAGTGGTCCACTGCGGAGGGAAGCCTTCTCGCAATGCTTTATTGAACAATGCCGAGTGGGCATGAGACACTAGTGGAGGCCGACCCATTTCTGTTTCCTACGCGCATGCCATCCAAATCATTGCCTTCCCATTAGCTAGGCGTTGTAGGCCCATGATGACATCCCCCTCTGGATGACCAAAGCCATGCCTATCTGTGGAGGGATCCGTGTCCCCCGAGCGGATCGTAGCTAAAGCTTTGCAAATCTTGCACCCATTGCTTTGAGGTGATGTTCCCTACGATTGATGCTTGCTCAAGACCCCTTCGTATCGTCCCAGGTGCGATCCAGAGACCAAATATCACATTCGATGCTCAGAGGTATCGGCTTTCTTGTTCTTGAGAAAGGAGCGTGTATTGACCCGCGACACATGGGTGGGAGGTGGGATCGGATTGCCGGAGTGCGCGTTTGAGCTCCCGACACTCATCATCAAACCATCTGTTACGGGGGAATGTGGTAGTGCCTGGGGTTCGCCGTGAGCGGCCTCTCCCAAAGCACCTTTCAGCACCGAAGCGGTGGAGTCGGTGGCCGAGTTGATCTTGAAGTGTGGGAGTTGCGGCAGATCCCGCCCGAGATCATGCTCAAGCAGATGGGCATAGGTCCCCTGATCATAGTCCGATGCGAAATGGGGCACCCTGGCGTTGAGGCTGATGATGCACGGGAGGCCGCCAATGGAGATGCATGAACAGGGGCCGGTGATCCGAGTCCACTTCCTCGTCCCGAATATCTGTTCCGATGGAAAAATGGGTAACCGTGTGAATCCTCGTTCCTCAACCGCCGGATAATCCACCACCCGGGCCGCCTCGTGGTTCTCCCCGTCTACAAGTCGGCGGGAAGATGGCCATTGAGCCAACCCATTACAAATAACCAGTCAAAGATACTACCCGGCAACAACAACCGCCATAGCGCGAGATATGGTTTGTCATCTGATATCCTTGACCAAGCCACCTCTGGGGGTTCAAGCGCAAGACATCCTCTGCCGGGGCTCAAATTTTGGAACCCGCGGCTCCCCTGCGTGCATTAAAGTTAAGCCAAGCAAGACAACCACGCCTAATTGTTTGTCTTGATGTATGTCATCATATAAATCGACATAGGGCTCCAATCTATCCCACATCCGGAATGAGTGTTATAAAGTTGCTCTCAATGTGGAAGTAGCATCTTTGCTATGAAGAGAATGTGACGCTCCTCGCTAAATATCGTGCTACCCGCCGTACACTTTTCGGCAAGAAATCCCCATCCCGGTCCATCAACCGCATGGGCCCTCCGCCTAACCCGCTCTTCGAGAATCCTAGTGCGGGCGGGGGGACACTGAAAGGTGTCTTGGCGCCCTTCCCCTATGGGCTCCTATCACAAAGGAAGCATAAACAACGTCGAAACTAGCAATAACAATACAACATACTACCTCGAAGGGTAGTCCATCACATATCCACAACTGCAAAGAAGATAATCCTATGCCATAAAACATAAGAGCTCCTACCCATGGCTCCGACTCATAAGGGGGGTGACTGACTGGCTAGGCCTCAAGATAGAAGCAGACCGAAATCATAACAATGGCGAGGGCTGGCATAAGACAATGGCTAGGGTTGACCACTCCATCCGCCCCTCCCGGTGCATACTTTGCGGATGGGCTAAATCAAGCTTCAAGGCGTGACTCTAGCCTTCCCGGATCGTAATCCCATGGTATCACCCATCGGGACTACTCCGTGTTGCATCTCCCTGGTCCGGATGAGGCAGGAAGGTTGCATCTCCCCTCCTGGGGTCTAGAGGTTCCGCGGGCGGCTAGAGAATCGTGGCGACACACGATTCGTACCCGACTGAACCCCCCAAAACAAGAGCCAAGCCGACACTTGCAGCTCTTGAGAGCGGCGACACCATCGCCCCTGGAGGTGTCGGACCCATGCTCGCCCCGCCAAAGTGACCATATAGCCTAGCCCACTATGGGATCCCAGTAGCCCCCCTCGGCGGGGATCCTCCCTCCGCGTGCCTCTAGCCCCGTTGTGTAGTCTTTGAGTCACATCATAGCCTCTATAGCCTGGTGGGCTACTATGCACAGGCCGCATCTAATAGGAACTAAGGGATCTACTCTAGGAGCATACTACATATGGCCCTAGGTCTCTACCCCCCTTCCCAATACAAGAGGAGCAAACATGATCAACCAACATCACATAATCATCATATCCTAAGAATGATCATAAGAAGAACATCTTAACCTAATCATACAATCTAACTAATGGTTAGGGTTCATTGATTAGGGTTCAAGATGTTGAATCTGGGTTCTAGGATGGCTCTACTCTAGATACAAGATACTAGCACATCCCAATGCTAATTCCAGATGAGCTATCACAACTACTACCCTACATACCTGCTCCTGATGCTCTCCCTCCCGATCCGTGTGCCTCCATGGTCTTCGACTCACGTGATGCTGCTCTTGCTCCAAGAACGAGTCTACCCTGCGGGGGCTGCTGCACCAGTCTATGCCACAGCAAACGATGTTCGAAACGGGGTTTCGAACGAGTAGATGAGTCTCTGGGTGCTAGGGCTGGAAAGAGGCCTAGGGTTAGGGTTCCAGCCTATATAAGTTAGGTCCACCTAAGATGCCACGTGGCACCAATCGAGTGAGTCTCGTGTGGCGGTTGCCCAATAGGTTAAGGCCACGTGGAAAATGGTCTTAACCTAAGGTTGGCTAAGTTATATGAATAACTTAGTCATGCCCCCTAGTGCCACAATCTATGGTATACAAGGCTATGAAGGTAGACTTGTATAGTGATTCGGTCCGAAATATCACGTATTCATAGCGTATATTCCCCGGAACGTCACATTCTCCCCTAGGACAATCTTTGTCCTCGGCATTGCGCTAAAGGTGACTAACCTACCTTATGCCCAAAACAACATAACATACTCTTTAATTCAATTTAAACGGTCAACTTCCTATTAAAAGTTAATTGTCAAAATTTAGGCTATATTTGTACTTATACAAAATTATACAACCTTAACAAGTTACTTCTTATAATAATTAGGAAATATTACTATAAGAGTTATAGGGTTCATAATCTAAATTATGGCTCCCCTATCCTCTCGTGTCGCCCCTCCTCGATGCCCACCTCTTACTTGCACACAAGGAGCACATTACATTAGTTTAGTTAATAAATTGTGGTTTTAGGGGACCACCCCCCTTACCTCCTTGAGCCGAACTACTGGCTCAAGGTTGTCCTACTACCTTGCACAAGATCATGGCCCTTTCCGGTTTGAGCTTAAGGATCATTTAAGATGCTCCCATCATCGCCCATGATCGAAGTGCTACCTTGTACTTTCCGACCCCTACCGCGAGTACCCTAGTGCATCATGCCCCAAGGGTTTGAAGCTAGGGAACGCGTCTCATGATCCCATCATCGCCAAGATGATCACTTTAACCTTCACCATGACCCTCCTACGGCCAGGTGTGCGTCCCCGCCGTGGCATAGAGAGCATCCGATCGATGTCCCATCATCGCCCACCATGCCTCACTCCTCACTCACATGACCCTAATGGTCATGCGCACCTCTTGGTGCGTGTGGCCTAGAGAATGCCCTAAAGGCGTATCCCATCATCGCCCACACGATCCAAGGTTCTGGCACATGCACCCTACTAAGTAGAATGCATGCGCGAACTTAAAACTAACTAACAACATACTAGCTAACCACCTGGCAAGTCGGGGTCGACCAAGTCGGAGACGACTCGCCCATCAAACTCCTTCATAAACTCCGGGTATTGCTTCTCCAAATCTTGCTTCAATACCCATGTCGCGTCTTCCACGGGCAAGTGCTTCCACTTGACCAAATACTGGAGGAATTAAGATCACCTAGTCCTCTTGAATGACTTATCAAGAAGGAATTCAGGCACTATTTCAACTTGATCCTTCACCATTTCCAACAAAGTTGGAGTATCCAAAACCTTCTCAGGGTTAGGATCGTGCCTTTTCAATAAACTCACATGGAAGACCTTAAGGTGGCCCAAGAGATCCAACTTGTAGCTTGAGAGCCCGCTCTTCTCCAAGATCTTGAACGGACCGGCCCACCTAGGGGCGAGCTTCTTACAATTGCCGATGCGAAGCTTCCCTTGCTTAACCTTTACTTGAGCCAACTTTATCTGTCACAACAAAACAACTCTCGAGGAGTGTTATGTCTATCTGCTAGACTCTTCAGATGTGCCCATCTTTGTTGAAGATATTCTCACACTTCTACCAAAAGCTCTTGCATATATCTTTGTTGTTGTTGAGAAACTTCCACCTAGGGCATTAGATTATGCCACATAACTAGGGTCAAGCATTAATAACTGTAACTGATCATGGAGGAGACATCTTCGATGACTCTTGCTTCATATTATTGTACGTAATTGACCAGGTGGATGTACTCGGCCCATTTGGATTACTTGTTCCAATCATAGTTTCTCAACGTGCTCTCCAAAATTGTGTTGGTGCAGTCCCTTTGCCGATTTGACTGCAAAAGATAAGCAAAACTCATCAACAAGTTGGTGCAGCTCGTGTTGAAGAAGTGTTGCTAAACGTCGCTAAGGAACTCCGGATCTCTATTGGTGATGATCGACCTGTGCCTTCCATGCAGCCTACAAGAACTCTTATGTAGACCACACGGCTAGATCCAAGGCTGTGTCTATGGTGTGGCATGGCAAGTATGTGCCCTTTTGATAAGCTATATACCACAACCATCAAGGCTTCAAAGCTTCTTGTTGTCCTTGGAAGGCCCGCTATGAAAACCATGCTGAAGACTTCCCACTTGGCGTCTGGCACCGCCCAAGGTTCCAAAACTCCTGGAATTCGAAGTTGTTACGCCCTTGTGTGCTGGCTCCACTGACACATTCTTGGCTATGTCTGATTATCTGCTTCTTCATACCTGGCCAGACGTAGCTACTTCTAATCTTGAAGTAGGCCTTTATAAATTTTGCATGGCCGGAAATAGGGCTATTATGCGTGTCCTGGAAAATTTTTCTTACTCCTTATGCTTTGAGTATAGTTGTTCTTTGATATTAAAGATTACCTTCCTTTTTAAAATATTTGAAGGTTTCTCTTTCTTAATCCGTTCTTGCACTCTTGTAAGGACTAGCCCATCATGTGCTTGAACTCCATGTTGGGGAAGATGGCTTCTTCTATCTTCTTGCCGAATTCGCTTGCCGAAGTGGAGATGGCATTGCAAATTGCTGCTTCAAAAGCTTGCCAATGAGTGGTGACGTCTTAACATCTCCACGGCTGCATGCTCTTCCATTAATTTGCTGTAGATCACGATGTCGTTGAAGAGAATTGATGAAGAAATCATCCAAGGAATTCTTAGAAGATGTCGTCCTCAAATGCATACAAGTTGGTGGAGCATTCCATAGACTCAAGGGCATCACTGTGAAGTGATAGTGCCCATACCAAGTTCTGAAGGAGTCTTATAATTATCTTCCCCCTTCATCCTTATTTGCTGATTGCCCGAGCTTAAGTCGATTTTGTAGAAGAATCCTGCTTCTTGGGGCTGATCCATTATGTCATTGCTTGTTGAGCTGCCCATGGTTGATATACATCTTTAGACTTCCATCTTGGCCGAAAGGATCCCCAAGTTGATCAACTCATACAACTGCTTCTTGAGCTCTGCTAGCTCGGAAGTGCTGATTCTATAAAGAGCCTTGCTGATCGGCTCTGCCTCCGGTGCAAGAGTGATTTCAGACTCTATGCCTCTATAGAGCAAAAGCTCTCAAATTTCACCTGGAGATATATCATGGGACTTCTTGATTAACTTAGAAATTGGCCGAGGCAACTGTTTCGAAGTAGCATCTTCCTTCTTACTCTTGTAGTCGGGTTAAGACAACTTGTAGCTTATGTACGACCTCATTCCTCATGATGTACTTAAGTAATTGCTTTTATCGACATGACATGCGTTGCGATTGGAATTACTTCCTTAACTTAAATTATAAGGTACTTGCTCTTTGGTCTTTGGGATAAGTATCTCTTGCTTATGATAATCAATTATTGCCTTAGCCAGCTTTAATATTGCATGCTTATTATGAGGTCATAGTTGCCAATGTACATGAGTTGGTGCCGATGCTCTACTTTGCTTCGCTTAAGGTTGATGTCGAACTTGACTCTTGTTCCGTTGGTGCTGCTAATTACTTGGCCTTGCCTTAATTACTGGCCTAGATTTAGACTTAAGAGTCTTACTCTTAAAGATGTCCGTCATCTAGGAGGTGCAAAATTATAAGTTAAAGAACTACTTACATAAATCCTATGGCCACAAGTTTAGTCGGCATGACATTACTTTTGGGCACACATAGAAAACTATATGATTAGATAATTATTCTTGTTTTAGATCTAATCTATACTCTAGGATCTACCCTTTCTTAATTATTGCCCTCTTGAAATAGCCCTACCTTTGAGTTGATGCCATCTAAGAAGTTGGCCGGACTTATTAGATTGCTTCCCTTCATTTGGTCGGATTATTCCTTGTCTTTGGGAAGTACTCGTCATATACATGGTCGACGGTTATCCTATTATTGAATCCTTCTTAGCGAGGTGATCAAGCTCACGAAGAGGTTCCAATATATTGGATATCTGCCAGCAATGTATACAATTATTGTACTCCATACATTTTCTTCCCAATACTTGAAGCTTTGCTCCATTCTTGGGTCCATCCTTTTAAAAGAAAAGACAAAAATCTACTCGAAATTTCGTCCCAATCCCATCATGGATATTATCACACATAATTTTAAGAAACTCAACGATCTGATAGGTCCTCAAGCTTGTTTAAAGCTGGTGTAGTCGTTAGTCATTGGAGTAGCAAGGCGATGATCCATAATTTGTTGAAAAGAATCTGGTCTCCTTGGAGTTGCTGTATAATCATTCGCATGCCCTGCTTCTTTTGTTGAACATATTCTGACTCTGATCGTCCTTAATGTTGATGCTGACTACTTTCATTAAAATTATTCCTCTTAGTGGACTTGCTGATGTAGTGGCGGCATAAGGCTCGATGTCGCATCCCAAAGGCTTGGAGGTTATGAGATTCGAGGATGATTCTTCTAACTCCTGAATTGATATTGTTGTGTTGACCTTGTTGATTCTATTCTTCGTCCTGCTGGTTGCATGCTGTTGTTATAAGGCTGATGATAATGTTGAGTGCTTTACCACTTCTAACTATGCAACTTCTCTTGCTAAGAGGAGTTTATGTGCATCCATCTGCAGGGACTAATCTTGATTGATCAATTAATAATGCTGGTATTTGGTCCCTCATGATGCCTCTTCTTGATGGTGTTTGACCTCCAATCTCTAAGGTAGAAGATTATCGTGATCTTGAGATGGTGCTGTCGAGGTTGATGCAGCTTCTCTGAAGTATCGGGCTGATGAGGAAGAAGTTTGTTGCAATCACGCCATATTTCTATTCTTGAGGAGCCCACTCTTGCTGGCTTGTAATACCTCCTTAGTCAAAGCATGTCTGCTTGGAGTCTAGGTCTGATACTACTATGGCCTGTATATCTATGATAGTTGCCCTTCCGAGGAGGTATGTCCAGTCTCATCCTTTAGGGCTCTTGATATCATAAGTCGATGAAGTGTACTTGTTGGTGGCGTAGCTATGACATTAGTCATGAATGTCGGGCCGTTCCTCGAGACAATATGGCACTTGGAGAATATCCTTGACTAGGAGATGTTCCTCCCCTAATGTGGTCAATTTTGTAAGTGCCGTGATGCCCACCGGTTTGTTGCATAGCCCTCTTGGCAATTCTTATGTCTCTCCCACGATGTCGCGATCGTCCTTAGATAGGCTCCCCTTTCTTATTTGTGTTCGGCCTTCCCTGTACACCATCTTGGCGTTTGATTAGCTGAAGCTTCCTCCATAAGTTTGCCCTCTGCTTTCAATTCGTTGATGTTGTCGAGTGTCTCCACTGTCGAGGCTCGAGGATCCGGAACGAAGGTTCTGCTGACCTGTTTTACTGCCCTAAGGTGCACAAGGCAACTAATACTATCACAAGAAGAATTACTTATGTGTACTTACTCTACAATCCCTGTTTTTATACCTTTATCCACTCTACCTCAAATGACCCACTTGGCATTTGGCACTTTACTAGACACTGAGGAAGGTACTTATTTACTGTTATGGGGTGGTAGAAGGAGACTCATTCACTGGGTGTACTTGGTGTGCTAGACTGAATTACCTAGATAAAATGAATTCCTAGACAATTATCTATGATACAAAGGCATGCCTGAAGACACTTGATGATAGTGCACCTATAACGTGTGTTGGTGTACCCTACCAACGTGTGACAACAATTTCTAAGGCCTTGGTAACTAGCTGGGTTTCTAAGAAAAAGTTTCATTATACTACCTGTATGTAGACAAGAAGACACTTAGCAAGATAAGGGCGACAACTAGGCTATGATGAGTGCAGATGCTGTCTCTATCTAGCTTAAGGATCTTGGTTCTAAGTCTAAGGCTTGGCCATTAGTATTATCTAACATTATTAAAGCTTAAATTTAATTAAGAATTATAATTCAAACATAAACGATGCCCGCCCTTAGTGGTTGGCATGGGGGGGTTTGGGGGGTTCAACCCTGTGGGTGGGAGGTTCGATTCTCGCTACTGTGGGAATTCTTTTAAGATGAGGTTCAAATGGATTGAAAAGCTAGAATGGGGTACTACAAGACACTAGAGTGCAAGGTAGAAGACTAGCATATGTACTAGCAATTTTGCTAAATTTTTGACTTCGAATCATATGACTCGGTTGAATCCGCGCCAATGACATCTGCGTTGAGAACGCACACCCATTTGGCGCGGTCTCACCCTGGTGCCTTGTTGTTTGCTAAGATTTATCAATTCCAGCAACTATAAGATCCTAGAATGCCTATTTGGGCCAATTCTAAGATCCTAGAATGCCTATTTGGGCCAATTCTAAACTAACTAGCAACTTATTTCATACCAAAAAGATATCTAAAAGTGCAAATATGGGCAAATCGGGTGAATCCGCGCGGATGGCCTCTGCGTCGCGAACGCAGACGTGTTTGGCGCGGTCTCACCCGGGTGGGCCAATTCTAGCTATTTTTGGATATTTTTTGACAAATTTAAAGTGCTACACTGCATTTCTAGACAATTTCTAAGCATTCTAACATCTTTTGGTACGAAATTTGGATCAATTTTGCCCTAAATCAAGTGACTATGCTACTTAGCCAATTAAGAGCATTTTAAGTAAGATGCAAGGGATTCTACTACAATTAATTTATACAAGAATATTTTATATTCTACAATCAATTAATTTATAGTAAATTTACTTCTAATGAGTAAAACAATGTGCAGGAAAAACTTATATTTATATAGTTTGCGGTGACCGGGCTCTTCACGACTTCTCCTTGCGACTCCTCCTCACCGGGGGAGGTCTTTGGGCCTGCTTGGTATGGATCGCTTGAGAGGTTGCCTTCTTCAAAGGTTGTACCAGCTCGCCTCCATTGCCTCTGCTGGGGGCTCGGACCATCAAGGGTGCGGATCTTGGCCTCCTCGGCTTTGGCCGCCGTGGCGATCCCGCCCGTCGTTGATGTGGTTCGGTGGTCGTAGCCTATCTCGAACTCTGGATAGACCTTTGATGTAGGCACTTTCGAAAAGGCGCTCGGATCATCGATCATCAATTTGATACTGGCTGGGCAATGCCGAATATCTTTGGCAGCTCTCTTGTCTTTGGGGATTTGGCCCATGGCGGACCTTCTTCGGGGAATCGAGTCGAGGTGGTGGAGGCTAGCTTTTCGACCCTGGTCGGCTACCTTGTCAGATCCATTGGCGGAGATAATTCTTGCATGTTGCCTTCTTCTTCTTGAGGGCTCATCCTCCTCCGGTTAAATCTAGTTGTGGTTCTCTCCTTTTTGCGTCTCTTCCTTCCTTTTCTTCCGCATTGATTGCTCGCTCCCTTCTTCTTTGTTCCTGCTTCTTTGGGGTTGCTTTATTCTTAGGGGTTGCTCCTCTTGCTTCTTTGCTCCCCTATTCTTCTGGTGTTGCGGTTGCTCCTACTTTGGAAGTTGCTCTTGCTACTTGCTCTTCACCTTCTCTCCCTGTTGCTGGGGTTGCTCCTGTTGCTGAGGTTGCTCTTGCTACTTGCTCTTCCTCTGCCAGAAACAGATGCCACGATCTCAATTTCCCCCGAGCCTTGCGATCATTCACCTGAAGTGCTAAGTCGTTGCTCCTCCACGAGGTGAAGCGATTAAATGCGAAGAGCTTGAGTGGCTAAGTTAGGTTCGTGCGGCCTGGAGTCGCGGGGCCTCAAGAATTTGCTTGTCGCCGCCCACCATGAGTGCTTCAACGTTGCGGTGCAAGCTGGAGCTTCCAACCTTCCTAGCTACTTGTTTGGTCCTCCCAACAGCTTAGCTTCCTTGATGGTGGCCTCTTCGAGCGATCTTGCCTCTATCTTCGCGGCTCCTTTGGATCGATCTCGTGTTTGTTTGTTTGGGACACTCTTGTGGCGACTTGGATATTAGCTTCTAATTAAACTTTACAAGGGTAAGAGGGAGGTTCAAGCTACCTTTTGGGAACTTCTAGGGAGTAGAGGCGCTTCTATAGGTTTATTAACTACTTTTTCTTAAGAGTAAATTTTATTATAACTATGGGTTAATAATTAAGGTACTTCCCCTAATCACTTAACTATTTCTCAAAATTTCCTAATTCCTTTTTGGGCCAAGTAGTGGTCATTTCACGCCATTTCTTTCAAGCTTTATTTTGAGCGATTTCTCATTCAATTTTTTTTGCTTGAAAGGTGCGGTTCATGAACAACTTGAGCTCAAATTTACTAGAAGGTTTCTTTTGACTATATTATTTCCACCACTTAGACTATACTTAATCTAATTACGACCCTACTAATGGGAAAAAATTTTCTCCCCTTTCGCGGTTCAAGACTGGAATTCTCATTCCATTCATTAGCTAGGCCAGTTAGTCTACCTATTCAGGGATATGGTCAGGGCTAACTCTTGGTCAACCAAGAACATTGCTCTGATACCATTGTGACGCTCCCTGCTAAATATACGGTGCCCGGCCGTACACTCGGCAGGAAATCCCCCATCCGGTCCATCAACCGCATGGGCCCTCCGTCTAACCCGCTCGAGAGAATCCTAGTGCGGGCGGGGACACGGCGTGTCTTAGCGCCCTTCCCCTATGGGCTCCTATCACAGCGGAAGCATAAACAACGTCAGAACTAGCAATAACAATACAACATACTACCTCGAAGGGTAGTCCATCACATATCCACAACTGCAAAGAAGATAATCCTATGCCATAAAACATAAGAGCTCCTACCCATGGCTCCGACTCATAAGGGGGGTGACTGACTGGCTAGGCCTCAAGATAGAGCAGACCGAGTCATAACAATGGCGAGGGCTGGCATAAGACAATGGCTAGGGTTGACCACTCCATCCGCCCCTCCTGTGCATACTTTGCAGATGGGCTAAATCAAGCTCTGGCGTGACTCTAGCCTTCCGGATACGTAATCCCATGGTATCACCCATCGGGACTACTCCAGGTTGCATCTCCCTGGTCCGATGAGGCAGGAAGGGTTGCATCTCCCCTTCCCGGGGTCTAGAGGTTCCGCAGCGGCGACACACGATTCGTACCCGACTGAACCCCCCAAAACAAGAGCCAAGCCGACACTTGCAGCTCTTGAGAGGCAGGGCGACACCATCGCCCCAGGAGGTGTCAGACCCATGCTCGGCCCGCACGAAGTGACCGACCATAAGCCTAGCCCACTATGGGATCCCCCGTAGCCCCCACTCGGCAGGGATCCTCCCTCCGCATTGCCTCTAGCCCCGTTGTGTAGTGCTGAGTCACATCATAGCCTCTATAGCCTGGTGGGCTACTATGCACAGGCCGCATCTAATAGGAACTAAGGGATCTACTCTAGGAGCATACTACATATGGCCCTAGGTCTCTACCCCCCTTCCCAATACAAGAGGAGCAAACATGATCAACCAACATCACATAATCATCATATCCTAAGAATGATCATAAGAAGAACATCTTAACCTAATCATACAATCTAACTAATGGTTAGGGTTCATTGATTAGGGTTCAAGATGTTGAATACGGGTTCTAGGATGGCTCTACTCTAGATACAAGATACTAGCACATCCGAATGCTAATTCCGGATGAGCTATCACAACTACTACCCTACATACCGCTCCTGATGCTCTCCCTCCCCCGATCCGGTGTGCCTCCATGGTCTTGACTCACGTGATGCTGCTCTTGCTCCAAGAACGAGTCTACCTCCTCGGGGGGCACTGCACCATGTCTATGCCACAAGAAGCGATGTTCAAAAACGGGGTTTCGAGCAGTAGATGAGTCTCTCGGGTGCTAGGGCTGGAAAGAGGCCTAGGGTTAGGGTTCCAGCCTATATAAGTTAGGTCCACCTAAGATGCCACGTGGCACCAATCGAGTGAGTCTCGTGTGGCGGTTGCCCAATAGGTTAAGGCCACGTGGAAAATGGTCTTAACCTAAGGTTGGCTAAGTTATATGAATAACTTAGTCATGCCCCTAGTGCCACAATCTATGGTATACAAGGCTATGAAGATAGACTTGTATAGTGATCGAGGTCCAAAATATAATATTCATAGCGTATATTCCCCTGGAACGTCACATTCTCCCCCCCTTAGGACAATGCTGTCCTCAGCATTGCGCTAAGGTGACTAACCTACCTTATGCCTGCAAAACAACATAACATACTCTTTAATTCAATTTAAACGGTCAACTTCCTATTAAAAGTTAATTGTCAAAATTTAGGCTATATTTGTACTTATACAAAATTATACAACCTTAACAAGTTACTTCTTATAATAATTAGGAAATATTACTATAAGAGTTATAGGGTTCATAATCTAAATTATGGCTCCCCCTATCCTCTCGTAATGCGCCCCTCCTCGATGCCCACCTCTTACTTGCCTGCACAAGGAGCACATTACATTAGTTTAGTTAATAAATTGTGGTTTTAGGGGACCACCCCCCTTACCTCCTTGAGCCGAACTACTGGCTCAAGGTTGTCCTACTACCTTGCACAAGATCATGGCCCTTTCGGATTTGAGCTTAAGGATCATTTAAGATGCTCCCATCATCGCCCATGATCGAGTGCTACCTTGTACTTTCGATTTGCGGTCGAAAGTACCCCTAGTGCATCATGCCCCAAGGGTTTGAAGCTAGGGAACGTCTCATGATCCCATCATCGCGCATGATCACTTTAACCTTCACCATGACCCTCCTACGGCCAGGTGTGCGTCCCCCGCATCGTGGCATAGAGAGCATCCGATCGATGTCCCATCATCGCCCACCATGCCTCACTCCTCACTCACATGACCCTAATGGTCATGCGCACCTCTTGGTGCGTGTGGCCTAGAGAATGCCCTAAAGGCGTATCCCATCATCGCCCACACGATCCAAGGTTCTGGCACATGCACCCTACTAAGTAGAATGCATGCGCCAGGCTTAAGGATAACTAACAACATACTAGCTAACCACCTGGCAAGTCGGGGTCGACCAAGTCGGAGATGACTCGCCCATCAAACTCCTTCATAAACTCCGGGTATTGCTTCTCCAAATCTTGCTTCAATACCCATGTCGCGTCTTCCACGGGCAAGTGCTTCCACTTGACCAAATACTGGAGGAATTAAGATCACCTAGTCCTCTTGAATGACTTATAGCCTGGTGGGCTACTATGCACAGGCCGCATCTAATAGGAACTAAGGGATCTACTCTAGGAGCATACTACATATGGCCCTAGGTCTCTACCCCCCTTCCCAATACAAGAGGAGCAAACATGATCAACCAACATCACATAATCATCATATCCTAAGAATGATCATAAGAAGAACATCTTAACCTAATCATACAATCTAACTAATGGTTAGGGTTCATTGATTAGGGTTCAAGATGTTGAATACGGGTTCTAGGATGGCTCTACTCTAGATACAAGATACTAGCACATCCGGAATGCTAATTCCAGATGAGCTATCACAACTACTACCCTACATACCTGCTCCTGATGCTCTCCCTCCCGATCCGTGTGCCTCCATGGTCTTCGACTCACGTGACGCTGCTCTTGCTCCAAGAACGAGTCTACCCTGCGGGGGCTGCTGCACCAGTCTATGCCACAGCAAACGATGTTCGAAACGGGGTTTCGAACGAGTAGATGAGTCTCTGGGTGCTAGGGCTGGAAAGAGGCCTAGGGTTAGGGTTCCAGCCTATATAAGTTAGGTCCACCTAAGATGCCACGTGGCACCAATCGAGTGAGTCTCGTGTGGCGGTTGCCCAATAGGTTAAGGCCACGTGGAAAATGGTCTTAACCTAAGGTTGGCTAAGTTATATGAATAACTTAGTCATGCCCCCTAGTGCCACAATCTATGGTATACAAGGCTATGAAGATAGACTTGTATAGTGACGGGTCCAGAAATATACGTATTCATAGCGTATATTCCCCTGGAACGTCACAGAGAATGCTGCCACTGTCATGCTGCACGCGCACCCACAAGTAGTTGTACCTGTCTGTTTTGTGCAACGAGACTGAGTGCCTCAAGGTTGCACGATAGTAGCAGGCAACCCCGCCATGCCCTCGCTTGCCGGTGCACTCATTGAACACCGAGAAATGCAGATAGCCTGGGAGGTTCGGCAGTCTGTGCCCTGCATGCTCCCATGTTTCCATGAGGAAAATGAGATCCATATCTGGTGCAATAGAGTTGAGACTCTCTCCTTTCTGCCAGGGGAAGCCCCGACAGTTCCAAGACACCATCTGGAGGCACAGTTCCTATTTGCTGGCATTTGATGTGGACGCTCGATGATCTGCCCCGGTTGCAGGGGGAGCAGTGTGCGGTGCCTGAGCAGCAGTTGCAGGAGCAGTTGGAGCGGCGGGAGCAGGAGGTGCAATAGGAGTGCTGGTGGCAGCAGTAGCAGGAGTGGCTTGACGCATTGCATCGGCGACCTCAGGAGGCGCCGGCCTAAAGATGCGAAGCTTGCCTCGAACCAGGCCTGCAGCACCCCCGCGACGACGGACGTCCCTGACTTGAGCCAGCTGCTGCCGGCGGGACTCCTGTTGCAGCGGAGTGAGATCCTGGTCGACATACAAAGTAGTTCCCTTCAATTCTCTACTCTGACGCAGGATGGCCTCACGCACTTGCATGTCTGCCACCGTGAAGGCGACAACGCGCGGGCGATCTGTGCGTTGAGTCCCAAGGCGGCTTGCTCGAGAAATGTACATTGTAGTGTGGAATGCCATTCGAGATAGGATCTCATCCTAGATGCGCTTGGTGAGATCTTCTCCTGCCTCCTCAGAGAGTCCACGCACCACCACATTATGACGTCGGCGGCTCTGCTCCTGCTGCTCACTGAGTCGAGGGGCGGCATGAGCTATCCCAGCAGGTGATGCCTGTTCGTTGGAGTGTGTGGGCTGCTCACAGCGAGGGCGATGTGGTGTGCGAGATGAAGCAGGTGGTGTCTGTCTGCCTGTTTGGCGACCTGTGGGTTGTGGGGCATGTATGCTTGTCTGTCCCCACGTTGCGGCCTCTGCTGCCTGGAGTCGGGAGCCTAGCTCCTGTTGGAATCTCTGCTGCTTGGCCAACTCATTCGTGCAGTGCCGTACTTGTTCATGGACTTCGGCAGGGAGGCCCCTGCCTTGCTGGGCAATGGCTGCTCTGAGCTCCTGTATCTCCTGATCCTGTGTCTCAGCCCTACTCTGCAGGGTTCTTAGCTCTGCCTGGCTGGCCTCGAAGGCGGCTCGGACGTCTCGTATTATGGTGGTATACCCCTCAGCTTCTGACTTGAGTCGGGAAATAGTTGCCACTGTATCCTGCTCAACACCCTGCTTGTCACGTGCCATAGTCTCTATGGTGGTGAGGAGGGAATCCACGCGAGCACGCAAGTCAGCAAGGCCCTGCTTATCCTGTTGCCTCTCAAAGTGGGCCAAGCAAAGCCCGTCTTCTAACTGCTGCAGGCGGGTCTCCACCTCTGTAACCCGTTGCCTTTCCGCTGCCAACTGCCTTTTGAGCACGTGGGATGCTGAGGACTGTATCTCTGTTGCCAGTCCTGCAATCCAGGTTCTGTTACTCTCGATCTGTTCCTCCAGCTGTTTCATGGCCCTTGTCTGCGCCTGTGCCGGGCTTGAGGAGCCTTCATCCATCTCCCGAGTCAATCTCATAGATTGGGCCTTCGCCCGGGCCTCCCTCCTCATGGAAGAGGTTTCTCCCTTGTCTTTGTTATCTGACCGAGGCCGTTTTCGCGGCGGCCCCTCCTCCTGGTTCTCCCAAGTGGGTTGGGGCTGGGGCTGGGGAATGTCTCCCTCCAAATGGGGGTCCAGGCAAGGGGCTACGGAGGTTAGAGAGAGAAAGCAAGGTTAGAGAGACAGAGCAGAGAGGAAGAAAGCCAGAGAGAAAGTGGAAAATGGAGGAGAGAAAGCGAGGGATGGAGAGAGTGTGTGGAGAGAGAAGGCTAGAGAGAGTGTGTGGAGAGAGAAGGCTAGAGAGAGAAAGAGCACAGGGCGCTAGAGAGAAGGCTAGAGAGAGAAAGAGCACAGGGCGCTAGAGAGAGTGTGGAGAGAGAAAGAGAGAGAAGGCTAGAGAGAGAAAGAGCACAGGGCGCTAGAGAAGATTTACATAGTTATTCATTTTTCTTCAAGCACTCCCAATGATATCATAACTTGTGGAGAGAGAAAGAGAGAGAAGGCTAGAGAGAGAAAGAGCACAGGGCGCTAGAGAAGATTTACATAGTCATTCATTTTTGTTCAAGCACTCCCAATGATATCATAACTTTCTTCCTTACATCCTGAGGTATTGTAATTCTCACATTTCTACCTGGAACAGTTTTTGGAGTCCATGAGTACAATACACTTCAAAGTCTAGTCAAAGATCAACATCACTAGGATTTCTCCTCCACTTCTTTGTCCAACAATCTAGATATCTTTCTTTATCCGTGACATTGGTCAATTGATGCACTGGACACCACCATTCCACCCGCACATGGTTGAAGTTAATATTACCTCCTTCTTTGCAAATATCAGAGATGGTGTATCCCAACCACACTATATAGGTCTCTAAATCTGCTGGCTTTACTACCACAAACTGATGGCACTCCAAGTCAGTGGAAGGTTCATAAGCCTCCATGCTTAGATACTTTGGCGTATTGTTCTTAGGACCAACATAGTGTTTGTCAGAAGGAGGAGGAGCATATTGCTTACGAATGCTACTAACAGTGTCATCAACACCCTCAATACCTGCTAAGGTCTTCCACCTAGTTTTAGGCAACCACCCTTTCTTTCAATTCTTCTGAGGATGTGTCCATCTCCCGCAACAAGTTAATCACCTTCTTCCAGTAAGCTATCAATGCATGATTGGTGTCATCAGGGTTGGTTTGCCAATGCTTTATATATAGTCCTGGATTCCTTCCTTAGTCATTCCCAATTGTTGGCCTTGTGGGCTAAACATAGGCATTGGTGGCATGGGCCACATGTATGTATCATATTGGACCCCACGATCTATGGCCTAGATTTAGCCTAGATCTGTGTTGTGATGTCCTTTGCTTGTATACGATGCTCCCATCGTACAGAAATAGAGTTCATCCCTCATGTCAATGCCCTCGCTGACATGAGGCCATCCACCTAACATCAGATCCTTGCTAACAGACAAGAATCTAATGGGGAAGAATGGACGTGTCATTCATCCCGTCTCCCTCGGGACCTACCTAGCTGCGGAAGCATATGAAACATGAGCATATAACATCAAATAACATACATATCCACCTCGAAGGGTGGCTCCCCATAACATAACATTTGTAACAACAACATCAGTAACATCAACATAAGGGGAATCCTACCCAAGGCTCAGACTCATGGGGACCAACTGACGGTTTGGGTCTTCAGAAGTCAATGCAGACAGAATTCATGGCAAATGGATTGGGCTGGCATAAGAACATGGCCGTTGGGTAGTCCACTCCATCCGCCCCTCCTGTGCATACTTTGCAGATAGGCTGATAAGTCTTGGAGCCTGATCGTAGCCTGCCAGGTGCATAGCCTAAGGGGCTACTGCTAGGTTATATCTCCCCCATTCCCGATGAGACAGGAAGAGATCACTCCCCTCCAGAAGATGCATGCCAGTTACAGGCCATTGCTCGTCTACGACTTCACCCCATTGAAGGTGACGCATCACCCAAAAGGTGTCGAGCCCATACCTTACCCACACTCAGTGGCAAACTATTAGGCCTAGCCCACAGTGTTCCCGGGTAGGCTTTACACACCAGAGGGATCAACTGTAGCCGGACAAGTCTTCTTTGTCAGCCAGTCTAGTTCCGCCACCCACAGCCAGGCGGGCTCTTATGCACAGGCCACATTAATTGGGGATTAATGAGGCTACCTAGGTACATCAACTACTAAGGCTTTCAGGGTCTCTACCCCTCTTCTCAATACACAGGAGTGCACATAGAAGAGAACATCATCATCCATAGAACTGAAACATGGAATAACATCTAGTCTATCTACCTAAACATACATGGTTAGGTTCCTTTGTTAGGGCTTTTGATTTCAGAATCTATAAGGCCTTTAAACCAACATGCTAATTCAGCTCATTGCCGGATTGGAAGTCGGCATTGCATAACAGAATAGCCATTTACCTGATTCTTGGCTTGCTCCAGCTGCTCGAAAAGCGTCCACGCTCCTGTTCGGCCTGAAGGCGACGAAATCCGAAAGGTCTGTTGTAACGGACCTAGCAACTTAGTACCAACATGAAGATGTAAGTAACGTTGCCATTACATAAGAGTGCATTTTCAATGGTGAAATAAATGATTATGCGCTAGGAATACATGCATGCAATGGTAGTGTGTGCATGCATGCAATGTGTACATGCATGCAAGGTCATTGTTAGATTATATAAGCATAACAATATTATTCTGGATTTTTTGGGAAGGAGTTTTCCATGGGAAAGAAGCATTTTTTGTTGTGGAGGATGCGCTTGCACCAATTGATCAGAATTGAACCAAGGAGAAGGAGCAAAGTATTTCCAGGTAGGGGTCAAGTCTTACACCTGGGGCTCTTGTGATGTCTATGTTTTGGTTGACGTAGTTTTGGGAAAGCTTAATGAGCTTTGATGATGGTTTGTAGATTTAATGGATTGAGGCATGATCTGAAATGAATTAACATAATCAAAGATAGATTCTCGAATGTAAAAGAGAAGGAAAAGTAGTGCTTTTAGATTATCATCTGTGGTTTTTATATAATCATAGAGTTGAGATTGATTCTAAATAGATGAGAAATTGATGAGTTAATTACGGCTGGATGATGTTGTCTTAGGTTGTTGGTCCTTAAAAGTATATATATTTTTTTTTGAACGATAAACTTTATGGAAACTCCAAGCCAAAAGCAAAATACAAATATAGAGGCGGGAATAAAATCTCAGAGGATAATCATGATCCACTGAGTAGAACTTCCAGCCTATGCATAAGACAACACACTCAAATAGGACTCAAATATCAAGTGTCGCTTGGCAGGAGCAAGCAAAGAGCAATGGTAGGCCTTGACGATTCTAGATTGTGCGTATTGGAGGACAACTGTAGGAGGAATATCTAAACCCTGAAAGATACACAATCTTCTGCACTTCCATATGGACCACAACAACTATCCTAATGCTAAATGAAATGCTTGGCTCTGCAACTTACTCCAAGTATCCAGATAAATAGCCAGAAGCACTTTCTGCTTGTCAAAGTCACATGAAAAATAGAAAGCAGCCAAGACCAAACAGGCTGGAGATGATTACATAAAAAGAAACAATGCTCAATGGTCTCGTCCCTTTGCTTGCACAGTGGGCAGAGTGCTGACACCTGAGGATCAAATTTGTGGACAAGCACATTCACACGAGGGCATCGGTGAAGAATCTGCCACCAAAGCACAGCCGTCTGTTTATCCCAAGCCCAAGTCCAAGTCCACATACGTCTCCAACTAGAAGGTGCGAGCTTAAGGGACCACTTCGTAGATGGCGGAAGGATATCACCATTGACAAGCAGCCTATACATAGAGTTCACGAGCCTATGCTCGTGAACACTCTGGTGGGAAACCCACATGCACCCTTCAATAGCCTCTGGAGCAACCAATGGCAGAGTACTAGCAACCTTTTGCCAAATAGGTCTGTCCCATCGAGACAATAAGAATTTTGTTTGAAAGGTTTGCCATGTCGCTAACTGGCCAGAATCATACCATGCCGCAACTGTCATAATTCCTGCTAACCTCCAGCGCCGTTGAGTTAATGGATGAACTGAGGCACAAAGTGGAAAATTATTTTCCATAGGTATCCACCAACAAGGGGCACTCAACTGCTGACATGCAACAAGATCAATACAAAATAAGGTCTGTATTGTCTTCCAGGACTCCGACAAGCCTTTCAAAAAAGGGTACCAATGACATTGTGTAGAAGAATGGTATTGATAATATGCATTAGAACATGGAAGGCTATTGTTCCAGCAATAAGAACCTCGAGTGATTATAAATTGTGCATGATCAATATGGTATTGGAAGAAAGTTTTTTCTTCAATTTAAAGCATCTGGAAAGTGATATTTAATACATATACTACTATACTACTGTTGAGTTCAATGGTTTGCCACATTCACTTGGTACTGGAAAGTCAACTTAGCCAAGGGTCCCTTTGGTAAAAAAGACAAACTAGAGCATTGAGGAAATATTGAGAGGTGCATAAAATCTTCATTAATAGGAAGGAAGGAAGGAGAACACTATTCGTGCTGAACTCGTGGGAGGTTCATTCAGGAAAAACTCAAGAACGCAGCAGAGCATGGAACAGGAGAAAGAGCTCTTCTTACTTCGAGTGAGTTCTTCTTCAAATCAACCTCTTATTTGGTATTACTCTTTGTTTAGCGCCTGATAAGATCGTTCAAAGTTGCATCTGGACTCTGCTTATGTAGAAATTTTTGACAGTCTAATCAGTCTTATCATGTCAAAACCTTAAATAACGATTCCTTCATGCATAAACATGTAACAGAGCCATGGAATTCATTTTCGGCAGTGGTTGAAACTAGCAAGATCGAGCCAAGCATGAAGTTTTTGGTCTCAAAAATGCAGAGACAAGCTCAAGATCCGGTTATGAAGTCATAATACCAAAAAGGTTTTCTTTTGTTAAGAAGGGACAGAACATGGGAAGCAACCAAACCTTGGATGTGATGAGCGGTATAAACAGAGTTGGATTAGGTTATGGAATCGCCATAGCCGTGGGAATTCTGGTACTTATCTCCACCATAATGCTAGCATCTTATGTATGTGTCAAATTACATGGCATATCTGAAACTGGAGGAAGAGATCAAAACCCTAGGCGGCGAATCGAGTGTTCTGATGCTGGACTTGATGAAGGCACACTAGAATCCTACCCTAAAATCATATTCAGATCTAAGCATCCCAGGGAAGATAATACATGCTCCATTTGTTTGGCAGATTACAAAGAATCTGAAGTTTTGAAGATGCTGCCAGATTGTCTGCATACATTTCATGCTGCATGTGTAGATTCATGGCTTAGGTTGCATCCAACATGCCCTATTTGCAGGACGTCTCCTTTGCCTACTCCACAGTCTACCCCTGGATCTACTCCACTTTCTCAGCTCATTCCTCTTGCTAGGCACCATCACCATTTCTCTCATGTTTGAACATTGAAAACATTTGATCATGATCAAACATGACCCTGATTGGACATGTTCCCTTTTGATTGCGTATTAGAAGCATATTGAACTTCCCTCAAAACTCAGCTTGGTGGTCTAAATATGTATGCATTTTCATTCTGCATTCTATTCTTCCCATGTTTGATCATGTAAACATATGAAGAACAAACATGAACATCTGATCATATTGGAGTATTTGACACTCCATTTGTACAAAAGGATCTGACTAACAATCTGCTGGCATCTCAACTAGTCTTGTCCAATGTGCTTTTCCAATGTTCATAATTCATTCTTTGTCTTCCTAATAAGAGGCAGTTCTTTTCCTTTATCTCTAGTTCTTTTCCTTTATCTCTATGAATGTAGATGGTCCACAGGATTCAACATTTTTTCTTATCCTCGTTCCATGTTCCTAAGCAGTGTATCTTGTACAATGATTGCTTTGAATGCAATATCGATATCGAGATCTTCATAAGAGCGCATATGTCTCAACGCACATGACTGTGTCCCTTACTTCGATGGCAACGTCATTATGACTAGCCAAAATTTCAACTTTGCATGTTCGACTTGCTGGTTATTCATATTACATATTTAAGTTATATTACATCTTCAAGGTTTGACTTCATGGGCTTAAAACATTTATGCATAATAGAAAATGGGAGGAAGTGCTCGACGTGTTGTTATTATTGATTCATGTATGGAATAAGAAGAGTAGAAAATAATATAACATAAGCGTACATGCATGTATGCATATGCACGCAACAACTTTGCACTTGCCTAATTAGTCTCCACTCTTTATTGTCTTCCACTAGGAGATTTGCCATATCAAGGGGCATTCGTGTCAATCATCTTTTTGTAGATATAAGGCATGAAAATACTTTTATTTGTATGAGGCGGTTTCTGGACAGTTGAAAGGATTTGTTGGAGAGATCTAGAAAATCTTCTTCGAGAGGTCTGTATCTTCATATTTGAGAGAGTTTTATTGGAGATGTAGCCTTTTGTTATTTGCATAAACTCTTGGCAAAACTACCAAAATGCCTATACAAGTTAGAATCACCATATTGCCCCTACATGTCTCAAAACTATCGTAAAGTTAAGGGGAAGAAAAATTTATTGGATTACAATTATCGTGTTAGTTCAAAACCCAAGTATTATTGAGGGCATTTCAAGATGAAAATTTTCAGTTCTATTTGTAATAGGAAAGGATGCAGTTGAAAAGGCTTAAATTTTTGTTCCATGGCTTCATAAAAGGAACAATATTATTTGCACTATGCCTATTAAAGGATGTTCAAACTGCATTGAAAGAAGGTGCTCTGTTGGTGTTATTCTGGATGGAAATGATAAATGCATATACACATTGGGTGTACATATAAAATGAACGTTTCATGTAACCTATATGTGGTTACCAACAATATTTTGCCCATGTAGCTAATTTCTTATGCAATTTTACTTATGAGAAACTGTTGGGCATTCCAGATATGAGGGATGCTCACAACGTGGTCCATGATTGAAAAACCAGTTTAAGTTTCATCATGATTTGCCCCACGATGCTGGGATTTCTTATGTGAGTGGTGACTTTCATTGGACATGTTAGTATTTTGTCAGATGTTCCCCCTGAAGTGCGGCAAACGTGGTTAAGCCTTTTAACAAAATGATGAATTAATATTCTTTTGCACTCAGCTGCAACCTACTTTGGCTACATCTTTCAGTATAGGTACCTAATTGCATGCTTGAAGAAACGATTTTTGTGTTTCTCTTTTATACATGAAGACCCTAGTGCAAAGATAGGAAGATTTTGTAAAACTCTGTTGAAACTCTAGTTCAAAGATAGGACGGATTTGTAAAACTGGACAATTGCCAAACATCATTGAGGAGGGGCGTAATGATGTAAGCTTTGATCTTACGTTTTCCTTTCGCATGTTTGCACTAAGATCTTGAGAGTCTTTATAGATGACTTAACAGTATTTTCGAATCCAAGAAGGGATCACTTGGATCATCTCAGAAAAGTTCTTGACTTGAGAGATGCCGATTGTATGGCATAAGTTTGAATCATGTTAAGTGTATTTTCTTCACTAGAGGAGGAAAACTATTGGGCAACTATGTTTCAGAAAATGGGTTAACAAGTGGATCATGGTAAGATTGCAGCTTGGAGAAGGTAAAACCACCTACAAATGTATCACAAGTGAGAAGCTTATATGTCCAACTCAGCTTTAGTATATTTACAAGATCAGACTTATCCTTCATCATTTCCAAAGCAACAAAAGCATTCTCTTAGAATACAAGTAGCTGGTTATGTGGTGCACGAGGCTATTTTTTATAAGAGAACTATGGAAGGAATCTTATTAAGGTGTGTTGCTGGTCAGCAAACTCATGATTTGTTGCAGCAAGCACGTGATTGACAGGGGCATTTTGTAGCCAGAACAATAGCTAGAAAGATCCTTCATTGGGGATATTATTGGCCAACTCTTTACAAGGATACTAGAGACTTTGTTAGCAAATGTGAGAAGTGTCAAAGGCATAAACAATTAACCGGCCACAATAATATGCCATTCCATCCTATTTTGAGCGTTGGTCTGTTTCATATGTGGGGATTGGATTACATTGGCCCTATCAATCCTCCATCTTCCAAAGGTCATAAGTATATCTTGGCAGCCACATGTATGCTCACGAAGTGGGTATAATCAATTCTAGCAAAGCATGCTATAAAAAGTACCATAGTAAGCTTGCTTGATCATTTCATGGGGAAAGTAGTAGCTCTATTAATAAAAAAGATTGGTGTTCAACATGTGCAAGCTTCTGCTTATTATCCACAGGGAAATGGACAAGCTGAGTCTACTGACAAAATTTTAAAATCTATCTTGGCTAAAACAGTGAAGGATAATCAAAGATATTGGCATGAAGCTTTGACTGGTGCCAGGTGTACTTACACGTTGGCTACAGGATTTACACCATTTGAATTGGTTTATAGAGTGCAAGTTGTAATGCCTTGGACATTCCTTTGTGTTCATTTGTGAAGCTACCTTATTATGAGAATTTAGGAGAAGTTCCAACTCCAAATCAAGTACATAATAGGATGGATGATTTGCTGCAATTGCAAAAGATGAGACAAGAAGCAACACACTTCAATATGAGGCATAAACAAAAAGTAAAGCTTATCAAAGACAGATTACAGGTTGTCAATCCATTTGAGGAAGGGCAATTGGTGTTGTGCAGGACCACTAAAAAGCATCTATCCAAATTTCAAAACCCATGGAGAGGCCCATTTCTGATTGATAAAGAGGTACGAGGTGGGGCTTTCTACTTGATGACTCCAGAAGCGAAATTATTGTCTAATCCTAGAAATGGCAAGGATATTAGGCCTTATTTTGAAAGAGAAGTGCTATTCTAAGGGATTCAGTTTTGGCATAGCTCCAACTACAGAGAATTTGTGGAGAACCTTTGGGTTATAACAGGTTGTTTTTATGTAAAAATAGATGGTGACAATTCAATAATACACGATCTATTCTACATCAATGGATGTACTTTGGGATACGAATCCAAAGAGCTATGGTGCAAGTCAAACGGAGTTCTGGAACTCAAGATATCAGCTTTGAAAATTTGCCACAGTTACAGAGGCTCTGTTTCATCATTGTCATTTTGGACCAATTTGTTTTGCACCATTTATTTAGATTTGGGGAGGGTATATTTTTTTTCTAAACATAAATGTAAATGTGTCATTTAGGGATATGTCCCAAGGACCACACTAGTATATTTTGTTGTTCTACGGAGTGGCACATTTTGCCACTGTGGTCGCCACTATTGGGGTGGTATAGGAGATCATATACCGTATATGGAGGGATATATGCACATGCACGTGCAGAGGACATATGCACATATGCATTGTGGTTGTGCTATCCATCACGGTGCTATCATATCAGAGAGGGAGTGTTATCTAAGCAGGGAGGGAGATTATTTTTGCTTGATCTAGCTATGAAGATTATGAATCTTTATGTTGTGCATTGCATAGATCTGGTAGATTGAAGCTTGGATTATTGGTTTTTCATCCTTCTTACAAGGTTGGAATTTAGGCTCTAACAGAAACCTGCAAAGCCAAGAACTTGACAAGAACATCCCTAAAGGCCTTTGAAAAACCCTATAATTCTACCATTGTACTATACCTCCTTGCTGCACACTTTTTTGGATCCCAACAGTCTATTTTGGCGCAAACATATGTACTAACCACTTCAGATATAATTTCTAATACGTTTTTGGTCAAGCTAGATGCTCAGATTCAATGCCTCTCGCCATTAGTCATTGCCCAGATTTAAACGATCCGATCCAACACTACTATCACAAATACATCCATTTAGTTGTCTTTGGAAAGCTGGATACAACTCTTGGAGCTAGTGGTTGAGTCAGCAAGTAACATTAGTGCGCCACCACCAGTGTCTGTCACAATGCCTGCGCATATGGACATGGTAGACATGTCCACACAGGCTTTGACCGAGGAATTGTTGCGCATTGGACACGCAGATATTCCCATTTCTGAGACAAGTAGACTACTAGAGAATGATCAGCACAAACCAACCCTGAGCCTACGTATTGTCGGTATTGAGGAGACGAGTGGTTTTCTTGTTACAAATGACATGGAGAATTTTTGTTACCGAGGTTGCCCAAACATATATTCTATTCTATTCTTTTAGTGTTCATGAATATTAATATCTTAAGTTAATATGGTTTGATTAAGCTGCCATAAACTTCTTTGATGATGTTGAATTGGATTTTGTATTATGCCCATCATAACTACATCGTCAATGTATAAGAGTAATTGGATTACCAAAGTACCTAGAGTGGTACCCAGCAAAGAACGTGATCTCAGCCATACATCTAGTTCATCAATGAATAAACCGAACAATGTCGGAGAGAGCGGACACCCTTGGCGCACACCAATAGTGCTTCTGATAGTAAAATCATGCCCCAGCTTTATGAGCACTTCTGAATATAGCTGAGACACTGCCCCTCGAATCTCATGTGGAACCCCAATTTGATCCATTCTTTCGCCCAGCTCCTTTCTAAACACCGAATCAAATGCTTTCGTAAAATCTATGAAAGCTATATACATGCATCTGTTCGATGCTCTTGCTTTCTCAATCAAAACCCACAGCAATAATGCATGATCCAATGTATCATAACCTTTTTCTAAAACCAGCCTAGAATTCTGAGCATTTACCATGCAATTCTGCCCAGGGACTCAATTTACTCTCCAAAAGCGAGCCTAGGATTTTTGAAAACATGCTTCCTATCAAAATTGTTCTGTAGTTGTTTGCAAATCTCTTACCCCTCGATTTATGAATGGGATCTAGTCTGTTTACTTTTCAATTATATGGCAAACCATCCCTGACACATTGGTTTAGCAGTGTAAGGACTATCAATGTTTTTTGGCCACCCCATTTGAATAATTCTACACAAAGGCCTTCAGTATCCTGTGCCTTGTGATTGGCCATGTCTGCCATTGTTTTCTTCACTTTGTCCTCTGAGAAAAGGTCTGCTTGTATGGCCATGATGGGCATATTTTCGATTCTATCTTTTTCATAAATATCTTTGACCAATTTGGCCAGATACTCTAAACTTAATTTGTGCTTATCTGGTTGGTCACGCATCACAATCCAAAAAGTCTTTAGAGCAGTTTTGAGCCTGTCACACAGATCGACCTGTCTTTGCCTGAAATAGGCATGTTTTTTTGCTCTTATCAGATTTTTATACCAACGTGGCTTAATCACGCAATTACTGGGCAGTTTTTATCTGGCTTCTTGGCATTCTGAGTCCCACCAAGAATTGCACGGTCTCCACAAGGATGAATTGATGTTGAGCTGATGAAGGGGATCTATGGGACCTATAAAATCAAGTCCCCATACTTGAAATGGACCTAGAGAGGTTATGACAGTAAGGGGAGCTGGCTGCAATACTTTTTTCCCAAAAATTTGACACTTGTGGCAACATTTTATAGCATTATAACAATCCTTAAAGAGAGTAGGCCAGACATACCTTGATCTTAATATCTTCTTGGCTGTTGTGTCAGCAGCAAAATGGCCTCCACATATGCCTTCATGGCATGTTTCAATGATCATTTGGCTTAGCATGCTTCTTAGTATGATCAAAAGTTCTACCAGCTGCGTCAAGAAGGGTATTATGCACCACCATGTGCGCATATTTGGAAGGCCAATATATTAAATCCAGCCAGTATGATTTAGGGTTCCTTTTAAATCTGGCTAGCATGCACGGCTCCATCGCCATCTGCAAGAACCGTGTCCCCTCATCCGATCAACCAAGAACCATTGGAGAAAACTTACTCAATTTCTAGACAATCAAGAACTTTTTCCAGTCTCCTAAATCCCCTATGATCTTAGACAAATCATTAAAAGAAAAAATAAAAAAACTTTTCCACTAGACCAGAAAATCCCGAATTAACAAGATTGATAAATTTATTAAATTTTAGTTCAGCCAACTGATGTACATATTTTTTTTTTGAAGAACTGTGTCATCAATATATTAAAAGAATGGTAATGTTACAAAGCAAGTGAGGAGGAAAGAGAACTGCCCCAAAGAGACAGCGATACCTCGACACTCCACAACAAACTCACAGAAAAACTGCAACTCTACCGGCCAATGAACTGATCACCACCATCTACAACACCCAAGAAGTCCCGCCAAATGGCAAACTTCTGCTCTACTAATCCCGGGAACACCAGAAAGCTTTGAAATAGCTTGTACCTGAGTCGAGGAATCAGAGAGGCTACAGGCTGCTGAATCCCCTGAAAGATCCACAACCGCCGCCGCTTCCAAATCATCCACACCAACCAAGCCACGCGATGGATGCAAGGCTTTGTCGCCGCAAGAGCGGCCAAGCACCAGGATACACATGAAGCGAAGAATCACGACTAGTCAATCTCACTGAAACAGAGCCCTAACCCAATCCTCCCGCAGCTGCGGGTGAGGGCATGAAACCGCACGATGCTCCACAGCCTCACGATGAAGGCCACAACAAGGGCGAGAGGGCTCACACCTGGCCTAAACCGACTCACAAGGGCATTCACCCCGATCATGAATTGCACCACTTGCCACGTATAACCCTAACCTTCTTGGGGAAGTGAGCTCCATGTCCACGTCCCAAACCGAAGCCATCGAGAACCCGAAGCTGCGAGACCACTTGCACGAAGAGGCGGTGTGTCATGAATAGCCGGCACCGGTAACAAGACCGCACAAAACAAGAAGACACAACATCCGGATGAACCTTTCAAACCTGCACCACCACATCATCATGAGGGACTATAGGTATGTGTAGTGGAATACTCCCCGCCACTTGTTCCCAGATAACCCGATCACTGCCCCTCAAGCGAAAGCAAGCTCGAAAGAACTGATGTACATATTGACAGCTACGGTCTGGAGTGTATGTTGGGTCCTCTGGTGCCTCTCTTTTTTATTATGGCCATTTATGATTGGATGAGCCTATGATTTTGGAATATAAAATATAGGTTCGTCTAAGCTTTTAGAATATAAAATACAGGGGCTTGAACCTCATACGGATCGCCTAAGATTTTAGAATATGAAATATGGGGACTTGAACCTCTACCAAAATAATTCAATGTCCTAATAAAAGTGCTTTGACCAATACAACTAGTGGGCTAAGACAACTATTTTTTTTATTCGATGTATATTTTCTTTTATAACAACCTATTCAATTGTTTTAGGTGTACGGCTTATGGTTTCAGGAACGGTCATTTATACATCCATATCAAATCTCTATGGAGCCCCCTATCCCGACCCTGCTTTGAAAGGAGACACCTACCATGCCTTAGCCCAGCCTGAGATCCAGCCCTCCCAACAAACCCAGTTCCATGCCAAATACTAAACCACCACCCTGCCACCAACCACTGTTGCTATCGAGCTGCAACCAACCCTTAGGGCCCTTCTGCCGAGACTCCAGCCGCTACTGATCATGCGCCAGCTTCGCCTGCTCGGCCTGTTCCTGCCGCATACACTGCCAAGGTGGCCTTACCGGTGTCCAACAGCACGCCATGTTGCTTCCACTTCTGCCACCGCCCTTGAGCCTGCAGCTGCTGCTCCCGCCAGCAAATAGGAATTGTGCCTCTGCGTGTTCTCCTGGAATTGTTTGGGCTTTCTACGACAAAAGGAAGATAGTCTTAACTCAGTTGCTATAGACATGGACATCATCTTCCTCGTGGAGACATGGGAGCATGCGGGTCACAGGCTACCTGACCTGCAAGGACACTAGCGATACTCAGTCTTCAATGGCTGCACAGGGAAGCAGGGACATGCGTGATACTACCGCACAACCCTCGCACAATGGATCTCCCTGTGTAAGACTGACAGGCACAACCGGTACATGTGGGTGCCTGTAGAAAACCATAGTGGCCGCCCTCTCTTTGTGGCAGCCTGCTACTTCCCACATGCCGAGAGCAACTTCGATCACGCCCGCTCGGATGTTGATTGGCCGGATCCCTGTGTCAATCTATATGATGACATACAGCAGCACAGGAAGTTGGGCTGCATCATCCTCCTTGGAGACTTCAATACACGCAAAGGAGTGGATTAAGGCAATTCGACCCCTTGACTGATGTCGTCTTACAGGAAACCTGGCCATGATTATTATATGACACTTAGGTCATGCACTATGGTAAACAGCCGCTTTTGCTTTGCGGCATCTTTGATCTGGCCATTGTGGCCGCCCTCTGGCATGAACACTTACAGGCAGGAGAACCAGGAGGGTGGATCCAGTGTGGTGGACTATGTGTTGGTAGCTGAGTAGGATATGCATGCGGGCAGGCATTTCCAGATGGGAACATGAGGTCGACTCAAATTCACCTGCCACTATATCTGCAGCTGGTCTGGCAGACTGTTCGGACCCCCGGTGCCATAGCACATCGCATGCCTCAGCTGCGCTTGGACTACGAACATGGAGAGGCCTATGCCCAGATGCTCGCAGAGGATTTTCCAGGAGATCTGCAATGCCCTATGCTACAACAACATACAGAAAGTTTGATTGACATGTTAGGGACTGCCCCAGAGAGGTGCTTCAGGAGAAACTGCCCTTGCCGGATCACGGGAACCACAATCTTCCCATGGATCTAGTGGTTCGATGCTGAATACAAGGAAACAAATGGCAGCTTCGCTGGGTCACGGACCCTGCTCTGCGCTCACACGCTACCAAACAGTACTGCACTTTTCTTCAGGCTAAGAAAGTCAGGTACATCGCAGAGCATCAGAGGAAAATGTTCTATCTCCTGGACTACCACCCTAGGACCTTCTGGCGAAGGGTGCTCAGAAAGTCGGCACAGCCTATAGGGACACATCATTCCCAAACAGTAGAGGAAATACTTGAAACAGCTCTACGATCCACATGATGCTCACTCAACGATACCCGCCCATGACGACCCCGTGCTGGAAATCACAGAATAGAATAGAATAGAATATGATTTTATCGTCCACGGAGACCAACTGGCCTATGGGACCCAAGTACAAAGAGAGAGCAACAGGCGTATTACTACCAGGATTAAAAAACCCCCGCCCCGAAGGGTTTTCGGGGGAAAAACCTTGACATACTGCATAGTTATATACATAATCACAAGTACAGCTGAGGTTAATGTAAAACGGGGGCATAACTGAGTCCGCGTATCCATTACCTCCGAGGTAATGATCCCAACAAACCCTACAGAGGCCGTGCTTTCGATTAGCTCATGCAAGGCCCGATGGGGCACATCTAACCGAAACATACCGAGCCGGATATCTTTGGTACGTCGGACAGGCACGAGGGCGTGACTTTCATCCTCAATGGCGCCCGGTTGACAATGCGGACTCTGTCCTCACGCGGCTCCCGAATCCATCTCCCCGTCTCAATGCGCGGAGGTGGTGTGCACCTGTGCGAATGGAAGCAATCACCCCCAAGCTTTTCATGGGTAGATGGGTGCGCAGTAGTGGTGTGGGCCCCTCGTGAGCATGGGATTAACTGGCGCCGATAATTTGCCACCTTGACATGTGACAGGCCTCTCGCATCCCAAAGCTTGGCCATGAAGCAAGCATCCAAATCTTGCTTCAAGGCGTAGCGTTCCTTCGGTGTATGCACCGGGTCCACATCCGTGTGCCTGCACATTCCATAGCGAGAACCACTGGGCTTGCTTGTCTTTCCAAAGAAGCTTTGAGTCGCCATGGGCCCATCGCCAATGCCAAAGCAAGGTTGGGCAGCCGGGCTTCATCCATAGCCACCACCTTCCGGAAGTAAATAAGGTGACGTTCCAGTATGACCCTCCTGTAATGGAAGGAAGCCTTGTCTCACGGAGCAAGATCCGATATGGGACCGTGGATTTCACTCCCGGTGCCGGGCCAAGAAGGCCTTCTGCACCTGCTCTAGATCGTTCCAAGTGGTGAGGGATATCACCGCCCCACACTTCACGCCCCATAGAGGAGGACCAGGTTCAACCAAAGCCCCGAACAAGTGTGCCCGGTGACCCCATGCATACAAACCGCCTTTTTATTTGTTGTTTTGCATTGCATACGTGGCTTTCCGGCTGCGCAGACCCAGAACTCGATGGATGCATCCCAGTGTGTAGTAGTAGAAAACTGAATGCCCAAATACTACAGAGGCTGATGTAGTTCAGGGCTTGCAGCATCTATCCAATCGGGAAGCGCCAGACTTATATGGCATGCAGGTAGAGTTGCTCAATTGGGCGGGGCCACTCATGGCACCAGTCCTAACTGCCTTGTTCAACAGGGTATTACAAGAAGGATTCCCCCCACAGTGGACCGCTAGCAGAATTGTGCACATCTACAAGGCAGGTGACCCGCATTGCCCAGCCAATTACCAGATGATTATGGTCAGTTCGGTGTTTGCCAAATTCTTAGCCAGAATTATCGAGCAGCAGCTGACCGACTGGGCCGAGGCGGCAGAAAAGCAGGCCCTAATACAGGCAAAATTCAGGGCCCGATACTCAACCATTGACCCCATCTTCACGTTGCGAACCTTGGTCGAGGAAAACAGGAACCGTAGGCATGACTTGTATTGCTTCTTCATAGACTTTGCCAAAGCCTTTGTTACTGGCCTCGAGAAAAGCTGTGGGCATGGTCGCAAGAGCTAGGGGCCCTTGCGATCTACAGAACGGAGTTTACAGGCTATATGAGAGGTGCTCAAGAAACCATTTGATAGCAGTATCAGGGTTCATCAAGGATGCCCTCTCTCTCCAATACTTTTTGGACTCTACATTGATCCGCTCGAGCGCTGGCTTGCCGACAATGGTAGGGACGGAATTCAACTGCTGCACCAGGTCACCAGACAGCTAAGATATGCAGATGATATGGACTTTCTAGCCTATACCTCGGCGGACATGCAATGCCACTTTGATGTCTTGGACACAACTATGTCCAACACCATTCACGTGACATGCATCTCATGATGTGTGGTAATGTGTTTTGTATATTTTGTACATGTGTATGGTTTCACAGCATTCTTATTGCTGCCATGGTTTTTCCTCCAAAAACCTTTTGGGGCAGAGGTTTTTTAATCCGGGCAATAATTACTCTACTGCACTCTTTGAGTTGGGTCCCATAGGCCGCTGAATCTCCGTGGATGCTAAAAACCCTTCTATTCTATTCTTGTTGTATTGCCTATTATTTTGCACAGGTTTTTTATAGCATATGCTTATGATCTCTTCTTATAAAAATCTTTGCTTCTTATTTTATTCTAAAGAAAATTAAACATCTTATATTATAATGTACGGGCGTGTATCTATCTTCCATTACACTCTATATTGGATGGCCGAGATTTGATCAGTCCGAGGACTGGGAAGGCACGTCCCAAAAAAAACTCCGAAGATGACTATGGCAGCCAAGCCCAAATTCAATTCTGCTTCTCCTATTCTTTTCAATTATTGTTGGATTCACTCTGCCTATTTTCTTCCCTTTCCATTATCTTGCTTAAAACCAAATAAACACCAAGTGGAGCATCACTGCATATGGAGCTCTGCACTGGTCGATTCCGTGCTGTCTGTTTTGGAGATGGAGGCTTCTTTCATTTAAGAAGGATCTTCTGTATGCAAAGATTTACGATACATGATTTGGGGTTCGAATGCATTTCCTGTGGCAAGAAAGGATTAAGGTTAAACCAACTTCTTCTTTGGCTTTTAAGATATCTATTAAAGCATTTCAAGGGGATCTTTGTAGCTATTTATGGTCTTTGCAATTGTGTTCCTTGCTGGGGTGCCAAGCCAGATTGAGCATATATGTTGGAACAGAACTATATTAGAGCATTTCAAGGGGATCTTTGCAGTTCTTTTGATCTTTGTAGCTGTGTTTCTTGCTGGGGTGTCAAGCCATACATGTTAGATCATTGTAGCAGAATTATATTAGAGCATTTAAAAGAGACCTTTGCAGCTATTTATGGTCTTTGCAGATGTGTTTCTTGCTCGGGCATCAAGCCCCGGTTCGCTATTTTACTTCAAATCCTTTGTGTACAGTATAAGAATAACTTATACAATGAGATGTTGTGCAAGGTCTTTCAAGAAACAATACCAATTAGACGTCGGCATGCGAGTGCATGTTTGGAGTAGGCGTAATCCTTATGTTCACATGAGTTTTCTTGTATTCAGCTCACAACACTATATCTTCTAGGCGTTTTTCCTTAAATGCAATATCATGTTTCAAGAGTATTATATTTTGGCTTTATGCCATTGTTTAACTCCAAAAATCAATGAAGAGTGGGTGCTTAATCTCTTTTATTGATGTTTGAAACAATTCGAGATTTCTGTCATTGAGTTATTTTATTTGGCCATCCTGTTTCAAGTCTTGCTAGGTTTTTCTGTCATGGTTGGAAGCAGCTCTAGGCAGATCTCTGGTGAGTCTTCAAAAGCGGATGTATTAATTCACAATGGCATCCTTCTGACTATAATGTTCATTCAATTTATGTAGGGGATGGCAGCTGGTCATGTGTGTTCTTTCCTCGAGGATATTTATAGTACATATTAGGTCGTGGGGTCTAAAGACACATAACTTGATAAAAGAACTATTCCCAGAAGATATAGTGGTGGTTCAAAAGCCTGGTAACGCATTAGGAGTTGGAAACAATGTTGCAGGTTAGTAGGCCTCTTAGTCACACATTCAGGACCTTTGTACAATTTTCAAAATGTGAAAAACAAAAGAAGTTCCATTGAGAATTAGAAATTATTATACATTTTATGGTATAGAAACATTATCTGCAATAATTTTCATTAACTAATGACAACAACATGCATTCCTCGATCTCAACGGAGCTCATGGCCTTAAATTTAGAGAATTTTCGAGCAGGTTAAAATGTAAAGACCAGAAGGAATTTTATCATATCCTTGCATAGTTGCCCTTTCACTGGTTAAAAGGCCATAATTTCCACTCCATTTTGGATTGGTAAATTTGATCTGTTAAGACCCGCAAGGCAGAGGATCGAGTTCGAAAGCAGATAGTCAGGTGACTAGCTTAGAAAGAAAGGTGGTTATTCCAGCAAAGCGGATAGTCAGTTGACTAGCTTTGGGAAAGATTGTTACTCCCTAAGGCAGATGATCGAGGAGATCAGCCTTGGGAAGGGAGGGAATTGATACGGCACTAGCTTGGGGGCGTGGCTCAGAGAAAGGATTTGCAGAAACAAACACAGAGGCAAGGACTTTTTATTTTATAACCTTGATTGAATGTTTAAACCTTAGAAGTTTTAAAATTATAACTTATAAAAGAAGAACCATTGAAATATTAAAGGTTATGGAAATAATGAAATGTTAAATACTAATGAAAAAAAAAAAAACGCTACAGTTGTAGCGACCACGGCAAACTGATCTGCCGACCAAAACCAATTGCCTCTATTCTTTTAGCCGAAAAGGCCTGGCGTGGTCGGAAATAGCACCTGGGCTAACGAACCAGCCCGGATTGCAGGAACAGGCATCCGGATCTGCTAAGTTTAGCAGAAAACGGGTCCGAGATAGCCGGATTCGGCATAAAAGGTAAAAGGAAATCCAAAATAAGATCAACCAGAACCTTCTAGAATAGCATAAGAAGTAAACGCTCTGCAGAATTGTAGGAGCCAGAAGCGTTTTATGATCTCACCATCAATCTTGCTATAGAATTACTAGAAATTTGTTGGTTGATTGTCTTTAAGTCTTAGAGTATTCCCAGAGAATCCCAGAGAGGCTACTCAGCAGGTTAGCAGACTCTCAGAATTGGGAAGAATTTGAGTCTAGACTTGGCGTGTTTGCAAATCAGAGCCCGGTTGGGTGGATAAGTTGTGCCGAGGGACCTTGATCTGGAGATTCCAGGTTGTTTGGACTAACCGTGTTTGACAGTTTTGCAGATAGGGAAGCCCATTTGTATCAAGTGCTCTGATACCACTTGATACAAACGGGCTTCCCTGTCTGCAAAACTGTGATACCACTTGATACAAATGGGCTTCCTTGTCTGCAAAACTGTCAAACATGGTTAGTCCAAACAATTTGGAATCTCAAGATCAATGTCCCTCGGCACAACTTATCCACCCAACCGGGCTCTGATTTGCAAACACGCCAAGTCTAGGCCCAAATTCTTCTCAATTCTGAGAGTCTGCTAACCTGCTGGGTAGCCTCTCTGGGATTCTCTGGGAATACTCTAAGACTTAAAGACAATCAAACATCAAATTTCTAGTAATTCTATAGCAAGATTGATGGTGAGATCATAAAATGCTTCTGGCTCCTACAATTCTGCAGAGCGTTTACTTCTTATGCTATTCTAAAAGGTTTTGGTTGATCTTATTTTGGATTTCCTTTTACCTTTTATGCTGAATCCGGCTATCTCGGACACCTTTTCTGCTAAACTTAGCAGATCCGAATGCCTTTTCCTGCAATCCGGGCTGGTTCGTTAGCCCAGGTGCTATTTCCGGCAACGCTAGGCCTTTTCGGCTAAAAGGCAATTGGTTTTGGTCGGCAGATCAGTTTGCCATGGTCGCTACAACTGTAGCTTCTTTTTTTTTTCATTAGTATTTAACATTTCATTATTTCCATAACCTTTAATATTTCAATGGTTCTTCTTTTATAAGTTATAATTTTAAAACTCCTAAGGTTTATACATTCAATCAAGGTTATAAAATAAAAAGCCCTTGCCTCTGTGTTTGTTTCTGCAAATCCTTTCTCTGAGCCACGCCCCCAAGCTAGTGCCGTATCAATTCCCTCCCTTCCCAAGGCTGATCGCCCTCGATCATCTGCCTTAGGGAGTAACAACCTTTCCCAAAGCTAGTCAACTGACTATCCGCTTTGCTGGAATAACCACCTTTCTTTCTAAGCTAGTCACCTGACTATCTGCTTTGAAAGAATTTCTTTTAGGCTCGCAAGGCAGATGATCGGGGACGATCAGTCTTGAGACGGGAAGGAATTGTTAAGACCCGCAAGGTAGATGATCGGGGACGATCAGTCTTGAGACGGGGAGGAATTGTTACGGGACAAGCTTGGGGGAGCGACTCAAAGGATTTGCAGAGATGAACATAGAATAGAATAGAATAGAGGCAAAGGTGTTAGTCATCATTTTGAAATCTAGATGTGTCGGGGAGTTAAAGGAAGAAGCTATTTTAATATAAAAAGGCCATGCCTGCTAAAAAAAGGCTAAAGTCGCAGAGAGATCTATAAATAGAATCTAAACTTCAGTTGGATATATCTCGGCAACCAGAGGTCGGATTGTAGCGATTTTTACTTCATTGGAACCGGCTCGGAGTCTAGTTTCAGAATTGGGATGGCACATTCTGTAGTTCATCCGGACGAGAGAGTAATGTCTGAAAACGTGATGAGGGGTCACAAAAATACTGCGGCAGCGACATCACAGTCTTTATGATCCACAGCTGATCCCAGAGAAGTTATTTAGTTGAATAACAAAATTCTCAGTGTCTGGAAGAGCCACAGAGATCCTTTGCAGTGTTAGCAAATCTGAGCCCAGTTGGGTGGTGAATTTGTGCCAGAAGATCATGTTCCTGGATCTTAAAGTTGTTTGGATTAACTGTGACTGCTAGTTTTGCAGGTAGAAAAGACCGATTCGTATCATGATCATAGTGCCAATTTCAATTGTATGGTTATAATGACTGATATTATTGAGAAGTTAATGGAGTTAGAGTCATATAGTTTATGGTTACTCTATCAAAGGCACGTCTTCTATTGTCACCAGCAAGGCACCTATAAGGTTTGCTTTCTTATAGATAACATCATTTTTATAATTAAAGGACATGATTTGTAATGTTTCTTCTTACTTTGTTTAAGGACCATTATCAATGGTTTAATTGCGAATCTATAATGGCCATAATTTGCAATATCTTTGAGATAGCATGGAACTGGAAAAGAAATCTCTATGCAAGAAATATACTTCTACCATCAGTATATTGTAGTGCATGCACCATTTGATAGTAAATGATGATCCTTTAATGCAAAATGCATAACAACAACGAAATTCATATAGTTAAGACAATATTAAAGCATTGCTTATGCTTCAAGCTATCTGCATGTTTATTTGCTATGTGATAAAGGGAACCTCATGGGATGTTGCCAAGCCCATAATCAAGGGGGTGCACATTTGTAGTGCGTAAATAACAGCAAAGAATACTTATAGGGGTTTTTTTATTAGTATTTGCTTACATATATGTACCCAGAAAAATATGCAAGTATAAACATAGTTGCATAAAAAATATATTAAGGGGTATAGCCTATATATAAAAATATATAAAAAAGTTGATACAAAAGTTTACTAGTTTCTCTATAGAAATTTTTTATTGGTTATACATGCATAGGAATGGAAGGGAATATGAAAAGGGGTTTTTTTGTTAAAACAATGGCAAATAAGGGGTTTTTACCTGATTTTATGACATATCCAATATACATATAGGTGAATCCCCTGGGCCTATGATAAACAAGTAGTTTAGAGGTCTCATTGTTATAACTGAAGTTTACAAGTTTTCACTCTTTCTTCAAACTCAAACTTATAAATTTCCAACTTAACTCAAACTTAGAACTCAAATTCATAGGTTTCCAGCACATGCCCGGGCACCATAAAAGTAACTAGTCCTTCTTGCGTAATGCAGTTTAAAATTTTTGTTCGCGTTCCTGCGCCGCAATCTAAAATGGCAACAAAGTGACACCTGGAATTCAGATCAAAGGAAGAGCTTCAACGGCGACAGCTGCTTCGCCTAAGAATTGGGGATGGCTGGCCATGGCTTTGTTTTGGTTATGCAGCTAGAAATGGTTTGAATCGGGCCGCCGGGCCGGGCTGGAGCTTAGATATGTGGTGGGCAAGAAAAGGCCCAGCTGAACTTAGCTATGGCGTCGGATTTGGCTTATCCGGTGGTACGAATAATCAGGCAGAATAGTAGAAGCCACAAGGCAAAAGGATGCAAACAGCCTGAAACTGTCGATACAGAAGGATTATGGTGCTGTATTGTCCGGCCAAAGCCTCTGATTCAAGCTCCATATCAACAAGACAGCAAGAAAGAACTGCTTGTGTTTAGATAAACTTTGCTTCCAAGCAAAGCTTCAGACAACGACGATGGATTTTTGGGTACCCCTAAAGCTCCGGCTGCTTTGGCTATGGCAATGCCTTCTTCTACGTTGTCGCCTTCTGCCTCTGATTTGCACTTTGCAAAGGCAATATCTGTGGAATCCAACTCCTCTGGTGAAAGTTAAAACCACACCTTCAAAAGTTTTTGCAGAATTGTCTGGTCCCATCACTCCGATTTTTGCAATGCCATGCACCAGACGACCCTGCTTTCTGAGGAAAATATGCGGAAAATTTTGCGCACGGTTTGATCAACTCGTCTATTATGAACTCTGATCCCAATTTTTTTGTATGCAATGGTTTTTGTGTTTGTCAATTTAGAGACTTCAACAAGATATGGTTCTGAGTTCGTTGAGTTCCCTGTGTCATCTTCACTGCTAGTAAATTTCACTTCTCAAATCTGAGATTGTTTAACAAATTGTTTGAAAATTGGCAATCTGTTTTTATCAGTTCCTTATCTTAGTAGAAGAGTTATAGGTATAAAACAAGGATTTACATTATAGGGGCAAAGACAGTAAAATATCCTAAGACAGATAAGAATTATACAAGGATACAACTGCCTATTGAAGAATAAGCAAATGCAAATTTATTACTTTGTAAAAGATGAATAGAATGATAACGAACGTGTAATCTTTTACCAATAAGCAAGAGGCTATCCTAAACATACCACTATCCAACATTAATAAAACAAAGATGGCTAATATTAGGTTTGATTATAGCTATTCTTTGCCAGTTAGGAGCCATAACAATGCCCGTGCTAGCAACAACCTCTAAAGCATATACGAAAATGTCTCCATGAAGAACACCAAAAGGCTGAAAAACATAGGAATCAACGCAGAGTCTGAATCAAAAAGGATATGCACCAAACATTGGAAAAAATAATCCTTATTTTGGCAAAAGTAATTTGATTCATTTCCTTCAAAAAATTGGATAATAAGCAACCCCGCTGCTTCTTCAATCCAATGTTATGTACTAATCTGTGAGACTCGATTGGTCATATGTTCATTTTCTAAGAGCACTATAATATTTCATCTCGAAATGCCATCCATAATACTTGGGTCCTTACCTTATACTAAGATTGTAAAGATCACCAAGTCTGTAAAGAGAAATGTTCGCGGCGGGCAAGGCTGCCGCGATAAATTTCTTGTAATAATAATAATAATATCAAAAATTTTGAGTTTGGGTTTGGTTGCGGGCCCTTGAATTTTTGGACATACCTAACGTCTACGATTCTTGAGAACAAATTCAAGTACATTCTTTGATATTCTTTGTCTACATTCATGGTAGCACAATTTCAGCTTGAATCCAAAATGAAGGAGCCATTCAACCTGCAACCATGTAGAATTTTTCTGTGCAGAAGATCCGTAGCTACGTGTAATAACATGCTATGTTTAGGTAAAGGATAGAGCAAATATTGACAATGCATGATTTGTCTTAGAAGTGGACACGTGAAGACATGTTAGTATGTATATAGAAGAAGAGGAAGGAGGAAGCACCACATTCGAAAATGGATCCTTTTCAAGCAGTGCTCGACCTCGCCGTACCTCCATCTGCCATTCTGTTTCTCATCACCATATGGCCCCTTCTTATGGCCTTCAGGTTTTTTTCTTGGATTCGTAGCATCCTTTTCATGGAAGATATTAGAGACAAAGTGGTTATCATCACCGGTGCATCTTCAGGAATTGGCGAGGTTGTGATTTTTTTTTCCCTAGTGTTGTTTTTGTTCCCTTTTTAAGGGTTTTGATCCATGTTTCTCTGTGCAGCATGTTGCTTATGAGTATGCAAAAAGAGGAGCAACTCTTATCTTGATTGCACGGAGGGAAAACTTGTTGCATGAAGTTGCTGAAAGATGCCGTGGATTTGGGTCTAAGGAAGTGAGAATAGCTATTGCAGATGTTAACAAGGAAGAAGACTGCAGGAAGTTTGTTGAGGAGACCGTTAATCAGTATGGAAGATGTAAGTCTTCGAAAATTCAGTGTAGAGTCCAGTGACATACAGTGACAGTGTAGAGTCCAGTGACATACAGTGACATTAAGTCGTCAATGTAGTTCTAAACAATCTTATACTTTCAAAAACATTTTTAACGATTTAAGTTCTTGTTTAAGATGCTTGTTTTACACTTTGGATTGCAAAATTCAGTTTCATTAAATCGTCAATTTTGTTTTGAACAATCTTATGCTTTCAAAAGCAATCTTAACAGGCTTCAAGTTCTCGCATAAGATGCTTGTTTTTCTCTTTTGATTGCATGGTGATGATGCTTGTTTTTCTCTTATTGCCATGATAAAGGATGTTGATGATTCTTTTGTAGTGGATCATTTGGTCAATAATGCTGGAGTTGGACAGTGTTACCTCTTTGAGGAAGCTACAGACCCAAAAAATTTTGCTCCAATTGTGGTAATGTTTTTTAAAATGTCTTCTCGTTTTCCACTTATGTGGCAAAGCATTTTTGCAGTTACTAACGTCAGTTTATGGATTCAGGACACAACATTCTGGGGGAACATTTATCCCACATATTATGCATTACCACATTTGAAAAAGTCAATGGGTAAAATTGTAGCGAATTCCTCAACTGCTTCTTGGTTGCCATATCCTCGAATGGCGGCTTACAATGTAGGTGGTGCTGTGATTGGGTTGAATACAATTAGGAGTTTCTCATTATTATGAGTAAATGCGGGTCTTTGGATTGATTAAAGAAGTTGCGAAGTTGCTAAATGCAGATCTGTAGATGGGGTTTCTTTGTTAATTTTTTTTCCAAATGCAGGTCTTTAGATGGGGTGGGTTTTATCAAAGAATTTCTTATCATTTTGATTGTTACAGGCAGCAAAGGCAGGATTGTTCCATTTCTATGAGACGTTGCGGGTGGAATGCGGTACAGAGGTTGGAATAACCATTATAACACCAGGATTAGTAGAGAGTGAGTTAAGTGCTGGAAAGTTTATTGGCAGGGAAGGGAAGGTGACTGTAAGTCAAGAAGCAAGAGATGTGAGTGTACCTTAAAAGAACCTAGCTTTCAAATGTTTCCTGCATTTTAGAAGCTCCATAGTGATGTGGCTGTATTCTTTTTGTTTTAAACAGATGCTGCTTGGACCAACTCCAGTTGTGCATGCTGAAGATTGTGCAAGAGCTATTGTATATGGAGCTTTACAAGGAAAAAAATATGTGCAGGTGCCCAAATGGTACTCAGCGTTTCTGGCATATAGGGTTTTGGTACCTGAGCTACTAGACTGGTGCATGCGCCTTATGTTCCTGCAAAGGGCTCCCTTCAGTGAGGTGCCCCCTGCTAAGCTTATGCTTGATATACCAGGAACCAAAGACTTTCTTTACCCTGATACCATCAAGCATCCTGAAGCTATACAGCCCAGTCCTACTCCTGCCCCTGCTGAATAGCGTCCTTCCTGAAACTGTTATATTTTATTTTTTGTAGTTGATGGTTGATGTCAGTAACATTTTGATTGTTCACTGCTTCTAATAAATTGTCTGTCACATTTTGATTGTTCACTGCTTCTAATAAATTGCCTGTCGCATTTGATTGTTCATTGCATCTGATATATTTTGTCCGTCAAGCTGTTTCCAATTGAGTTTCATTGAGTGAAATAACAATTTTGAAATAATGCTTGTCTGACCACAAAGTTTTTAGCATGTTTTGCAAATTTCTATTGTTGTGGCAGTGTTCACGTCGTATATAGGGTCCAGTCATATGATGCCATTAAAGAGGGGATTTTTTCTTGTTGCTATACGTTTTTTTTTCCCTCGGGGCACATATCCTATTAGACTCCGAAAGAATACGTTTCAAAGAAAGAATGGAAGCAAGAAAATTTTTCAAAGAAAGAATGGAAGCAAGAAAATTTTGCGCCCTTGTTTGTGATCCGGCATAAGATCGCTGCTGAGTGCTATAAAATCATCCCAGTGCTATAAAATCATCCCCTGTCCTCATCTTTGAAATCCTTGTTGACGACAATGCTTCCAACTGATGCCAACCCTGTTGAATGCATCATGTGACTGGACCCTTAGGAGCGGTGTTAATCTTGTCTTCGTTAATATATTGATATCATTATAACTAGTAATGGTGCCCAGTGTTGCTGGGCATAAGGCCCTTTTTTCACGGCAAGGTTGTCTTAAATTTTTGGATGTTTGATTGGGCCACTTAGGCAAATAAGACTCGAGAGCTTTTCCACGGATAGTTTTGCGACATGTCTCATTTACATACCGTACAATTTTGCTATCCCATTTTCTTCCGGGGGAAACCCCCCGCCACATTTTGCGACATCAAATTGTAGCCAATCATTCTCTCCTGTTGCCGCAGAAGAAGGGAAGTAAAAAAAAAAAGGATTTCTGGGAAGTTCGAGCATCCTGGATGCGTCCGGCTTGGAAGCATGCATCAAATTCTCGATTCATGCTTGGAGCACCTCGTTTTTTGGTTTAGGGTTTGTTGAAGTATGAACAATATAAAGGCGCTGCCCTGGAATTGCTGAGATTCGAAGCTCTTGCAGAGGAATTGCAGGTCGGATTCCCAGCTCTCGAAGCTCTTGCAAGTCGAAATTGCAGACCCGAAGCCCTTGTAGGTCGCTTGCAGGTCGAAGCCCTTGCAGACTCGAAGCCCTTGCAGGTCGAAATTGCAGACCCGAAGCCCTTGCAGGTCTTTGCTCCAAGGTCATGCAGCAGGTCTGTGGAAAACCAAGATTTTAAGACACGTCTTATCTTAATAGTGCACGTCTTAAATTTAAGCAGTGGTAAATCGATCTGTTTAGGACGTGACATGGAGCTGAGATGGATCCCAAAAGGGTGTCTTATTCAAATGGGACAGCCATAAAATAAGACTGCCGTGGAAAAAAGGCCTAAGTTAAGAACGTGTAAATGATGATGTTTAGGCTTAGAGTTGCTTCACAAAATCATTTATGCTGGGCATAAGTTAAAGAACGTGTAAATGATGTATTTAGGCTTCATTTATGCTTCTGCTTATGCTCTTGAAGGTTTCAAGAGCTTAATGACCTTTTTATCGGTTTCACATTGTATCTCTACATGTTTTCATTTATCAGAAGTGTTTTGTATTGTAACTCTGCATGTTTTTCGATTTTTTTGTTTTGTGGTGTGTGGGGTGTCTAGAGGTTCGATTCCTCCACCGCCTCTGTATTTTGCTATTTGAGGATGTTTGGCACGTGCACTATGGCAAATTTAATCCTTTCCTGGGTCTCAATGGTTGAGTGTTCTTTTATTTTATTTTTTTATCCTTTTCCCGATCTCAATGGTTGAGTGTTCTTTTAATTATCTCATTATGTGTGTATTGCCACATGTATGGTTGTAGGGATTACATCATTGACTTAGTAAAAATTTATTTGGGGCCGGGGGTGTGTTGTTGAGTTGGGTGGATATACCTCCCATACTTAAAGGTTGTTTCTTACCTTCGCATGGCTTTTATTCTTTGGCATGTCTACCCTTTTTATTTTGTGGCTTACTTATTACCAACATTGTACTAATACGGCATGTTGCCAACATTGTACTAATTTGGCTAGGACCTTTATCAACACATGTTTCCAACATTGTGGTAGTGTTTTAAAGTTTGCATTGTAAAGTTTTGGGTTTGAGAGGTGTGTGGGCCCCATCAATATTTGAATATAAGACATTGAAACTATAAGCAAAACAAAATTTGAGCTGCAATTATTTGCCGTTGTTGTAGCTAAAATTACTTGCATACATCAACATTAATATTCTGTAAAATTCAATATATCAATTCCCTACAACAGATTGAATGGACATGTTAGTTCAGACGGGAGACATTGTTATTTTCAAAAGTCTGCAACATGGGCAGACGGGAGACATTGTTATTTTCAAAAGTCTGCAACATGGGCAAAATAGTTGAAGGGCAATAGAATTTTTCTGTAATATACCAGACCAGACATGTTATTTCCAAAAGCCTGCAACATGCACAAAATAATTGAAGGGCCACAGAATTTTCCCATAAACATCACCGAGCTTGCATCATCACAATATTGATTTAGTTATTTAAATAACTTAGATTCAAGGAATATAGCACAATATAACATTCCTTATAAGCAAGGTATTTGGAAGCATTATCTATGCCGTCAGACAAATAATAAATTCCTAAGGAATCATGTTAAAAATATACATCCCCTCTTATTATTCTGAATAGAAGAAACTCCAGCATAGAAAATTTATAATCTCTTCTTTTGCGAATCTGCTGGAAAAACATGGTTGATACATAGCAAACAAGAAACGTTTTGAAGAATCAAGTGAACTAAAGATGGAACTGTTTCTTAGAACTTTATGCATGCATTGGTTATGGTCAACTACTTCTAATCTATCATAATGAACATTTATATTTGAAGACAAGAAAGGAAGCATAATAATAAACATTAAGAATTCAAATATATTTGCATGTACAACTAAGAAAGACCATCTATCAAGAACGTTTACTAACCTGTGAGTCAATATGATTGTGTTGCAAAGTGATACACAAAGATAGATGCATCTCCCTTCTTGCATATTTTAAACAGCAACCTATTGCGTATTCTTGCATCTTGCCTCAGAAGCCCTTGTGTGTATTCTTACCTCCAAGGGTGTCCTATCATAATAAAAATAAAGAATATTATGCTTAAAGATACCTGAATTAAGATTCTCTATAATGGCTTCTTGCAATCTGGCATGTTGCTTTTTTTTCTCCTTACAGCTTCGCCTCTGTACTGATGCATAATGATGGAAATTGAAGCCACAATGTTGCACAGTTTTTCAAAGGCAATCTTTCTTTCTGGCATAACTGATGGATCTGGCATAGCAGATCTTCTGCTCAATTCCCAAATCTGTGAGTTATTTTTTATTAGGCTACTATTATAGATGGGATCCAAAATGCGATTCATACTACCATTCATATGACATCGGAGCATGGGTTCAACTATGCAGCTTGAGTTATCCAATGCCTCAAAACCCAATTCTTTAGTCTTTCAATCTGCATTGCTAGCCCCATTTCTGGCCTTGAATCATTATGAAACAGAGTTTGAGCTTTGAATATCTCTGGCTATGCCTTCCAGTAGCATATGCACAGAAAGGGCCATACCATGCATACCTCTGATGTTTTGGAAATGGGCAAGCTTTTCGTTATTTTCCACAGTGTGAGAAAGGGCTGCGAGAAAGGCCATGGTTGTTGCTATACTTGGGCGAGTCGAGGTCCTTATGCTGCCTCTGTTGGAGGTGCCTCTCCGTAGATCCGCCTTCGATTCTGTCCCCACCCGTTTCCTTCTGCTCAAAGCTGCTCAAAGCAGTTAGCTCTGCCGCCATTGCCGATGTATAGCTCCAACCTAAATCCTAATGAAACATGTTTTTTTTTGTTCTTGTGTCAGCGCCATGTTGGGCGGCAAAGCTCTTCTAGGGTTTGCATGCCGTAGTCAGGCTACAACCAACAGACTAAACTGAACAACCCTCTACACCAAATGGGACCTGAAGACTAAATCCGAACCATATCCGTGAACTGGAGGCCGAAGCTGTAACACGAAATGGAAGGTTAAAAGACCCTAAAAAAGGTCGCAAAAACACCCATCCGTCCGATCTAGGCAAAATAATCTAGACCGTCAGATTTAGGGCTTGATCCAACACTTACAGTAAAACTTTATAATACAAGAAATTTATCGCGGCGGCCTTGGCCGCCGCGAACGTTTCTCTAGTTCCAACCCGCTGAGGTTTGGCCCACTATTAACATTCAACCTGTCAATGCAATGCATGCTTAATAATGGGTTTCTATTCACAAGGGTGCGAGACCACATGTGGTAGCATTTATGAATTGCCGAACAGGCGGGATTTGAACCCACATTGTTGCCTTGTGTCCTCTTGCCCATACGATAGATAGTTGCTGCGAGATGACCATGAGGTTCCCAATGCTGGTATCCCTTTCTCTCTTTTATCCTCTCCTTTTTATCACCCGATGCTAGTCAATGGGGTTTGAGCCTGGATGGGTGCTGCCCAGAACCAATGGCCTGACCACTAGACTAACAGCGCGGTTGCCATTATCTCTTTCTCGCCATCCATTGCTAGTCAGTGGGTTTTGAGCCTGGATGGGTGATGCCCAGAACCAATGGCCTGACCACTAGGCTAAGAACGCGATGTACCTTTTTGTTTATTTAGCTACACCCGATGAAGGGCAGTGGGCTTTGAGCCTAGACGGGGGTTTCCCATAACCATTAGCTTAACCACTTGGCCGTCAACGCGGTGAGCATCATTTTATCTCTGCCTCATTTGTTTAATGTAATTTGTTTGTTTAATGTTTCTAGTTTGATTTGTTGAAGAATAGATGTGGGGAACCTCATGGTAATCAAACAGCATGCCATCTATTGTATGGGCCAGAAAGGGAATGGGATGAGAGATATAGAGCACGCAACTTGTTTGAAGTATGCATGGAATGGAAGTGGATCTGCCGGGTTGTCTCATCATCGCTCGCATGGCCACATTGGTCCACAGAAATGCCTCGTGGACTGCAATGGTGCCGGAGTTTTGTATGCAGGGGCAAGCACAGGTCTGGCTATGGCGGGCGTCGGAATAATGGCCGCAATAAATGCAAAGTGTATTAATGGCCGCAATAAACGCAAAGTGCACACATGTCTCATTAAGTTATTAGAGTGTATTAATGGCCGCAATAAATGCAAAGTGCACACATGTCGTGCTTTGATAATTTTTAAGGAATGTGGGTGGAAACTTGCTCATTCTTTGCTCAAGGAAGCTTAGATTGATTGAGCAAGGGGAGTCACGTGGCTGTGGCTCCTCCTCAATAAATATTAACTAGGAAAATACAAAAAATGTTCCTCAAAAATATTTTTCGACACTTGACAGGTCTGGCTATGGCGGGCGTCGGAATAATGGCCGCAATAAATGCAAAGTGTATAAATGGCCGCAATAAATGCAAAGTGTATTAATGGCCGCAATAAATGCAAAGTGTATTAATGGCCGCAATAAATGCAAAGTGCACACATGTCTCATCAAGTTATTAGAGTGTATTAATGGCCACAATAAATGCAAAGTGCACATATGTCGTGCTTTGATAATTTTTAAGGAATGTGGGCGGAAACTTGCTCATTCTTTGCTCAAGGAAGCTTAGATGGATTGACTGAGCAAGGGGAGTCACGTGGCTGTAGCTCCTCCTCAATAAATATTAACTAGGAAAATCCTCAAAAATATTTTTTGACACTTGGCGTGCATGCACTGGAGCATCAAAGAATTTCGAAGAATAGAATCAAAGTGTATGCATTATATATGGTTTGATAATGTGGGTAGTTTATGCGGTCATGAATTTTTATATAAATTGACATGTAGGAGCGGTGTTAATCTTGTCTCTGCTATTATTAAGGTCATGAATTTTTATATGAATTGACATGTTTGCACGCTTTTGGCTAATGTCATAAAGCTTCCACCATCCATTGCCTTTTGTTTATATGCACACTATAGTTTATGCAAGTTTAAATGGGTTTTTTTTTAGGATTGAATATGAACCATTGACCTTTGGCATATTCCAAGCATCATACCAAATTAACGGCTAACATCTTTTTGCCAAAAAATATTCTTTGCCACTTTCTAAGGTCACTTTCAAACCCATGATTGAGACAAAACAAATAAAAAACAAGGTGCTGCACACGAGGGGTTGCCCTTCGATGTTCGTACTATGAACACATGATGTCGTTTTCTTAATGTAGGAGTTTTGACTTTTGTTTACAAAGTTGTGCAGGTCAATTCATATAACAGAGGAAGGAATAGAGTAGAATAGAATAGAATAGATATTTTAACGTCCACGGAGACCAATAGGTCATGGGACCCATACAATAGGCTAGTACAATCATTACTACTAGGATTAAAAAACCCCTGCCTCGAAAGGTTTTCAAGGGAAAAACCTTTGCAGTAATGATGATACTAGACAAGCAAAGATAATGACCACTGAGGGCTCAGTAAATTGAAGATGTTCATCTAGAACCTCAAGTATGTATAATGCCAAGTCATGCACAGATGGTGCTCTGAGAAGTTGTGGAAGCGTGGAATGGAATGCTAAGGTCAAAAAATGATTCCGGACTATCTCAAAAGCAGGGCAACTCAGAAGAGTATGGAAAGAGAAAGTATTGATAACTTTATACTAATTAGGCTAAGCCCATTGGGCATTTTTGAGACATTGTGGTCTTTTTCAGGTGAATGCTATATGTATGCGTTCTGTGGTCACTCCAGTAACAGTGACCTTTTTGGCTGTGGCCTTTTCGTTGTGGCCACTGTCCAAACCCTTTTCTTTTAAGCACATACACCTTTTTGTCTAAGCCTTTGGGTATATAAAAATGAAGAAGTAGGTCTCAGCCTTTGGGTATATAAAAATGAAGAAGTAGGTTTTGTTATCATGAACTAAAGCTTTATTGATTCTCCTTTTATCAAGCATAGCAAAACAGGAGGGGTTGATCTCTCCAAATTCCGATTTAAAAGCAAGAAATCCGGTTGAGCTTTTTTTCATGTCCCGAGAAAAACAACAGACTGCATATGCAAAATTTAGGACTACAACATGTACAAAATATGGTACACAACATTGCTTGTTATGTCAAGCAGCAATTTGGAACACTATTTTGCACTCTTCTTCACTTAAAAACTATGGCAACTGAAGATTCAACACCATCACCTTCACTGAATGGGATGAAGTCTCTCAAACTCAAGTATGATAAAATAGTCCATCTAAAGTCAGGCAGCTTGCTATAACTGAGGTTATTGTATTTAACTATACACTACCATTTTGGATGAATTTTAAGGACTCTACAAAGAAACCCGAAACCAGTTGAGTCGCTGGTTTGGTAGGAGCCGTCCCAATGAACAAGTACCTGGCAACTGGTAGTTAGTTTCCCTCATCGGCATCCGCAGATGAGAATACATGACGGCAAAGATAGGTTCAAAACTCTGATCACAAGGTCTCAATGTGAAAAAATAGAAGCTCCACTTACCTGGCTTCAAATCCATGTGTTTGGGTACTCACCAAAGTATTTCCTGCACGGAAGAGTTGTTGAAGGGCATCAATCTACCCTGACGAAAATGCATCAAGAACTCCTACCATCGCCAACACTCTTCATGTTTCTAGAATTTTCAATGGATTTTTTAGCCAGTAGGTACCTTGCACAATATAAAAAACAGTTAGGCGGTTCGAACAACAGCGACCTGCAACACAGGTGACTGACAATTTGCTGGCAACAAACATTTTGGAGGTTTTCGGCATATTCTAGGCATATTTCAGCATATACTTAGAATATGATAAAAAACCACTTGAGCGACGGTTTGTCTCCTTAGGGGCAACCCCAAAAAAAAAAAAGTTAGTAATAAAACAGACTATATTGTTTTTGTACCCAATGGACAAAATGGAATAACAAATTATATGCATGTATATTTGTAGAATAAGATGGTTAGATCACGTGTAATTTGTTGCTTTTAAGTAGTACACCCAGGGATGTCGTACCTACACCACCAGCACTGTGCAGTATGTTAATACAATCAAAATTTATGTATTCTTACTGTATCAAGGGATTTTCCATATGGGGATTAGTAAGAGTAAGCTTACGTTAATTGGAAAGTTTAATAGTATACTAGATTATTCACTTCATCACTTTGCCAACCTTTCCTAACTAGAATTGCACCTACTACCAGCTTTGAGAGCATGATTATGCCACCTTTAAGAGCATGCATTTCCATTAAATTTTCCTTTAAGAGAAATATCTAGTTTCTAGAATTGATATTTGAAAAGTGTAGTCTGATCTGTAGAAGAACCACAAGTCTTAAATAAGAAGTTCAGGGATGAGAAGTTGCCAACAGCAAAGCTTTTGCTGGTATCAGCTGCTAGTCTTTTAGGTTAATTGAAAGGTGTTGGTATATGTGGACTGACTTATAGAACTTAATTGTTCCTCATTGTCGTTTTGCTTTTGGCAAAATCAAGGTGCCAAGATCTAAAAATATGGAAGCATTGCATTGGATGCATGCACACCAGACATATATGGAGCATTTTGCTTTTTTCAAAGTAACATTCTTCTAGATAGCCAATTAATGGTTATGATCTTGGTTGTAGACTTATTTATGGCATTTTTTGGCAGAAAATTATATATGGTGCTAGAGTTTACGGGTTACAGTCTATAGTCTTGAGGCCCCAAATGTCCAATGGTTGGACACATAAAGTTTTGCAGACTTGCTATTTGCGGCATTCTTGGCATAAAATTACATAGTACCAGAAATTTATCGCAAAATTATCTAGTACCAGAAATTTATCACATATAGTTTTGTAGACTTGCTATTTGTGGCATTTTTGGCACACAATTTAATACTAGAAATTTATCACGAATAGGTTTTGCAGACTTGCTATTTTGTGGCATTTTTGACACAAAATTATAAAGTACTAGACATTTATCGTGGCGGCCTTGGCCACCGCGAATATTTCTTTGGTTATAAACTTGTTGATTTGGACCCATGATTAAAGTCTAATATGCCACAAGGAGGTTTTTTGTGCGAATTGAAAATTGTGTCAATTTATGGCTAGCAGAATTACATCCATATCCATATATAATAAGATGAAGCCAAGTCATTACATTATTTTGCAGGAGTTTGTTTGACCTAATGTTCACATCTCTAGCTTCAATTCTAACTATGGATCTTTGCCTGTACCCTTTGTCTCTTTAGCAACGTTGGGTTTTGAGCTTTAGAAACATGTGCTTTAGGAATAATCTAATATATTTATTGTGTTCCTAATCTAGCTTAACTTAAATTGAAGGCGCTACTATATACATAAAAAATATTGAAGCAGAGTTGTTAGCTATATCTGCAAAAAAAATAATGGTTACATGGGGAATTCCATTGGCAATGTGCTTTCTCAGTCTCCTGCACTAGATGACACTATTTATCCTGGACAGACTATTGTTTTTCTTAACCAGGCTGTGGTGTTTAAAGGATCAAACTAGAACAATGAAAATGGTCAACTAGGGCAGAGTAATCCTTTACCTGGAATGCCTGCAAACGGAATGCATGAGAATGATTTGACAGTTCTGATAGGATCGGGTATGCAAAATGGTCCTTTTGGAAGTTCAAGATGGATACTTTTCTCCTCCGGCAGAGATGCAGTTACTTATATCTGCTAGAATATCTTATGATGTCCTAAAGAGGTCTACAATGACTTTTAACAAATTGTAATCCCAATTCAAGCTTCATCCAGCATCATGGTATTCATAGAACCAACTAGCAGAAAGCATTCCTTGGGAAAAAACGGAAAGTGTGTTATGCTCGTTGAATTACTACTCAATTGCAAATATCTCCTTGTCACCATTTTCCAGGGATTGCATACTTAAACAACTTGGACATGCCAAGAAAGCTAGAAAAGCTGTTGGGTGAAGAGATACCCTGCAAGACACATGATGCTCACAACTTTTGGGTTCAATCTGGCTCAGAACTTGGTAACCTAGACGGACCATTTGGTGGAGCTTAACATCTCAGGAAACAACTTGTCTGGTTTCCTTTTTGTTAGAGTTGAAAATACACACTATTGATCACATGAATTGCTCCTCCCTCTTGCTTAGATGGCTAAGCATTGAATGGAACTCGATATTATGCATGATTTCATTGTTGCAGACAGTAGGCAGGACACGGTTCTTTTTGTTAAAGTCTATGATATGAGTCTAAAGCACTCATATTTTGCTTCGCAAATCTTGCATTTGAACTCAGATTCTGTCCAACTATTGGATATGTGGGGCCTCAAGTTTTTCTGATTTTATAAACATTTAATAAAAAATCTATCACATAAGACCCCTTGGTTTAGGAGTAACTCAAGCTGCTATAATAATTCAGATGTTAATGAACATTTCATAACAAATCCCCCTATCCTCATCACCTTGATTTTGCATCATCCTGTATCTTTGTGGTTCGTGGAAAACGGCCATCTTTTCGCAAAATTGCCATGCGTGAAATACGTAAATTGATCCGGTTGAGGCGTTTTTGTTGACCTTTCTTTCACTGTCTAATGGCTCGAAAAATAGATGCCTTATGTCAGTAGTTTCGTCCACCATAATCCCAAAGAACGGGCTCTCTTTTGACGTTTTGCATGACTACTACATTCAAGGTTTGGAAGATGGAAGATAAAAAGTTGATGCAGCCTCTTCTATCATTATATAAATAAGGGATATCTTTGATTCCCTTGCATCTTTAACATGACGTCAAATTTGCTAAGGGAAAGAAATTCTTGAGCAATAATATATGCTATCCTTAAGAAAATAAGAATGGTCTCATCAATACCCCTGTTGTGCACTGGTGCAACAATGGCATCTCTCTTGGCTGCACCCTGAGCATATATAGCAGTCTTGTGCTCCATTGAATTTGCATGACCTATCAATGCACTGGTTTTAATATTTTAGCTTCCAGTTGTAGCAAATGTAGAGGTATTCTTCTTATCCTGCATGCAAATCTCAGAAACATAAACCCTGACTCCTTAACAAACTCTACCCATGACCAAGTATCTTTCCAGGAATCCTTTTACTTCAATTTTTGTCTTCAATATCATCTAAATCTACATTGTCCCAATCTTCTATTGGATTCTAGTTTGCATCCACATTCTCAAAAACTGCTACTGATGATGCTATCCACCCCTTGTTGAACAATGTGCTTTGCAATGGACCACTGACCTTCCTCTTGCCAGTAGGCACTCTGCCAATATCTCTTGTTCTCTAGAATACTCCAGAATAGAAAAGGATGAGATGCAAAAAATATGACGATCTACTCTTCTTGCTCTGTAATCGATGGTTGTTCTAATATTCCATTTTCACACACCACAAGAAGTGGCAGTTTATCCAGATGTCGTGGGAGCTATTGTAGCTCCATTTATGACATCTTCTTACGTGTTTCAGTCATTAAAATCTCCACAGATTTCTAAGACTGTAACGGAGCATGGTGATGGTTGGAGAATTGTTACACTTAAGAAGAGTCATGGGTGAGATAGAGGAGAGTCATACTAAATGAGATTCTGAGATATACATGTAGTCTTGCACAAAGAGACATTTTCTCTCTTTGAGTTTTAGACCTGTCTCTCATCGTATTGTACTTTTTTCTTGATTGATAATGAAGTTTATCTCTCGTCCTTCAAAAAATAAAAAATAAAACCCACAACATTGATAGAGGCACTAAATACGCAGAAGCAAACAACAATTTTTAAAGCATATATCATCTAAAATAAATATGGCATACACCAAATCAACCATCGGAGTAGTCGCAGGAGTAGGAGAAGAGCAAACTGGAGAATTTTCAAACTTTTTTTAATTTTCTCAATCATAGATTCAAAATGATCAAGATCCAATAGTGCTGATGAATTTTGGCTGATGTGGCATGTCGCGTGGACATCTTAGAATTACAAGAATTGTTGCACCTCCCTTTGGGCCGTGGAAAGGAAGAACAAAGAACAAAAGGGAGCAAGCATTTTATAACCTCTATTACATATCCATTGTACCATTCCATAGTTTTTTGAGGTTTCTGTAGACATTAAAATTATATTTAGATATCTACCCTCTTCCATCCTAATCAAATACTAGGTGATCCAAGCGAAGCAAAATGAATGATCATGTAAAAGATTGTTCTACGTACTGAATGAGGGACTGATGCATTGATCACTTGTCAAGACTAATGAATGTGCTTCAGAGTGACTAAACTGCGATATATATTGGATATAGATAGCATTGGCTCCGAATATATATAAGCAAGTAGCTTATGTTGCATCCAATGCTAGGTTATATTTATGTTGCAATTCAATGAAACATATTGAGATATATTCTCATGATGAACTCACAAGATGCATACTTCAACTCGGAAAAACAAAATCAAACAGGAAGGACGAGGAAAACTGTCCAAAATCGAACAACAAGGGCGAGAAAGGAGAGAATAAAACTGCTGAGATAAACATACCAACATGAGAAGGTGGTGATGATGGTTTGCAATAAAAAGCAAACCCAATGGAAATTGCATGCAATCCATGAGTGATGCATGCACGCTCATCCTCCCGAAATTATTGGTCCGACGGTCCATATCGATTCCATTAGGATGGTGACGGTGACTCAATCTCATAATGGGAGCTATTCCAGATAAAGACATTAGAATGTTAGCGTTAAATATTAATGCTTTATACTTGTGCCCAATATGCAACTGGTTCAACGGGAATTTCATTATTTTCTGGGTATATTGTGAACAAACGATGTCAATGTCTACATGCTAAAACCGAGTAAATTTATGATTTATTATTCATCATCAATACGTATCCATTTTTCTGCTTTCATAAAATCCTATTGATGCTTAAGTCGTGCTTAAGACTTAGAGTAGTTTCTATTGATTGAATGTATGACAGGTTACATTTATGATTTTTTGCTAACAATCACAAGCCCTTCGAAAAAAAGAGTTGTTCTAATTTGCAAAATGAACAATGCATCTATTGCATGACACTAACAAATTGAACTTGAGTTTCCATGGTCATGCCAAACATAAAGGAAACACAAAGAGCAGATGTAGTACGACTTGCATATAGCATGTGATAGGGAAAGCCATAGTTGCGATCAAATGTATTATAAGGGAGATAATGCTTTCTTATCAATTTGGAGTTAGGAATGAAGTGCATAGGGTGCTCTAGCACCCACTATCTTAGCTTTACATGTTCTACATAATATCATGCTTTCATAAAATGGCACTATAGTGGTCCAACTCCCCACGATTTCCAAACTGGCACAAATTCCCCGCTGCAGCACGCCCTCCCCCCACCCCTCCAAAAAAAAACCCTGGCGCTAAATTTCTTGTGTAGATAACTAAACATGGTATAAATAACTTAATAAGGCATTTCTTCAAGTAGTTTCTTCAAATCCTTCCACAAAATTTTTCCGGTCGGAGACCTCGGGATATTGTCTATGAAATATATAGCTCGTACTCTCTTATAATATGTTACCTGCAAGCCATATAAGCCCATGATATCAATAAAAAACATATAAATATATACAAAAGAGCAACAACTATATAGTAAAGCTTCACCTGCTTGCTGACAAATTCAATAATGCTAGTCTCGCATATATCAGAACAATTCGCCTTGACAACGAAGGCTACTGGTATATCTCCTACTACTTCATCTTGCCGTCTGGTCCATCACAATAATATTAATAAACAAAATAGAATATTCTGAATAGAATAGAAAATTTTATAATATATATTAGATATATACCCCACAACAGCAACATCTGATATTAGTGGGTGTGAAATCAAAATGGCCTCAAGCTCCGAAGGTGACACCTAAAGAAACAAGTTAAAGTTATATAAGATAAAAGAAGAATGTATAATAAGGAGTAGACAATAAAAATTGCACCTGATATCCTTTATATTTCATCATTTGTTTTAGCCTGTCAGTTAGAAACATCTCTTCATTTTTGTCTATAAATCCTATATCTCCAGTATGTAACCATCCATCCTTGTCTATAGTAGAAGTTGTAGCCATTGGATTGTCCAAATACCCTAAGAAGTTGAAAAACAATGTCTGAGAATTTTTGTATATGCCTACGAGCACATTTGATATTAGATTTTGTTTTTAAAATATTATCCACAAAGACAACAAGAGAGACATAGAATGGAAAACAAGAATCATAGCTAATAAGAAAGAAAAGTGGCACTGTTAGAATATTGTGTTGAGATCTATCAAATGTTATATGTTGCAGAAAACGTATGCTCTATAACAAGTACAAAGGTATCTATCTTCAAATTCATTCAGAATATAGAACGAACAAAGTTTTCATATAATCAAAGAGTAAAAGGAAAACAATGTATTAAATATTTCCTCATTATAGGGTATAATATAGAATCAAGTAGCACATTTAACATATAAAAATCATTAGTATCTAGGTGTATGGGAATTCACAAAGCCGTTGGTGAGATGCCTAGATTGAACTTCATAATCAAGGATAAAACCAAGCGAATTCACAATTCATTAAGCTAAATCTTTAGCATGTTTAATATTATTGGGGGCAAGGTGACATAATAATACTGCTCATATAAATCATACATTAACTGAACTCAAGACCTATGAATACACGATATACTTTTCACAACTACGAAGACCTTGACTATCATAGCCACACAACAAAAGCTTGTCAAGCCATACCATTATTGTCATCATATACCACATCCTATCCCAGTGATGCAAATTCCAAATGACAATTTTAAACATGATATTACATTGGAATTAAGTAGTGGTTACTAAGAGAATAGAATAGAATAAGCTTTTGTCATCCATATCAGAGGATTTGTCTTTGCTCTAGAGCTCTAGGCAATGTTGTCAAACGAAAACATCTTTATGACACGAAGATTCTAAAAAAATAATGCATTACAAATGGAGTTTGAATGGAGAAGGATCAAGTTGGTATATATGCAAAGGAAAAGGCACTTATATACGTTATATGATACAAAAATACAAGATGTATGGAAGGATTCGAGTAGATCCAAAAATGTTCAAGTCAGCCGGTTCGAGTGAACCCGGTTCTAGAAAATTAGAGACAGATTAATGAAATTCTAAATACGCCATGTGCATGGCAATCTGTCAAGCAGGCCACCTGTGGAGGATCCCTTCGCAAGGATCTGCACAAATCAGAGCTGGCTAGAAACAAAAAGTATAAGGTTACAACATGCATTAAAGCTAGGATTTGGAGATGGTGTTAGAAAATAGGCAATTGGCTATTGAAAAGTGTTATCCAGAGTGACATTCTGATATGAATGTCAGGATTCAGGCTGCAAATCCTGGCGAATTGTGCTTGGAGAAGTCTTTGATTGATTCAAACTGAAATGATTTGTAGGGAGGTATTTATCTCTTTGAATTCCTGCATTGACAAGCAATAATAGATTTTTGTGGGTGCTTTTGTATCGGGTTCAAGGCCCGTGATAATAAAACCTCAAAAGGCGCTAAAAAAAAAGGGCTAACTCGTGCCAGCAAAAGGCACTTTGATGCAGACCGTAGCCATCTCCAGATTTGAAGGCATAATCTTTGAAATTTCTGTTTTCTCAATGTGCCTTCAATGTGTTGCTGGCGCGTAGAACACTAATGGCTGAGTTTTGATCTCAGCTATAAAACTTGAGGGCCAGGCTGTTAAGGAAAGATCACTTTCACTTATTTGGAAATAGGAGAAGAAAGATGATTGACTAAGAATACAATAGAATATGGTACAAATTATAATTGAATTGAAACGATACAAAAACTAAATAGTCTATGTCCAATGAAAAACAAAGTATGGTCATTGCTTATGTGGGATTCTCTGAAAGGTTTTCAAGGGAAAAGCCTTGATAAGGATTTATATGACATCATGATTTGAAATCCATGGTGTAGCTCATAGGATAGCTATGAAAACTATGAAGAGGAAAGAATGATTATACATGTTCCTCATGTTCTAAGAGCAAAATATTGCATGTTTTTCACCAAAAATATACAATATGAGCATATGTATAACAAAAATAGAGGAAATTACTTAAATTGGAAAAAAAAAAAAATTCTAACTTGCAAGAAAAGGGGCCAAAAAATATACCTTTCATAACCTGAGGTCCTCGGATCCACACCTCTCCAAGCTCATTATATGAAACTGATTTGTTGGTTTGTGTATCTACAATCTTTACTTCGCTGTTACGAACAACCGTTCCACAAGACCCTGATTTAACAGCAAATGGATGTCTGGCAAATGCGAGAGACATGGATATTACTGGACCTGCTTCAGTCATGCCATATGCCTGTTACATCACATTAGTATAGAAATAATAAAGATCACAAGCTAAAGATTTACTAGTTAGAAATTTTACCTGAGCAAAGACAACATGCGGGAACCTTAATCGAATGGCATCTTCAGAATTACGTCCCAAAGGAGCGGCACCACACATCACCATCTCGAGGCTGGAGACGTCATAATCCATGACAAGAGGGTTTCTAGACAATTCTAATAGAACTGGCGGCACTAACATTGTCACGGTAACCTTGTACTTTTCAATGTGTGATAAAACATCGACAAAGTTATACTTCTTCATGATAACAACCGCTGCTCCAGCCCTCAATGCAGTAAGTAGAAGTGTGACAAGACAATATACATGGTGCATGGGGAGCATGCACAAGATGATGTCTTTAGTAGAGATGTTTAGATTTGGATTGTCACCCTCCACTACCTGAGATATGCTTGAAGTGATATTTTTATGGGTCAACATGACACCTTTTGGCAAACCACATGTCCCAGAGGAGTATAATATGGCAACTGTGTCATCAGCTTGTATGTTCATATGGGGCCAATTGTCACCATCAATATCCATTAAGACAGAAAAATGTTGGCAACCAGTTGGGGGGTTATCAATTGTCAAAATGGGAATGCTTGACCCATTAATTAGTTTGTAGGCATTGAAAGTCTCGGTGACAATCATTTTAGCCTTGCTTGCTCTTGCTTGTCTCAATGCCTCAACTTCATGAGCTGCTGGATGTGCAGTGGTCAAAGTTGCCCCCCTCATTGCTATCCCAAGGACGAGTAATGCAACTTCAATACAATTTGGAAGCATAATCATTACCATGTCATGTTTTTCTATGCCAGATTTAGCTAGCCCTCTAGCAATTCTTATTGCATAACTCCGGACTTCAGCATATGACAATTTCTTTCCTGAGGCCCCATCAATAAGACAATCTTTGTGTGGGTAAGCTATAAACTTTTGCAGACAGAATTCAGCTAGGGGAAGAGTGTTGGACAAATCTAGATCAATTAGTTTGGATTTGAAGATGTGCTCTCTATCCTCATGAGGATGATCTATCATGCTTACCATGGAAGAAGTATTGTGGCTAGGAACCTCGACCCTGTTGTTGGAAAGCTGAGGAGCTGGCTTGATGATGGTGGTCATGTTTTATGCTAATACAGAGCAAAGTTTGTTGTTGATATTTGTAAGAGGAAGGGTGAATGGAGTGATAGAAGGAAGAAGAACATTGTAGGAAGGAAATCCAGTTGGAGTAAACTTGGAATTAGTCAAGAGGAGAAAAAGGCCAAAACAAGGGGCATTTTTTTCAAGTATGCAATGCTCGTTTTCTCCTGAGGAGGACCTTTTTTTGTATTACTATTGACAAATGTCGTTATTGGGCAAACTGTTGCTTTTGGGACAAGACCAGCTGAATGACCAGAAACGTCTAGACTAGAAATTTAGACTAGACTTCAGAAATGTAGACTAAAAATTTAGACTAGACTGGGATATATCTGTATAATAGAATAGAATGCATTTCTATATTTATAATGCATTGGGACCTGCAGCATGACATAATATAGTAACATATAATAAATAGTTGTTTAGACGGGTAATAAATGTTATGATCCCCAGTTCAACCTTGCCTTCCACATTGTCAATCAAATTGCTCCTCGTTGATTATGCTCTGTTGATTATTTTGAATTGGGTTGAAGTTTGATTTGGAATGGACACCTGGATTCGAAGCGAAATTTCGCCTCCTGGTTCCCAAGTTTAGCTGTTCCGTTTTTTAATGGGTTCGATTGAGTTTAGATTAGATGTAGATTCGGTTCTAAGTTGGTTTAGATCCGGTTCTAATTTGGTTGTTTTCGAAACAGAGCGTCTTCTAAATGTGTTCAGTTTGTGCTTGAGCAGATTTGTATTGGAAAAAATGCAGACACATTATAGAGCAACAGGGAAGAAATCTTTGGGCTTCTTCGAGGTGATTGGACGTGTGATTTAAGTTAGATGACCCATTTTTTGGAGAATCCATACCCAGCAATTTTAGCGGAATGGTGCTCATATCTGGACTCTACCAGTGCCCAAATCCTATAAACTGCTGCCCTTGAAAATCTTGGATATGGTTAGAAAATTCCGTGTCATTAAATGGTTTTTTTTTTTGAGGTGTCAGAGAAAGAAATCGATAACAGCAGAATAGGCATTCCATTTCTTTTTTCATGATGGCTGGCAATCACATCTTCTTTCAACATATGCGCTTCATTCATATAATGGCTTAATCTGACCCTTGAAGCAACAACAGAACATAAAATAAGAGCTCATGCATCTCTGGATTATAAGACACGTCCTGAAGAAATTTTTTTACCATTGCTCAAATATAAGACATGTCATATGAATATGACACGTGTCTTATAATCTAGGTTTTCCACATTCTGCTACTTCTGCAATTTCGTGTCTGCCTTCCCCTTCGATCTTGTAAAGAATTAAGAATTAACAATCCTTTCTCGATCTTGTTTTCTGATTTTGAGAGTGTAAAATCTCGGCATAGATCCGGTGACAAACAGCATAATACAGCTAGTGGCATACCTTTTCTAAGACATCCTAAAATTGCGGCCAGAAACCCATGGGATTGGCCATGTTTAGCCCTGGACGAAAATGTGACCCATGTTTGTATGGGATTGGCCATGTTTAGCCCCATGTTTGTACGGACTTAAAATGAAGTTATCATGGAAAAGCCGTGGTGCCTTATATGATGATGCGACCCAATCATAGTTCAATAATTTTAAGACAGAAGGTTGTGAAAAAAGGGCCTTATTTTTCTGCACTTTGAATATCTCAAGCTTATAGTAAAAGGGTGTCCAACAATCGCGGACATTATCCAAAGAGACAAACATTGATGCATGTATGATTTGATGTGATTCAATATTTTTTTTTTTTTTGTTTATCGCACTCAATGGTGTATTTTATAAGCTTACTTAATTTAAGGGGAAGAGCTTATATTCGGTTTGCAGATTGATTTGATATTAACTATGCTTATAAATCCTTCCTGATAAAGTAGAACCTGACAACTCAACCATTTGGAGTCGTCTCCATGCTCCATATTTGAAAACTCTTTATGCATAGTCATAACATCCATCTTTTCTCCATTCTTCATGTGTTAGTAGTTGTATCTTGGTTTGATAAATCCTTCAATATTCCATTATTACTTGAGGGAGGGTACGCGAGAAAATGGCAAATGGTTATTGTCCAAAGACTATGAGCAATAAAGCATGGATGTATTAGCTCTTGTTCTTAAGTATAATTTCATATATTTTGTGAAAATCCTATGTGATTATAGAGCTAACAACATACGAAGCTGTATGTGAATAGGAAAGTGTAAATGCTTGAATGCCTCATAATGAAGAACCCATAACCTTAAACCGAAGGCATACGTTTAGCACTTGGGGTTAAAATATATGTCATAGAATGAAAGACATTTTGTATTGCACCCTTTTTGGATTGTATGCATTGTTTTTTCGTGTATCTATTCTAATATAGATGTCGATAAGGATCACAAAAGTTTGGAGTTGCACCTTGTTTTAATTGTAAACCCTGTTTTAATTATGTGTATTAACAATGTTTAAAATGAAACGCACTTATTTGCTCCAAGCGCACTTTAAAAGGAATCTTTGAAAGATTCCCTAAAATTCCCTTAAAAGGTCTTTTTTCGAGGTAAATTTGTGACAAGCGTGATAATTTGGATATTTTTTGTACTATTTTTGAGGGGTTAATTCAACTTAGCTTCTATCCAAAATTGTTTGATACCCCCTTTTAGCCTCCTAGGTTAGTATGAAAAATAGTAGCAATTTTAGAGACTAAAAAAAAGTAGACATTGAAAAAAACATCAAGTGCACTAGAGCGAAAAAAAGGCACTGCAATCAAAGTTTTTGAAATCACTACAAATTTTTGAACAAAATTGTAAAAAATGTGGTAGATTTGACATTTTGAATAAAGTTACACTGCGGCTAATTCAGGATGCATGTCATTGTCTGACACGTTGAGACCATGATCACCAGAGCTATTCTTGTCTTCTGTCCCATTATGAAAAGTATACGTTCCTCAGCTTCTACCAATGAAACCACAACCCGCATGGTAACCTCAATATTGTTTGAGTCACAACAGGCAACTTGTGAGCTTCGCCTTATAGTTTCTCCAAAATGCATTTTCGGTTACCAGATGATGGCCAGGTAATTATACAACATTGTTGTTTCATAAAAGGTATTTTTTAGATTTAGTTCGTAAGCAGTAATGTTCCCCACGTTGTTGGACGGTATAAATTTATACCAAACGGGAGCTCCGGAGGCATTGCACCAAACGGTATAAATTTTTACAACGTGAGCTCAAGCGATACATTGAATTTATTGAACGGTATAAATTTATACCGCATGAGCTCAAACGATACAAATTTCTACTACGTGAGCTCAAGCAGTATACAAGGAAAGCTCGAGTGGTATAAATTTATACCGCCGGTGAGCTCAAGCGGTATAAGTTTATACCATGAAAATATCGGGAGCAGTATAAATTTATACCAAAATTTTTTATAAAGGAAGTCGCGGTATAAATTTATACTACGAGCTCTCTTTAAAAACATCGTTATAAATTCCATACATTATAACAAGGAATTCTGGGTAGGGACTCGCGAGAGACACAAAACCGGCAGGGAGCAGGGTTGGACCTGGGTTGGACCTGCATGCACCATCGGCTTCATCATTTTTCTGTCTGTTTTGGTTTATCTTCTTCCTCAATTCGGCGTTGGTATGGTATAGTTTACCGAGGTATAGCTTTTCCACCAATTGTGATGCATGCGAATCGTTCTATCACTTATGATGGCATGCCGATGCATGATGCAACGAGCATTTGGAGATTGATTCCTAACAAAATCGTGATTGTTTTTAGGGCTTTCTCGGATTTGGATTCACTACCAGGCTGGGTTTGCCAATTCTTGATCACTGTTTTCATCTAAATTGAGTTGCAATTTTTGTTCTCAGATAATCTCTATTATCTACAGTGGATCGACTTACACCGGCGGTGATCTCATAAGGAAGCTGCTGTGAGAAGACGCCGATAACCGAGCCAAAACGGAAATGGCCTAATATAGGCGCTCGTCCCTTCCCAGAATGGCGATCCGATGGCTCGGATCGATGGGATTTTTGGTAAATAGAACTTTATTTATGGTTATAACTTGACTCCGGGCATCGAGAGCTATTGGATGGGCATATTCATGAGTTATGCTTTGATTTGGACCGTAGATAGCGATCCTCATTTGTGGGGTATGCTCGTACAAGTTTTTTTATACTGTATAGCAAGACTTGTGAAATACTATAAGGTTTGGTGCAATATACTTAATGGTGTTGATTTCAAACATGTATTATACCATTTTAGGCAGTATAAAAAGGACTCTCGCTACCCTACGTCACCCCCCGTGTGAATATGCACCCAAACCACAGGGGGTTTTAGGGGGGATTTAATTTTTATATGTTGGATGTTAGTGGTTTGTGTTGCAAAAAAATTTTTTTGGCCCCTTCGGGGCCTTAGGGACGCCCCCCGTGTGAATATGCACCGAAACCATAGGGTGTTTTAGGGGGATTTTAATTTAAAAGTGTTTTATGTAATGGTTTGTGTTATCTAAAAATTTTTTTTGCCCCTTCGGGGCCTTGGAGATGGACAACGTAACAACAAAAAATGATATACAGCAATTGTAGAGCCTCAAAAAAGGTCAACAGGTTATTAAAGTAATTTAGAAGAGTTATCAATGGAATAAAGAACATTTGTTAAGAAGATGACCGTTAGGTCATGTCATGGGGATTGAACCCAGCATATCCTTGTGATTTATTTTAATACTAACAACTTTGAATCAAACAATTTAAACTTAATGACATGAAGTTTCAATAGTGCAAATGTATTTTACTTTAGCACTAAGCCCTTTGAGTCCAACCATTTAAACTCAATGAATGTGAAGCTACATAAAACTAAGCATTTGCTTGATAATAAGAATTTAATTTGAAACAGCTTTAAGCAAAGTGTGAACCTGTTCATTGCAACACGTCAAATTATATATGTTTCAAGCTTTCTTGCCAATTTAGGCAGTCAACAGATAAGTCATGACTAAGATCCAAATGCGAGATGCATTAGTGAAAGGACAGAAAATAAAGAGGCACAAACAAAAAATTTAGAATTCAAACCAGAAAAAAACTAGAATTCTTTTGAGGCTTTCATCACCTGTAGCTTTTGAATTTGATCACAATAAAACAAATAGAACATAAGTAAAAGTTACCATAAAGATAAAGCAGATCGATCCCATTATTCTGAAAGTCATAAAGTTTGCAACACCCATACACAAACATTTTTCAACTGGAATTTAACAGCAGCCTTTGGCCTCCATGGATTCTTGTGGTGAGAAACCAAAGTGGAAAACTTTTCTGCTTGTTAGCACAAGGATCTAGAAGCCTTGGAATTTGCTTAAAAACTGCCTCAAAATCTAAAAATGCATGGTAATTTTTTGCAAGCTTCATTCAGAATGAGCCATAAAACAATATCCAATAGCGCAATGCTGTATTAATCAGCTGGTAGGATGTGAAAGCCTACCAAATCCGGCCGAAAAATTGTTGTTTTAGCATAGATAACTTAACCAAACATATCCATATCATACACTATCAAAAGGATCTCAGAGAGAGCTTTCCAATGCAATAAAAATCATCTCAAACAAAGGCTCTGGATCAAAAGTTATGATAAGAAATGTGTTGCCGGCGGGGAAACTACACTACATGCGCCCTTCAAGCCCTTCATATGCCCATTATGCACCATACACACAAAAAGAGGGCTTTTTGTTGTGAGCCATTGGTTGTTGACCATTGAAAAAAAAAGCCTAAAATCAATGGCCCTTCATGTGCCCATTATGCACCACACGCACAAAAAAGGGGCTTTTGTTGTGAGCCATTGGTTGTTGACTATTGAAAAAAAAAAAAGGCTAAAATCAATGGCTCAGAAATGGTGCACTCTAGATGTAAGCATTAGTACATTCATTTGAATACATCACGAAATCATAGGAAAACCTTAGTGAAAAGCGTACAAAAACACAAAAAAAAACCCCTGTTATTGTGCTAGATATACACTCCATGGATATAACATGATTTTGCCTGGCTATGACATGGCAGATGCTTTTGACGGTTTAAATTTATACCGAGGCTAGAAAAACTTATGTGAGGAAAGCTTTAGGGTTCTGATAATCTAAGGATTTAAGGTGTTTGTTGGTGCGGCATGAGTTTGTTAGTGATGCAGAAGGTTTATTTCTTAGTGTGAAGAAGCTTTGAAGAAGAATTTTTTTTTTAGGTTCTACTCTCTTAGTGCAGCTCAGCTTCTTCGTCCACGCAGGTCGAATAGGTTTCCATACAGGTCGACAGGTCGAATGCTTTCACACAGGTTTTTAAGGTTTCACACAGGTTTTCAAGGTTTCACGGCAAACAGGGGTAGCCGAGTTCAAGGTTTCAAGGTTTCAAGGTTTTCAAGGCAAACAGGGCTGAGGTTTTCAAGGTAAACAGGGCCGAGGTTTTCAAGCTTTTCAAGGTTTTCAAGGCAAACAGGGCCGAGGTTTTCAAGGTTTCACACAGGTCGGTAAACAGGGGTAGCCGAGTTTCTGTTTTGAATGGGTCGACACACTGTTGTGTTTTGGGTAGCCGAGGTTCTTCTGGCTGCACTCCTGAACTAGGAGACCGAGATACACTGTTGAACTGCTATACAAGTAGAAGGCCTCAACACAGGTAGAAGCTTCTATCTTTTTTTTTTTTAGTTCATGGAGCTAAAACTGTAAAGATTGTTTCTGGGGTTGGTCATGTAGATTACTCCATTCCAAGCATGATTTTTTCTTCGCAAATATCTCACAAGTGCAGATATTATGCGCAGATATTAGATGCAGATATCACACAGGTGCAGATGAAGGAGGGATTAGAGAAATTAGAGGTTAGAAATGTGTTAGATTTGGAGGATTTATCCAGCTTAAATTACTTGTTATTAGTTTGAAAACTCCTTGAAAAGACTTAAGAATCGGAGTCATGGAGCACTAACAAGCTTGGATGGCACTGTTTTTCATCTATTTTATTTGACAAAACAGTCCTGATTGTATCAATGAATGCAGATCAATGAATGAATGATTTTATCAATGAATGATTTTATCAGCTCTGATTTTATGAATGAATGTAGGTCAATGAATGCAGATTAATGAGTGAGATTTTATCAATGAATGATTTTATCACTAAGTGCAGACTATTGTGGTTTATGATTGTAAACTACTTATAATGTTCATAGACTATTCTAGTTTATCTTTTCTTGTTTATTGTATTCTGTAAGATTGGCACCACCGCCAGTGCAGCCCATAGATCTTTCATGATTTGGAGGGTGATTCCTCTTCGTAAATACAAGTTTCATAGATCTGTAGGTTTGCATTATGTCTATTAGACATGATTTAGAAGGAAAGTAAATCAAAAGCATTTTCTTCCTTGCAAGATGTCCCAAGCTGAGTCTTAGTTGCTAAACTAGTGTTTAAAAGCAGAAATACAATGTTGTCTCATCTTTTGTAAAAGGCACAAAGCTTTTCATCTATGCTAAATTATAAACTCTTCTATTGGCAAAAGTTGTCTCTGTGCTGCAGCCTAATAAATATCTCAAAAGCCTCCTTTACATTTACATGCTGCATTCTAATAAATATCTCAAAACCCCTTCCTTAGATTTACATGCTGAACATAAGCAGTAGGTTCTAAATTCTTAACATGTTTCGAACCATTTCTAAATTCTTAGCATTTGTATAGTAACAAATTTTCTAAGATCATGCCCAAACCATGTCTAATGGTATGATCATTTCTTTGCATTCGTACTTGGACAATGAACAAACAACCTTAAATCTAAATTTCTCACTTTGATAATCATGTTAAATATAAACCAAATGATGTAGCCTTAGACGTCTAGATTTCTCACTTAGAAAATTTTGTTTGTGCAAAATATGAACTAATGATGAGCTTTAGAATTTGAGATGTATGCACTAATTGCATGCATCAAGCAATTGAAAGTACAACCATCATTTTCTGGGCATTTTCGATAACCATAACATGTAAGACATCATACATACGACATCCATTACATATGATATCCCTGTGATCGTTCCTTCACGCTAGAACATGTTATTATATTTAAACTCTGTATGTGATAGGATATCCATGTGGCTGTTTCAGATGATCCTGAAGGGTTATCAAAGCGAGATGTGGTGTTATGGTATGCTATGCTTATAGCTGCATATAATTGCATTTCTAAGTTTTTAGAACATAACCTATATTTGTTGTGTGGCATCACATTGGATGGCTTCTACAACATGCAATTCCTTACATGCTCATGAATAAAGTTAAAACATCTCATTCTAATCTTCATCATTTTGCTACTTGTTGTTTTACTGGCTTGCAAAATGGTTTGTTAACCCCCCCAAAATAGGATTTTTTTTTTTTTTTTCCGGAACTTCTCTTCATTTAGAACATAACTTCATTTATTTTTTTAGAACGTAACCTATATTTGGAACTTCTCTTCATTTAGAACATAACTTCATTTATTTTTTTAGAACATAACCTATATTTGTTGTGTGGCATCACATTGGATGGCTTCTACAACATGCAATTCCTTAAATGCTCACGAATAAAGTTAAAACATCTCATTCTAATCTTCATCATTTTGCTACTTGTTGTTTTACTGGCTTGCAGAATGGTTTGTTAACCCCCCCAAAATAGGATTTTTTTTTTTTTGAACTTCTCTTCATTAAACTGCCTATGCAAAATCACTATTTTCAGTAAAAACAATGAAGGCCTCTTTTTAGCTGAATCTTAAGATTTTTTAGATTTTTTAGAGGAATCTTTCAAACGCACTTCTGAAATAAGTGCGTTTCAATTTAAACTTTGTTTATTCTTTTTATTGTGTGCTTCTAATGGATAGTTCATTGGGTTAGCAATTAAGAGATCTTGTGTTCAAGTCTCTGAGGTCTGTCATATGTCCTTATGGATGCTGTCGAAGTGACATAACGTAAAAAATACTATCTATCTATCTAATATAGACGTTGAAAAGGAGCACAAAGCATCGACTAACCACGGGTGTTATGCATCCTAACATGATGCGATGATGAAATTTTGTATGATGGTCTATGATTGAGTAGATATACAACCCTGTCTAGATATAAGTGTACTATGACGCTTGCATAAGCAAACATTTGAGTGAGATAGATAGATAGATAGATAGATAGATAGATAGATAGATAGATAGATAGATAGATAGATAGATAGATAGATAGATAGATAGATAGATAGATAGATAGATAGATAGATAGATAGTTTTAACGTCACGCCACTAGGCAGTAGTTTTAACGTCACGCCACTAGGCAGCATATGTGACCACACACCACACTAGGCCCTGCCCCCAACCAACCATATTTTTACAATACCTTGGGATCCCATAGTCAATAGTTGAAAGTACCACGACAAAGAAAACCTGAAAGACAAAGATCTGAAGCTCATACAGATTGCAATTCTGAGTGTTATGTATGTTGCACGTCAAGACCCATCAATTTACAAACATGGTAACTAGCATGGTTTTGTCACCAAGGTAACTTGGCAGTATTTTGCTTGCTATAATAGAGAGAGAGAGAGAGAGAGAGAGAGAGAGAGAGAGAGAGAGAGAGAGAGAGAGAGAGAGAGAGAGAGAGAGAGAGAGAGAGAGAGAGAGAGAGAGAGAGAGAGAGAGAGAGAGAGAGAGAGAGAGAGAGAGAGAGAGAGAGAGAAGAGAATTATACATAATTAAAAGGGGAGGGGGGGAGGTGGGGTTGGATTGGGTTCAAGAGGAAGAGAAAGACAACTGCTGAGACGAAGAAGATACATTGATTTGAGAAGGTGAAGAAGACTCCCGCTATAAAAAACTAAACCACAGGTCTATAACTGCATGGAAAATATGCATACATAAGAATCTCGATCCCACGGAGTGGATCAATTCGCATTCTCATGAGGACCCGCATCATGCATCCAAACCACCAATAAGAAAGGAACTCTGCTTAACTTTGAAAAATTGCGAAGGAGGAAATAGAATTGCCTCAATCCAGACAACCAGATCAGGATGGAAAGAGGAGAATGAAAAAACCATCAAGAATGATCTATCCATGCTAGAAAAATCCCCTCCCCTACATGGTTCAAGAGGAAGAGAAAGGAAACTGCTGAGACGAAGAAGAAACGGCGATTTGAGAAGCTGAAGAAGACTCCTGCTATAAAAAACTAAATCAAAGGTCCAAAACTGCATGCAAAACATGCATGCATGCTCCTCCTCCTGAGAATTTCAATCCCACGGGGTGGATCAATTTGCATACTCCTCAGAAAGCTGCCCAAGCCTGCAGAAAAAGGACAAATGACATAGATTAGAATATATCAGAAAACGTTACATGAACCCACTTGCAATTAAACTTATTATCTATTTACAATATTGTAACACTCTCTAGGTCGTGAATGACCATTTTCTAGTGGAAATCATAGAAGAAGAACCAGAGTCCTATTACAATAAACTACTAACAGTACATGACTCTAAATTAAAGAGATAATGATACAACATATATTATCATGTAAGATTAAGTTAAAGATACAAATGTCCAATGGTAAACAAAAGATTCTAATATACAGCAATAGCATTTGGTCTTGCAATATATAAAACCTTTAAGATGTGCTCATACAACCTAATCAAAATGCATGCAAATTTTCGTTCTAGACATTGCAACACAACCAAGTTTACATCAATCATACAACTGTGGTGAAGACACTTTGTTAATATGGCCAGAAGCTGAGGCAATCAACCGGGCATGCATTCAAGTTTCTATAGATAGATCTTAAAATTGAAGTCTACTCAGTTATAGATGGAACAGTTAATCAGTCTGAAACTAGGAAGGAGCAAGATCTTATAATAGCATGGGGATATTTTTGGTAAGACATATGAAAAAAGATGGATTGAAGATGGCAACAAATCTTCTTAGACTCTTAGGTTTGAACTTAAAAGTATGAACCTTGCCTGTTTTCATAATACAGCAATGCCAAGCAGACTTCAAGAGTTGCTATAGGGCTCCAATCACACCTTTCTTGTTATGCATAAACTTTAAGATACAAAAGAATTGAAGCAAATAACAGGGAAGATCAAATTCAAAATCATGTGTTCTTGCATCTCATCATCGTACATTAGCTACATATGCATACCTCAAAATGATAGGACTTCTTCTAGCTTTGACAACATATACTAACCTGCAATACAACCAAAACTCTTAGAATAGACAAACATTAAATTCAAGTGCAACAACCTACAACCGCTTCAAGAAAAGGAAACCAAAAACCCCATTCAACCCAATAACCACTCACATATTGGCAAAAATGTTATCTTTTAGTTGAATGACAAGCTTAGAATTTTTACAATGAAGAACAAAACATCAAATATAAAAGAAAGCACACTTATTAAAAATGGGCATTAAAACACCTTAGGTAGAGGCAACCCAAGGACACTCTGAGATGTCAATGATTTAACCTTCTGCTATGGACCTCGGGCACAAAAGAATTACAATTTATGTCTGTGAAATTGCACAAAAAGGGTTGCATAATTACAATTTCTACTTCTGTAGAATGTAAAGCTGTGAACAAAGCCATTAAGTGAACTGAACTATAATATTGTGAATAGAACATTAGATTTGGCTATGAGAAAAGCAGACCAACTAGAAACATAGGCAAGATCCCTTTGGAAATGTGGATCAAAACTGAGATGTCCAAAGGTTCTTCTTGTTCTTTTTGAATGCCACCCTAAATCTCTGTTGATTCATAATCTTTCGAAATTGGTCCCTGTTTTCTTGGTTCGGGAAATACCGAGGTTTAAGCCCATATATCCAATTACTTTCTAAAATTAACATGTAGGCAAAATATTACCAGGAAAATTTCATACTACAATTAGGTGTTTTTCTTGGTTTTTCCGGGAATTTTGAAGAATAGCTTTGTAGCTTGCCGGATAGGTTCAAAACTGCAGGAAACTTGATGCTTTAGGCTAAAAAGTTTCCCGAACCAAGCCTATTTTGTCTGTCAGGTTTAAGAATCTACACAAAAGAATCGCAGGGTGCTTCAAGCATCAAGAAAGAAATGGAAAGATGGAGTGTATTACCAATTACGACAACATGAAACGAATTTGTAATACTTGAAAGGATCTACATGAAAAAATTTAGCAAGAAAAGACAGGTCAACTATCTAAGTGCTTCGTGATCTTTGCATAAAATAAACTTCCTTCCTTCCTTCCTTCCATAAAAAAAAAAAAAAAAAAAAAAAAAAAAAAGAGATTAGCTACCTAAAATGGTTCATGCTTGCACAAAACGAAATCGTTGAAGAAGCCCTTGCGACATAAGCCAGTCGGTGCAGTTCTGATCTGCCAAACCATGGGGCTATATGCACTGGCATGACAAAGGCAAAGAAAATATATGAGCCTTCGCATGAACTTAGCCTTCAGAAATGAAGAAAGCGATTCTCAAAAATAAAATAGAGAACTCCCATGAAGCTAGCTGACCACCCCAATACCAATCCTCCAAGGTGAGCACAGCAGCTCGTCTCCAACGGGCCTGCGTCCGAGCATGCACAGTGGCAACAAAGGGCAAGTGCACAGGGGGTAGAGGAACCCACAAGAAAGGAGAAGAGTGGTGATAAACTGAGGCATAATCTAGCTGGAAGAGCACACGCACATAATCCCAAGCCCGCAACACCCCCGTGAGAAAAGAGGATGCATGTGGGAAAGGCCGGAGACCATACAACAGTGCCCAGGGCAACTCCACATGCACAGACGGCTTCCCAAACGCCACACAATGGCGAAGAGACTGCAACAACAGCGCCGCACCAGGAGAAGATGCTCCATCCTGCACCGGACTATCTGGGAACAAGTGGCGGGGAGTATTCCGCTACACATACCTATAGTCCCTCAGGATGATGTGGTGGTGCAGGTTTGGAAGGTTCATCCGGATGTTGTGTCTTCTTGTTTTGTACGGCCTTGTTACCGGGTGCTGGCTCTTCATGACACTCTGCCCCCTTCAGGCAAGTGGTCTCTGCAGCTTCCGGGTTCTCGATGGCGCTCGGTTTGGACGTGGACATGGAGCTCACTTCCCCCGCCGAAGGTTAGGGTGCTTCTGTGGCAGGTGATGCACCGCTGTATCATGGTGAATGCCCTTGTGAGTCAGTTTAGGCTGGGTGTGAGCCCTCTCTGCCCTTGTTGTGGCCTTCATCGTGAGACTGTGGAGCATTGTCTGGTTTTATGCCCTCACTTGCAGGCTGCCTGGGATTGGGTCAGGGCTCTGTTTCAGGTGAGATTGACTAGCCAGCAGTTGTTGCTTCATGTGTATCCAGGTGCTTGGCCACTCTTGCGGCAGCAAGCCTTGCATCTGAGTGTGGCTTGGTTGGTGTGGCTGATTTGGAAGCGGCGGCAGTTGTGGATCTTTCAGGGGATTCAGCAGCCTTCAGCCTCTCTGATTCCTCGACTCAGGTACAAGTTATTTCAAAGCTTTCTGGTGTTCCCGGGATTAGTAGAGCAGAAGTTTGCCATTTGGCAGGACTTCTTGGGTGTTGTAGATGGTGATGGTCGGTTTGTACAGCAATAGAGTTGCAGTTTCTTTGTGAGTTTGTTGTGGAGTGTCGAGGTATCGCTGTCTCTTGGGGCAGTTCTCCTTCCTCCTCACTTGCTTTGTAACATTACCATTCTTTTAATATATTGATGACACAGTTCTTCAAAAAAAAAAAAAAAAGAGAGAAGATTTGAACTTGCATTGAATAATGGAGGTAGCCTAGGTTCACAACCGGCGTCCCGGAAGGGGGAGAGGGAATGCCGCATGCGGCACAACATGCAGCATTCCCTAGCACATAAATCAAAGTCCTCCCATTTCACACGGGGGGTTACTTCGGGTAACGAGAGCTGTCGGATGGGCATATTTGCCCTTTATTCCAAGATCTAGACCGTACATAGCAATCCTCGTTTGTGGGGTATGCATGTACAAGTTTTTGTATACTGTATATTAAAGTTTGCAAAATACTATAAGGTTTGAGAGAATGTACTTAATGGTGTTAATTTTGTACATGTATTATAAATTTTTTGAGGCTCTCGCTGCCCTACGTAACCCCCCGTGTGAATATGCACCCAAACCAAAGGGGGTTTAAGGGGGATTTTAATTTAAATGTGTCAAATGCAATGGTTTGTGTTAATAATGTAAGTTGTGTTTTAATGGTTTGTGTTAACTAAAAAAATTTTTGGCCCCTTCGGGGCCTTAAGGATCATGGTGTAGGGGTGTAGATATAAACATTATTTAATACTCTAATGATGGATGGTATATCATTGCCTCACAAATCTAACAAACTAGCTCAAATTATGGAAACGAAAACATTGCATAGAATTAGACATATAATATTATACCAATACCAATATTAATACATGAGGTAGCATGTAATAATAGAATTTATTAATAATGAACAAACAGTTAAATCCTCGTTTTTTCTCGAAGTTGCATACATACCCTAAAGTCTATATGGTGCTGGATTTCTCTGAGAATCATAATCTGCCAAATTGGAAGTACCTTGATGGGAAAAATGTGTTGACCTGACCCTGCACCAGTCCCAGTGCCTCCTTTGAGCCACTCTGGAACCAAGCATGGTTCAGTTCTTCCCATTTCCACAACAGACCATGATATGTGTACAAGGCACCCACTTAGAGCTGCCTTCTCTTGCATGATAACTCAAAAGATGGAAAAAGCGGTTGTCAATTAACCATAAGAATTGGAAATCCTAAGGCATCTTCACCCCCTTCCTGTTCACCCCATTATTTGGCATGCAAGCCATTGCCCATGTTACAATTGCAAGGCTATCATCTTTTAAAAAATCAGATGTCTCCATAGCAGTCCTCCTAAAGAAACGTTTGTAACCCCTGCACATTAAATAAAAACTCAACGTAAATGAGACAATTAGAGGCATCATCAACACTTTACCTAAAGGGTTGTTAGAGGCTCACCACATACTGCCTCTATATTTCAGAGTGTAAGGACCGCTTTCTAAAGAGCGATCAAAATGGCTATGAACCTTATGTTTTCCTTTCTCGCTTTGGTCTAAAAGAGTAAACTCAAAAAGCGCCCTCACATCTGTGCCCTCACTGGCAAGGGCTATAAAAACTGAAACATATAAAGAATTATCTTCAGCATTTTTGCCATCTGGATAAAAGTAGATCGCCCATTGAAAACCTGCAACTGTAAAGGTTTAGAAAGAAGCGCATCAACTCTGCTTTGTCTACTGGAAATCTTGTTGAAATTGCATCTACCTGGTCATTTTTGCAGAGAAAAATAGGATTAGACATAGACCACGAACTACTGTGTTATAATTCATATAAGATGCATACGTTAATATCAACATCTGAGTAGGATTTCTCCACCTCATCTCCAGCATAATCCTGTCCAGTTCCTTCTTGATATTTTCACCCAAAACCTGCAGGCACAAAAGTTGTCACTTGACCATCCTGAACCAGGGGCATTTAAAAGCACAGACTCTTGCCGTTGTTGGCAGTTTCACATCAGGCTTTAGAAAAAAATGCCTCTTTCAAATCTAGCTCTGGTATTTTTTTTCAACAAAGACATGGTTTGACGGTTTGAGTAAAGCTCCAATTGCAGAGCGAGAAAATAAGAAATGATTCAAAGCCAGTGGTTTCTTGTAGAGCAAGAACCTCAATATTAACATAGTGCTAGATAGATAATTTTACCTGTTGAGAAAACCGAATCTTGCCATACCCCACCTTAAGACAATAGCCAAGGTTCCAATGCTCCATAGTTACGACCTCCTCTCAAAAATCCAGCCAGATGCACTGACGGATTTGCAAACTGAAGATAATCAGCAACAGGGCTTAGCTCCGGATCTACCTCGAACCGTGATTCCAGACTTATATCTATGAAGCAAGGGGGGTTCGAGCAAGGGATTAAGTCTGCAGCACCAGAACCTGGAATCTGTAAGCAAAGATCCAATAACTTAAGCACTCTGTATAAATCGGAAAGAATTAGGAAGGAAGAACATGCTTTCCATGGCTTTACCGTAAAAAGGAGCCGACATAATTCGGTATTGGGCGGGATGGAGATCCCTGTGTTCGGGCACCTGTGCTGGTGCGGCTCTTCTGGAGACAGTCTGGATGCTCGGATGTTGATGCTGAGGCCTGACTAGCTGCCGGATGCCGAAGGAAGCCAATAAGTTCCCTAACACATAACCCTAAAATGGGTTATCTCGACGCTTGCATGTCGAGCAGAATATGATACTACAAGAAAATACAATAATATAATAAAAAAATATATGACATATGGGTCTAGGCCATTGGAATTAGGCATTAAAATTAGTTTAAGCGTATGCGCACTCTAGATATACTAATTAGTATACCTCATCAAATACATCCATGAAATCATACAAAAATCTTAGGAAAAAACGTACAAAAATACAAAAGAAACCCCCTGTTATTTTGCTACATATTAATAGATAAGATATCTGCCCCCCTTCAAGAATTGCAGAATATAATCAGAAGTAAACACGAGGGTGTGTTTGCATGTTTTTTATTTTATTGTTTCGTGTTGATTGGGGCAGGCGGTCGTTGCGGATTGCCTGTTGGTGGATGTTTTTTGTGGCGAAAGGATAAACTCTTGTTTGATGGTTGGTTGAGAATATTCCCTTGATTCTCAAGTCATATTAAAGAATACTCTTTAGATTCTCAGGTCACTTAGGATACACAATATTTTTGTAACTTTTTCTTTAGTGTATTATTTGGTTCTAACATGTTGGGACGCATGAGGTTGTAAACATATGTGATTTTAAATTTACAGTATCTAATAGTGGTCAACATGTCAATTAAGTGGGTGGCATGTCAAGTTCATCAGTATGGTAGAAAATAGAATTCAACATTGGTTTATTCATATGGTAAACTTATGGATAGAGAGATAGAGTTTCTAATGTCCATGAGAAGCCGAAACTTATGGGAGGACTTGCCCCATCGCCATACATGGCATCCAAAACTAACATAAGGCATTAAAAAGTAAACACTATATGGTTTTTCCCATGGTTATGAATAGAAAATCAATGCAGCTTTGGAGTTTATTTCATAAAAAACCATATGACTAAACTAAAGGGTTCTCTTGTAAGGTTTCTTAGGGTGGTATTATGACATGGTAATTGCAAATGGCTTATTTGTAGAGTTTGTCAAACTGGTATTATATGTTGGTTAATGAATGTGATATATTATAGCGTCTTAATGGTATAGTTTTTGTATGTGGTAAAACATGAAGGTTGTGGACATGGTTTAACACTAGAGTCGTCACATGATGTACCAGAAAAGGTGCATTTGCACTGTTCGCGTTAAAATTCACATAAAATCAGGGGTTCAATAATCAGTCAAACCCTTCTTATATGTAGCATAATAACAGGGGGTTTTTTTGGTGTTTTGTATGCTTTTCACAAAGGTTTTCCTAAGATTTCATGGCGTATTCGAATGGATGTACTAATGCGTACATTTAGAGTGCACCATTTCTTAGTCGTTGATTTAGTTTTTTTTTTGCAATGGTCCAACATCCAAGGGCTCGCAACAAAAGCCCTCTTTTTATTTTAGGGCTGAACATGCAAGCCTCGTGGATAGCATTTCAGGGCATTCTTTCAAAAAAATTAATGTTCTTGTGATCAGAGTGGAAACAGATTTGGATCTGTGTTGTTTGTTGCCATACTGAATCTGTCTGGGCATTTTTGGAGCTGCTTGATAGCATTTTGGTGAGTTGTAGGCTCTTGATCAAGTCAAGTGTTTGGCACTAAGATCTTCATACCTTTCCTTGAAAAACAAATCCCTATTCAGAAAGATGCAGACGGAGGCAACAATCCTGTCTGGAATGGCAAGCTAACGTTTTCTGTGGATGATTCAAGCATTCGAGACGGAAGCGGAGCATTTATGGTAGAAAATTATTCCCATGGAGCCCTGAGTGATTATTTAGTAGGAACTGTAAGAATCCCTTTTACAGATATCCCTTCAGATGCAAGGCAAAATAGTGCCTCAAATACTCAGTTTATGGCTTATAGTGTGCGCAGATCTTCAGGCCGTAAACATGGCATACTCAATGTTTCCGTCAGACTCCATGAACAGATCGATTCTTCTTCCCCTCCAAACCCTAACCCTAATACTCCATCTTCTAGACCTAATTCTTCAAGCTCTAGGGCAACAGAGGCAGTTATGGCTTATCCTCAACAATCTTACCAATGGCTGAGTCTATTTCTCAAGGATTCTCCAACATATCCCATTATGTGGAAGCATATATGTGCCTATATCCTGCAGTTTCCTCCTAGAGCTTTTCTTCCAAATCAAATAACAGGACGGGGGACAAGTTTGGAAGCTTTAGGGGTTTATTTTCTCCCGTTACTCACGTTGACTTCCCTTGATGATCCTCCTCCTTCGGAGATCGGTTCATCAATTTATGCTTCTTGTGGACATATTTACGCCAAACCAACCTCTCGCTCCTGCCGATTTAACTAGTATTGGTGGTGGATTTGATGAGTTGATTGTTGAAGATGTTGATGAAATTCTGTGATTTGAATGGTCCAATAGAGCCGGTTGATCCGCTTTCTTGTTGGTAGCCCCGTGATGAGGGAAGATTATGGCTGCTCTTATGTGCCCCTTACTACAAAGGGCTTCATTTCAGCCTCTTCCCCCAGGAATCATTTTAAAGAAGCCCCGCAATTATTTCAGCCAGATGCAGAAGATGTTGTCAAGCGGATCACATCACCTTTGTGAGCATCCTTGATGGATGTGCTTTTTGAATTGCCTATAGTCAGAGGGGTAGACGGCACATACATGCATTGTAAATTGTGAATTTGGTTCAGATCCGCCGTCTGAATGTTATTTCATGGAGCACTATTATCACAAAGATATGTTCAAAGATGGACAAACACTCAAGCCCTCAAGCTTTTGGATGAAATGCGCATGAGGGCTTGATGCCGAATGAACTTACCATTGGAAGCATGCTTTCGCTACCAGCTATGTGCGCCAATGAGGGATGCCACATGTTTGTATCCATGAGTAAAGATTATGGAATCACACCAATGTCGACAAGATCTTTGAATCGCATAATTGATCTGCTCTCAAGAACAGGGCACCAAGGTGAGGCAGAAGCCTTAATTTGCAACATGCCTTTCCTTCCTGATGCTATATCATGGACGGCCATGCTTGGTTGTCATAGAGCTTCTGCACAGAAAAAGTTGGCAATTTAATAGGTCTAGCACAATGTCTGCTCACTGTCTTTGGTTCGTAAGAGATAATGCTCTCTTGGTGCAATTTAGCGTGCCTGTCTGCTCCTACCTTTTGTGGCACTCAAATGCTTTTTATGCAGCTGGTTACTAGTCCGTTGAGTGAAGGGTTTCATACATAACGACCCCAGCATGAATATGTATATTGAGGCTGTAAAGATGAAGCACTCTAAGCCTTGACAAAAAGACATTGTAATATCCTTGGAGGCCACGGTTTATTTCAAACACTTGGAATGACTTTAAAAGGGTGAAACAAGTGAGATGCACTAAACAGTAAGTCATTCCCATTCTAACCTCTTCATGCCAACCATCCTCTAGATTCAATTTATTTGGCTATTTCTGCTAGGCTACCTTCATTTCCAGATTATGTTCATGATGTTCAAGACAATTTGAGCGCATGCAATTTAAAATATATGGTTTGCAATAACACATCAATCATTTTGTAGTTTTTTTTTTTTTTTTTTTTTTTGGTGGCTCGAAGGGCCAAAAAATTTTTGTAATATAACAACCAACATAATTACTATGAACATTAATTAACACAAACCATTACATTAGACATGTTTAAAATTAAATCCCCCCTTAAACGCCCTTTGGTTTGGGTGCATATTCACACGGGGGGTGACGTAGGGCAGCGAGAGCCCCTGTAATTATGTTTTGCACGTACAAAATCAACACCATATAGTATATTGCCTGAAATCTTATAGTATTTTACAAATCTTGTTATACAGTATAACAAATTCTATACATCCATACCCCACAAACGAGGAACTTTGTGTACGGTGTAGATTAAGGAATAAGGGGTCGTTAATATATGGCAGTCATGTTGCATGGGAAAAATACCTAAAAATCTATTGGTCCCCATTCATGAGAGTTACACTTAGGTAAACCCAAGGGGGTCAAGTCTGTTTCGCTACATGTTTAGATAAAGTAAAACTGTCTCGGCAAGACATTTTTTATGATTTTTTTCATTATTTTGTATTTTTCTACACGAGTTAGAGAGTAAGACACAAAAAACTGCACCTCAATCCGAGGTCTGAGAAGGGAGATAGGGTTGTTTGAACATGACAGGGTCAAAACTGCTGCTTGTCTTCTGTGAACCAATATTGGTTTCCAGAAAGCTGTTCCCAAATCAAATCTCTAACTTTTGTAGGAAAATGAATTTTGACCCAAAATTTTGAATATAAGTATTAGACAACTTGCTTTATCTAAGAAAAATGTCCATTAGCCTTGATGATGAGGTTTTGATTTTATTTTATTTTTTCAATTACAAGTGAATGATAACTTATGTCTATATAGGAGTAAAATGATTCAAAGTCATCCTCAAAAAAATCACATTATGAAAGGTTGCCACGATATGGAATCACCCCAAAAACAAACACGTAAAAAAAGCATAGAGTTTGTTTTCAAGAAATCAAGAAAGGTTCGTATTACCTGAGACCATTACCGGTCCACCTTCTTTTTAAAATTAAGAACTCCCTCATGTTAATCAATTTCAGTTTCAATTGCGGGATATAAGCACCTCATGAGCTACTCTATTCATTAAAAATAATCAATACTCCTGATCTTGAGGTTTAGCATAAACTTTCTAGTGTTCATTCCAAGTTATCTGTTAGAGTACGCGTTCCATGGATTTCATAAACCTATGTATTGAATGGCGAACTCAAAACTTGTATTTTTTATCTTCTCAAGTTGTGGAAGCAATGCAAAAGAATGAAAAACAAATATAAAAAGCTAGAACTATGAAAAATAAAGATAGACTGCTATGTCTATTTCCCATAACTCGATTGGGTTCCATGGACGTTAAAATTTTGTTCCTTCCTTCCTTCCTTCCTTCCTTCCTTCCTTCCTTCCATTGCTGGTCCACATGGCTTATGATCATTCAAGAAGCCAGAACATCCTCATCTTAATTAGTTGGTTGCTAGAATTGCATTATTTAATGGTAAGGTTGAAGCACAAGCAAACTGAACCTTATGAATCTCCACTCATCCTTCCAAAAATTATGTTAGAGAAGGTAGAAAATCACCATATCATTGTATAAGTGACAAATGAACAATAAATAAAATTGGTAATCATAATTAGAGAGATTTAATTCTATACCCAATTCGTTAATTGTGGACCATAATGGTCCATGCCCATTTATATTCAAATCTTACATATATTAGTATGTTATTTTTAACATCAAATTGGAGATCTATGTTGCCAATGAAGCTTGAACCCATAAAAATTATAGTCTATCATGAAAGACAAGCTAAAGTTACTATTATTATACCTAAAGTAGGAACTCTTAAGCAGCAAACACGTGTACTAAGTTTATGATAGTAAAAAATAAGAAGATTTCATCGTGTGTTTTGCACTAAGACGATACAAACTATATTTTAAACTTCTATTAGATGTTTCGTCAATCATGAGTTGAAAAAGAATGCTATCTTGCTTTAAAATATGGCAAGCCTAAGTACAAACCAGAAATGGTCCATGTCTATTTTAAATCAAATCTTGTACATAATATGTTACTTTAACATGAAATTCAAGATCTATGTTGCCAAGGAAGGGTGACATTCATAAAAAATATTGCCTACCATAAAAGATGAGTTTTTTGTATTATTACCTTAGCTAAACTCTGGCAACCACTTCTAAATGTAAAGAATACATGGTTATTCACCATATTTAAGTTCATAAAATTCTTTATTATGAATGTATAAGTGGAATGAATGGAGTGCATCATTTATTGCCCTTAGAAAGCTTATATATGAGTTTAGTTAAACCACGTTAGTTCTATTTTTGTCCTGGATTCTGTATCGAATCTTCTTTAGTGAAAATTGAGATCAACATGACTTATAGACACTTTAAAAAATTATTGGACTATAGCTCTTAGAGTTGACAACTTATGGCCGCAAGTCTTACGTCAAAAATTGTTATAGTAAAGGAGAAACAATCCACAACCTCAAACAGCTTTTTTGAGCTAAAAATGGTTTGACGACTTCATATAATGCCATCTAATAGCAACGAAATATGAAAACATGCAAATCAACATGTTTTATCATAAAACGTCAATTACTTTCAATTTTAGAAACGTTTGGACCCCTTTATGCTAGAAAGTTTGAAGAATGCAGTTCTGGCCTGGCGTAAAAACTGCTGAAAGGTTTGGGCAATCACCACAACATATCAGTAAATCTATTGGTCATGAAATTCTCCATGGCCATAAAGAATCGAGTGAAGATTCCAAAAGTGGTGGTATCTTGTGAAATGGAAATTTCTCTTGTTAGATACCTGGGTTTAAGTGGCAGAGGGTATGCTGGACCAATTCTGGTGGATGAACCCAGAATAGTTCCAGTAACAACTCTAGTGTTAATAAAGTGCTCTATTCATGTGATTTTATAATGTAGGTTGATTATTGTGGTAAATTAGCATGGCTAAAATGTCATGGTAAATGCCATCGATCCGAGCCATCGGATCGGTATTCTCGAATGGGCGAGCATGCATCTCTCCCATGCATGCATGCATTGCATGCATTTTTTGCGGTTCTGGTTCATTTGGGGATCGCTATTTCTTGCAGGTTCTTCATCGACTTCTCATCGGCGTTTTCTACTCTCTCAGCAATTCCCTTGACACTCTTTCTTTGATACTAGGCAGGGGAGGGGCTTCTCCCCGCTTGGTTTAATAGTTTGGCATCTTTTTCCATGTTGTGGCATGTTTTTCTCCAATCTTGTCCCTTGTTTGGCCATCCTTCGACCTTCAACCTCGATCCCATTTTAATAAGAAAGTTCTCTTTTTGTCATGAGATTTTGTCTATTTTTATGCAAGCCCTTATTCGAGAATGCCATCGATCCGAGCCATCGGATTGGTATTCTCGAATGGGCAAGCATGCATCTCTCCTATGCATGAATGCATGCATTGCATGCATTTTCTAGGGCTCTAATTCATTTGAAGATCGCTATTTCTTGCAGGTTCTTCATCGACTTCTAATCGGCGTTTTTTCCTCTCTCAGCATTTCCCTTGACTCCCACCCACCCGCCCGTAATGTGTATATTATTGTAAATATTGTTTTTTGTCACGTGGCATGTGTGACCAGCCCCTCGCTTTTTCGAGATTTTTTCTCTATTGATTTTTTTGTTGGTGATGTGCAGGTCCAAGGGTGATGCGCAACTTCGGTATTCTCTATGGAGCGTGAGTTTCTTTGTGGGAATGTTTAGCAGCCTTGTGTTGTCCAAGCCCCTTGCCAAGATCTTATCGCTAGAGTTTTTCCTTGAAAACCCAAAAATGCGGGGTTTTTTAATCCCGGCAATAAGCTCTCAGCAGGTACACTAGCCAACATTTGTAGCAAATAATTTTGGGGTCCAGGTGTTATAACTGGATATTCCCTTTAGATTTTCCTTTAGATTTTCTCAATTTAAATTCAACATTTTTATTGGTTTTTGAACTTATGCCCGACGAAAAGCCCAGCAATGCTGGGCACTTTTTCTAGTTTTACATAAGAGAACCAAGTAACAAAGAACCTGGTGGTCTTGTAGGTTTGCTGAATAGCGTGTTTGTCGAGTCTCCTCATTTGTTTCTCCTTTGTCCACTGTCTAAGGATCATGGGGCCCTCATTCTGAACAATCTCCTTAAAGCTAGTGCTCAGATCATTTCTAGTCTTCTTGTTCTTTTGGTGAGACTTAGCCTTTTTTATAGCATTGTCATCTTCCTTGTCTCTTTTACTAGTGCATTCTGCCATCACAGGTGTCTTGTGGTAATCAAATATCTTCTTTCTAGGTCACGGGTTCAACGCCTCGTTGTGAAAGTGGCCATGCAATGTAAAGTTGGTGGGGGAAGGACCCACTTCAGCAATGTAAAGTGGTGGGGGCAGGACCCATCTGGGTGTGTTGTAAAGTGTCACATGTCCGATAGGACGCTGCCTTGTGGCGTGACGTTAAAATCTCTTCTTCTTCTTCTTCTTACATGCATTCATCATTCAGCCCTCGATCTTCCTTCTGGTGGCCATATTTAAGTTACGTTTTTTTCGTTGCCATAAATCTATTAGGCATGGCTGAGATGCAACAGGGTAGTGAGACAATACTAGAGCAATAGCTTCTAATTCTTGAGCCTTTACAAAGGCATTTAAATACATATAAGAGGCTCATACCTATTCTTAATATCGTCTGCACAGCTAAGGGCTTGTGCATTTCACTCCAGCTATTCATATGTTTAAGTAATTTCCTTGTATATTTTATAAAAAATCTACAATTGTCGGCTTATCTTCATGCTGGCTGAGTCCATCATTTGTCTTTTTGTCCGTGGATGGAAGGAATACTAACTTACGTCTTGGAACCTTGGAAAGGGTTGTTTGTAAAAGTTTTTATCACATGACAACCATTTTGTAAATATATCTTTCTTTTTCTTGCTGGACCTTTGATATACCATGTCTCCCTTTTGCAGTCAGCTCCCTGTTAGGTAAACAACATTATAACTCACTTTGTAAATTCAACAATTATTTTTGCTTGTTGCTACTCAATCACTTGCATAGCTACAAAGAATCAGTATTATTCAAAAAAAAAAAAAAAAAAAAAAAAAAAAACTAGTAGTAGGGCAGGCTTGGGGTGAAGGAATGGATATGACGTGGTTGGAAGGAGCAAAGACACGGATGGTAGATGGAGTGGAAAGAGAGGAATGATACAGATGATTATAGAGAGGAAGAGAAATAGGAAGCCCAATTCTTTATTAGTGATACGAATGAGGAGATAGCCTAGTCCAAAAAGCCGTTCAAAGTTTATTTGAGATAATATTGTTTTGATTCTAATTTTCCAATTAGTCTCACATTTCACTGGCCTTTACTTCTATCTTATGAATTAGACATTTGGATAAATGGAAAACACAATAGAATCCCTCATATTACCTTTTAGATAGGAGTAAAATAGCCTGATGTTTTTAGTATACTAATGACTACTTGTAGCTATATTATTAAAGTTGTGTGACAATTCATTTGAATTGTAGTTGAATTTGTTAGAAAGGTTGGTTAGCACATTCTGAGTTGTATTTGAATGTATTAGAAAGTTGAATGATCTGGAGATCCAATTGAGGTTGAGTTTGTTGAAAGATTGGCTAATCTAGAGGTCCAAATTATGTAGGGGCTTGTATAATAATAAAGCGCAGAATTGTTTAAGTTGTAGTTGATGAATTACAAAAAGAAACCTAATGAACAAAGGAATTGGGTCCATCACAAAATTTACAATCATGTGCTTAAATTGAACAGATAAGTTCAAATCCTTCGAGTTCAAATTGAACAGATGGCCCTCCCATTGAACGAATCCCCCCCCCCCCGAACCTATCCGGCCCCCTCTGCTACCGATTTAGTACAGTTAAAAAATATCAAAAATCTTGTACAGTTTGTCTTATCTGGGTGATGTAGTAGAGGGGGGAGGGGGGCGGATTAGTTCAATGGAGGGGGTCAGATACTACTGTAATTGCTCAGGTCGGATACTACAGTAGAGGGGGGCCGGATTCTTCAACTGTATTTTTGGAAGTTCATGGATTGGAAGTTCATAGTGTTTTTGGAAATTACGTTGTGCTTGTGCTTGTGTCATCAAAGAAGTGGACAAAAGTTGCAGACTTGAATCATGGCTTGATAGAACAGACAGATCTGATTCGCGATTTTGTTCATAGTACTAGAGGGAAGGGCAAAATAGCCTTTGTAGTTGTGAGAGAACGAACCTTTACCGTACAATAATGTGTGGCAAGTTTTCAAGAAGGTTTGGTTAGTAAGGGGTTGGTTAAGTACATAAGCACCCCGAATAAGGAATCAGCTTGTTGATGTTGAAGGGTCGTTGCTAACTCGGGATAGAACTTACAGGGACTACTGTAATGTGGTTTGCATATTTCCTTATTCTTTCTGGTCTATTGTTGGAGTTATTCAAATAATAATACTTAACACTAGGTGGAGTTACAAGTTTGAAAAATATATTGTGTATCCAAGGCAGGTTCATTACCTTTTAACATTGAGGATGATGCTCGTAGCGACCAGGAAATTGAGAAGGGAAAGGAGGTAAGTATTAGGCTTCCCATTATGCATGTGATAATCTTTCCAATTTAATAGTGACAAGTAGTTGTTTGTAAATAGAGTGGAGAACTGTATGTGAGCGTTTTACAGGATACAAGATTGAACAACAAGTTTTTTTATCTGCGTACTCCTGCAAACCAGGGCATCTTTCGAGTACAGTCAAGTGTTTCAACTGTAGGTTCATCTTACATTTTATGTTGTTCATGCCAACCTCTTATGTCTACACTTGAAATATAACATCAGTGGCTTGTCTTTATGATTTCAGCCTTTTCGCGACTTCCTACTTTCTAGAGACTTTATGGGAATTCACACCCCAAAGCTTATGGCTGGAGCGAGTGAAGGTGGTGCTTCGGTATTCAAATTGCAATACATTGGACAACCAGCATGTTTGGCATAGGCACCACAGTTGCATAAGCAGATGACAATCTGTGGAGGCTTTGGTCGGGTTTTTGAGATTGGTTCTGTCTTTAGAGCAGAAAACTCTTTTACACATCGCCATCTATGTGAATTTGTAGGTCTTGATTTGGAATGGAAATAAAGGAGCACTATTTTGAGGCAAGTTTCACTGCTTAGCTGCGTACTTACAAAAATATATTGAATAACGTTTGTAATGGCAATTTTAGATTCTTGATTTGTTGAGCGATCTATTTCTGCATATAATTGAAGGCCTGAACACCAAGTGTGTCAAAGAACTCGAGGCTATCAATCGCCAATATCCATTTGAGCCCTTGAAGGTTTGTTTCTACAATTTGTTGGGGTATATTGATTTTTAAAAATAAATAGATTATATTTTCAGTATCTCAAAAAGACATTGCGGCTAACGTTTGCAGAGGGTGTAGAAATGCTAAAGGTATGTAGCTCTGAAATGTAGCTCCTTTCTAAGCATGTTTTAATTCCTAATAGATCATTATGTTGTTCAAGAAGCAGGCATTGAAGTTGATCCATTTGGAGATCTATCTACTGAAACGGAGAGGTGATAAGGTCAATAAGTCAAGGAAAATTAGGTCTTTCATTGCTATGCTTTACCTTGTAAAAAGTTGACTAAATTGACAAGCCTGCAGGTACAACACCGATTTTTATTTCCTTTATCGGTATCCCCTTGCTGTTAGACCTTTTTACACCATGCCAGCCGTTGATGATCCTCGCTATATCAATTCATTTGATGTCTTCATTCGAGGTAAATCTTTTCGTGGCTTGATTGGATGAGCTTGTTTGGCATAGAAGTTGTACAGAAAGTTGAGTCTCTCTCCTGTAGAGATTAAACCACCAATATTTATGAACTTTAGTGCTTTGCTAAGAAAATTTGCTGTAAATTAAATATTGTTGTTTCTGACACATTCAAGAGCAAATTACCTGTAATTGAAGTTCTGCTTTTGACATTTTCAAGGATGAAGGATATGGATAGCTTAATCTATATTTCGCAATTACTGGTTATGGCTCATAGATTTATATTTTTTCTATTTGCATTTCTTTAATCGCAGGAGAGGAAATAATATCCGGTGCGCAAAGAATACACGAACCCGAGTTGTTTATCACAAGGGCGAAAGCTTGTGGAATTGATGTTGAATCATTGACGTCCTACATTGATTCCTTCAAGTAAGAAATATGTTGGGATTGTCTATTTTATTGTGTAGGACAAACATCTTGACTTGTTAACCTGTTCGTAGGTGTGGTGTTCCTCCACATGGAGGTGCAGGTGTAGGACTTGAACGAGTAGTTATGTTGTTTTGTGGGCTCAATAACATTAGAAAAACATCATTATTCCTCACGATCCAAAAAAGTCTTGCCCCCAGAGTGTGTATAGCAAAGTATTTTTGTTGCACAAGACACACTTTTGGCAGGTTGCTCTATCGAGATGAGCATTCCTGGACTTCTCTTGTATTGGGCTACCTTGAATGTGGACAAACTAAGGATGTCCTCTCTGTTTACCAGAAAATGCAAGAAGATAGTGTACACCTGAGTGGTTATACACTCGTGGCTTTGCTGACGGCTTGTGCTAGAGTGAATGATATGGAAATGGGTAAGAGAATTCATGCACAGATTCAGAAAAGTGGTCTTGAAATTGATCAATATGTTGGCAGCACTTTGATTGGCATGTATGGCAAATGTGGTTCCCTTGCAGAGGCATATGGTCTTTGACAAATTGCAGAATCAAAATGTCGTATCTTGAATGTAGAACAAGGATATGGGTAGAAAGAATTGATTGCTTTTAAGCAAATGGAATTTAAGGATTCCATTAGAGCCAACAATTTACATGCTCAATAATATTGTTAATATGCATGCTAAATGGGAGTTTAGAGAACGCCACCATATATTTGACAAAATGCCTACACGGAATGTATTTACTTGGACATTGCTGATAACATGGCACATTTAACATGGAGATGCTACAGAGGCAATTGAAGTTTTTAGATGTATGCAGCATGGAAATATAAAGCCAAGCATTGTTATTTTGGGTAGTATTTTAAATGCAGGTGCCTACATCTCATCCTTAGGGCAAGGAAAGCATGTGAATGCCTATGTTTTGATGCTTATACATGTCTGCGATGGTCTCATTAGTAACACCCTCATTGATATATATGTGAAAGTAGGGAAATCATGTGCATGCCCATATTCTGATGCTTGTACATGTCTTGGATGTGTCTCATTAGTAACACCCTCATTGATATATATGTTAAAGTAGAGAGTATATGTGATGCCCAAATTGTGTTTAGAGATTACCAATATGAGACGTTATTTGGAGCACAATCATTGTAGGCTACATCCAACAAGGTTTTGGCAAGGTAGCAATAGAGCTTTGTAGGTATATGAAGCTTGAAGGTATAAAGGAAGGAAGGAAGGAAGGAAGTATATTTTAACGTCCGCGGAGGCCAAACTTGACCTATGAGACGGGCATATGCAAGCACAAAAAGCATAAAAACCACACCAAAAAAGACAAATGCTACTATACAATGTGTCCCTACTATGGATGAAAAAAACCCCACATGGGAGGAAAACCCCGGTAGTAGGCTCTCGATCCCTTTGTCCCCGTAAGGGATTCTCCGACGGTGAGACTTGCAAAATGTAGGATGCGCAGACGGCAAACATTGGCGATGCCAAAGAATTGATGCAACGGTGCCTCGAGCATCTAAGATCAGCATGTGTTGCTCTGGATATGCGATATGCTTTACTTTGCAGCATGGTGCTCATCCTCTACTATCCGCATGTGGCAACACCGGCATATTCTCTCATGCCGGGGATTCTCTCGCCTCCATCTCAGTAGTCCAACGAACTGCTTTTAATTCTCGAGATGATGGGACCTCGCCCCTCACGGAGGCAATAGCTCTCCGCTTCTTCATAGATATATGCGCTTTCAAGGCAATCGGGTGTGGGCCATGTTCCAAAGTTGTTGGATTAACTTATGCGGTAGTAGTGCTCGCTTTTAGGCTTTGCACGAAAGTGGTCGCATCCCACGTAGTGGTGGAAAAGCCATTCGATTCGTGATGTGCAGCCGTCCCCGGGCATCGCATAGCCACACCGGCCGGTAGTCTATAGACCACGCTATAACCACCCCTCGACAAGGTGCCCCGCCATACCCTTCTTCGTTGTGGCTCTTGTGCCAATAACAAAGCCCCTCGGGAAGACGCTGCATCCATGCCGGTGACCTTGTGGAAATATGCAAGATGTCTCAAGATAGCTTTTAATGTTGCAAAATGTAATCCAAATTTCATATAGCAAAAATCTGATAAGGCACCGTGGTCCTTGATACCTAGGGTCAGATGTTAAGAAGGCCTTTTGCACCCTCTCTAGCTTATCCTGTGTGTTCTTGCTAATTGCCGGACCCCGCACCTCTACCCCATATACAACAATACCGGTTCAACGAGTGCTCAACAGTGTGCTCTACGCGCCCAGGCCACATAGGTCTATTCTCAGAAGCAGCTATTCTCGCATAGCATACGGTATTTTCCATCCCGCTACCGACCTGGCTTTCTACACAAATATCCCATAACATGCTAGCTAAAAAGTCGATTCCCGTGATACTTGAAGGTCCTTACAACATCCACCTTCCTGTCCCTCTCTATAATAGAGATCCGGGATATCATGCCGGGAGGAGAGGACCACCAGAGCTTAGTTTTCCAAGTGTTCACCGCCATTCCTTTGTATCACGTAACCCACTAAGAGCGCCCAAATGCCGCTGCATACCCTCGGGCCGTATGGGATAGCAAGTCTACATCGTCCGCGATAGAGCAATTGCCTTATACCGTATGCCTTCTCAGTAGCCGCTGGCCACCGCCCCCCCATGTTCTGCATCCGTGTCTCCAACTTGTCAATGTAGAGACCAAAGAGCGCTGGGAGATAACGGACATCCCCGCTTTAACCCCTATGGTGCTAGCAACTCGCTGATCCGATGCAGTAATGCAAAGATATATCCCATCATAGAGTCTATAGATGACATTTTGTAAGTCTCGTAGGGGCATGCAAGGCCGCAAATGTCGCTACAAAGAAAGTCCCGAGGGACCGTGATCATATGCCGCCTTTGAAATCTACGAAACAAAGAAGATGTCACGCCGCCATTGCGAAAGTAGCTTCCATAAGGATTCTGAGAGTGAATATATGGTCGATAGAGTGGGCAGGGCGAAACCCCGCCTGGCCAACTGCACGCACTCCAGCTTCCTCAGCCCACTCAGTTAACTTCTTCTCCACCACACCGCGCTAAAAGCTTTATGCAGTAATGGGCTCACCATGATCATGCGGTAATTCACCGAATCATCCCTATTACCCCGCCTTATGAATTGGGGTGACCTTGCTAACCATCCACTCCCCCGGGAGGCCCTCCCTTATGGCCTAGTTAATGATCGCTGTCAGAGGCCCTAGCAAAGCTGGCCCACCCCATTTCAATAACTCGGCTTGAAGTCCCTGCAAATCCTTCGCTTTGCCATTAGCCGTGTGTCTAAGGCCCCGCTGGATGTCTTCCTCCGCGAGCCGCAACATTTCTCCTACTGATCCGAACCCCAAAGCCTGCTCCCTGGGATCATACAGCCTCTCCAAGCGATGCATCCACCGGGTCTACGGTAATATTGTCGGGGGTTGATGCCTCTTGTACAACACCCTACCCTAAGGCTTTCGCCCAGTCATCAACAAATCAAACATCTTGGCCTGATGGTCCGCACGCAATGTATGCATGCTTTTGATTTCAAGAATGCTCTATAGTCCTCGAATATGGCCGCAAGAATCGGGATCTAAGACGCAGGCGAAGTTGGGTCTTTAGAGCCTTGCACTCGGCCGGCCAAACCAGGATTCTCGAGGGAACTGCAAAGGTCCATTCGCGAAGCGATCCCTCGCCGCAAAGCATGCACTAGCTGCCGTGGAGTAAGGCCTTTACAAGCCATTCCCACCTATCACGCAACGCAAAGGGCATCAATCCCCGCAGTTCACGCCCAACACGCACTCATATTCTCGCTTGCTTTCGGTGAGTCGGGGTGTATCTCAACCCCTCGATGGTTTCTACTGCGGATTGGCGCTTACCGAAAGTGCTCCCAATCCAAAGTGACATAAAGTGGATAGTGGTCCCACAAAGCCTCCTCATCTCCTCGCTCGTGTGCCAATTGAGAGCTCGCTGATCATGTCAAGTCCTACCACCGAGCAAGGAGATAGTCTACCACGCTTAGCTCCACCATCATGTCTATCGCTTCTTGCAAGTAAAACCCCGATTGCGCCATCCGATCATACCATTGCACGCTACCATGTCAAAGACTGACAGAGTTGAACCAACTCCCTTTCAAAGGCGCGCAGGATCAGATCTTGAGACCGCCCGCATGTTGGGGTGCACCGCTTCGCCGAGGGGTCGAATCGGCCTCTCCTCGAAGGTAACCGGATCAAACTGCCGTAAGGCGGGCATTGAAATCTCCTAACAAGAGCACATGCCCTTGCCGGCGATATTGCTCTATGTCATCATACGCATCTCTATAAGGCATTTGTACATCCGCGGTTCCGCCCCCGACCGTAGAACTTAGAGGTCGCGATGGGGTATATAAAAAGATGCAATAAATAATGGACGATGCCGAGGCTCCAAAGATTCTCACCCACAGTAGCGGTTAAGTCCGGCACCTTTTGTGGAGCGAGAATGTGGTCGCTATGGCATCTTTGAAGTAGCATGCCACCCTCCATATCCTCGCTTGCCATGGCGCCGCATTAGCGAAGCGAGAAGCACCGGTATCCCTGGATGTCCCGTACCGATGCCCACGATATTCCCATGTCTCTTTGCAAGAAGATGATGTCCATACCAGAAGGATCCCAACAAGGCCACTGCCCTTCTTCCGGGGAATCCCTACGTTCCATGATACAAGTCGAAGACATCAGTCCCTATGCCGCCTGTGGGCGGGTTGTCCCGCACTAGCCCCAGGAGGTTGCGGGGGCCGCTCTGTGGTGCCCGGCACCGGGTCCCGGGTTGTTGCATCCGGTTTTGCCGCCTTGGAGGTGAAAGGGGTAGATGTCCCCGCCCCATCGCCGCCGCCTCGCTGGTGGGAGGTACAAACACCTTCATCTTGCCATTAACCAAGCCTGATCCCCCCGCCGTCTGACTTGCGATTTTTTTGTGAACTCCTCTCGCTCTCCTTTTGTTGCACCGAGTAAGATCCGTGTCCAAGTATATTGATGTCCCCTTCAACCGCTAGCGCGTTGGCAATAGAGTCTTGATGCCCGGTCCAACATCAGGAATTTGACCGGGCGGGTCTCATGTTTGGCCCCCGACTCTGGTCAAGTTTCACCCCCAAATACTGCATTGTAGTCCTGCTTCTAGCACCGAGTGGCATTAAGCTTAGCCTACAGATCTTCCCATGATCTTCGTGCAAGCCCCCGACAATGAGGTTCAACCGACGGGATTGGCGATCCCGCCCTCGCGAAGGACCCGCCGATTCCTGGGCCACCTCGCCTGGGCATTGGGCGACAAGATGATGCCGCGGCAAGGCGATTCGCTCGTTTCATCTCCGAAAATGAGATCATACATCTCGGTGGAAACTCGCCATCCTCTTCTCTAGGGCCGAGCCCGGGCCGCTTCCGCCCTTCCGGTTTGTCTCTTTCTAGGGTGTCCAACCTTGCTTGCATCCGATGCATTCTAGCTTCATGATCCGCAAGACGGGCGCTGCAGAGCTAACCAGTAATCTGCTCCAATCGCTTTTGCCCGAGCTTCTCACGCAATTGTGATATCTCATCTGCCACCTGGCTGATGGATCCTATCAATCCGCTGGTAACCTCATTCGAAGTTTGAGATGTTGCCATGAATTCACTTAACCGAGCGACGATACCCTCGCGGCTTGATCAAGGCCAAGTCGGCCACCCCAAAGCGGTCATTCAATGGGCGCACCTCGCTCTTCTAATGTGGAGATCCGTTCTCTCTCCTTCACCAATCTGTTTCTTGAGGATGGCTACCGTTGGGGGTGTCTTTTGTGCCTCCATACTTGCCAACCTATCCTATGCTCAGCTGTCAACTTTGCCTCCAAGGCTCGTAGATATTCTCGGATCGCTGGACATGCTCCGAGGGAGAGGAGCCCCTCTCCATTCCGGTGCTCGCTTTTTAGTGCATGCAGCTTTTCTTCCATTGTTTGTTGTCCGAGAGTCACGCCCCGGGTCATTTAGAGTCTCACTACCGCAAGTCCGAACACGAGACCAAGTCTATTGTGAAGTCCCTGATTCTGAAACCAAAGCTCCCCAAGCTCCAGATATGATCAGAAACGTGTGGCCAGCACCACGAAATTTCAGGTTTTTTCGAGCGCTTTTATTGGCAGCCCGGAAATCTACAATTTTACTTCGGAAATATGACTCAACCACATGCAAATCACATACCTACTGAAAGGTCTCTGAGAGGGCTTTCCAACGCAACAAATTTCAGCTGAAACGGAGCTCTGGATCTCTAGATATGATCAGAAACGTGCGACCAGGACCGTGCGCGCTTTAGGGTTTCTGGGGGCCGGATGTGCAGTCCGGAAAGACTTACATGTCTTTACAAAGATCTGCATCGCGAACGACGGCGGAGGCAAGCAGCCGCTTGCTCCGGATAAGATGGCAAATGATGTAACTTTTGCATGTATTTAAGGGGAAGTTTGAAGGTATAAAGAACTTTTGCATGTATTTAGGGGGCATGATTTTGGTTTAGGAAAACATGTCCATGCCAGTAATATCAAAACTAGAATTCCATGTGATGTTTAAACTAGAATTCCATGTGATGTTTATCTCGGAAGTATACTTATAGATATATATGCAAAATGTAGAAGCATCAAAGAAGCCTCCCAAGTATTTGACATAATGATTTCAAGAGACACAGTAACATGGAACATATTGATTTCAGGTTATGCTGAGAATGGGCTTCTTTTTCATTGTTTAGAGTCATGCAAAATTATATGAAGCCAAATATTACTTCTGTAACTACTTTATCTGAGGTCACATCATACATAAATGTAAATAAATGATTTTGACTTTATGGGCTTTCAAATATCCATATATCTTAAATAAATAGCTGACTTCATTTTCATTTAGATATCCAAATAAATGTTAGAATAAAATAGAATAGAATAGATTTTTTATCGTCCACGGAGACTGATTGGCCTATGGGACCCAAACAAAAAAAGAGCAGCAAGCGTATTACTGTCAGGATTAAAAAACCCCCACCTCGAAGGTTTTTCGAGGGAAAAACCTTAGCAATAATAAGTATGCTGGCATGCTGTACAATTGTATAGGACAGTTCAATACTGTCCCGGAGGACACAACTGAGTCCGTGCATCCATAACCTCCAGGAGGTATGACCCCAACAAACCCATTGACGCCGTATTAAATAACTCATGCAACGGTTGGCCCGACACTAGTAATCGAACATACCGCTCTCGGATATGGGCAAATGCTGGGCAGATCTGGAGGGCATGACATTCATCCTCAATGGCGCCCTGGTGGCAACACTAGCAAAGCCTTTCCTCCCGTGCTTCCCGAGCCCAACATCCTGTCTCAGTGCAGAGACGATGTGCATCCGTGCGAATGGAAGCTATAAGTCTGCGCTTCTTCATGGGCAAATGGGTGTACAAGTATTGGTGTGGGCTTCTCATGAGCCTAGGATTGACTTGCTGCTGATAGTGTGCCAGGTTCCAGCAGGCTTTGAGGCATTGGGGACCCATCGCTATGGTCAAAGCAAGGTTGGGAAAACGTGTATCACCTATAGCGACCACCTTTTGGAAGTAACTGATATGGCGTTCCAATGCAGGCCGTTGAAGGGGTAGAAAACCTGTCTCCTAGAGTAGGATCTGGTATGGAACTGTGGACTTTACTCCAAGGGCTCGTGCCAAGAAGGCTTTCTGCACCTGCTCGAGGTCATTCCAGGTATTGAGGGATATCACCGGCCCCCACACTTCTGCCCCATACAAGAGGACCGGCTCGACCAAGACCCGAAACAAGTGTGACTGGTGGCCCCAGGCATACAACTCTGCCTTGTGGCTATTGTTCTACATGGCATATAGTGCTTTCCAACCTGCCATGACCCGCAACCTGATGGCAGCATCCCAGTGGATGGTAGTAGAGAACTCGATTCCCAAGTACTTGTAGGTCGGAGCCACCTCTACATCTTGTCCCTGGTAAGTGAATGAGGGAAGCCTTGGCTGACGGGATGATGAAACTAGCAGCACCCTAGTTTTGGCCAAGTTAACTCGCATGCTAGTGAATCGGCAAAAAGTGTCAAGAGCATCCAGGTGACGTTGTCTGGAACGTAGACCAAGAGGTTGACATCGTCAGCATATATGAGTTGCCAGATTGTGTGATGCATGAGATGGGCGCCTGCCCCTCCATGCTCAGATGGGTAGCCTACGTTAATGATAATTTTGTCTACTGGAATCTCATCATTCTTGGCTACAAACTCACTGAACATTTATCACACTTTAGTCTTCCATCACCATGTATAATATGATCTTGGATTACCTATTCTAAAATCACGAGTCACCCTAATCCCATAGGTCTTCTTAGACACCCTTGAGCCCATAACCTAGTTGACGCAAAATGCAAAACTGGGATAATACATTAAAATCAATTGAATACCAGCCAATATAGATTTATATTACAAAGACAAAACAACAAAATGCATTGTATATTGACGATATGATACTAACTGGAACTTTTCATCCCATGCATATATGGAGCAAAGTTACAATCTGCAATTATTGCAAATAAATATCGGTGTTACAGATTGTTGATGTGTCCAAGAATGAGTCAAGATATTCCACGCCACCCCAAAGGGCATGATCATAATTACGATGCATCTTATATTAGTTTGATTTTCTATTTTTTGTTATCCGTCATTCCCTTCTCAGAAGCTACTAAGAAGGGCTATTCTTGCCTAATCCATTATATATCATTCTTTTATTCTATAATATGGTATCGAGCCTTAAATGGGTTCTAGGAAGCGTAAAAAGGACTTGACTGCCTTAGGGTTCAAAGGGCTATTATCGAGTAAATCGTAGGTCGCACTAATGAAATCTTAGAAGAAAAAAAGGCGGAGAATCGAGGAGAAAATCCGTGCTTGAAAGACTAAGATTCAATTAAAAGATTAAATTTCGTAAGATCTTTTAGCGTGGTAGATGAATCGAGAAAAGCCCATAGATGCAAAGCAGAATTGGTGAAGTGGAAGTTGAAGAACAAACAAGCCATGGCAATAATTGGGCTTGGGTTAGAGATCCCCGATACATTCATGCATCTTACAAAAGTGCCAAAGAAGTTTGGAAGACATTGAGAGTATTTTGATGCTCAAGCCAAGAATTCCAAAGTGTTATTGAAAAGGCAAATTTTTGATTTGGCGATGAATGAAGGGGAGAATTTGGCTGATCATGTCAATCAGCCTAAGATCACTCATGCACCAACTTGCTGGAATTAATGCTTCAGAGATGATGAAGATGCCAAATGAGTGTTGTATCATAGTCTTCCTCCATCGACAAAGAATGTAGTGACAACTCAAGTAGATTGTACAAAGGCCTAAGTCCGGATCGACGTAACTAAGGCGAGTGGAGGGGATTCCTTCTCAATGGCGTTGTTTGTCAAACAAAAGTCTCAAGACTTCAAACGAGCAAAGAAGGAGTTGATTTGAAGGCTAAAAAGGAAAAAAAAAAGCAAAGACCAATTTTAATTCCAAGAACCGAGCCACAAGTAGTAAGTTCTCTAGAAAAACATCCTTTCGATTTGGTAAGAAAAAGGGATTATGTAATTCTTGCAAGCACCGGGGTATTATGCTCAGAATGCCCAACTCACCTTGAAAAAGGTAAGGAAAAAAGGCATTTACCGCAGAAATGGATGAAGAGAGAAGCTTTATGGCTAGATGTGGAATCACTGCTAAAGATGGGCAAAGATATCATATGGATGGATTTTGGAGCACCCAACACATGTGTCGAGTAGAGAATTATTTCTTAGAATTGCCGGCACAAGGAACAAGAAAAGTTGAGATGATTTTGGACACTTTATTTTAGGAGTTGGAAGAATCGAATCTCATTAGCAGGGAGGCATCAAGAGGATCATACAAAATGTCCTCTACGCACTGTAAGTAACAAAGGTTTTACTATCCATTGGAGTGCTTGCAAAAAGATCTTGGATACACAAGATGGTTTGATCGTAGAGGTTGTTAAATCTTGACAAAAGACATACAAGTGGTGGCTTTTGAGTGCGGCATGCATTTCTATTGCCTGGATGCTCATGTAGAAGAGAATGTACAGCCTAGAGCAAAAAGTATGATGATGGTTTAGGGAGAGAATCAGTAGTTGGCACTTTGGCATAGAAGACTTGGACACTTTGATCCCAAAGCTATAGTGGAGATGCATAAACAAAATATAGTTGATGGGCTAAACATCACAACGCATTTACCCTCTCTCAATGTGATGCACGATCTTAGGGAAGCTTTAGGAGGAAGCCATTTCAAAGAGGCAAGTTTGAGCATGCCGCAGCATCGTAGAGATTGTACACATTGATATTTGTAGCTCCATGACTCCGCATAATCTTGGACACAAAAGATACTTCATCACATTTATCGATGACTATTGTATGTACTTGATTGCCAATAAATCAAACTCTCTATATTTCATTTTATGTAGCCCGAGTTCAAGTGGAGACAAATAGAAAAAATTCAAACACTTTGGACCGATAGGGGGCGGTGAGTACACATCTTGTGCTTTTTATGTCCTATTGTCGATGCAAGGAATTCAGCAGCAATTTACAACCCCATACACACCTGAAAGCGTAATGGGTAGCTGAACGTGATGAATAGGGACATTAATGGGGCCACAAGATGTATGTTGGCATATTCGTGTTTTCCAAAGACATTTTGGGAGAAGCTTTAGCAACAACAACATCCATAAAGCATCAAGTGATGGCGCATACCATGGAAGTCTCCCCGAGGAAGTTTGGACAAACAAGAAACCAAATATTGAGAAGATGTGGATATTTGGATGTCTAACCTATGCATATTCCAAAAGAGAAACAAGAAATTGGATTTAAAACACAAACCGCAATCTTTGTAGGATATGGAAAAGCTAAAAGAGGTTACATATTATATTCAATGGAAGATCATCGGTTCTCCTATTGTAGAGATGTAAATTGATGAGCAGAAGTTGGTCCGTATATTGGGCCTCAACGCCCATTCTTAACAGATTTAAATCCAAAGACCCTCGCCTCCATCAAGTGGGGAGCACATGTTGCCGGAGCACATCCAAACAAAGTGGCTCATCCGTAACCGAGTAATGCGGCAACCAACCATATGTTACAAGAGCTGGTTGCATGACGGCCCAATCAGAAAGGGTAAAAAACATCCATTTCCCAATCCAAGAGGAAGCGGCTGTACATGGCAATATGCTGATCCGGTTGTTCTTGAACCTAATTCTTTTGTAGAAGCTTTGTCGAACGTATGCTGATGAATAGACGGCTGCCGCTGATGCAATTTGACTCCTTACAAAAAGAATAACACTTGGCTTCATTCCATTACCTCAAGCACGCAAAACCCGTAAGTTGTAAATGGCTTTTAAGGTTAAATATAAACGATGGCACAATTGAATGGTTTAAGGTTTAGTAGCCCGTGGGTTTACACAAGTTGAGCATTTGGAATTCAATCGAGACTTTTCTCTAGTTGTCAAAATGGTTTCCATTCGAGTGTTATTGAATTTAGCGCAGAACTGATCTTGAAGTCCATCGATGGACGCCAAGACCGCATTCTTGAATGGAGAACTAGATGAAGACATCTATATGAATTAGCCTGAGGGATATGTGCAATCGTGGTCCGGGCAAGCTTGTATGTAAACCGAACCGCGCCATCTATGGCCTAAAACAATCTCCTAGACTATGATACCAGCCATTTTTATGGATGGGTATCTTGCATCATTGGGCTTTAAAAAGAAATGGGGCAAATTCTAATATTTATGTGTGTCGTAAAGAAGGCACACGTTGTTTTGTCATTGTTGCTCTATATGTCGATGATTGTATTCTAGTAAGCAACAATTTGGCATCATTGGAGAACTTGAAGAAGCAAATACCCGTGATTTGACATGACGATTTAGATGAGATCCATTATTGTCTTGGAATACACGGTATCGAGACAGGGAGAGAAAGCAACTTATTATGTCTCAAAGTCGTATATCTAAGACATGCTTGTACGCTTTGGCAAGAATAGTTGTAAGCATGTTAGTGCACCCATGGAAACAAAGGTCCTAAATTGTCTAGAGATGATTTGCCAAAGAGTTCGGGGAAGAGCAAGAGAATATAAAATCAGCCCCTTATCGGCCGTGGTTGGCGCCTTATTTATGCAATGGTTTGTACAAGACCAGATCTTTCGTGATGTAGTGGAGTCACTTCACGCTTTATGAATAATTCCTGAGCATTACATTGGCAAAGTGTGAAATGAATTATGAGGTATGCTTTGAAGGAAGAGAGAAGCCATGGCTTTGGGGATATAATCGACGCCGACAAGGTGGGATTCTGATACTAGGAAGTCCACGCCTAGCTATTCTTGCTTAATCCATTATATATCATCCTTTTTATTACGTAATAAGAAGGATCTATGTTTATCTAGTGCAAGAGTGCGTAGACATGCAAGTGGTAAGATCGCGACTTGCATTGGTGCAAATGCATATCTTGGATCAATTGACATAATATCGACAATGATACATGGTCCAAGGTCTTGTAAACTTGATTTTTTTTTGGCCATCATCTTCATCACATTCCAATGGGCAAAGTTTTACTTGCATTATTATCTTAGTCCTCACAGCTCCTATATCAAAAGTCCTTGGGAAAGTCCGCATAAATATTATGACTAATCGTGACAAGAGGTTGAGTTTGACAATAGAGGATTTACATATATGATAGATGTTTTGAGCAAGGGACTAAAATTGCCCAAGAAAATTGTAATCATAATTGAAAGGTAAGTCCTCGAGGGAACTCTAAAGTGTAGTACAAGCTAATCATCAAATATGTAGCAGAGGTTTTTTTGTGATTTTATGCGCTTTTGGCCATGGTTTTCATATGATTTTATGGGCATATTCACGGGACGCATTTCAAACAAGATTTTTAGAGTGCACTCAATTGTTAGCCATTGATTTTAAAGAAGAGGGAAAATCGTGGTGGTTATGGGGCTTTTATTGTTAATATTAGGTTTGTCAAATATTAGGTTAATATTAGGGTTTCGGATTTGATATTTGTAGAGACCAAAGATTTAGATCCGTAGAGGAGATTTCTCGATATTGGGCCGGTAGAAACGTAGAAGAAACTCGGCCACACTGGTGGATTGACAACTACAACCGCAAAACCCGAAGCCCATGTAGATTAGGAAGAGTTTTGTTTGATCTCGATAAACCATGGCTAAGTAGAGCCGACAAAGACCAAAAAGAGGGTTGGCCTCGAAAGAAATGTAGAAGCTTATTGGTTGAAACAAAAGAGGCTAATCTTTTGTTTGAGAAGATATTTGGGGAGATCTGATCATTTTAGGCGCAACCTCGAACAAATTGGTTTCTACAAATCAGCCTTCCTCAACTCTCGCCTCCCAAGTCGATTTGTCGTAACGAGTCGCCGATACCTCTTTTGACAAAGATATTGGCAAAGATTGACCACCCCTGCAATCCTTTTATCCCAAGCAAGAGCATCCGAGTCGGGACTTATTCCCTGGGTCGGGTAATTGGAGAGGAGAAGTTCTCCCTTGTTTCTCGCTTCTTGGCGTAAACCATCTTGCAAAGATCAAGCCCTTTTGATTCTCGACATTTATATGAAAGGTCGAAGCTTTCTATTGAGTTTCCAGAGCCTTGGATAAGTTGGAATGATATACTCATTCCTCAATCCATGTTGTAAAGGTGTGAGCTATCTATTTGAGATGTTTGTAGTTCTAGATAAGTTTCATTTTTCTTACATAATTTTACATTAGCGACAACAATATACGTAACAAAGACATTATCCAATTCCTTTTGGTTTGTCTTCATCAAGCCCGACACGCACAACGCTCATATCAAGATGCTTACATCAATATTAAGAGCTCCAATGCTCTTTTTCCATTCTAACCGGATTGGTCGTGATAATAAATCAATTTGCAAAACACAAAGCGATATTGATCGAATGTTGTGATGTGGGCCAACATGTTTTTGAATATGTTTTTCCAACTTATGTCAACATTTGTGCTTATTGGCATTGTGAATACAGTATCACTTTGGGCATCCTCGCCTCTTTGATACTTTTTACGCTGTTTATGTTTATTTTCGTGTATTTGCCCCGATCTTGTTGGCCTATTCTATTGTCGAACTATCGATATGTCCGCTTTTTTGCAATTGTCATATTTGTTTTAGTCCAATCTTGTTGGGACACCATATAACCAAAAGAATCACACTATCTAATCAAGCAATGCTTCTTTCCCCGTGTTTGTCTCTTTGGGGTCAAGCTTTGCATTTGCAAAAGGCCTTTGCATGCTTATGTTTATATCCAGCCATTGTCGTCTGATGCTTTTATTTCAGTTTTTGGTATGTCCGCATTGACTTATAAGCCGGGTAACCAATGTGTTTTATGATATTTGGGTGGCTTTTGGTATGCAATGCGGGAATTGAGATTACAAAATGTACTCATAGTTGTTTGCAATGGAAATAATTTGTTCGCCTTAATATTATTGTGCTTTTTAGTAATTAATATTTAGGCCCAAAAATTTACCTATGTTTGTTTTTATTAGGGCCCCAAGGCCCAAAATTTTTTTTAATATAACAATCAACACACAACTACCATTAACATTATTAACACAAACCATTGCATTTAACACATTTAAAATAAAATCCCCCTTAAACCCCTTTGGTTTGGGTGCATATTCACACGGGGTTACGTGAGGGCGCCGAGAGCCCCAAAAAATATTTATAATACATGTACAAAATTAACACCATTAAGTACATTCTCTCAAACCTTATAGTATTTTTGCAAATCTCAATATACAAGATACAAAAACTTGTACATCCATACCCCACAAACGAGGGACGCTATGTAATGGTCCGTGATCAAGGAATAAAGGGCAAATATGTCCATCCGACAAATCTCGATGCCCTGAGTAACCCCCGGTGAATATGCACCCAAACCAAGTGGGAGAGACAAACAAATAGGACATGCCACATCAGATAGCTTTGGCAAATTGAAATGTTGGTATGACGTATAGCTAAAGGCAAGAGATGGAGGACATACATAATATATGAGTCAGCCTACCATGATGTTATTACTATAATGCAACAAGTGTGGAGAAGCTTCACTTAATGTGTTACTAGAACCACGTACTTTTGTGCACAATACACCCATAACACATTCCTATCAAATATAGAAAGACTATTAGAGAAACATATGCAAGAGGGCAAAGACTAACAAAGTCCTTGGCCTATACCCGAAATAATATTGAGGGGCAAAGGTGGAGAATCAACAACATTGAAAGGGTCATCAAGAAGATAGGTATCCAAGAATATTGTAAACCGCTTCTGGTAGCTGGATTTGATGTTTCTCACCACCACTAAGGTTTAGTTCCTCTCTAATTTCTATTTAACCATCATGGAAAGTTCCGGGTCTTTCCAAGGCAATGCATCTTGTACTTTGCATCATCAAACACACAATGTATATCATGCTACTAATATGCTATTGTTATCATCATATGAACTCATGTACATTGGTGCATTCGGCCGAAAGTTCAATACTCAACTGCTTGTCTCTACTCCAAAAGTGTGACTATAGTCAATTAAACCTATAGCATGGCAAACACGAAAAGCGTAACATAAATATAAGGACTCATGACATTTAGGACGACTTATAGGATAAACATGTCAAATTTTCATACCCTAGGAGTCGATCGATGCACTTCCAAGCAAATGGTATGTAATGGGATTTCTAATTTTCCTAATCACACAATGTGAAAAATTAAAATCCAATAGTAAGAAGAATTTCAGATGAGGTGTCTTGAGACGAGATAGTCTAGAAATTTAAGAAATGTTGTATGGGGATTAGGCAAGCCTACTAAAAAAAAAAATCAACATTCTCGGACTCTTAATTCTACTTTATAGAATGAATAGCATTGAGCTAAAGTAGTAATGAATACCATCTATGATACCTCTTGCACGACATATTGTTGTGCCTATGTATGCTTAATTGACTTTGGGTAGCAAAAGCACATGTTATGCCTACCCCTCGTATGTGCATAATTACACCAACAATAGGCAATAACATGCTAACCATTGACATGTGTTTTAGTATGCTCACTATTGTCAAGGTTATTCTATTATACGTCCTTCGCGACAAAAGATATTTTGTAACCTTATATAACAATGAAAGCATATCATGATAGTGCATAGGCACTATGAATGAGAAAAATTCAATAGAATTAAATTTTATATGGAGCCACATGATATTGCATAAACATTTTATTAAATGAGAAATTTTCAATAGAATTAACTCAATATGGAGCCATATCCTACAAAAAGATCTAATCAATTATGATGGTCTTCTTATGATGGGCTTATTATAACGAAAAGTACTAATTACAATAATTTATATCTTTTCCATATGTATCGAATTATTTAAAGGAGATAACTTTTATTATCCCATTATTCTTTCAAAGCACAAGCTGAATAAAAAAAGTAAATCATTATTCTTTCTAAGCATAAGTTGAATAAAAAAAAAAAAATTAAACATAGCTTTTAAGTGTTTATTTTAGTTCTAATTTATTCATTAGACTAGTGCTAGACAAAGATACTTCAAATCAAGAGTTTGAGTATTATCCTCATCAACGATGAGTCGCATTTCATGATCGCCATATTTAGAAGAATCCAGAAAGCCTCATCTCATATGTCCAGAATATGTGCTGCTAGCAAATCCAAATAAGTAAGTAGCAATGGTCTATCTCGGTGAAGAACTTGAACTTATCGAGTTCAACCTGAATTCTTTTCTATCCCTTTGACATGGACAACTCTAATGCATCTTTTAGACTAGAACTTGATGTTTCTTTGTAGAATGGATACCACATTCCATAACAGCTCCTTCATCCTCTTGAAAGAGACAAGGGTCATTGGTGAAACCATATGGTCCATAATGAGGTTGTAGCGGTTTTGAAAGGACTTATCATTCCACAGAATGTTTTCAATGTCCAAGCCAAGAGCTACAGCATGTTCCAAAGGAAAAGATGGAAAGCCCCTATGACCTTTCTACGTATAGTTGTATAGGTGGAGAGCGTTGGGCAAGAGAAGATGGGATAATTTTAAGTTGGCTATGCTCATCCAGATCTTGTAAGTAGATTATCATTCCATCCAGCAAAACGCTTCCATTGAAGGGAGGAGGTATCTTCATGTAACTCATGACGATGTCGCTCCATCCTTGAAGGACGGGAAATGACTTTATGTGCAACTTAGAGGTTTTTCCATTCATAACATCAACGACATAAGCCGAAATATTTCTTTGGCTAAAATGACTCTTCATTGAGGACTTTTCTCGCTATCCATCAAGTCATCTAGGGAAGACAAGGAAGATGAAGAACTTGACACGTTGATTGGCACATAATATCACCACAAAACATCATGGACGCGACAAGGAAGGAACATCTAAGTAGCTTCAAGTCGAGAATGGTGATATAACTCCATGAGCCAAGGTGTCAAGGCGTAATGAGGCCTAATTTGTGGATGATGATTGAGAGGCAACTTAGACTTGATCTTAAGTTGGATAGATCACTTTGCAACAGAAATCTTACATATATTAGTATGTTATTTTTAACATCAAATTGAGATCTATGTTGCCAATGAAGCTTGAACCCATAAAAATTATAGTCTATCATGAAGACAAGCGAAAAGTTACTATTATTATACCTAAAGTAGAACTCTTAGCGACAAACACATTAACACTAAGTTATGATAGTAAAAAATGTTAAGATTTCATCGGGTGTTTTGTAAAGACTATACAAAACTATATTTTAAACTTCTATTAGATGTTTCGTCAATCATGAGTTGAAAAGAATGCTATCTTGCTTTCTAAAATATGGCAAGCCTAAGTACAAACTTAAAATGGTCCATGTCTATTTTAAATCAAATCTTGTACATAATATGTTACTTTAACATGAAAATTCAAGATCTATGTTGCCAAGGAGGGTGACATTCATAAAAAATATTGCCTACCATAAAAGATGAGTTTTTGTATTATTACCTAGCTAAACTCCGCAACCACTTCTAAATGTAAAGAATACATGGTTATTCACCATATTTAAGTTCATAAAATTCTTTATTATGAATGTATAAGTGGAATGAATGGAGTGCATCATTTATTGCCCTTTAGGAAAGCTTATATATGAGTTTGGTTAAACCACGTTAGTTTCTATTTTGTCCCCGATTCTCAGATCGAATCTCTTTTAGTGAAAATTGAGATCAACATGACTTATAGACACTTTAAAAATTGTTGGACTAGCTTAGGAGTTGACAACTTATACGCAAGTCTTCGTCAAAAAATTGTTATAGTAAAGGAGAAACAATCCACAACCTCAAAACTTTTTGAGCTAAAAATGGTTTGTGACTTCATATAATGCCATCTAATAGCAACGAAATATGAAAACATGCAAATCAACATGTTTTATCATAAAACGTCAATTACTTTCAATTTTAAACGTTTGGACCCCTTTATGCTAGAAAGTTTGAAGAATGCGATTCTGGCGGTTAAAAACTATTTGAAAGGTTTGGGCAATCACCACAACATATCCATTAAATCTATTGGTCATGAAATTCTCCATGGCCATAAAGAATCAGTGAAGATTCCAAAGTGGTGGTATCTTGTGAAATGGAAATTTCTCTTGTTAGATACACAGGTTTTAAGGCGAGGGTATCTTTGACCAATTACGGTGGATGAACCAGAATAGTTCGCAATAACAACTCTAGTGTTAATAAAGTGCTCTATTCATGTGATTTTATAATGTAGGTTGATTATTGTGGTAAATTAGCATGGCTAAAATGTCATGGTAAATGCCATCGATCCAAAACCATCGGATCGGTATTCTCAATAGATGCATGCATCTCCCATGCATGCATTGCATGCATTTCGGTTACGGTTCATTTGGGATCGCTATTTCTTGCTGGGTTCTTCATCGACTTCTCATCGTTTTCTACTCTCTCGGCAATTCCTTGACACTCTTTCTTTGATACTAGGCAGGGGAGGGGCTTCTCCCCGCTTGGTTTAATAGTTTGGCATCTTTTTCCATGTTGTGGCATGTTTTTCTCCAATCTTGTCCCTTGTTTGGCCATCCTTCGACCTTCAACCTCGATCCCATTTTAATAAGAAAGTTCTCTTTTTGTCATGAGATTTTGTCTATTTTTATGCAAGCCCTTATTAGAGAATGCCATCGATCCGAGCCATGGTTGGTATTCTCGAATGAATAACAATGCATCTCTCCCTATGCATGAATGCATGCATTGCATGCATTTTCTAGGGCTCTAATTCATTTGAAGATCGCTATTTTTGCGGGGGTTCTTCGCCGACTTCTAATCGTTTTTTTCTCTCTCGACATTTCCCTTGACTCCACCCACCACCGTGTGTGTATATTATTGTAAATATTGTTTTTGTCCACGTGGCATGTGTGACCCCTAAACTCGAAGATTTTCTCTATTGATTTTTGTTGGTGATGTGCGGGTCAAAGGGTGATCGCGCCCAACTTTCCGGTATTCTCTATGGGCGAGTTTCTTTGTGGGAATGTTTAGCAACCTTGTGTTGTCCAAGCCCCTTGCCAAGATCTTATCGCTAGAGTTTTTCCTTGAAAACCCAAAATGCGGGGTTTTAATCCCAGGCAATAAGCTCTCAGCGAGGTACACTAGCCAACATTTGTAGCAAAATAATTTTGGGGGTCCGGTGTTATAACTGGATATTCCCTTTAGATTTTCCTTTAGATTTTCTCAATTTAAATTCAACATTTTTATTGGTTTTTGAACTTATGCCCGACGAAAAGCCCAGCAATGCTGGGCACTTTTTCTAGTTTTACATAAGAGAACCAAGTAACAAAGAACCTGGTGGTCTTGTAGGTTTGCTGAATAGGCGTGTTTTCGAGTCTCCTCATTTGTTTCTCCTTTGTCCACTGTCTAAGGATCATGGGGCCCTCATTCTGAACAATCTCCTTAAAGCTAGTGCTCAGATCATTTCTAGTCTTCTTGTTCTTTTGGTGAGACTTAGCCTTTTTTATAGCATTGTCATCTTCCTTGTCTCTTTTACTAGTGCATTCTGCCATCACAGGTGTCTTGTGGTAATCAAATATCTTCTTTCTAGGTCACGGGTTCAACGCCTCGTTGTGAAAGTGGCCATGCAATGTAAAGTTGGTGGGGGAAGGACCCACTTCAGCAATGTAAAGTGGTGGGGGGCGGGGACCCATCACGGGTGTGTTGTAAAGTGTCACATGTCCGAGATGGGGCCCTTAATGGCGTGGCGTTAAAATCTCTTCTTCTTCTTCTTCTTACATGCATTCATCATTCAGCCCTCGATCTTCCTTCTGGTGGCCATATTTAAGTTACGTTTTTTTCGTTGCCATAAATCTATTAGGCATGGCTGAGATGCAACAGGGTAGTGAGACAATACTAGAGCAATAGCTTCTAATTCTTGAGCCTTTACAAAGGCATTTAAATACATATAAGAGGCTCATACCTATTCTTAATATCGTCTGCACAGCTAAGGGCTTGTGCATTTCACTCCAGCTATTCATATGTTTAAGTAATTTCCTTGTATATTTTATAAAAATCTACAATTATTTGACCTTATCTTCATTTGGTGAGTCCATCATTTGTCTTTTTGTCCGTGGATGGAAGGAATACTAACTTACGTCTTGGAACCTTGGAAAGGGTTGTTTGTAAAAGTTTTTATCACATGACAACCATTTTGTAAATATATCTTTCTTTTTCTTGCTGGACCTTTGATATACCATGTCTCCCTTTTGCAGTCAGCTCCCTGTTAGGTAAACAACATTATAACTCACTTTGTAAATTCAACAATTATTTTTGCTTGTTGCTACTCAATCACTTGCATAGCTACAAAGAATCAGTATTATTCAAAAAAAAAAAAAAAAAAAACTAGTAGTAGAGGCGGGGCTTGGGGTGAAGGAATGGATATGGCGTGGTTGGAAGGAGCAAAGACACGGATGGTAGATGGAGTGGAAAGAGAGGAATGATCTGAGATGATTATAGAGAGGAAGAGAAATAGGAAGCCCAATTCTTTATTAGTGATACGAATGAGGAGATAGCCTAGTCCAAAAAGCCGTTCAAAGTTTATTTGAGATAATATTGTTTTGATTCTAATTTTCCAATTAGTCTCACATTTCACTGGCCTTTACTTCTATCTTATGAATTAGACATTTGGATAAATGGAAAACACAATAGAATCCCTCATATTACCTTTTAGATAGGAGTAAAATAGCCTGATGTTTTTAGTATACTAATGACTACTTGTAGCTATATTATTAAAGTTGTGTGACAATTCATTTGAATTGTAGTTGAATTTGTTAGAAAGGTTGGTTAGCACATTCTGAGTTGTATTTGAATGTATTAGAAAGTTGAATGATCTGGAGATCCAATTGAGGTTGAGTTTGTTGAAAGATTGGCTAATCTAGAGGTCCAAATTATGTAGGGGCTTGTATAATAATAAAGCGCAGAATTGTTTAAGTTGTAGTTGATGAATTACAAAAAGAAACCTAATGAACAAAGGAATTGGGTCCATCACAAAATTTACAATCATGTGCTTAAATTGAACAGATAAGTTCAAATCCTTCGAGTTCAAATTGAACAGATGGCCCTCCCATTGAGCGAATCCCCCCTCCCCCAGAACCTATCAAGGCCCCTCTGCTACTGGGATTTGATACGGTTAAAAATATCAAAAATCTTGTGGTTTGTCTTATCCGGGTGATGTAGTAGAGGGGGAGGCGGATTAGTTCAATGGAGGGTCGATACTCTTGTAATTGCTCAGTCGGATACTACGGATGGGGGGCGGATTCTTCAAGCGTATTTTGGAAGTTCATGGATTGGAAGTTCATAGTGTTTTTGGAAATTACGTTGTGCTTGTGCTTGTGTCATCAAAGAAGTGGACAAAAGTTGCAGACTTGAATCATGGCTTGATAGAACAGACAGATCTGATTCGCGATTTTGTTCATAGTACTAGAGGGAAGGGCAAAATAGCCTTTGTAGTTGTGAGAGAACGAACCTTTACTGTGCAATGTGTGGCAAGTTTTCAAGAAGGTTTGGTTAGTAAGGGGTTGGTTAAGTACATAAGCACCTGAATAAGGAATCGATTGTTGATGTTGAAGGGATTTGCTAACTCACGGGATAGAACTTACAGGGACTACAGAACAGGTTTGCATATTTCCTTATTCTTTCTGGTCTATTGTTGGAGTTATTCAAATAATAATACTTAACACTAGGTGGAGTTACAAGTTTGAAAAATATATTGTGTATCCAAGGCAGGTTCATTACCTTTTAACATTGAGGATGATGCTAAGTAGCTTACCGAGGGAAATTGAGAAGGGAAAGGAGGTAAAGTATTAGGCTTCCCATTATGCATGTGATAATCTTTCCAATTTAATAGTGACAAGTAGTTGTTTGTAAATAGAGTGGAGAACTGTATGTGAGGCGTTTTCACAGGGATACAAGATTGAACAACAAGTTTTTTTATCTGCGTACTCACGCAAACCCGGGGGGGTCTGATCAAGTGTTTCAACTGTAGGTTCATCTTACATTTTATGTTGTTCATGCCAACCTCTTATGTCTACACTTGAAATATAACATCGGTGGCTTGTCTTTATGATTTGAGCCTTTTGGCGACTTCCTACTTTCTAGAGACTTTATAGAATTCACACCCCAAAGCTTATGGGTGGAGCGAGTGAAGGTGGTGCTTGATTATTCAAATTGCAATACATTGGACAACCAGCATGTTTGGCATAGGCACCCGGTTGCATAGCGAGATGACAATCTGTGGAGGCTTTGGTCGGGGTTTTGAGATTGGTTACGTCTTTAGGAGAGAAAACTCTTTTACACATCGCCATCTATGTGAATTTGTAGGTCTTGATTTGGAATGGAAATAAAGGAGCACTATTTTGAGGCAAGTTTCCTTTGCTTAGGCTAGCATTACTTACAAAAATATATTGAATAACGTTTGTAATGGCAATTTTAGATTCTTGATTTGTTGAGCGATCTATTTCTGCATATAATTGAAGGCCTGAACACCAAGTGTGTCAAAGAACTCGAGGCTATCAATCGCCAATATCCATTTGAGCCCTTGAAGGTTTGTTTCTACAATTTGTTGGGGTATATTGATTTTTAAAATAAATAGATTATATTTTCAATTATCTCAAAAAGACATTGCGACTACGTTTGCAGAGGGTGTAGAAATGCTAAAGGTATGTAGCTCGAAATGTAGCTCCTTTCTAAGCATGTTTTAATTCCTAATAGATCATTATGTTGTTCAAAGAAGCGAGGCATTGAAGTTGATCCATTTGGAGATCTATCTTTGAAGCGGAGAGGTGATAAGGTCAATAAGTCAAGGAAAATTAGGTCTTTCATTGCTATGCTTTACCTTGTAAAAAGTTGACTAAATTGACAAACTGCCGGGTACAACACGATTTTTATTTCCTTTATCGGTATCCCCTTCTTAGACCTTTTTACACCATTTGACCGTTGATGATCCTCGCTATATCAATTCATTTGATGTCTTCATTCGAGGTAAAATCTTTTGCGTGGCTTGATTGGATGAGCTTGTTTGGCATAGAAGTTGTACAGAAAGTTGAGTCTCTCTGTAGAGATTAAACCACCAATATTTATGAACTTTAGTGCTTTGCTAAGAAAATTTTGTAAATTAAATATTGTTGTTTGACACATTCAAAGCAAATTACAGTAATTGAAGTTACGCTTTTGACATTTTCAAGGATGAAGGATATGGATAGCTTAATCTATATTTACGCAATTCTTGGTTATGGCTCATAGATTTATATTTTTTCTATTTGCATTTCTTTAATCGCAGGAGAGGAAATAATATCCGGTGCGCAAAGAATACACGAACCCGAGTTGTTTATCACAAGGGCGAAAGCTTGTGGAATTGATGTTGAATCATTGACGTCCTACATTGATTCCTTCAAGTAAGAAATATGTTGGGATTGTCTATTTTATTGTGTAGGACAAACATCTTGACTTGTTAACCTGTTCGTAGGTGTGGTGTTCCTCCACATGGAGGTGCAGGTGTAGGACTTGAACGAGTAGTTATGTTGTTTTGTGGGCTCAATAACATTAGAAAAACATCATTATTCCCTCGCGATCCAAAAAGTCTTGCCCCGTAGTGTGTATAGCAAAGTATTTTTGTTGCACAAGACACACTTTTGGCAGGTTGCTCTATCGAGATGAGCATTCCTGGACTTCTCTTGTATTGGGCTACCTTGAATGTGGACAAACTAAGGATGTCCTCTCTGTTTACCAGAAAATGCAAGAAGATAGTGTACACCTGAGTGGTTATACACTCGTGGCTTTGCTGACGGCTTGTGCTAGAGTGAATGATATGGAAATGGGTAAGAGAATTCATGCACAGATTCAGAAAAGTGGTCTTGAAATTGATCAATATGTTGGCAGCACTTTGATTGGCATGTATGGCAAATGTGGTTCCCTTGCAGAGGCATATGGTCTTTGACAAATTGCAGAATCAAAATGTCGTATCTTGAATGTAGAACAAGGATATGGGTAGAAAGAATTGGATTGCTTTAAGCAAATGGAATTTAAGGATTCCATTAGAGCCAACAATTTACATGCTCAATAATATTGTTAATATGCATGCGAAATGTGGGAGTTTAGAGAACGCTCACCATATATTTGACAAAATGCCTACACGGAATGTATTTACTTGGACATTGCTGATAACATGGCACATTTAACATGGAGATGCTACAGAGGCAATTGAAGTTTTTAGATGTATGCAGCATGGAAATATAAAGCCAAGCATTGTTATTTTGGGTAGTATTTTAAATGCAGGTGCCTACATCTCATCCTTAGGGCAAGGAAAGCATGTGAATGCCTATGTTTTGATGCTTATACATGTCTGCGATGGTCTCATTAGTAACACCCTCATTGATATATATGTGAAAGTAGGGAAATCATGTGCATGCCCATATTCTGATGCTTGTACATGTCTTGGATGTGTCTCATTAGTAACACCCTCATTGATATATATGTTAAAGTAGAGAGTATATGTGATGCCCAAATTGTGTTTAGAGATTACCAATATGAGACGTTATTTGGAGCACAATCATTGTAGGCTACATCCAACAAGGTTTTGGCAAGGTAGCAATAGAGCTTTGTAGGTATATGAAGCTTGAAGGTATAAAGGAAGGAAGGAAGGAAGGAAGTATATTTTAACGTCCGCGGAGGCCAAACTTGACCTATGAGACGGTACATGCAGTACACAAAGCAGATAAAACCACACCAAAAAGACAAATGCTACTATACAATGTGTCCCTACTACTGGGATGAAAAAACCCCCACATGGGAGGAAAAACCCTGGTAGTAGGCTCTCAGATCCCTTGTCCTGTAAGGGATTCTCTGACGGTAGAGACTTGCAAAATGTAGGATGCGAGACGTGCAACCATTGGCGATGCCAGCAATTGATGCAAAGGTTGCTTAGAGCATCTAAGATCAGCATGTGTTGCTTTCGGATATGCGTATATGCGGACACTCTTGCGAGCATGGTGCTCATCCTCTACTATCGCGCATGTGGCAAACGGCATATTCTCTCATTGGGGATTCTGCGCCCTCCATCACGTAGTCCAACGACACATTTTCAATTACGAGATGATGGGACCCGTCCTCACGGAGGCAATAGCTCTCCGTTTCTTCATAGATATATCGCTTTCAAGTACTGGTGTGGGCCATGTTCGGTGTTGGATTAACTGCGTGTAGTAGTGCTTTCTGTTTTAGGCTTTGCGCGTGGTGCATCCGCAGTGGTGGAAAAGCGCTCATTCGGATGTGCGATTTGTCCACGAGGCATCGGGCATAGCCACAATGGGCGGTAGTCTATAGACCGCGTTGCGAACCACCCACGGCGATTGCTCTGCCATACCCTCTTCATTCGTTGTGGCTCTTGTGCCAATAACAAAGCCCTCCGGGGAAGGCGTTGTGCATCCATCTTTGGTGACCTTGTGGAAATATGCAAGATATGCGCGCATGGCCGGAATGTTGCGAGGGGCGGGAATCGAGTCTCATATAGCAAAATCGATAAAGGCCGTGTGTCCTTGATACCTAGGCGTATGTTAAGAAGGCCTTTTGCACCCTCTCTAGCTTATCCGGGTGTTCTTGCTAATTCTTTGGACCCAGACCTCTACCCATACAACATCTTGGTTCAGCGAGTGCTTTCACGAGCGGGTGTGCTCACGTGCCCGATCACATAGGTCTGATACGTAGCGGCTATTAACGCATAGCATACGGGGCTTTCCATCTGCGTGACCCGTCTTTCTACACGGTCATCCCATAACATGCTGGCGCAAAAGTCGATTCCCGGATACTTGAAGGTCCTTACAACATCCACCTTACGTCCTCTATAATAGAGATGCGGGATATCATCTTTAGGGGAGAGGGCTGCCGGAGCTTAGTTTACCGCGGGTTCCACCGTCATTCTGTTTGTATCAGAACCCACTAAGGCGTCCAAATTTGTTGCATACTCACGGGCGTATGGGATAGCAAGTCTACATCGTGCATAGAGCAATTGCCTTATCTTGTATGCCTCACGGTGGCTGCGGGCCACCTTCCCCATGTTCTTGCATCCGGTCTCCAACTTGTCAATGTAGAGACCAAAGAGCGTTGGAGATAGCGGACATCCCTGTTTAACCCCTATGGTGCTAGCAACTTCGGGTCGATCGCGGGCAATGCGGCATATATCCCATCATAGAGTCTATAGATGACATTTTTGTAAGTCACATGGGGCATGCGGTGCACGCAAATCTTTGCCACAGCGAGGTTGAGGGACCGTATCATATCTTGATCTTGAAATCTGAGAAGCGGTGATGCAGTCCGCGCCCGCTCATTGCAGTAGCTTCCATAAGGATTACGAGTGAATATATGGTGATTGTAGAGGGAAGTGAAGCCCGCCTGTGGCCTGCGCCTCCGACTTCCTCATTACACCGAGTTAACTTCTTCTCCACCACACGCTAAAAGCTTTGCGGTAATGGGCTCACCATGATCATGCGGTAATTAAGCCCGAATCATCCCTATTACGTCTTATGAATTGGGTGACCTTGCTAACCATCCACTCTCAGGGAGGCCCTCCCTTATGGCACGGTTAATGATCATTTGTCGGAGGCCCTAGCAAGGCTGGCCCACCCCATTTCAATAACTTCGGCTTGGGAAGTCCGCAAGTCGCCGGCTGCCATTAGCCGGTGTCTAAGGCCACGGTTGGATGTCTTCCTCAGGTGAGCTGCAACATTTCTCCTACGTCACGGAACCCGGCGGTGCTCTGGGGATCATACGGCTCCTCCAGCGATGCATCCCTTTGGTCTCACGGTAATATTGCCGGTGGTTGATGCCTCTTTGTACAACACCCCTCGCCCGGAAAGGCTTTATTTCGATCATCAACAAATCAAACATCGCGGCTGGATGAGTGCGCAATGTATGCATGCTTTTGGATTTCAAGAATGCTCTATAGTCTGAATGGCTGGCTTTGCATAGCTGTGGATCTAAGGCAGTAGTTGGGTCTTTAGAGCCTTGCACTCGGCGTCAAACCGGGGATTACGAGGGCTGTGCGGTGTCCATTCGCGCGGCGATCCCTCAGCGCAAAGCATGCACTAGGCTAGCGTGAGTAAAGGCCTTTACAAGCCATTCCCACCTATCGCGTAGCGTGCAAAGGGCATCAATCCCCTGCGGTTCACGTTCCAACCGAACTCATATTACGCTTTGCTTTCGGTGGTCGGGGTGTATCTCAACCCACGATGGTTTCTACCTACGTGATTGCGCTCTTTGGTGCTCCCAATCCAAAGTGACATAAAGTGGATAGTGGTCAGAAACAAAGCCTCCTCATCTCTGTTAGGTGTGCCAATTGAGAGCTCGCTGATCATGTCAAGTCCTACCCTTTGGAGCAAGGAGATAGTCTACCCGCTAGCTCCACCATCATGTCTATATCGGCTCTTGCAAGTAAAACCCCGATTGCGGCCATCGATCATACCATTGCCTCGCTACCATGTCAAAGACACGACAGAGTTGAACCAACTCCTTTCAAAGCGTTGGTAGTATCTTGAGCTATGCGGCATGTTGGGGGTGCTTATTTGTTTCAAGCGAGTGGGTCGAGAATCGGCCTCTCCACGGAAGGTAACCGGCTACCGGTATGCGGTCGCGGGCATTGAAATCTCTAACAAGAGCACATGCCCTTGCTGGCGATATTGCTCTATGTCATCATACGAGATCTCTATAAGGCATTTGTACATCCGTTAATGCGCCTCACGGACTGGTAGAACTTAGAGGTTTGCATGGGGGTATATAACGACATGCAATAAATAATGGGCGATCTTTGAGGCTCCGGTATTCTCACCCGCAGTAGCGGTTAAGTCTGTCGACCTTGTGGGCGAGAATGTGGCTGCTATGGCATCTTTGAGTAGCATGCCACCCCTCCATATCCTAAGCTTGCCATGGCGCATTAGCGGCGAGAAGCTTCGGTATCGGGGATGTCCGTGGTGATGCCCACGATATTCCCATGTCTCTTGCAAAGAAGATGATGTCCATACATAGCGATCCCAACAAGGCCTTTGCCCTTCTTCCGGGGAATCCCCTACGAGTTCCATGATACAAGTCGAAGAACCTTGTCCCTATCTTTGCTGTGGCGGTTGTCTGCACCAAACTCGAGGAGGTTGGGGGGTAGTTCAGTGGTGCCAGAACTTGGGTCACGGTTGTTGCATCACGGTTTGCCGTCTTGGAGGTGAAGGGGTAGATGTCCTGGCCCCATCGCCCATTTGCCTCTGCCTTTTGTTGTTGGCGGAGGTACAAACACCTTCATCTTGCCATTAACCAAGCACTGCTGATCCCCTGCTTTGTCGACTTGCGATTTTTGTGAACTCCTCTCGTCTCTCCTTTTTGTTGCCTTTGGGTAAGATCGTGTCCAAGTATATTGATGTCCCCTTCAACCCCGTAGGCTAGTAGCGTTGCAGCAATAGAGTCTTGGATGCACGGTCCAACTCTTGGAATTTGACCGGTCGGGGTCTCATGTTTGGCCCCAGACGGCTCAATTGGGTTTCTCACCCAAATCTTTGCCGGTTGTAGTCTGTCTAGCACCGGGGCATTAAGCAGCCGGCGGATCTTCCCCATGATCTTCGGGCAAGCCCGGGACAATGAGGTTCACCCGGCCCGGGATTGGCGATCTGCTCCCTCGCGAAGGACCTGCGATTCCACTGGGCCACCTACGCCTCCGGCATTAGGCGCCTTGTTGATCTTTGCCTCGAAGGCGTGCACATTCGTTTCATCTCCGGGCGGAGATCATACATCTCTCGGTGAAACTTCGGCCATCCCCTCTTCTCTAGGGCGAGAGCACGGGTCTTTGCTTCGTCCTTACGGTTGTCTCTTTTCTAGGGTGTCAACCTTGCTTGCATCGATGCATTCTAGCTTCATGATCCAAAGGCGGAAACTGCGGTAGCCAAGCGTGTAATCTGTTCCCTTTGCTTTACTGACTCTCTACGCAATTGTGATATCTCATCGTCACTGGCGATGGATCCTATCAATCCATTTGGGTAACCTCATTCGGTGTTTGAGATGTTGCCATGAATTCACTTCTTAGCGGCGGCGATACCGGTGCTTGTGCGCTCGAAGTCGGCCAGCCAAAGCGGTCATTCAATGGGCTTTTTGCTCTTCTAATGTGGAGATCCGTTCTCTCTCCTTCACCAAGCTGTTTCTTGAGGATGGCTCTTGTTGGTGGGTGTCTCTTTGTGCCTCCATACTTGCCAACCTATCACATGCTGGCGTCAACTTTGCCTCCAAGGCTGCATTATATTCTCGGACTGCGTGACATGCTTGCGAGGGAGAGGAGCCCTCTCCATTCGTGCTTTCCTTCTTTAGTGCATGCGGCTTTTCTTCCATTGTTTGTTGTCGAGAGTCCGCGTCACGGGTCATTTAGAGTCTCACTACTTGCAAGTCTGAACACGAGACCAAGTCTATTGTGAAGTCCACGATTCTGAAACCAAAGCTCCCCAAGCTCCGGATATGATCGAAGCGTGTGGCCGGCACCCGGCTTGAGGGGGTTTTCAGGCGTTTTATTGGCAGCCCGAAATCTACAATTTTACTTCGGAAATATGACTCAACCACATGCAAATCACATACCTACTGAAAGGTCTCTGAGAGGGCTTTCCAGCATAACTAAATTTCAGCTGAAGCGGACTCACGGATCTCTAGATATGATCGAAGCGTCGCGACCCGGGACCGTCTTGGCGCTTTAGGGTTTCGGGGGCCGGATGTGCGATCAGGAAAAGACTTACATGTCTTTACAAAGATCTGCATCGCCGGCGGAGGCAAGCAGCCGCTTGCTCCGGATAAGATGGCAAATGATGTAACTTTTGCATGTATTTAAGGGGAAGTTTGAAGGTATAAAGAACTTTTGCATGTATTTAGGGGGCATGATTTTGGTTTAGGAAAACATGTCCATGCCGATAATATCAAAACTAAATTCCATGTGATGTTTAAACTAGAATTCCATGTGATGTTTATCTCGGAAGTATACTTATAGATATATATGCAAAATGTAGAAGCATCAAAGAAGCCTCCCAAGTATTTGACATAATGATTTCAAGAGACACAGTAACATGGAACATATTGATTTCAGGTTATGCTGAGAATGGGCTTCTTTTTCATTGTTTAGAGTCATGCAAAATTATATGAAGCCAAATATTACTTCTGTAACTACTTTATCTGAGGTCACATCATACATAAATGTAAATAAATGATTTTGACTTTATGGGCTTTCAAATATCCATATATCTTAAATAAATAGCTGACTTCATTTTCATTTTAGATATCAAATAAATGTTAGAATAAAATAGAATAGAATAGATTTTTTATAGATCACGGAGGCCTGATTGGCCTATGGGACCCAAACAAAAAAGCAGCAAAGCGTATTCTTGTCGGGATTAAAACCCCCACCTCGAGAAGGTTTTTCGAGGAAAAACCTAGCAATAATAAGTATCTTTGGCATCTTTGTACAATTGTATAGAACGGTTCAATACTGTCGGAGGACCTAAGCGAGTGGTGCATCCATAACCTCCAGGAGGTATGACCCCAACAAACCCATTGGGCCGTATTAAATAACTCATGCAGCGGTTGGCCCGACACTAGTGTCGAACATACGCTCTCGGATATGGGCAAATCTTTGAAGGCGAATCTGGAGGGCATGACATTCATCCTCAATGGCCACGGTGGCAACACTAGCAAAACCTTTCCTCCGTGCTTCGAGCCCAACATCTGTCACCGGTCGAGAGGCGATGTGCATCGTCGCGAATGGAAGCTATAAGTCTAGCAGCTTCTTCATGGGCAAATGGGGTGTACAAGTATTGGTGTGGGCTTCTCATGAGCCTAGGATTGACTTCTGGCGATGGTGTGCCAGGTTCGGTGGGGGCTTTGAGGCATTGGGGACCCATCGCTATGGTCAAAGCAAGGTTGGGAAAACGTGTATCACCTATAGCGACCACCTTTTGGAAGTAACTGATATGGCGTTCCAATGCAGGCCGTTGAAGGGGTAGAAAACCTGTCTCCTAGAGTAGGATCTGGTATGGGCTGTGGACTTTACTCAAGGGCTACCGTGCCAAAGAAGGCTTTACGCACCTTTCGAGGTCATTCAGTGTATTGAGGGATATCACCCGGCCCCACACTTACGCCCCATACAAGAGGACCCGGCTCGACCAAGACCCGAAACAAGTGTGACTGGTGGCCCCAGGCATACAACTCTGCCTTGTGGCTATTGTTCTACATGGCATATAGTGCTTTCCAACCTGCCATGACCCTTAACGATGGCGACATCGGTGGATGGTAGTAGAGAACTTCGATTCCCAAGTACTTGTAGGTGGGAGCCACCTCTACATCTTGTCCACAGTAAGTGAATGAGGGAAGCCTTGGGCGGCGGGATGATGAAACTAAGGCACACCCTAGTTTTGGCCAAGTTAACTTCGCATGCTAGTGAATCGGCAAAAAGTGTCAAAACATCCGGTGGCGTTATGCTGGGGCGTAGACCAAGAGGTTGACATCGTCGGCATATATGAGTTGCCGGTTTGTGTGATGCATGAGATGGGCACGCCCCTCCATGCTCGGATGGGTAGCCCTACGTTAATGATAATTTTTGTCTTTGGAATCTCATCATTCTTGGCTACAAACTCCTTTGAACATTTATCACACTTTAGTCTTCCATCACCATGTATAATATGATCTTGGATTACCTATTCTAAAATCACGAGTCACCCTAATCCCATAGGTCTTCTTAGACACCCTTGAGCCCATAACCTAGTTGGCCTTAAAATGCAAAGCTGGGATAATACATTAAAATCAATTGAATACCAGCCAATATAGATTTATATTACAAAAAGACAAAACAACAAAATGCATTGTATATTGGCGATATGATACTAGCTGGAACTTTTCATCCCATGCATATATGGAGCAAAGTTACAATCACGCAGTATTGCAAGCGACCTATCGGAAGTGTTTGAGATTGTTGTGAGGTCCGATAATGAGTCGGCATATTCCACGTCACCCCAAAGGGCATGGTATTAATGAGATGCATCTTATATTAGTTTGATTTTCTCTCTTTTTTTGTTATCACGGTCATTCCTCCTCACGTAAGCTTCTGGCAAGGGCTATTCTTGCCTAATCCATTATATATCATTCTTTTATTCTATAATATGGTATCAGAGCCCAGAAATGGGTTCTAGGAAGCAGAAAAAGGACTTGACTGCTCTTAGGGTTCAAAGGGCTATTATCAGAGTAAATCAGAGGCTGCACCAATGAAATCTTAGGAAGAAAAAAAGGCGGAGAATCAGGAGAAAATCCGTACTTGAAAGACTAAGATTCAATTAAAAGATTAAATTTCAGAAGATCTTTTTAGCGTGGTAGATGAATCTGAGAAAAAGCCCATAGATGCAGCAGAATTGGTGAAGTGGAAGTTGAAGAACAAACAAGCCATGGCAATAATTGGGCTTGGGTTAGGAGACTCCCAGATACATTCATGCAGATCTTACAAAAAGTGCCAAAGAAGTTTGGAAGACATTGGAGAGTATTTTTGATGCTCAAGCCAAGAATTCCAAAGTGTTATTGAAAAGGCGACTTTTGATTTGCGTGTATGAATGAAGGGGAGAATTTGGCTGATCATGTCAATCAGCTAAGATCACTCATGCACCAACTTCTTTGGAATTAATGCTTCGTAGATGATGAAGATGCCAAATGAGTGTTGTATCATAGTCTTCCTCCATCGTACAGCAATGTAGTGACAACTCTGCCAGATATACGATTGCCTAAGTCCGGATCGAGATCGAGCGAAGGCAGTGGTGGAGGATTCCTTCTCAATGGCAGTGTTTGTCAAACAAAAGTCTCAAGACTTCAAACGTAGCAGTGAAGGAGTTGATTTGAAGGCTAAAAAGGAAAAAAGCAGCACCAATTTTAATTCCAAGAACCGAGCCACAAGTAGTAAGTTCTCTAGAAAAAACATCCTTTCGATTTGCAAGAAAAAGGGATTATGTAATTCTTGCAAGCAGCCGGGGCATTATGCTCAGGAATGCCCAACTCACCTTGAAAAAGGTAAGGAAAAGGCATTTACTGCAGAAATGGATGAAGAGAGAAGCTTTATGGCTAGATGTGGGAATCAGCCTGTTAAAGATGGGCAGCATATCATATGGATGGATTTTGGAGCACCCAACACATGTGTCGAGTAGAGAATTATTTCTTAGAATTGCTGCCTGCACAAGGAACAAGAAAAGTTGAGATGATTTTGGACACTTTATTTTAGGAGTTGGAAGAATCAGAATCTCATTAGCAGGAGGCATCAAGAGGATCATACAAAATGTCCTCTACGTACCAGAAGTAACAAAGGTTTTACTATCCATTGGAGTGCTTGCAGATCTTGGATACACAGTATGGTTTGATCAGAGAGGTTGTTAAATCTTGACAAAAGACATACAAGTGGTGGCTTTTGGAGTGCGGCATGCATTTCTCTATTGCCTGGATGCTCATGTAGAAGAGAATGTACAGCCTAGAGCAAAAAGTATGATGATGGTTTAGGGAGAGAATCAGTAGTTGGCACTTTGGCATAGAAGACTTGGACACTTTGATCCCAAAGCTATAGTGGAGATGCATAAACAAAATATAGTTGATGGGCTAAACATCACAACGTACAGACCCCTCTCACAATGTGATGCACGCATCTTAGGGAAGCTTAGGAGGAAGCCATTTCAAAGAGGCAAGTTTGAGCATGCTGCAGTACCGTTAGAGATTGTACACATTGATATTTGTAGCTCCATGACTCCAGACAATCTTGGACACAAAAGATACTTCATCACATTTATCGATGACTATTGTATGTACTTGATTGCCAATAAATCTGAAACTCTCTCTATATTTCATATTTATGTAGCCTGAGTTCAAGTGGAGACAAATAGAAAAATTCAAACACTTTGGACTGATAGGGGCGGTGAGTACACATCTTGTGCTTTTATGTCCTATTGTCAGATGCAAGGAATTCAGCAGCAATTTACAACCCCATACACACCTGAGCAGAATGGGTAGCTGAACGTATGAATAGGACATTAATGGGGGCCACAAGATGTATGTTGGCATATTCAGGTTTTCCAAAGACATTTTGGGGAGAAGCTTTAGCAACAACAACATCCATAAAGCATCAAGTGATGGCGTACAGTCATGGGAAGTCTCCTGAGGAAGTTTGGACAAACAAGAAACCAAATATTGAGAAGATGTGGATATTTGGATGTCTAACCTATCATATTCCAAAGAGAAAGGAGAAGAAATTGGATTTTTAAAACACAAACTGCAATCTTTGTAGGATATGGAAAAGCTAAAAGAGGTTACATATTATATTCAATGGAAGATCATCGGTTCTCCTATTGTAGAGATGTAAATTGATGAGCAGGAAGTTGGTCCAGATATTGGGCCTCAACGCCCATTCTTAACAGATTTAAATCCAGCACCCGGCTTCCATCAAGTGGGAGCACATGTTTTGGGAGCACATCAAACAAAGTGGCTCATCGAGGCTGAGAATGCGTCTTAGAACCATATGTTACAAGAGCTGGTTGCATGAAGCCAAGCGTATGTGATAAAACATCCATTTCCCAATCAAGAGGAAGCGGTTGTACATGGCACATGCTGATCCGGTTGTTCTTGAACCTAATTCTTTTTGTAGAAGCTTTGTCGAGGCATTATCTTTGATGAATAGGCGAGCTCTTTGTTGATGCAGAATTTGACTCCTTACAAAAGAATAACACTTGGCGCCTCATTCCATTACCTCAAATGCAAACTTTTGTAAGTTGTAAATGGCTTTTTAAGGTTAAATATAAATCGATGGCACAATTGAATGGTTTAAGGCGTGTTTAGTAGCCCGGGGGTTTACACAAGTTGAGCATTTGGAATTTCGAGACTTTTTTCTCTAGTTGTCAAAATGGTTTCCATTCGAGTGTTATTGAATTTAGCGGTAACACTTGATCTTGAAGTCCATCAGATGGACGTCAAGACCGCATTCTTGAATGGAGAACTAGATGAAGACATCTATATGAATTAGCCGGAGGGATATGTGCAATCAGGGTCTGCAAGCTTGTATGTAAACGGAACCGTGCCATCTATGGCCTAAAACAATCTCCTAGACTATGATACCAGCTTATGGATGGGTATCTTGCATCATTGGGCTTTAAAAGAAATGGGGCAAATTCTAATATTTATGTGTGTCAGTAAGGCACACGTTGTTTTGTCATTGTTGCTCTATATGTCGATGATTGTATTCTAGTAAGCAACAATTTGGCATCATTGGAGAACTTGAAGAAGCAGCTCAGCTCCAGATTTGACATGACAGATTTAGATGAGATCCATTATTGTCTTGGAATACACGTGCTTCGAGACAGGGAGAGAAAGCAACTTATTATGTCTCAAAGCCGTTATATCTAAGACATGCTTGTACGCTTTGGCAAGAATAGTTGTAAGCATGTTAGTGCACCCATGGAAACAGGTCTGAAATTGTCTAGAGATGATTTGCCAAAGAGTTCAGAAGAGCAAGAGAATATAAAATCAGCCCCTTATCGTCAGGTGGTTGGCAGCCTTATTTATGCAATGGTTTGTACAAGACCAGATCTTTCGTATGTAGTGGGAGTCACTTCACAGTTTATGAATAATTCCGGAGCATTACATTGGCAAAGTGTGAAATGAATTATGAGGTATGCTTTGAAGGAAGAGAGAAGCCATGGCTTGTGGGATATACTGACGCTGATTGGGCAGGGGATTCTGATACTAGGAAGTCCACGTCTAGCTATTCTTGCTTAATCCATTATATATCATCCTTTTATTACGTAATAAGAAGGATCTATGTTTATCTAGTGCAAGAGTGCAGAGACATGCAAGTGGTAAGATCGTGACTTGCATTGGTGCAAATGCATATCTTGGATCAATTGACATAATATCGACACGATACATGGTCCAAGGTCTTGTAAACTTGATTTTTTTGGCCATCATCTTCATCACATTCCAATGGGCAGGCTTTACTTGCATTATTATCTTAGTCCTCACAGTTCCCTATATCAAAAGTCCTTGGGAAAGTCCAGACAAATATTATGACTAATCAGGACAAGAGGTTGAGTTTGACAATAGAGGATTTACATAGTATGATAGATGTTTTGAGCAAGGGACTAAAATTGCCCAAGAAAATTGTAATCATAATTGAAAGGTAAGTCCTCGAGGGAACTCTAAAGTGTAGTACAAGCTAATCATCAAATATGTAGCAGGAGGTTTTTTTTGTGATTTTATGCGCTTTTTGGCCATGGTTTTCATATGATTTTATGGGCATATTCACGTGGACGTACTAAACAGTATTTTTAGAGTGCACTCAATTGTTAGCCATTGATTTTAAAGAAGAGGGAAAATCGTGTGGTTATGGGGCTTTTATTGTTAATATTAGGTTTGTCAAATATTAGGTTAATATTAGGGTTTCGGATTTGCTTGTAGAGACCAGCATTTAGATCCGGTAGGAGATTTCTGATATTGGGCCAGGGTAGAAACGGGTAGCTAAATCGGCCACAGCTGGGTGGATTGACAACTACAGCTGCAAAACCCGAGCTCCATGTAGATTAGGAAGAGTTTTTGTTTGATCTGATAAACCATGGCTAAGTAGAGCCGACAGCACCAAAAGAGGGTTGGCCTGGAAAGAACAGGTAGAAGCTTATTGGTTGAAACAAAAGAGGCTAATCTTTTGTTTGAGAAGATATTTGGGGAGATCGGATCATTTGGGGCGGCAACCTGCAACAAATTGGTTTCTACAAATCAGCTTCCTCAACTCTCAGTTCTCCTGAAGCTCCGATTTGTCGAGCGAGGCTGCGATACCTCTTTGGATGACATATTGGCGGCGGCATTGACCACCCTGCAATCCTTTTATCCGGCAAGAGCATCGGCTGTGACTTATTCGTGGCGAAGTAAGTGATTGGAGAAGCCTCCCTTGTTACGCTCTTGGCGGAACCATCTTGCGACATTAAGCGTCCTTTGATTCGACATTTATATGAAAGGTCGAGAGCTTTCTATTGAGTTTCGAGCCTTGGATAAGTTGGAATGATATCTTGATTCCTCAATCCATGTTGTAAAGGTGTGGTTGTATCTATTTGAGATGTTTGTAGTTCTAGATAAGTTTCCATTTTCTTACATAATTTTACATTAGCGGACAACAATATCACAGTAATGATGACATTATCAATTCCTTTTGGCTTGTCTTGTCAAGCTGGCGGCTTACACTGGCAAGCGTTCATATCAGTATGCTTACATCAATATTAAGAGCTCCAATGCTCTTTTTCCATTCGAATCCGATTGGTCGTATAATAAATCAATTTGCAAAACACAGGCGATATTGATCGAAATGTTGTGATGTGGGCCAACATGTTTTTGAATATGTTTTTCCAACTTATGTCAACATTTGTGCTTATTGGCATTGTGAATACAGTGTCACTTTGGGCGATCCTGCCTCTTTTGATACTTTTTTACGTTGCTTATGTTTATTTTCAGGTATTTGCCTGATCTTGTTGGCCTCATTCTATTGCTGGAACTATCAGATATGCTGCTTGTTTGCAATTGTCATATTTGTTTTTAGTCCAATCTTGTTGGGACACCATATAAGCTACGATAATCACACTATCGAATCAAGCAATGCTTCTTTCACGGTGTTTGTCTCTTTGGGGTCAAGCTTTGCATTTGCGGTGCCTTTGCATGCTTATGTTTATATCGGTTTTTTTGCAATGCGGTTTTATTTTGGTTTTTGGTATATGCGCATTGACTTATAAGCGGTAACCAATGTGTTTGCGTATATTTGGGTGGCTCTTGGTATGCAATGCAGGGAATTGAGATTACAAAATGTACTCATAGTTGTTTGCAATGGAAATAATTTGTTCGTCTTAATATTATTGTGCTTTTTAGTAATTAATATTTAGGCCCAAAAAATTTACCTATGTTTGCTTTAGTTAGGGCCCGAAGGGCCCAAAATTTTTTTTAATATAACAATCAACACACAACTACCATTAACATTATTAACACAAACCATTGCATTTAACACATTTAAAATAAAATCCCCCTTAAACCCCCTTTGGTTTGGGTGCATATTCACACGGGGGGTTACGTAGGGCAGCGAGAGCCCCAAAAAAATATTTATAATACATGTACAAAATTAACACCATTAAGTACATTCTCTCAAACCTTATAGTATTTTGCAAATCTCAATATACAGTATACAAAAACTTGTACATCCATACCCCACAAACGAGGATCGCTATGTACGGTCCAGATCAAGGAATAAAGGGCAAATATGTCCATCTGACAGCTCTCGATGCCTGGAGTAACCCCCCGTGTGAATATGCACCCAAACCAAGTGGGAGAGACAAACAAATAGGACATGCCACATCTGCATAGCTTTTGGCAGTTGAAATGTTGGTATGACAGAAGAAGCAAAGGCAGAGATGGAGGACATACATAATATATGAGTCAGCCTACCATGATGTTATTACTATAATGCAACAAGTGCAGGGAGAAGCTTCACTTAATGTGTTACTAGAACCACAGCCTTTGTGCACAATACACCCATAACACATTCCTATCAAATATAGAAAGACTATTAGAGAAACATATGCAAGAGGGCAGCACTAACAAAGTCCTTGGCCTATACCTGAAATAATATTGAGGCAGTGTGAGAATCAACAACATTGAAAGGGTCATCAAGAAGATAGGTATCCGCAATATTGTAAACTGCTCTTGGTAGCTGGATTTGATGTTTCTGACCACCACTAAGGTTTAGTTCCCTCTCTCTAATTTCTATTTAACCATCATGGGAAAGTTCCGAAGGTCTTTTCCAAGGCACAGGCATCTTGTACTTTGCATCATCAAACACACAATGTATATCATGCTACTAATATGCTATTGTTATCATCATATGAACTCATGTACATTGCAGATCTGCTGCAAAGTTCAATACTCACTGTTTGTCTCTACTCCAAAAGTGTGACTATAGTCAATTAAACCTATAGCATGGCAAACACGAAAAGCAGAACATAAATATAAGGACTCATGACATTTAGGACAGACTTATAGACAAACATGTCAACTTTTCATACCCTAGGAGTCGATCGATGCACTTCCAAGCAGCTGGCATGTAATGGGATTTCTAATTTTCTGAATCACACAATGTGAAAAATTAAAATCCAATAGTAAGAAGAATTTCAGATGAGGTGTCTTGAGACGTAGATAGTCTAGAAATTTAAGAAATGTTGTATGGGGGATTAGGCAAGCCTACTAAAAAAAAAATCAACATTCTGAAACTCTTAATTCTACTTTATAGAATGTGAATAGCATTGAGCTAAAGTAGTAATGAATACCATCTATGATACCTCTTGCACGACATATTGTTGTGCCTATGTATGCTTAATTGACTTTGGGCAGCAAAAGCACATGTTATGCCTACCCTCGTATGTGCATAATTACACCAACAATAGGCACAACATGCTAACCATTGACATGTGTGTTTCTAGTATGCTCACTATTGTCAAGGTTATTCTATTATACGTCCTTCGCGACAAAAGATATTTTTGTAACCTCTTATAACAATGAGCATATCATGATAGTGCATAGGCACTATGAATGAGAAAATTCAATAGAATTAAATTCTATATGGAGCCACATGATATTGCATAAACATTTTATTAAATGAGAAATTTCAATAGAATTAAACTCAATATGGAGCCATATCCTACAAAAGATCTAATCAATTATGATGGTCTTCTTATGATGGGCGTACATACTGAAAGTAATAATTACAATAATTTATATCTTTTCCATATGTATCGAATTATTTAAAGGAGATAACTTTTTATTATCCCATTATTCTTTCAAAGCACAAGTTGAATAAAAAAAAGTAAACGTCATTATTCTTTCTAAGCATAAGTTGAATAAAAAAAATTAAACATAGCTTTATGTTTATTTTAGTTCTAATTTATTCATTAGACTAGTGCTAGACAGTATACTTCAACTGAAGAGTCGGAGTATTATCCTCATCAACGATGAGCTGGCATTTGCGACTGCCATATTTAGAAGAACGAGAAAGCCATCTCATATGTCCAGGAATATGTGCTGCTAGCAAATCCAAATAAGTAAGTAGCAATGGTCTATCTCGAAGTAAGAACTTGAACTTATCGAGTTCAACCTGAAATTCTTTCTCTATCCCTTCAGCCTTTTGACATGACAACTCTAATGCATCTTTTAGACTAGAACTTGATGTTTCTTGTAGAATGGATACCACATTCCATAATAGCCCTTCATCCTCTTGGAAAGAGACAAGGTCATTGGTGAAAACCATATGGTCCATAATGAGGTTGTGAAGGTTTTGAAAGGACTTATCATTCCACAGAATGTTTTCAATGTCCAAGCCAAGAGCTACATGTTCCAGTGGAAAAGATGGAAAGCCCCCTATGACCTTTCTACGTATAGTTGTATAGGTGGAGAGCGTTGGGCAAGGAGAAGATGGGATAATTTTAAGTTGGCTATGCTCATCCAGACCTTGTAAGTAGATTATCATTCCATCCACAAAACGCTTCCATTGAAGGGAGGAGGTGGTATCTTCATGTAACTCATGACAGATGTCGTTCCATCCTTGAAGGACGGGAAATGACTTTATGTGCAACTTAGAGGTTTTTCCATTCATAACATCAACGATATGCTGAAATATTTCTTGGCGAGAAATGGACTCTTCATTGAGGGACTCTTCTGAGTTATCCATCAAGTCATCTAGGAAGACAAGGAAGATGAAGAACTTGACACAGTGGATGGCAATATTAACATCACCAGCAAACATCATGGACGTGACAAGGAAGGGAACATCGGCAGTTTCAAGCTGAGGAATGGTGATATAACTCATGAGCCAAGCATGTGCTTCATGGCGAATGAGGTCGACTCTAGGATGACATTTGAGAGGCAACTTAGACTTGATCTTAAGTTGGATAGGATCACTTTGCACTAGGGGCGATATTTGTAAAGAAGTGCATGGGATTGAGAATGTGTTACTCGATTTCTTGAGAAGAGATGTGCCAGGAGAGGTTCTGCTGAAGTTGAGAAAAATGCTAGTAGCCATAGCTTATCTATGATATGATGCTTGATAGAAGCATATATACACCATGAGTTGTACAACTGGCTAAGATAAGAAGGGAGAAGAACTTCTAGGTCGTAGTTAGAAATTACCAAATGTATTTCATTGTGCATTTTAAAACTAGATTTCAGTGATGATGACAACACCTTTTGAAAGCTTGACTTTAAGGATGAGGACTTTTAGCATAACCTACGCAAGAATTCAAGAAAAAACAACTCCAACTTTGATGAAACGCCCTGTTATAAATATATTTTATGGTTGCGTCCAATGATGTATAATGCCAAAACTGATGAGCAATATTGACTTGAAAGTCTTAAATGCCACTTTTTTATATTGAATAATTATAAACTTAGCACAGACAACAAATGCATAGTCTTTGACTTGATTCTACAACGAAATTTGAGCTTATCTAGAACTTTTCTTCCAACTTTGATAAAAAAAATGGTTCCAACTTTGACAAATTTCTATGGTTACGTCCAATATAATGCTATATTGAATACTTGTAAACTCAGCACATGCAACATATGGACAGTCTTTAGCTTGATTGGGTAAAGACACTTGAGCTCACATGGAACTCTTTTTTTCCAACTTTGACGAAAAATGAGTTCCAACTTTGATGAAATGTGTTGTTATGTTGCATGGTTGCGTCTAACGTTGTTGTATGATTGACAAAATGCTTTATTTTAAATTTGTTGGACAATGTTGTATAATGCCAAAGTGACGAGGAATCTTGACCCAATTTTTATATTGAATATGTACATTTGTAAAAAAAAACTCCACAAGGCAACACATGCACAGTCTTTAGGTTGACTTGGTAAGTTGGGTTCACATGCAACATTGTTTGAATGTGTATGGCGACGTGCAAACTGGGGAGTTGATTCCAGGGGTCTCGCGACCAACAGGAGCTAGGAGTGGATCCTAGAATCAGCGACCCAGTTTCATACCGCCACAACATAGAAACTTGAGTCGCAGAGGATTTGCCATAGAGATTACCTACTGACAACCAGTTGAGCAGAATCAGCCGGCTGTTCACCATTCCGTATGGCGGCATGGAATGTGGGAAGCGAATTCCAGGGGTCCCACGACCGGCGGGAGCCGGGAGCGGGTCTGGAATCCGCGACCCACTTCCAGGCCGCCACAGACCGCTTGAGCAGAATTGCTGTGCCGCTTTCCATTCCGGAGGCGGAATCGCCGATTTAGTTGCCATGTTGGAGGCAGAGGATTGGTCGACCTAGTTTCCATATTGTATTTGTATTATCCTATGGAAATAGGGCATGCCTGGGCCTGTGAAAAATGGCGAGCCATTTTATTTTGCATCACTGTAAAGGTGCTTTCCCATGGGACTAAAACCCGGAGATTTTCTTGAGGTCAGGCCGAAGGCTCCGGTGTTCCCATAAGCGCCTTACTTGCTTGATTCAGGTTTAGGACTTGAGTGGCAAAGTATTCTCCACACAATTCTGAGCCTCGGCTTTTTCAGGTCTACAATTCATGGGAAAGCACCCTAAGCAAAGGTCGTATGAATCTAGCTTGGGAACCTTTTTTCCTCCTTTTTTTTTCTCCGCCGCCACCGGCGCAATAGCTCCTGTTTTTGCGGCGCCGCTTCTGCCTTGTTCTTAGATTTTGATCTTCCGAAGGTGTAGCTTACACGGCTTCGGCTATGGCAAATCCGGAGAGCAAGGCTCTACTAAGGCTCAGAATCGTTGTTTTGTCTTCTTTTTCTTCCGTTTTATATTTCAAAACAATCTGATTATATGTGTTGCTTAGTATGGGGGCGAAATCTCTATCTTTCCGTATATTTTTCAATGCAAGCATCTATCTTTCTTGCTTCCTCGCCAATCTGTTATGTGCAACGGCAGGCTTTTCTGGCCAGATTCATCAGCCTTTCGCTCCATGGCAAACTTACTGAAGCCGTCGCAAAAGCTTGTTAATGTTCATTCCCTATTGCCTCTGCATTATCTTTCTGGATTAATCCCTTTTTGGTATGTGTTTAAGGTGATATCTGTTTCTTGAAGTTTTTATAGTTTCTTGATGATTTTGTTGTTTCCGTATAAGAGAAAGCCCCTCCGGGCTTGATTCCAGAGGGGAAAGCTGGCCGACGCGCAGAGCGCGGAGACCTGCTTGACCCTCCGGAATCAAGCCCGGAGGGGCTTTCACCTAACGTAGAGGACGGCTGGGCCCAATCCAGCCGTACCACGTGTCAAAATCCAGGTGAAAATATCAAGAAAAGCAGGTAAGAAAAGTCAGAAAGGCAGTAAAAGTGGCGGAATGCGAGTAAAAGCGGCGGAATGCACAGTAAAAAATTTGCACGGTTTTTTAGATAAAGAAAAAGCAACACGTGTCACTTATTCATTGGATGAGACGGCTGGATTGGGCCCAGCCGTCCTTTACGTTAGGAAGATTTCCGTATGTTGCTTCTTTCTATGGCTCTTACCCAAAGTTCTTACGGCGTTGCAGAGTTTGTGTTTGCCTAGCACGAATCTGGTGGGGTTTCTACAAAGTTCTTACGGGTTAGGGTTTGAAGAGTTTTACGGCTTAAGAGTTCTGTTTACGGCTGCTGTTGCATTAGGCTGAATCTGGCTTTGCTGGTGCTGTTGGAGCAATGAAGCAGCTCCCTTAGCATGTTCGGTAATAGCAAATGCCGTGAATTGCAGCATTACAGGGAAAGCTGGATCAAACCGCTTACGTAGTACAACCCCATATGAAATCATGAGTCTAGTGTTGGCATTTTTGTTCTTGAATCTTATTCATATACATTGGGATCTGCTGGACATGACGATATTTACTTGCACATTTGTATGTAATAATGTATATTTTTCATTATTTTTCATTCCTTATATTTGGTTTTTTTCTCGTCTTTGATTCTTGACCATTGATGTTTGGAATATTCTTTGTTTTGTGCCAAATCAAAGGCCATTAAATTTTTTGCCAGCAATTCGCCCGCCACCTCCAATGGTCCAAACGCCATACATGGTTAGAAGATTAAAAGAAAAAAAAAAAGGTGAAGGCATGCCTCTGGCGGCAGATCATGGGAACCGGCATGAAGGCTGCGACCAAGGCCATGAGATTCGGCCATAAGATTCGAAGCTCCAGGCCTTCACCATGCTCCGGCTCCAATCTCTGCCCCAATCCGGCTACTCCCGCAAATCTACACCACGCCTTCACCTAGTTGGTGCTAGTGATTGCAAACTTGAATAGAATTCCTCCTCCTGAGAATCTAAATGATCTTCTTTCTATGAATTTAAATTTTAACTTCTTGGATCATTCTTTCCAATCCATTTCTACCCAGATTAACCAATCTTTGGATATCAATACGATAAAATTGTCTGTTGCAGGAAACATATAGGTGCAAGTGATTGGTGACGTCGAGAGCCTAATCTTCCTTATCAATCCATTTCGTTTGCCAAAATGCATCTCCTTCCAATCAAGCCTAACCAGAACTGACAATCCATCTCCTTGGCCAGGATGGATCTCCGTTGAAACTTTTCTTGCATCTACGGAGGGCGTATCTATGGTAGACAGATCAATCTTTATTTGAACTATTTATCCTTGACAGATCTTGAACTATTCTAAACTAAACGAATTCTAAACAATATAAAGTGCGGCCCATTGTTTTAGTAAGATGTCTTGATAATGAATACCTGTCTATAAGAAATTGTAAATCTATTTTATGATCGTGTTGCTAATGAATGATCATGCCATTAATAGTTGCACAATGGTTGGTGCCATAAGTGTTGATGTTAAGGGATGACATTGAAATTCTAGATTGGTATCTAGAGTTTTGAGCAGTAGTTGGTGCTACTGGTTGGAGTCGGTGCTTCAACGGAACCCTTGATCTTTTCTTAATCTTGCCTTTATCTTAAAACTTAAATTTTATCTAGTAGATCTTAAGCTTTGCTAATATATCTCAAAAGAATAATCAGATCTTTCCTGAATCTTTATCTTAATCTTTAGCCACAACAGTTGTGATTGTCATAAATAGTTGGTGCTATTTATGAGATCATAATCCTAGCCTTTGGTCCATAAAATGGATTGAGTTGGTGCTCATGTACAAATTGAGTTGGTGCTTATGTACAAATTGAATTGGTGCTTAATTTGAGGTTTGCAACTGAGATCAGTTGCTTCCAAAAAGGGAAGAATTGTTATGAATATGGTAGCTCGGGGGAGTGGTCTTGGATGTTAGTCTTGGTGGACTAGCGTGGGTGTCTAAGTTTGGCAAAGTCTTGGCAAGGAAAGGCAATAATAGCAATCTATGATCTATATTCATGATGTTAAAAAGGTTTAGCCAAATAAAAAGGGCTAAAGTCGTAGCAGAGACCTATAAATAGACCTTGAACTTCAGTTACACATATCTCGGCAACCAAAACTCCGATTGAGGCGATTCTTACTTCATTGGAACCAGCCCAGAGTCTAGTTCCCGAATTGGGGCAGCACTTCCGTATATCATCCGAATAAGAGAGATATAGTCGGAAGAGTCATAGGGGGTCAAAGAAGACTGCTCTACTCATTCCCTCTTGAATCTGATTCTAAGAAAGCCATTACTTTTTCCTAGAGCTTCTGCTGTTCTTATTCAATAGCCGGTTACTATCCTAGAGCCTAATTCTTGGTGTCTTATATTGAGGACTGCTAGCTCGAGGGAGGAGCTACCAGTGGAAGCTGATTGTCAGGCCTTGCCATAATTCTGCCAATTCTTAGCACCGAATGACCCGGTTGGGTGGTGAACTATCATACATTGGTTATTGCATCTTGACCTAGCTCTGGTTTTGTCGAACTAGAGCTTGACCAATCTGACTTATCCAAGTAACTCATATTGTATGTTTGTTTCAAATAGAGATCTTTTGTCATTGCTAACAGTTTGATTGTGGTTATGTAGCAATTCTGGATGGATTACAGATTGGGAGACCATGAATTGATTGAGAAGCCTTAAATAAGGTTTTAGGGATATAAAAGGTATGGTTCATTGGTGTGATCCATAACAATTGGTATCAGAGAAATGTTACGCACTAGCACCTCTAGTGGTAACCAACACACCAAAAGGGCAGATCCTTCAAGGAAATCGTTATCCAATGGGCCCCAACCTTTCCAGGCTTTATCCCATACCCCACAGACCATATCAATTGCTCCCCTTCCTCGAGATGCTTGCCCTCAAGCATGTGGAACACACCAATGTTGCCACGAGAAATTGAACTTTGGCTCTGATACCAAATGTTATACACTAGCACCTCTAGTGGTAACCAACACACCAAAAGGGCGGATCCTTCATGGAAATTGTTATCCAATGGGCCCCAACCTTTCCAGGCTTTATCCCATACCCCACAGACCATATCAGCCCATTGGCTCCATTGCTTTTTACAATAGTGACAGAGGTGCTTTCACAATTGTTCTCTAGTGTTGCTGAGGATGATGTGATTAGGGGTCTACCTATGGAGAATGGCTCTCAAGAAATTATTAATCAATATGCAGATGATACGTTTCTATTCTTGAGAGCAGAAGATGATAATCTCCAAAATGCCAAGCTTCTGCTTATCACATTTTCCTTAGCCTCTAGAGTTTTGGTCGGTTGGCAAAAGTATTATGCGTTACGGACTCTAGATGATGTTGTTCCACCTTGTGTTCTTGCCTATCCCTGGAAGGTGTTGCCTCATGGGAAGGCAACCACATGTCTCGATTTTTTATGCTTGGGATGTCATAATAGAGGGGTTGCAGAGGCACCTTTTTTGGTGGGACACTGCTAAACTCTCTATGCCTGGCAGGGTAACAGTTGCCAAGCATGTCTTGAGCAACATGCATATCTATATGGCTTTTGCCATTCTTGCTCATTAATCAAAGTTTTAGGAGATTGTGGGTGTTATCAGAAACTTTATTTGGGGTGGAAATGAAGCAGGGGTTGTGGTAAAGGTTGCATGGTCTAAGTGTGTAAAACCTAAGTTTGCTGGAGGTTTGGGCATGATTGATATCCATTTGTAGAGTAAAGTTTTGATCTCAAAATTCCTTCTCGTGGGTAAGATGACTCTCCTGGGTTTGCGACTTATTGCACAGGCTCTTATCCACTGTATTCCTTTTGGTAAAGTCACACTTCAATCTGTTCTTCCATGGAGTCTATTGTATGAGTTGCGGCCTTATCATAATGCTTCTCCATTTTTACAGGGATTGTTAGATTCCTGGCACATAGTTAAAACATTATTTCATATCAGTCCAGTTGCTTGTGCTCAGTTGAATGCACCTTGTTGGTGGATCCCAGACAATGCACCACTTTGTCTTACATTGCACACTCAATGACATTGGAAAACAATTGCAGCATGGTTTGACTCAAGCTAGCTGCTGTCATGAAAGGCATTTCAGCTAAAGTTTTTGTTGGGGCGATGTAATAGAGTTTTTTGGCAAAAAATTATTGACTATCTACAGCCTATTCTGCCACACCAAGAAGATATGTTGATATGGGCTTGTCATGAGGCAGTGAAGGAGTGAAAATTTGTGAACTCTATGTATAAGTTATTGCTTGATATTGATATTCTTCCTCCTTCTAATAAGTGGCCCCTTCAACTCCTTCCTCTTCAATGGCACCAGATGTGGCATTGGGCATGGATAAGCTACTTCATCCTAAAGTGGCAGTTCTTTGGTGGCAGATTCTTCATCGATGTATGTGCTTGTCGACAAATTTAACCCTAGAATATCATATCAGTGTCCAGTATGTAAGCGTGAATCTGAGACCATTGGACACTGTTTTTTTATGTGTGATCACCTCAGACAGGTATGGGATTGGTTGTTCTCTCTTTTTCAAGATTCTTTAATAAGCCAACAAATACTCTTAGCAATTTAACAAACTACTTGAACGGATTTACAAAGCCAGGCTTTTCATCTTGCAGCAGGGTGGCTGCTTTGGACTATCTGGAAAAGACGAAGACTGGTAATCGTTAAAGGTTTGGATGTGGCAGATAACCGTGTTCTCCGAGAAGCTCAAGGTCACATTGCTAAGTCGTACCAATGTTCTTCACTTGCTCCACATAAGAGGCGATTGATGTTTGAGGAGTATTTGGATGTGCGCTCTTATGCTTAGACAGGTTGCTTCACTCGGTGGGTCTCTGCTTATCCGCTAAAATTTTATTCCTGTCTTTTCACTTATGCTTGTATTTGATTCTTTCATTAAATAAAGTCTGACGTCCTTCAACCAAAAAAAAAAAAAGAGAGAACTTTAAATATGCTCAAGATATGCCACATGGCCACATTCCTCCAATCTATGGCTCTAATTGCTTCTAGCTTGTCCCTCCATGATGTCCTCGCTTCAGTCTTTAAGATCTAGCCACGTTGTCACCTTCTCTAATCTGACGGCTCTAATTGCTACTAATCTCTCTCTTCCTATCTCTTAGATCTCACCACATTGGAATCTATGATGTTATTGGCTCTTATATATATGCTTAGCAATTATGCCACTACTAGTGGTTAATGATTGAGATTATTTTTTATTTATTCAACAATCATCCCCCTAGGTTGATATATAAATAAATACTTTGTTTCTACCAACATCTACTTACTTATCATCATCGAATCTTCGCTAACTTTTATCCATTTCGAAGAAGGGGGGACAAGTCAAGATGAACAAGCTTGACAAATTTGAGAAAAACTTGGAGAGATGATTGGAAGCAGAATCACCCGTGCGTAATGCATTGATCGCAATTTTGATGAGTTACAATAAAACAAAGACTCAATTTTAAATCATTTTTGTTCTATTAGATTTAGGACATCTATACATAAAAATCAGTCGGCCTATGTTGGACCTTATAGTTCAATGATATACTGCCATCTAGCGAGCTTTCAATTCCAAGAATCTCAATTTACAAACATTTTGTTATTTTGCTAACATTTTTTTCTTCATCTGTTGGATTTTTGAAACATGGCATATATCAAACGGTTAATATGTTTCCACGTTATGGGAAAGGCAAGTTAAATGTCATTCTTGGCATCATGAAGTCCTATATTGCATTGGGAAGATAAAGTCGTATGATAAAGGTGGAAGAAATTTGTACTACAAATAGACATTCCTATCACACATGCGTATTGCATTGGTAACAACCTTGGCCACTTTTATATTCTTTGTCTTTTTCTATTAGATTTCAAAAGAAAAGTAACCCAATTGGAAACTTCTAAATGGATTTAAATAGAAAGGAAAGGGGATGCAATAGCTTCAAAATGGATTTGATCATGGGCATTTTTTTGGCCTTGGTGCTCATTCTCTTTATATTCAGGAGAAAACGAGGAGCATCAACACCTCCAGCTCTTCCGATAATTGGATACATTGAGCTTATAAGATCCAAGCTTCGGCACAGGGCTCTAGCAAATTTATCAGTCCGCTATGGCCCCCTTTTTTCTATGCGTCTTGGCTTCACAAAATGGATTGTGGTGTCAAATTCTGAAATGGCTACTGAGATTCTAAAAACCCATGACGCCACCTTTTCTTACAAACCCAAGCTGGCCACCCTAGCCATAATGTTTTACGGTGGCCGAGATCTGGCATTTGCCCAATATGGTCCGCAGTGGAAACACATGAGAACCATCGCAAACAATGACTTTTTTATGGCTGGAAGGATTTCCAAAGAAATTTAATATCCGCCGGGAAGAGCTGGACTTGACAATCCAATCGATCCTTTCTGACAGCCTTGTCGGCCAACCGGTAGACCTAAACTCCAAATTGTCAAATCTGGCCACTAATATGATCACGAGAATGGCCATCGGCAAGAAATATTTTGGGCCAGGCAAGGAGACAGATGCTAATATCTTTATTGAGCTTGTCCATGAGACTTTTCGGCTCATTGCTGCCCCCAACCTTGGGGACTTTTTTCCTTTCCTTGCCCCCTTTGATCTTCAAGGCTTCGTCAAAAGGGCTAAAGTTCACCATTATAATGTCAATGCTTTTCTAGACAAAATCTTGAAGGAGATTCTTCAACAACAAAAAGTAGAAAAGATCGACAATCTTATGGGCGTGCTTTTGGAGCAAGAACAAGATCATGAGGCAGTGAAGGCAATTATAGAGGTAAGACAATCTCTCTTTATAGCTCTATTGATATTTTAATGTCTCAAGCTCAAATCCCACTCGAGGGCATTTTGAATATTGTTGACAATGACACGATGTTGTTAAAATAGTTATTTTACCCAATTCCTAAACTTCCCTTTGTTTTGTGAAGGATATTATAATGGGAGGCACAGACCCAGCGGCTACGGCGCTCGAATGGGCTCTTGCAGAACTAATCACAAATCCACTGGTGATGGAAAAGGCCCAAAAGGAATTAGATAACAGAGTGGGAAATCAAAGGCAAGTTGAAGAAGAAGACATAACCAATTTGGAGTATGTGCAGGCAATTGTGAAGGAAACATTAAGACTTCATCCACCTTCAGCTTTTCTCCCACATGCATGTAGCCCCGATGAGGATGGTAATGTGGGCGGCTACCATGTTCCCAAAGGCACCTATGTGTTGACAAACACTTGGCAAATAGGTCGTGACCCTAAGGCTTGGGAAAATCCAAACATTTTTAATCCTGACAGGTTTATTGGCAACAACATAGATGTTAAAGGAAGGGACTTTGACCTTATCCCCTTTGGTTCTGGTAGAAGAATGTGTCCTGGCATGCCCCTTGGACTCTGTATGTTGCATATAATTCTAGCCCGTTTGCTCCATACATTCGACTGGTTACCCGTTGGGGAACTAGACATGAGTGATGTATTTGGCGCATCTGTCCACCTTAAACAACCCCTGCATGCCTTCGCTACCCCTCATTACATTTCTTAGTTTTTGAATATATGATGATGGCTATAAGATTTTGCTAGTCCTTGTTACATTTGTTATATGTTTCGTATATGATATTATAATAAGAAATGCACATATGATACTTTGTAAAAATAACAAGCTATGTTTGTTGCACATGGGTATTGAAGGATATCTTGAAATGTTTCACCAATTACTGGCATAAAGATTGTTTTAGCATAGCAAAAAAATTTAAAGCTTTTATATTTTTCGGTTTGAGGTGCTTACTCGTATGTGTCTAAAACATTCTAAAAGACACTTTCAACGCTTTCTATTTTGGGCTTCAGATGCTTATTCATATGTGTCTACAGCATTATAGAAGATACTTTGAAAAGTTTCTATCTTGGACTTGAGGTGCTTACTCATGAGTGTCTACAACATTCTAGAAGAGACTTTCAAACCATTTCTATTTTTTGAGGCGTTTATTCATGCATATCTACAACAATCTAGAAGGCCATTTTGGTAACTTTCTATTTTGGACTTAAGGTGCTTACTAATGCTAGTGTTGGTGTCAGCAGGTAACATTAGTGTTCCGCTACTAATGCCCAAGACTTGCATGTCTACACAATCCACATCAGATAATGTGGACTAGATAAACATATACACAAACTTTGGACAAGGAATTATTGCACATTAGCATGTAGAAACTCCCAGCTTTGAGGTGGATTTATTGTCGGAGAGAAGAGTGATTGCCCTGCTTCAGATAAGGCCACATACTAAACCCAAACTAGATGAAGTAACAATTAGCACTTGATAATTAGAAAGTAGAGACAAAATATGATGGCTAGCTCGCAAGAGCAAACTACCAGATGGCAATAGTAGTTTCTATCTCCTCAATATTTACCCATACAAATATCATAATTAAAATATAAGCGGTCATAAGCACATTATATTATAGTGCATCATCACACTTATGGTGTAATGGTTGTGATCATTCAATTTCAGAAACACTATCTGCAGTAGCAGAATTCATGATCAACTGTAATGACAAACGTGGAGTAGGCACAAGTGGTATTGGGTTTGCTTGAGTGCAAACTAATCCAAAACTCTCTTTCATGTCTAGGTCATTGGGGCTATATCCTTTAGGAAGTGCCCAATCAAAGCACTGGACAAATCTTGCAAGAAATATTTGTACCATTAACAATCCCAATGGCATTCCAGGACAAATCCTTCTTCCTGAACCAAATGGGATTAGTTCAAAATCTTGTCCAGTTATATCGAGGGAATTATTGATAAAACGCTCAGGTTTAAACTCATTCGGATCTTGCCATATCTTAGGATCCCTTCCAATGAGCCAAGCGTTTACGATCAAGCGTGTGCCCTTTGGTATGTTGTAGCCTAGCACCTTGCAATTTTGTCGCGACTCATGGGGAATCAATAAGGGAGGTGGATGTAGCCTTAGTGTTTCCTTCACCACTGCTTGTAAGTAAGGTAGCTTTACAAAGTCATCCTCTTCCACTAATCTGTCTTTTCCAACGACTTTGTCCATCTCTTCCACTAGCCTTTTCATCTTCTCAGGGGACTTTAGAAGGTGTGATATGGACCAATGCACCGTGACCGCGCTTGTATCGCTTCCTGCACTTAGAATATCCTATAAAATGATAAAATGATACATTATTAGTAGAAATTAAAGGTTAGAAACAAAATATAATAAAGTAGAACCGAATAGAATACACTAAAAGGGTAAAGAAAAAGAATCTAATAAAATAGATAGGATTGAGATAATAAGATCAAACCAGAACTACAGCCTTCACATGTTGATGATCTAGTTTCTCTTTAGATAAGAGAATCTCCAGTAGGTTGTTGTGCTTTTTAGAAGAGATATTTGATCTACTAGCAATATGTTCTTCAATAATTTGCTCCAAAAACTGGTCCATATTTTTATGAGCGACTTTCATCCTTCTTTCATATCCCTGAAAATCCAACCAAGCAAGCATAGGAAAGCAGTCACCCACAGTTTGAACAGTAAATAAAAAGAATTCCTCGCGTATCAATTGGCGAAAGATTGTCGCGCGTGCATCATCGCAACCTTCTCCAAGGAACCTCTTTCCAAAAGCCAATCTAGTAATAAAATTAGTGGATAAAGTGCCCAATCTTGCATGAAGATCCACTGGCTTCGCATCATAGGTTTCCTTTAAAATAGAAATGAGGGCCAAATTTGCTTCCTCACTTCTTAGTTGTTGACTTTCTTGCAATCTCTTTTGGGTGAAAAGTTCAAGGGAACAAAGCTTTCTAACTTGCCTCCAATGCTCTCCATATTCTACAAAACCCATAGTTAAAGGGCCATAACCCATTAGCTTGGCTGCAGCATTCTTGGGCCTAGAAGCAAATGCAAGGTCATGTGTTTTGAGAAATTCTCTAGCTATAACACCTGAAGACACCACAATAACCTTAATACTCCCAAATTTAAGGAACATAATGGGCCCATACTTATCAGCAAGACGAGCCAAGGCATGGTGAGGCAAAGCTCCAAGCAAATGCAGATGGCCAATAAACGGGATGCTCCTTGGGGATGGAGGCATATTCATTCTTTCTCTAACATCAAGAAGGAAGTATACGATTGCAAGGACCAAACCGGTCATAATGTAATACCATTCCATGATGTTACCTACTTAACTAGATGGAACGTGCTTATATACTCGGAAAAAAATAAAATATCATTCCATGATGTTACCTATTCAACCAGATGCAACGTGGAAAAAAATAGTCATATATGTTTATTTAGGAAGAAGGGGAACTTTCGTACTTGAAATTTGTCATTGCTAGGCAATAAAGTCAGTGCTAGGTTAGACCTACTACTATATTCAGAAACTTTAATATCCATCCAATAAGGCTATTCTATGACTAAAGGTCCATCCATGGTCGACACCATTATCATCACCTATTTATTTTGCACGGATTTTAAGTTGTCACTACATTCTAAGCATTTTATACATTTTATATACAACAATGTTATTCTAGCCTTTATTTGTCCCTAACATTAACACAAACCCCAATATATGCTTAACATCATCCAGCATACGTTTCTAGTTGGCATTTAAGATACTAAGTTTTGTTGCTACTAAGTAAACATATTGTATTCTTATAGAGATTAAAATGAACTAGACAAAATGCACCACACCCAGTGCTTCAAATGCTTCTCAATGTGCTTGTGATGTTGGATGAGCGAATATCAACTTGTTTAATGGACATATACTAAAATACTCATATAGGAATGGTACATCAACTAATAGATAATCTGAATTGAATAATGCAATTTTTATTTTTAATTCCGGCTCTAGAAATTTGAGCAAATTTTTACTTGCAAAAGCCACGTGACCAGCCATTGTTTCTGCTTCTGATTCAAGGGGACTTATTAGCCTTACAAATTGGTCAAGGTTCAAAACATATTTGGTTTTCAAATTCTTGGTCAGCTTATTTACTTGCTACTAACAATGATGACGTTGTAGATGGACTTGTGTATAGATGCATGCAAGAAAACTTATACAAGAGACAAAAAATTGGCAAGAGCCAAGTTTTACACGACACTACAAAATTTTCCTCTAAAGACGGCGGACCCCATTCATTCATTTTTGTTGAATTGAAGAGGAAAGTTGTAACACACCTTCCTAAAATACTATCTATCTATCTATTCAAAAAAATTGCTTATAAACAATCTCTTGGGCCACCAAAGGACCAACCACTTCAACAGCTATGGCAGCAACGCCATTCTTTGTATCAAGCACAGTTTGCATTCCTCGTACAAAATTTCCCACTCCATCATTCCCTAGTAGATCCTTTTCTTCCCATCTCATCAGGAGTGGCATATCCCAACCTCAACATGTTGCTCCCCTTAACCTTTCTCAAGAGCCTAAGCTCGTCATTAGAAGTAGTATACCATATAAGTCCCATCCTCAGCTGCCTTCCATTCGAGAGCAATCCCATTCCTGGCTTCGACAATACGCCTCCCTCCCTCACATCGAAGCAGCAGATTTCGCATTGCTCCTCTCCTCCACTGTCCCTTGTGGTGATGCCCATATGATATCCAACTTGATTAAGTTTTTCCTCTTTCTTGTTCCACTAGATGACATGATAGATACTTTGCCAGTATCAAAATCGACATCTCGTAATTCCATCCTCGACCATGTCATGACCATTCTACAAGAAAAAGACTTCCAACTAGAAATGGACGAGTTTCCTCTCATTCGCGCATGTGGTGATGTATGTGGTAATATACATCGACATACCACTCCCCGTCAATGGCAATGTTTTGTAGAGGGGGTTATGGCATATTTGGATGGCCTCAAAGAACAGACCCAAATCTTTTGCTTGCCTAATTCCCCACCACCTAGCTTATCTTCCTACACAAGTATTCGCAGAAAGGTCATAGGTGGGACTATGGTTTATCCACTAATGCAACCCATTCTAAACATGGAAGTCGATGCTAAATTATGGGAAGAGGAATGCTTCCAAAATTTGAAGAATCTAGTCTCCAACTATTGCATATTTAATAATGACGTTCTTTCATTTCATGAAGAAGAAGGTGTCATTTGGAATGTAGTGTCTATCTTGAGAGCAACCAATGGATGCACCCTTAGAGAGGCATTATCGTTATCGTGTCAAAAGATGGAAGCTACAGAAGATGAATTTAAATATCGGCTCCAGGACTTTAGAGCTTCTTTTGTAAGCGACAATCAAAGCTTATGCTTTACTTGGATGTTCTGGAATCCCATTTTCCTGGGCACTTACTTTGGTCTGGTAACTCTATTAGATATGGCAATCATCATCACATCCACAATGATGGCAAAGGTGTAACTCTAGAGCTAAACTATGACTTTTTGGTATAGGTTAATGTAATAATTAAGATCAAGTAAGTTTGAGAAGTCAAATGACGTATGATTTTCATACATTTAAAATTGGACCATGGATACCATCATATACTATTGGTATTAGAATAGAATAGAATAATATACAAAATACTATTGGTATACTATTGGTATTTATAATATATTATTGGTATTGTAGTCATCACAAATAATATACAAAATTGTAGATTTCGCCCATATTTGACAAAATGGTCTGTTCTATCTTTAGAAGCAAGAAAGACTTGTGGAAGCTTGTTTTACCTTACTACTAATCCATTACTTCAAGATGACATTTGAATAAGCGAGAACAAGCTAAGTTTTACATTGGCTAGAATAGCTTGCACCCCTGTTGATGTTTAGATCTTGCTTGAAAGAAATGGTGCCTTGGGCAATGCTTTTATCCCTTGGAAATTATTGCAAGCTTTGGTGTTTAGAAGTTTTCTTTTGCACTTATGTTTGTCTTGATGCACCACTTCATTCATCGTCATCCCTTTTTATCCTAAACAGGACCATTGTCCCTCATACAACTGCAGCGCTTTCCATAAAGTTCAGAAGAGTGCCATAGATGTTCTTGTTCAAGATCACAAATAAGGAGTTGAATTGTCGAATCACAATCATCATCATATTATGCAAAGAGTAATTATGTTCACATGTCTTGTGCTGGATAACTTATTCGATGAATTACACATGATCTGTGAATTCAAGCATGTATGCAACATGCTTTGCAAGTTGCATAGTAGCAAGCACAGACCCAACAAGAAATGAATTCGCTCATATGTCAGGGTAAGATTTTTTCTGGAGGCTAAAAAAGTCTCCTCCTTTGTACTTTTTATCAGTGCCATATACATTTCTGTAATTAATCATATATTGCAGAGGCTCTGCGAGTGTCAAAGAGCTTTATATACCTAATGGATGTGAGCTTTGAGACAACCTCTGGTAGAGAGTGCATATGTTTGAGGATTTTTGCAGGGCCATTCAAGGTCTGGTGGAAATATCCAGCCATAATTTCAGAATGCACATAATATTGAGGAATTGACTTGGAAGATATAACTCCAACCCCTAATGCCCAAAGGGAACGATTTGGCAGTACATGCTAGCACAAATTATATGGTGTGCAACTAGGCAGAGATTGGAAGGGGCAAATCCACTTGAATGTTATCAACAATACAACTGTTGGCAAAGAGTAGATCGTGCAACCTTAGCTCTTAGTATTTCTCATACTATTTGTGTCTACCTGGGAATCCATGTCAGCATATATGGTGCAACCAAACACAACCAAACATGTAGCGATTCACTTGTCCTCTTCCAATATAGAAACAATGGTAGTATTGTGTGGGCTTGAAAACATGAGCATGAAGCTATTTGAGATAGAGTAGCGAAGATCATTTCATAGCTTTCAAGCATTCAACCATAAGAAATATGTATGCTATTTGGACAGATTACTACTGATTGACACTTGTGATGTTCTTATAAATTGCTTGAACAGTTGTAATTTAATGGAATAAAAGAATATTTGATATTTGATATTGACTCAAGTTACAGAGGTTGGTGCTGTGTACAACTTTGGTGTTGTCCTTCTGCAGCTTATAAGTGGCTTATTCATGGAATTAGTATGATGAAGGTCTAATGCAGGCGTTTTAGATTTTATGGCAGAGGCAAGGTCAATATCCCTAAACTATCTTCTGTGTTTAATTTGGGAGCAAATGGGCTCTTGATTTCAAAGTTTGAATTTTGAGAATTGGCTTTGAATCAGCAGAGGTTTCAAAAAAATCCTTCACCAACAGAGCCATGGAAAAATATCAGAGCCGGCCTAGCAAGGCCATGCTGTCTCTAAGGCATATATAGAGCAGCTTGATCATGCCGAGGTTTCTCCAATAGATATCAGATCCATCAGGTATCACATCCATCGTTGTGATATTCAATACAAAGCATATTACAACTGCACATATAACAGGTATCATACTTCTAGACTTGCTTATTTTCTCTTGCACTACTGAAAGCCAGAACATACTTCTGATTTTGGATCTGCTTCTAGATTTCGCAAGGACTTCTTATTTATGCAGATTCTACTGCTTCCCGCTGTCGTGTTCAACAGATTGAAGATCTTGTTGCTGATCATGTCCTGCCCTATCATGGTAAAACCTCTATTTTTGTCTAAGATGTTAAATCGAATGCTGAGATAAAGTTTTCAATTGGGTATTGCCGATTTTGTTGAGTCCCATGTGCAGGAGAATCCTTTGAATCCGATTTTGTTGAATCCTGTTGCTGTTGTTGTGCAGGGGGCTACAAGTCTTTAGCCCCATTATTTCATAGGATGATGTGCAATAGTATATTATTAGCTAAAATGCTGCCACCATTAAGTAGGAACATGGTTGTTTCTTAGCTTGCATGCATTATAAGCTATGATATTAGAAGCATTTTCTGCCCTTTTTGTCTGTCCAATGCTTGAGGCCCATATTTGATCAAACTGGAATAAATTGCATGGCAAAATGGCTCGTTTTATATTTAGAAGCAAGAAAGGCTTGTGGGAGCTTGTTTTACCTTACTGCTATTCCATTACTTCAAAATGACATTTGGATAAGCGGGAACAAGCTAAATTTTACGTTGGCTAGAACATCTTGCACCCATGTTGATGTTTAGATCTTGCTTGAAAGAAATGGTGCCTTGGGCGATGCTCTTGTCCCTTGGAAATTATTGCAAGCTTTGATGTTTAGAAGTTTTGTTCTGCACTTATGGTTGCCTTGTGCATCCACTTCATTCATCCTCATTCCTTTTCATCCTAGACAGGACCATTGTCCCTCATACAACTGCGGTGTTTTCCATAAAGTTTAGAAGAGTGCCATAGATGATCTTGTTGCAGGATCACAAACAAAGACTTGAATTGTAGAATCACAATCATCATCATATTACGCAAAGAGTAATTATATTCACATGTCTTGTGCTGGATAACTTATTCGATGAATTACACATGATCTGTGAATTCAAGCATGTATGCAACATGCTTTGCAATCTGCACAGCAGCAAGCACAGGCCCAACAAGAAATGAATTCGCTCATATGTCAGGGTAAGGTTTTTTCTGGAGGCTAAAAAAGATTTTTCGTGCATTTTCTTCTCCTTTTGGACTTTTTACCAAGCCCATATACATTTCTGTAATTAATCATAATATGGAAGCTAAGGAAGCTTTTCAAATTCTGAAAAAGAGAATGGCAACTGAACCAGTATTAGTGCTTCCTAACTGGAACAAACCCTTTTACAGTATGTTTTGACGCCAGTAGAAATGCTATTGGGGCAGTACTTATGCAAGATGGGCATCTGTTAGCTTATGTTAGTCGCACGCTCAAACCATTGGAGCAAAAGTATAGCACCTATGAAAAGGAATCGATTGCCTTGGTTCATGCGCTAAAGGAACGGAGACATTATCTTATGGGATCAAAGTTTGTTGCTCCTTTTGATCAGTAGTCTTTTTGCAGGATACTTGGCCAAAGTGTGACAGTTTGAGACATATACAAACACAGGATATTATCAATGCGTGCCAGTTAAAGCTCATTGACACTATGAAGGATTTTGAAGGGTTACAACTTGAGTATAAACCTGGGAAGGAGAATCAAGTTGCGGATGCACTAATTCGAGTAAATATTTAGGCCATATCCATAGCAGAAATTGTTGATTTGAAACCAACGAAAGGGGAATATAGGAACGACCCCTCCTTTTCTATTCCATATGTACAAATAGAAAATGATGGTAGAGATTTTTTGGCAGGATACAGAATTTGTAATGGTTTACTATTCTATCAGAATCGCACATGTGTTACACAGGCATACAGATCAAAAGTGGTACAAGAATGTCATGAACCTCTATATTCTGGACATAGAGGCACTCAAGCTACTTTGGCAACTGTTAAAAGACATTTTTATTGGCCAAAACTTGAAAGGGATGTTAAAAGGTACGTAGAAGCATGTCTTGTTTGTCAACAAATGAAAGCTTCTACCGGTAAGCCTGCCAGATTGGCACAACCTTTGCCAATTCAAGAAAAACCATGGAAGCATATTACCATGGATTTTATTCAAGGATTACCAAAGACCACTCACAAGAATGACCAGATTTGGATAGTAGTAGACAGGTTGTCTAAACAGGTTCATTTTCTTCCACGTAAGTCCAACATGACCGCACCGCAAGCAAGCAAGATTGTCTTGAAGGAGATATTTAGGATTCATGGAATGTCAGATGCAGTTATAATGGATAGAGATCCCCTATTTTGCAGTAGGTGTGATGAAAACTTTAGGCACGACTTTACAGCCTATCATCCTGAGACGGATGGCCAAATTGAGGTTGTGAACCATGTTATTGAAGATATGCTCAGAGCCTATGTTGCAGAAAGGCAAAGTCAATGAGAAGAGTACCTTTATCTTCGGATTTTGCCTACAATAACACCGTCCATTCTGTGACCCAAAGAACTCCTTTTGATATAGTGTACAGATACTCCTTGGAATCCCCGATTGCAAAGCTTGGAGGAGAAGTACCCGCTTCATATGAAGCAACTGCAGACTTTGCGGATTACAGGAAGTAAAATCATGAATCCAAAAGAGCCAAGAATTAATGGTTTCCAGACTTGCAAAGAAACGAAGAAAAGTCGGCTACAAAAAAGATCACTGGGTTTGGATTCATCTTCCTAAGAAGCGCTTACGGAAAATGGGTAATAGGTACGTAAAAACTGGCACCTAGGTACTATGGTCCATTTCAAGTCGACGATAAAGCTGGTGAGAATGCCTATCGTTTACATTTGTATGGAAAATGGACTAACCTGCATCCAGTTTTTAATGTGGGAATACTAAAACCCTATAAAAAAAGTGAAATTTCTCCTGAGATTTTGCAAAAGATGAAACCTCCCAACATCCCAACATCACATGAGATTCAGAACCTCCCAACATCAAGGATGATGAAGAAGTGCTTGAACCAGAGAAAATACTCACGCACCAAGATAAGGACGCTAGGACTTCCTCCTATCGAAAGTATCTTGTGAAATTCAAATTTCATCCACCCTCTAATGCAGTATGGTATTCTAAGATCCAACTTAAGGAATACGACGCACTTGTGGAGGAATATGAACGAACTTTGCAAGATTAACAAGCAAAGTTTAGGAGACATTTAAATTTTTGTATTTGGAATACTTTAATACTAAAATTGCAGTTGCTTTATTAAAGAATTTGATATATTGATACTTTGAATTCTTTATTCACGATTATAAAGATATCAAGTCCTCCGACTGACTTGAGGCCATCTCTAACCGAAATGAGATGAAAGACCTCTAAGGGAACTGAGGCCATTTCCAACTGAAATCTCTAAAGAAAAAGAGACTAAAGACCTCTAAATGAACTGAGGCTATTGGAATAATCATCCTTAAAAGACTTCGGATGCACAATTCTTCCTCGAGATTGACGTGGACGTTTAATCTCGGGAAGGGAAGGATTGTTACGGCTTAATGCCGGCTCGGGAAAGCGGCTCGGGCTCAACTCATTGTTACCCATCTTATTTTATTTTGAAAGCTTAGAGAACAAATTATAAGGATTCCATATATGGTTATTTTATAAGACTAAACCATTGAACTTTATGTTATCTAAACATATATAAAGCAGTTAGGTTTTTTGTTTGAACCTAATATTTTTTCGCTAGGAAAAGATGTGAGCATGCCACCTGTCCTTTAAAAAATAATATAAAACTATAAAACTATAAATCAAACGTGTGCGTGACGTCATCATGCAATCCGAGCTTCGAAAAGGCAAGTGTGCGGCCAGATTAGCGTGCCTCTGAAGAAACATGTGTGCCCCTGAAGCTTGATTTGACGACAAGCTACCTAGTCTTCGGCTCAAATCGAGCTCCGAGTGCAGTTTTGCACTTTGCGCAACGCAATGGTCATGGCGGTCGGAGCTTCCCTGTTTTCCTGTTTTCCTGTTAGCATGTACTCTCAACTTGCTGATCCGCTTGGCCGCAGCCTTTTTTCCAAGCCTAGATTTTTGGTGTTTTTCTAGCTCTGTTCCTTGTGTTTGATCTACCCTGCCAGCCACGTCCTATTTTTAGGTCTAGGAGTTCGGTGCCGTCTGAAATTCCCTGCGGGCATTTTGTGAAACCCTGGTGCTAATTTTGAAACCCTTGTGTTGATTCTGATCATTGCTCTGATATTTTGGGCGGCTATAGAGTCTCTGGCCGCTTGGTTTGGTCCGCTATAACAAAGTGAGAGATTTGACTCGATTCTTCTCTTCCTTCATTCTTTCTGATAGAAGACTTAATCTGTCAATAACTTTCAGATCTTTGCTATTCCATATATTATTTGTCACAGAAGCACAGAAGCAGTTATCCCTGGTGTGGGATACAAGATATAAGAGCAAGTACGTAATGATCAGATTTGTGGTTGCGTGAATACAGGAGCTTGGTGAGAGTCTTGGTTTTCTGCACAATAATGTGCAACTCATACATCGGGCAATATCACCAGAGGTATGTTCATTGAGAGTTGCTTTTATTTCTTTGTTTTGTTCTTCATTGTGTCTTTACTGTTGGCAGTCTTTGTCACTTCTTCTATAGCATAATAGCTGGCTTCATTTGGATATACGATTAACATTGGACAGGCTGCTACAAGCAATTCATATGGGAAATTTCATTATCATTTATGTACTCTACTTTGCAGTCAGATATTGTGGTTACTTGTGTATGTGTATTATCTTTTATTATAGTTTTTTTTTTCGGTCATTATGAGACACTAACGACGGAATACCCAGGTTACTCCAACCATTACGCGGACAATCTCTGGAATCCTTAAAACTTTCTGGCCAGGCCATATAGGTATAAATCGATGCTATTTCTTGCCACTCTCTATAGAGGATCATTATGTGTTTTAAAGCGGAGTTAGATAATAGAATCTATTCTAGTTCTTAATGACATGCTAAAATTTGAGTTTCAAATATTTGTGCTATGAGTCGAGCTCTCTATTTCAAGATGTTATGATGCTATGTTAAGGTGGTTGCTGCCAGTTCCAGAAATTCTGGGCTATATCTTTGTTTGGCTTTTTCTATTTGTGATTTATAGAAGGGTTGTTGCTCATATTTTTCGCTTTTCTTTCTCTGATATGCGTTTCATTTCTAATCGGTGTCACTTAATGAAAGAAAATGTCTCATGCTCAGTAATAGAAAGCTGCGTTTAATCATTCTGTGTGTAAAAAGATCCTCCTTTTTCTAATGCGGTATGTTTCTCCTTGCAGATATATGCTTCTAGTCAAGATTGGGTGCAGTTGGCATAAGCACATTGCTGAAATTTTGTTGATTTGCTTCATGCAAGCTTCTCTCGAAGGTTCTTTTTGGCCCCATTATGTTTCTTGAGTATGTGAGGTAAACTCCCTCAAGATGTTGTTTTAAGCTGAGGTTTGCATGCTTAGATCTTTTGTAATGTTACAGATCTTTAGGCAATTTTCTTGCCAACTAAGGGAGTAAAGTTTCAGGAATTTTAAATATGCTATGGAGAGCAGTAATCTGCAATATGGTTGCCATCGTGGCATATTAAACAGCAAGAGTCACACCAATGACATCTTCTGAGCTTATTTGTGCCTTGAAAGTTGCCCTGATGGAGAAAGTCAACAGCAGAATGGAGAAATAACAGTACGCACATCCGCAGACTCCCAAAATGTTGGGTTCTTACAGAAAATTCCAATATGGACTTTGCCCTGTTGTTTTCGGGCAGAATTTCAAGCATTGAATCCCAATTTATTCTACTATGTTTGTTTTTCAAAGAATGCGTCACTTCATCCAGCCTCGCCTTCAACATCCAGCATGCAATATTTATTATTTAGACAAGACCACTGCACGCACAGACATGGCTGGAAAATTTTGTATCCGCATAACAGCGAGATTTACAAATCTTCCAGCTAGTGTGGGAGAAACAGGCAGCGCCACAGGGCCACATTACACTTCGGAATCGGAAATCAACATGGGAGACCTGTTGGTTCGACAGATTGAAATCGTATAAGCCTGTAAACCATTTTTTTACACCGGATTTTGTGAGCCACTCTTAGACTGCCACCTCATGCCCCTTGGCATTTATCAATTTATCCAAACATTGTTGACCCATAACATATATGTATGTAGAAAAAAATTATGGTTTCATCTTCCATTGGATGCACTTAAGTTGATGTCTCCTAGCTGTGCGCTTCATTTTCTATTCACAAGGAAGGAAGTAACAACTCCCGAGCTGCAAGCAACGTATTGTGATTTCCACGATGCTTGCACACTGGTTTGTACTATCATTGCATGTCATTGTTGTCGTTTTAATGTACATTACTATAAGAAAGGCCCACTGGCTATCATTGGATGGCATGATTAAACTATAAGGCAGGCTTATCGCAGTAATGGTCTTGTGGTTAGGCTATTGGATGCGGGTGCCCCTCCCCCCCCCAAGCTCAAATCCCACTGACTATTATTGGATGGCCGAAATGTTCTATGTTCGTAGCGATCATGGCCTGGTGGTCAGACCATTGGATACGGGTGCTCCCCCGCCCAGGTTCATATCCCACCGGCTATCATTGCATGACATGGTTGAAAAAAGGAAAGACAATATAATTGGGAATCCTATAGTCATTATGTCTAGCATCTTTCTATCATGCAGGCATCGAATGCGCGGTGAAACAATGCAGGTTCAAATCCTGCACATTCTATCGTGTATATCCGGAATTTATCGCGGCCATATGCATGCTCTTAGGTTGGATACCCCGTTATAGTCAATATTCTTCTATCGTGCAGGCACTGAACGCAAGGCAACAAAGTGCAGGTTCAAATTATGCATTTTCTAGCATGTATAGACGAGTTGGGGAAGAGAAACGTTCGCGGCGGCCGATAGGCCGCCGCATAAGTTTCTTGTAATTATAATGTGGCTGATATTGGGTGATCCACCATTCAACGCAAAATGGTTCATAAGCAACTGAACTAATTCGGATCTGAAGAAAAAGGGCCGATCTATATCCATTCTTGGCCGAATCTTTCCTATTCTTAGTCGGATCATTGCTAACCGCATACATTGCCCTTTTCTAAGCTATTTCTCTGCAAAAGGGGGAGGATTCACAAAAAAGGGACCTTTATCTTCCATTATAAGAAAATGTTGCTCCTTCCATCTGAAACTAAGCTCCATCACTTCTATCTTGAATCTTGTGCTACTGCTGCACCGTATTAAGCTTTGATTTAAAACTATAGATGTTTAAATTCGGCATATGTGTATATGTGTTAAGCTGGCAAGAAAAAAAATTCTTGCTTGGATCTGAGCCCGGTTGGGAGGCAAATCATCTCCTAAAGACTGGAGTATTGTTTGTGGTTTTTTGTTCATTGTATTTCTAAGATTACTTGTCATCGTATCAAAATTCATCCATAGGGTGGAATTATAGCAGAAATAGTGATGATGGGTCAGAATTGACTGCGCGTGTATCTTCTTTACAGATTAATTATTGGAGCGAGAAGCCAGACTTTTTGAGGCACAAGTATTTGCAAGGGGTCCATACTTGAAAGAATTATCAGGTGGGTGGTTTATAGCTTACACCGAAGGATGTCTTGAATAGTGAATACATGAAAAGAAATTGTTGAATTCACAGATTTTAGAGTTGGGTTGGTTATGAGATTAATAAGGGTTAAATCGATTCTTTCTTATGAATAGAACGAGCTTGAATGCAAAAATAGATTTGTAGAGATTGAGCGTGTTAGCAAAGTTATAATATGTGCACAAATAAGAATTAAACTATGAGGTGGTGAGAGACACAGAAGAAGGAACGTGTTTAAATTTTAATGCTAGAAGCCTTTAGAATAGCTTATGGGGCTTTTGGGTATGACCACGACATGGAACCCAAGGGTTTAATAAGAATAAACATAAGTTAAGAAAAAGCATTACGGAATTACATGGAATGTTAATATAGCTAAGGGAATAAATGATAAAGAAAGATAAGGTGTGATGTTTCTCCATAGAGGAGAAGACCTTAGGAAGCTTAGGGAAGCTTCTGGACATAAGTTTGGTATGGGATACTTGCGGATTTGATGAGATGCATGAAGCATACTCTGTATGAAGTATTTAGTAATAGATCTAGTAAACTTAATTGACAAGTCGTGACCTCATTGTTAAAATGGTTTAGGGATTTAACCCAATTCATAGATAAATAGTGAAATTGCAATGGGGTTGATATGACATTCTAAAAAGGGCTTTCCTAGGGGACGGAAAGTTAGGCTTCTATGATATATCTAGAGATGTTTTACATAGATGACAGTGTAATCATGCTTGCATAATGTTAGCATGTACTGGTTGAAATTCAATATAAGGATCTGGTAGTACATGTATATGACTATGTATGTGAATTGTTCTCTGTGATATCATTATTATATGTTGTCTTTATTATATTGCATAGTGGAAATGCATGTGAAATGTGATATGGATAGTTGAATCATGGTGATGAGTATGGTTTAAACTTTGACGTGTGGGCCATGTGATAAGATATGGATTGATATATGAGTGCGTATGCTTCGGGGCCAGAGTCCATTTGCGGTGGCTTGGACTCACGGTTGTTCTTGTTATTGTTCTTGACATTGGGCATTGTCGCCCCGGCGAGGGTACTTCGTCGCCTTATATGGCCTAAAAGAGATCCCCTAGCGCTAGACGCAGGCTAGGAAGGTGTCTACACATGAGACTTACCCCGCCCGTATTTGCTACAGGGCCTGATCAGCCTGGGTGGCCGTAGGAACTGGAGTTGCACTACATACTTATGGATACCTCATGGTTATTTTATAGTTTCACATGGTTTATGGTTGTCTCATGAATTGTATGGGTATAGCATGTGTATTTTCAATGAATTGGATGGCTTGGTGATGTTCACGTATTTCACATGATGTGGGTTCTTATCATATTTATTCATATTATTATATGCTAATATTGCATTACTGGATAACGTAGAGGGATTCTCAGTGATTCTGGTGATTGTTACATCACACATATGTCTTGCTGATTATGCCAGTATATCCTAAATGCTTCGAACCCCCACTTAGTCCTTATGACTAATCCCACGTGTGTGTCGAGAGATGGAATGGAGCTAAAGAGCTAAGATCTCGTGAGCCTTTGAGCAAGGCTTTGTGGCTACTGGATAAACTTGATATTGTGGATTCTTAGCACGTGAACCATTTTGGATTGCATAGATTTAGATATTATATAAATGAGGGTTGTGCTCAACGTGTAATTGAATGTATTGAGATTAAAGATTCAATCCTTTACCTTGAGTTTTATGAGAACGTTGTTGCATTGACGTAACATAATTCATGCATACCAACTTATGAATATTAATGCGTGTCTTTAATGGGATCCCTGTAATTGATTTGGGAGTCCATGTGATTTTTCTTCAGGAACGAGGTGTGCTTTCCATTTCGAACATCCTCTCAGTGCGTTATATAGTCCTTGATGCCTTTCATTAGTTGGCTAGATTCTTTAACAGTCTTGAAAGGAGGAAGTGGTTTTGGCTCCCCTCTGGAATAAGAACTTTACCCGTAGCCCCCCTTTTGCCACAATTTGATTCCTTGCACAGGCATCCACAATTTATCACCTAGTCTCCACTTATATTGCATGATCGGTATTCCATCCCTCACCCAAAACTTGAACTGAAGTGGCTTTGTGTGTCCTGCCAACTGATCCTTACACATCTAATAAGTATCTCTCGACAAATGATTTCCAATCTGCAACCTCATCCATCAAGAAAGCCATTGGGTTGGGGTCAATGTAGCTCTCAAACACATCCATTAGTTCAGGGAGACTAGTCACGTTTTCTCTCTTGAGATTGGTAGAGAAACTTCCAAAGCATGCATCTATATCATCATGTGTATGCCCAACCATCATGAACCCCACCTTCACAATCTTGAATACTCCTACTGTTGTCAAGTATGACATTGCCTCAAACATCCATCTATTCTTGTTTTCTTTCCAACAATTGTTCAATTGGACATATAACTCCTCTGGCAGTTGTTTCTCAAGTATGGGGAAGTCATCCCAAGTCCTCCTTGTTTCTTTCGACACCTTGGATGTGAGCTCTTTTATCTGCATTTGGTAACAAAGCGGTTGATCATCCATCAAAGCCTCAAAAATGGGGGTCGAAGGAGAATACCTCCTCCCTTCTATCGATCCTCTCTCTAGTATTCTCAAGCACTTGAAAATAGAACTCTCATGGAAATTCGGATCATCCCTCCATAGATCAAGCACAAAATAACCATAGGTGCCAGTTCCATGCCCACGTGTGAAGACACCCGCCAAGCTTACTTTTATCTAAAAAACATTTTGAGAATGCTTGGGCAAGGGATCTAGCTTTGGCAAGAAAGTCTTGTGTTGGTCCATCTTATCATGAATTATACACAAAAATATGTCAGGCTGCATCTGGGAAAATGTTCTCCACTGCCAATACAGCTGTCTACATGATATTTGGTCTGATTGGTGATCTGCAAATTGCTCCCTAATTGCCATCATTTCTTTTTCTATTGCAGTTGATGCAAGTGTATCCTTCAGTTGAATGCAAGTGTTGCACTTTGAGAATGGTATTTGTTGCAAGACCCAGCACGTCTGAGAAGTGAGTTTTCCATAACTTGCTGAAAGATGATTGATAAAGAGGCCGACCTCTGGTAGTTTTTAGAATGGAGTTGACTTCTTTAAGGCACTCTTTCTGGATGTAATGTTGTGGCAACACTCTTTGGACCACTCATATACCGTGCTCGTTCACCTTCGACTTATAAGACATAGATTGGGGCATGTATCTCACAAAGCTCTCGAAGACAGCAATGGCCCTCAAAGTGTTTGCTCTAGGTTTTAACATCAGTGCATTGCCATGCTGGAACAACCTGTGCCCTTTTCTGACATGCTCCCAGTATCTGTAAAATGATGTCTTGCTCAGGCCAAGAATCCATCTTACCGCTCTCATACATACCTTCAGACCCCTCAATTGATAAAGTAATATTCTTGTTTCTTCATCATAGCAGGAATTTCTATACAAGAAGTAGATGAAATTAATCCCGTCTTTCTGAAGCTGCCAATGTATTGGGACCTTATTTCAACGTGGTCATCCACATTATACTGAACTATGCAATCTAGATTGCAACACTCTTGTCCCCTAACTGCTTCTAGGTTTTCTTTGGTTTCTGCCATACTTCCCATCCTTTGTAAATATCTCTCACTTCTAGCCCTTTTGGGCACCTTTGGGGCCCTTACACGTAGCACCTCTTCCTTGTAATCAAAGGATGCTCATCCACCACCAAGTCTTCCACATGGCCTGGGTTGGGCCTCGGGGTATCTACTTGAGATGCCTTCTGGTTCTGACTATTCTTGTGTGTAATTTTTTCTAATTGGCCATCTTAGCTGAGTTTAATACTCGATCAACCCATAGCATACAATGCAGTCACCTGAGCTCCCTTGGGACATGATCATATCAACCTGGATAAGAAGCTTTCCAATGCTAACACCCAGATGATCATCTCCAAGCCTTTGATCATTCACACTATCAGATGGATCCACTACAGTTATTATGCCCTCTGCGAAGATCGTCCTGCTGCATCGGTGCAACAATAAGCAATCCATATTCCTCCATTGGAGCCTAGGGCAATATTTCACGTTTGGCTTGCTTGACTCAATTTTGCTTTCAGATGCGCCCTAAATGAAAGAAGACATGTTCCATATAACCATTAACACTATAAAACAATAAACATTTAACCATATAACCATATAACATTAACCATATAACCATAAACATTAACTATATAACCATAAACATTAACCATATAACAATTAACACCATAAAACAATAAACATATAACCATATAACCATTATAGAACCATATAACCATATAGAACAATCACAACCATTATAAAACCATATCACCATAAACATACCATCTAAATATTAAAACCATCTTAACATTAAAAAACTATATGACCATTAATAAACCATCTAATCATTGAAACCATAACACATTCTTGTGGCCACGTGTCGATCCCTCAACGACTGCTGACGTGGCTTACAGTCAACCTGCTGGCCATGGCATGCATGACATGGCCTGTACGCGCCAGACACTCATTCATTTACTTTATCTCCCAAATCGAGAGGGCAGCCAGAAATAACTGCACTCTTCCCTTCCTCTGTTCTTCATCCTCCTTAGTTCTTCCTCTGTTTTTTCTCTGCTGCATTTCTGCAAGGCGATCGGCCAATGAACTCAGGAGTCGACGAATTCTTATGAAAGTGGCTTGGTCAGCGGATTGTGATGCATCCAACGCCCAGATTTTTCCATTTTTTAATTGAAGGCATCTCTGTGGTTTTTTGTTATCATTTACTCATAACTCTCAATAGGGAAAAGGAACTAAAAGTGCCGACTAGGAATCCTCCAAAAATAGATGAAAGAAGGAAAAAAATGTACAGCAAGCATTTTCACAAAAGAAACAACTATGAATTTTTCATTGGGTTGATATGTGAAGATGTTAGGTAATTTAGAGCATTGCACATAACTTTCTAACATATAATACATCCTTCCTTGCAGGAATAGCGCCATTGCTGCATTTCATCTATACTAGCCAGACTCAATAATGCAGTGTACACCCTGCATTCTCGAGTTGAGAATGCCTCACCCAGCCAGCACCAGTCTACTCCGCCTCGCGAGTCGAGAATACCCAGCCAGCATAGTCTACTCCCCCCACTCTCGACTCGCGAGTCGAGAATGCCTTACCCAGCCAGGACTATAGTCTTCTCCCCCCATTCTCGACTTGCGAGTCGAGAATTCCTCACCTAGCAAGCAGCACTGTATTCCTTGTATTCTCGACTAGCGAGTTGAGAATCCTTCATCCAGCACGAACGCTCTACTCCTTGATTCTTGACTCTCGAGTCGAGAATGCTTCACTCAGCAAACAACTGCACCATTCCCTGCATTCTTGACTCCACCAAAGAAGCAACAACACCTCCAACACATCATTCTTTATAACGCCTGAAGTGGTCAAGTACATAATCAAACAGATGATCGAGAATGCGGCCATTCAGACTGGATCCTTCTACTTCAGGGCTTTCGAGGATGGGGGCTCAGTCTCGGTGGTCGTATACTAGATACCCGAGTCCTCCTACATCCTCCCTTGACCTGCCCAAGCTCAAAGCATTCTCCACTGCAAAGGGGAGGGGCTTAGACTGGGTGGAGGCCTCTGGGACTACCGACAGGAGAATGCATTTGGCCTCTATAGAGGACTAGGGTGTTTCGAAAAGGCCCTCGAGTCCAACATAGCAATGCATACTATTTATCCCACATCCTCCCTTGACCTGCCCAAGCTCAAGTGCATTCTCCACTCTCGAGTCGCATGTGCCTCTACCCAGTCAAAGCCACTCTCCTTTGAAGCATCTTCTTCGAATATTGCAAAGGGGAGGGGCTCAGACTGGGTGGAGGCCTCTGCGACTAAAGACTCGAGAATGCATCCGAACTCTGTCAACTACCAAAACTATGCAGTTGTTCGCGAGTCAAACATCTTCAAACTACCTATGCCAAAGTACTAAAACATGCAGATGTTCGCGAGTCACTTCGATTGGTTGTTCTCTTGCTCAACATCTCTCAACCCAGAGAGTTTCTCGACGCTGAAATATGCTTAACAAGGAAACAACCAATCGAGCAAGCTTTCGAGCAGTTCCACATTCTAATCAAGTGTGTAGGTCTAGTAGGATCTAATAAACAAGCATCCAAATAAAATAGTGAAAAGCACTTATCTCTTCTCGCAAATATTCTTTGGGCTATTCTATCACAGATCCCGCAGCCTCTCCGAGGGCCTTTGCTTCTTCTGTCAGTTGCATCAACAAGGCATCTCCATCAACAACTTATGTTAAAGTGGTCCTTGTGTATCCCTTCTCATTGCGCTGCAATGAAGAATGCACGTGTCCTCTAGCTCATCTCCCGCTGCTACTTTGGCCCCATTGATATCGATCAAATCATCTAGACTCAACAAAACCCTCAGTTAGATGGAGCTATAGATTAAAGTAAAGTTAAGAGCTTACAACGTCGTGGCGCCATGACGATAAGTCGAGAGGAATCTCTCTGTGCCTCCGGCTGCTAAGACCCGATACATTCCTTTGTGCCCGATACATTCCATGCCTCGAAATGTAAAAGTTCGAATTAGTGTTTGGGCGGGCTAAAGAAGGTCGTGTTGTACCCTTACCCCGCCTTTTTGCCTTCAATGAAATTTCAAATTTAAGAATGCACTGAAATTTCAAATTTAAGAATGCGAGTCGAGAAAGCCCCCGCACCCCTCTGTTTTTGTCTTTCCATAGACTTTCTCGACTCGGGAGTCGAGAATACCAACAACTATTATGTTACTGCTATTCCTGGGCTTCCTTGTACTTGGGAACTTTCTCGACCCACGAGTCGAGAAAGCCCCCTGCCCCCCCTGTTAGATCTTTAAAATAACTGATCTAACATAGTTCTATTTATTTATTGCATCCCATATCTTGACCGAATCATACACGCCTGGCAATGGTGGAAGGCATTGGGTTGTCCTTAGTGGCCTAAAGGAAACAGGGCTCCCTTAGACAAGTGGAAGGCCTTCGAGAAATTGTGCAGATATGTTCTTCTGGAAGGCCACGAGGATGATGATGGGGATGATGAAGATGAGAAAAAGAAGAAAACTACAAGAAAGGGCAGGGAATACCTATCAGACTAGTATGACCTCATTCTATACGGTGAGGCTATCTGGAAAAAATGGACAGAGATCTGGACCCTTTGGACAATTGGACAAAAGGTAAGCTTAAGGACAGCAATAGAGAACTACCCACAAGGCCAGACCCAAAGTTGTTTGACAAGCAATTCATGAAAAGGATACAGGGCCTAACGGATAAAGAAATGTTTGATCTACAGGGCAAAATCCTAGATGGGATTATCCTGCTAAGGAAGACTAGGAGTTCAAAAATGCAAGATGCAAAGGATTACGCGACGGTCCTGAAGAGATGACGTGCATTGGAAGAAGGCATCAGGAATTCTGCAATGTTACATCCAACGCATGCAATGATTTTGATTATTATAAGGAGAAGATCGCGCTGATGAGGATGACATGAAGAAATTGAACTGGCTATGCCAACCCTACATCAATACGAAGCTTAAGCGGCGTCAAAACTGCCCCCTTTCCTAAACGTGCTATGGCCCTTCTGAAGTAGAAGCTTGGATTCGGGGTGGTGCCATTTAAGACTGATGATAGCTCCCCTCCCTACTTGGTAACCTTGAGTCACAAGGGATTTGGTGGTCTGGAACTAGCAGCTGGGCATGTGGCCCTGTTTGCCATGAATATGATAGAAGACCCCACTTTATTTTATGAAAAAACTGATATTGAGCAGTGGTATAAGATGTGTCTGGATACTTTTCGTTTCCCGATCTTCTGCATGCCAGGTAATCAGACAACTGATGTCTCACAGTGGGCAATAAATATTAATTTCAACAATAGAGTCTTGCATTCTATATATGAGCTGGAACATGAGTGTAGAGTTGGCATGTCAAAGGCACCAAGTTTTGCCAACATAATTCTGGTTCTGATCAAGGTCAAATGCAAACTTGGACAAGTGGTGGTCAAGCGGATAAGTTCATGATTTCTCGGGAAAATATGGAACCCTGGAAGGGCGGCAGGTTTATGGAGGATGTGTCATCACTTGACAAAGTGAGCACTGATGGTGCTACGGGTCCAATACGTAAGATTCCTATCCGGCAGAGAGTTATCAAGTACTTCATTACAAGTTTGGTCAAGGGAGATCAGATAGTATGCGAGTGGTACATAAATGGCCTGTTCTCTCAAGGGGCTATACTCTATGGAATGAAACCAATATCTGTGGGTTGGGAACAAGGATCTGGTTGAGACCATTACGTCATACCTGGATTTGCTTCATTACGATTTTCAAGACAAAAAGGCTGGTGGAAACGGTCAGGACGAAGATGATGGAGATAGAGACACGAGAGACAGTCAAGGTGCACCTCCACCTATCGAGGGGCTGGACGAACTCACGGCAGAACAAATAATATATAATCTTTGGCTGAGGTCAGTTTACTTTTCTTTCGGGGGATTTCTCGACTCGCGAGTCGAGAAACCCCCCAAGCCTGAACACTTTTCGATTTCTAGCATGAATCCTTTCTCAACTCGCGAGTCGAGAAAACCACCCTAGTAGTACATTACTAACTGATGGCCATCACGATTTCAGGGACATTGAATGAAATCAATCAGCATCATTATCACAATCACAGGGATCTGTTGGCGACTCAATTGCACAAGAGGACACTGCATCCAAAAAAGGCAGTCCAGTACAAGACACTGAGACCATGGAGATAGGACCTGAAAGAATCAAGATCTCGGCTCTGGATCCCAATCAAGAAATCTGGTCAGAGCCAAACTCGAAATGGGATCCAGATGGCCCCACCAAATTTGTAATTTTTGACGTGATTGGAGTCTTGGCTGCAATGTACCAAGATGGTCATGTCCCTGAGCTTAACACCTCACAGAAGCCGACAAAGACAACAAATAAGATCGTCTATCCTCGGCCTCAAGCAAAAGATGTTATTGAATGATGTTGGACCAGGGATTCAAAGTGACCATATGGTCTTGTATGGCAAAGAAAAATATTGTCAATGTCCTTGGTGTACTCGGCTTGCCCGTTTTGAAGTTCAAGTTTGTTTGGGGCACCGAAAAGGTCGAGCATGTGTCAGATCTCGACTGGCCATCACAAAGGGGAAGCCCATTATGGTGAAAAAGATGGAAAGAGTTTATGAAGCTTAGCAGGATTTCAACAAACACAACACGATGATCATAGATGACAGCGTCTACAAATGTTATCATTACTCGGATAATACCATTATTGCAAAAAGTTATCTACTAGAAGATTATGAGACGGATAAGTGGTCGTCTTATAATCTCGTTCTGGTGTTGGCTGAGTCACTGTTTTCCATTCTGGTGGCCGATGTAATAAGGAACTATCCAAAGCTCAAGCAGGTTGTTCCAGAGAGCTATGGACGTGAAATGTTATAGTGATCAAGGTCAATGAACTCTGATTTGCGATAGCAAAATTCTGCAAAGTTAAAAATTGTATTATATTCTGTAATGAAAATACTAGTACATTGACTTCTTGGGGCCTTTCTTGACTTGCGCGTCGAGAAAGGCACTGCATGCATTTATGTGTGATTGGATGCACCTATATGGAATGAATGCTCTCCAATCTATTTTTAGTTCTGCACCTTTTTCTTCGTTACTCGTGACTAATGGCACTGTAATTGTTAATCATGGACTATCTCTGTTCTAGGTGGCAGAGGACATGGCACAGATCCCCCTCAGGCTACACTGTTACCAGGGCTTTGGGATAAGCTTACTCATGATTGCAGGCACTATGGGACCTCAAGGGATGAGGAAGAGAGGAAGAAGATTTTAAAACTCCAGAAAGCTCAAAGGATCATGCAGGCATTCAATGACATCCACGGAGGTTGGGGATTGGTGAAAAGATGCGAGACGAGGGTGGAGAAATTGGTTGGATAGGCCAGCGTGTGGCTCACGAGGCACCTCCTCGTGAGGCTTTCACGTTCTTCAGGTTGCCCCCAGAGCTTATAGAAGGCAAGAACAAGCTTATAGAAGGACCTTCCATGATGATGTAACTGTAGTGATAGCAAGACCGCCCTGGTCTCTTTGTCCGATGTAAAATACATTATAACTATCTCATTTATCAATCAAAATTCTTTTCGGAATAACTTTGTTTTAAATGTGTAATGAAATTCCTTTGTTTGAATTGTATTCTTAATGTTTTCGACTCGCGATCCGAGAAAATAGAGAAAGATATAAGATGTTTGGACCACCCTAGCACAAAATACTCAAATTTTAGATAGTTATAGAGGCCGAAAAGTTTTCGCACGTCCTTTTCGTGTAAAATAACAAGGTTCCAAATAAAAATGGGAATCACATGTGACCCACTTTAATTAAATGCGACTTTTATATAATTTTAGGAAATTGAACGAGTTTTTATGACATGTAGGACTTGGACATTTCTGACGATTCCATTCTCTAGAATGATAGAATGAGAAGAATGTGAAGAGAATCTAACATCGGATTCAAATATTCAATTATATCACAATTATGTAGGCATACCATTTATCGTGCAGTTCTCATATTGATAAGGAATTCACGTTGCTAAGACAGAAAGAGCCTTCTCATTTTGCCTTCTCATGTTACTTTTTATGGTACTTTGTTATACACGAAGAAATTGCAAAACTATTTGGGACTATGTGCTTCTTCATGCAAAACATGTGGATGTTGAGTAGCAGTCGTGGGAAGATAATGTATTCAAAGTTATGTTGCAGTGTTGAAGTCCGAGAAAGACTAATAAATTTGGAACACATGTATCTACATGATTTGGCATACATCAGGTTTCCATATTTCCATAATCATTTACGTTTGGCTACTTCATTTGAGAGGTTGAAAATGCAAAAGATGAGAATCTCCTTCATTTGAGAGGTTGAGAATGCAAAAGATGAGAATCTCCTGTAAAGGGAATAGCGGATGTCATGGAAGCGGATAAATAAGCTGTTTTTCTTTCTGGATTTAGAGATATATCCACAGTTTGCTTCTAAATGCATGATGAATTTAGTACAATGTTCTCAATTATTTAGCACATTCCTATTGTTTGCCATGATAGTGTAGCGACAGTAGTTCTGTCACTTAGAAATCCATAACGATGATGCAAAAATAGCACTTGATTGTATATTGGTGGCCAAAGTTATTTTTGCAGACCATTTATCATGCACTGCTTATGTTGCTTAGACATAAATAGCCTTTCCATGGTACTTCTCATGGTCTTTTGTTCTTCATGAAGCGCCTACAAAAGTTGACTTTTGCAATATTGTTTAGAACTATGTGCTTCATCAATGCAAGAAATGGGTGTTTGTTGAGTGTAGTGCTGGAAGATGATGGATTCAAAAGATATGTTGCTCTCATATTCAAGTGTGAGAAATACTATTGAAACTGAAACGTAGATATTTATATAATTTGGCATACATCAGGTTTTCATAATCACTTACATTTGGCTACTTTATTTCAGAGGTTGTCAATGCACAAGAAGCAGTTGATGGCGGATGTCATTGGGAGACTATTTTTCTTTTGGTGAATAAATATATGATTTCATGTACCAAATTGTATTATATGCACAATTGGCTTCTTACTTTGTTCATCAATGTTCTTAATTATCTACCATGATAGTCTGGCAAGTGTAGTTCTGCCACCTAGAAATGCAGAGCAATGACGCAAGAACGGGATTATATATTGGTGGCCATTTGGGTCTTCAAGGCACAAAAACCACGATCGCACAGATAAGCTGGCCTCTGTCCCATCCGTCTTAACAAAATGCCAACTAACACTTAGTGTCTGCAAGCTTATTATATTAACCCCGTCATTGACGTGTGACACTATGATGGCATAAAAGCATTAGTTCTATGATGGCATAAAAGCATTAGTTATTGGCCTTGGATTCCAAAGGTATATATTCGCCAAAGAATACGACATGGAAACCCAGTCGTTCATTCCGTCCCTAGAATGGAAGTCGGCCCTACTCATTCCGCTAAACAGGTAAAAAGTTTAGGTATCAGGTAAATTTCGGTTTCTGGATTTGCTGTTGAAAACGGCTGTTGTAGAGATATGACACCGAATTTCATGCTAAAATTTCACGAATTTGCTTCAAGAAATTTCACCGAGACATAATTGCGGAGATGGTTTATCGCAGGGGTTTTATACCTATTGATGTGCTCACGATCAGGTTCTTGATGACCGGTTGAAGCTGTAACAGAGAATAGGTCGACCTGATTATGAATCCCTGATATTGGTACAAGCTATGTGGCCTCATAGAAATGCACCACCAGAAGAAAGCTGGACCCGTTTGTTATATTGCACTATTCTTATTGTTTTTTTAGGTTCATTGGATCTTGGCATATTCCTAGAAATATGCCAGATCTAGGGTCCACAAATATACACCTCACACTCCCGTATACTTGAACGCTCCCCTACGCATGTATATACGTATAAATATGAAAGAGAATGCTAAATACGGGGCCACGAAGCATTGCAAAGGAAAAAAATGGTCTCTGCAATCGCAAGCGTTCATTCGCTTCTGAACAGCATACAAAGGCATGTGGACAATATCGGATTCTGCAAGCAGAGCCCAGGACGGCAAAATCTTCACGGCAAGCAGAGCCCAACATGCCAGTGAATGTTTGCTGCAGAATCTACAGCAGCGGTTGTACTACTGTTGCTGTTTCCTTCCACCGTTTCCTTCTGAACAGAGTCCTCAGCCATGATGCCAATTCCTTCACGCACACTGTCCGCCTGCTTCAATCGGCCAGAAGTTGTTTGCACCAGAGCAAGTCTGTACAGTCTGCAGGAGAGCAAACTTTGCGAAGCAAGTCCGTCCAAATTCGTCCCCTGACCTAGAAAGGAAGGCACGCCCATTTCTAATTGCAAACCACTAACAAGTAAAACAAAAAATTCAAACCCCCTTTTCTCGCTCCACCATTGCCAAAATCATACTCAAGAGATAATTTGGCAACCTTATTGGATATGGAAGGCGAGGTTTCCATGTTTTGGAGTGGGTAGCATGCCCTTGATGGTTTTATTTTTTAGTTTTTTTTTTTTTTTTTTTTTTTTTTTTGAGGGCAAGGTGTTTTTTATATTGCATTTATATGAAAAACATAAGTTCCTTTGCTTATAACAGCAAAGTATATCAGAAAAATTAGAGCTTCCGGATCTGCTATGATAGCTCGATCCTTATAACCTTATACCAAAACTTGAGATAAAAAAGGAGTTAATAAACCCGATATGTAAGTGACTACTATGAGAACTGTAAATATCCGAAATTTTTCCTGTAGCCTTTGTTTTGCATAGCTTTCCAGCAAGCTTACTAAGCCACGTCCAACACATCCTGCAGTGTGAAATCCGGGATGTCTTCTTTGCCAAACATCCCCAGCATTATATCCAAATCCTCTGGTGTGTAGTTGGTGAAGTCAAGTAGAAGCAGGACATGTGCCTGTCTTTTCTGCTGCCATTTGTGGAACAAATTCTCAAAGTAAGGTTTGAGATTATTAAATCTCCATACCTCCTTGTTCTTCAGCACCCTCCTTATAGCCTTAGCATGAACCATTTCTCTTCTTAGCTGCTTGAAGGTACTTTCCTGCTCAAACTTGGAGAGTTGGGAAAATTCCTCATCTTCATACTCAGCAACTCCCATCATTCTTTCTCCACTACCTGTACTATTGAGTCTCTTCATTTCTCCTGCGTAATACATCATCAAGTACATTAAGATTAGTAAGATAGAATTTAAAATATCCATGGAATGTACCGAATTTGTCCCATTCTTTGTCATAACTCTTTTCTTTTGCCAATTTATGTGCCACAACTGAATCTGTTATTAGGTGAATGAACTCCTTCTTAATCCAGAACAAAGATGGATTCTTGTTTCCCAATTGAACCCTGTTCCTATGTTTCCAGAGAATCCAACAACCTATAGTTCTAGTAGTATTCAGAATTTTAGTGTTGGCATTCATAAATGAAAGAAAGTTATTTTCTGTTATAGACCCCAGATTTATCTGTGCTGCCCAGCTCCAGAACTCAGCAATTTTCTGACATGTGAATACATGATTTGAACTTTCTCTCTGACCACAATCCATTGGACATAGGGAGGAGGCTGAGTTATCATATTTTGCCCTTTTATCATTTGTTGGTAAACTCTGGTGAAGCATTAACCATCTGAAGGTTTTTATCTTGTTTGCAGTATACATTTTCCAACTTTTAGCATTGATCTTAGCCAAAGTCTTCTCATCACAATGCCACATAGAATTTGCTTTAGATGCTTTGTAGACTATGATTGATCTGTAAATCTCTTTGACCGAGTATATCTCTTTTCCATTTAAAGTCCATTGATTTGAATTTGTACTAAACTCATCTATTGAGGCAACCTTCTGCATGATCTTTTTAAAAATATTCTTATCCACCTGTAATCCCTTAGTAACCACTGCCACCTCTTCCCAAGTTTTCCATCTATTTCCAACTCTTAAGTCTTCGAACTTTCTGATACCAGCATTATGCCATTCATATATTTCTGAGGATGTTTAAAGGCCAAGCAACCTTCCTCTTCTGTAGTAAATCTGGGTGCCAGAAGATATTAATTTCCTGACAATTAGCATCTATAATAGGAGGTTTGTAACAAAGACTTGCCTCATTCCACGCTTCCAAGATTCTTTTCATGGTGGTTTAATCTTAAAAAAGGCAGAGTCAGGTAGCTGATGTTTAATTGTAGGACTGCCAAATATTTGGAATTTCTCAATCCAAAATTTAATTAACCTTAGTGCAGGTGATGGTTTTGGACAGTAGATGGCCCTCCACACTAACTTTGCAGCCAAAGCCTGTGCCTGAAGAAATAGATCTTTGCATCCTAGACCACCATTCTTTTTGTCCTTAATTAGATCTGACCAGACCACTTTATGATTCCCCTGCCAAATGAAGCTGACTCTATTTTGTTGTATGAAGCCTTATCTCCAATGATTGCTGAGGAGAAATATATATGTGTACTGCTGATAACCGCATTTGCAATTTCTACTCTGCCAGCTAGGGATAGAGTGGTAGGATATTTATTAAGCTTTTGCTTAATTCTAGTAACAATTGGTTCCCATACTCCAGGTAGATTTTTATTTAAAGCCAAAGGAATACCTAATATAGTAATAGAAGCATTTCTGTCCAGAACCTTAATATCCTGTAAACTCTGCTCCATGGTGTCCAATATGGTTGCACTTTTTTTCCTGTTTAGCTTAACTCCTGAAACCTTACCAAAATTCTCAATTGCCTTGAAAAAGTTCTTCAAGCTCTCATCTCCATGTTTGAGAAAGACAAATGTGTCATCAGCATACTGCATAATGGTGAATGGTTCATGCTCCTCAGGCATCTCCAAAGTTTTAATTCTACCTTGCTTTTGAAGGTTTGTAGCCATTCTGGTGACAATTTCAGCAACAATTAAAAAAAGGTAAGGGGCTAATGGACACCCTTGTCTAACTCCACGTCTACATTGGAATTGTTTAGTTGGATTCCCATTAATTATTAATGCTGAAGAAGCTGTACAATTGAAACTCCAGATCTTCTGATAGACCTCATCCTGGAATCCTAGATGCTTCATGGCTCTTTCTAAGAACTGCCAATTTATTGTATCATAAGCTCTTTGAAAATCCAATTTGAGTAACATGCACTTCTGGTCAGACATCTCATTCCAATGCAAACCCTCTGATGCTCCAATGTAATTCTCCAAAATATTTCTCTGCTGCAAGAAAGCTGTTTGGCAGGGGCTAATGAGTTTATGTAAGGTAGGCTTCAATCTGTTTGCAAAGATTTTGGCTAAAATTTTGTAGGTTGCATTTGTTAGAGAAATTGGTCTCCAGTCACCAATCTGCAATGGGTTATTTACCTTTGGAATTAAAGTAATATGACCAGTATTAATAGCAGGGTTCAAACTTTTAGCCTTCCAGGCACCTTGCAAGAAGTTAATCAAGTCATCCTTGAAAATATCCCAAAACTCCTCATAAAACTACGGTTGGAATCCATCGGTCGGGCTTTTCCTTTTTTGCCATAGATCTAATTGTTTCCAATATTTCCTTTTCATCGGCATTTTCGGCAATTCATCATCGACTTACTTGTGGATCTCTTTGGAATGTCTTGGAAGAATTTTTCAATCTCCTCTTCTTGTACCTTAACTTCTTGAAGATTTTCTTTGTATTCATTGTGGAAAAAGTCTTCAATTTCTTGCTGTTTTTCTATCAAACTCCCTGTACAAGTTTTAATCTGAACAATTCCATTATTGACCAATCTGCTTTTGGCGGGTCCTAAAAAAAAGGCTGAATTCCCTTTATCCATCTCATTAATGTATTTGCTTCTACTTTTATTTATTAGAGACTTAGCCTCATTTTCTTCAACCAATTTGACTTTTCTTTCCGGATCCTCCTCTTGTATTTTGTAACATATGATTATCCTTGTCTAGAAATAGTTTACCTCGATATCCTTCATTTGAGCATATAATTCTGTTTTTCCTTTCTCTTCTTCAATGCCCAGTTTTTTCCTCACCTTTTTATCAAATTTTGATTGTTCTCATTTTTACTGGGAATGCCTTCATAGATTACATTACTGTGCGGGGCTTAGGGTTGCAAAGAAAGCTTTAAATTCTTCAATGAAGCATTTTTTATTAAGTAACCCAATATTGAACTTGAATGGAATATTTGTACCCCCTTTATTTGCTTGAACTCGATCTTATAGAATCTATGGAAAATGACCAGATATAGAGTTGCTAATGTCTCCAGTTATCATGACATCATCCCATGTGTTAAGAGTCCTATTACATATATAGAATCTATCCAAAAGGCAAAAAATCCTTTCCTCATTCTTTCTCTGGCAAGTGAGGAGTGGATGCTTCTTGGCGCTTGGAATGAGTGCTTCTTGATGTAGAAGGATGTGTAGGGAGAGAATTCAGGCCCAACATGGGCAATTTGATGAGAATTTCGGGGTCAGGGGGACAGGATCAGTGCATAGGGGGCGGGGAAAGGATGGCGTAAGCACAGGAAAAGGTTAATTTGGGACAGGAACAGGTTTTTGGGAACAGGAAAAAGGAAGGGACAATGAAGGGCGATCGTCTATGAACCAGGGAATCATGCCTATCTAAAAACTTTTGACATCGGCCAGGAATTTATGAGCTTGTTTCAGAATTCGTCAGATCACATCAAAACAAGATCATTGCAATTCTAAAATTTTTGAACGGAAAAACTGAAACAACCCAGAATCTTGACTATTTCGTTTGTGGAGACTGGTTGATCCCAACAATGGCGGAAAGAAGAACTCGAACCCAAACCATACATTGAGATGCAGTCTCAACTTGTTGGACCAATTCTGGAACAAATTAATGAAGAGCAAAGGAGGATTCTGGAGAAACAAGAAAGGAGAACAATTCATGAGTTCAGAGGTATTCCTAACTTGAAAAATCATCAGTTTATTCCCTCTAGACTTAAAGAACTAGAATCCAGAGCTATTATTGGTTGCATCCGTCATGAGGGAGTAAAACTAAGCTACCTTAGAGCAGAAATGATGAAAATGGATAAAAAGGTAGAAATTTTCGGAATGTATTGGCTGCAATTCCCATTCTTTGTGGTAGGATGTGGAGGTCCAAATACAGTCCAATATCTGCTAAAACAGGGTACTATTTACAGAGCCAATACACAATTCTATTTCCAGAAATGGAATCCTAAATTCGATCCCAAAGATCTAAAACAAGCTGTACCATGACTTCTTGCACTATGCTTGAGGCCTAAATCCTATGTATTGGCATGAAGATATCTTTAAAAATTGTTTTTGGGAATAGGAGAATACATAGGTTGGGAAGGTGTTCGAGAAAAGAGCTCCAAAAGTATGGATTCAAATTGATATTCTAAAAGAAATACCAAGCCAAATTCAGTATCAAGATTTCTTTGGAGAACACAAGAGTTTATCTCTGAATTGGCAGGGTCTCCCTTCACCATGTAATGTTTGTGGCCTCGAGACTACATGGTGGAGGTGTTCTCATGGCAAATGGATGAAGCATAATGCTGATCATGAGGTACCTAAAACGGAGACATTCCTCGGTATGATTATGATGACTCAAAAAACAAATGCACAGGTTGCGGTTACCAATTCTGAGAAAAAAGAAATGGAAGTGCTAATAAAAGGCTCAAGTAAACAAAAAGAAAAGGAAAAGAGAGAAAACAAAGGGGAGGACTTTATGACTTTGAATCGTTGAGAAAGGAATGGAAGAAAAAGGAAGAACATAGCGAGAATGAATGGACGGATAAAAATTACAGTTAATGCTAGTGGCGGGGAGTTGAGAATTCCAAAGGAACCTATAAGTCCTAAGGGCCGGTGTTGGAATTATCTTTTGTCCCCTATAAGTCCCAAGAATGTAAAGGGAAGAAAATTATAGATGATAATCGCGGGTCCTCATAATTCTTCCAATTCTCTAATGGATACATCTATAAATGATGAATGGGGGTTTAGGATATTATTCTTTGAAAAGATTAATGGAAAAATTGTTCATAAAGGAGAGGCTTCAAAGCGGCGGTATTTGGGGAGGATAGTCGGGTAAGCGGATGTGTGACATATTGTTGGAGTTGATGGAGAAAGCTGAGCATGTGGTAAATGGAAGAACTAAGGAATGTGAAGAGTTTCAAATGGAGGAAAATACTGACTTTGTGCCAGAAACACAAGAGAACTCTATAGACAAAGAAATAAACCTGGAAAATGAGAAAACCAAGATTCAGAAAGTATCTAATATTGAAGAACATACTGATGTGGTGGCAGAAACATAAGAGGGAATAGTTGAAGACACAATTGAACATAAGGCGAAATTCAAGTTCTTCACAAGATCCCCTATGGAGCATACTTCAAATATTGAGCATGGAATTACCTATTATGATGTTGAACCTCAGTTATTGCAAGATCCTATGAGTCCAAATGGCTTGGAAATTGGGGCCAATAGACCAATAAGTCCAAATGGCCTGGGAATTGTTAACAATAGACCAATAAGTCCAAATGGCCTGGGAATTGGTAACAATAGGCCAATAAGTCCAAATGGCCAGGATTTGCAGGGAGGAGTTATACAAGGCCAGGAATTCATGCCTATAAGTCCTTGTACTGACCAAAATGAAGGGGATTTATTTTATACTCCTCACACCACTAAAAATAAAACAAGGAAAGTGCAATTCTCCTCCAATAGTCCAGCCTTGAACCTGAGAGTACAGGAAAGAAAAAGATATCCAGTATGAAGATCATCACGTGGAATATGAGAGGAATATAGGGTCCTCTCAAAAGGAAAAAGCACTTATTGCTCTTAAAAAGAAATGAAATTTGATATTGTGTTGATGCGGGGAACATAGGCTTCCTAAATTTGAGACTTCTAAATTGCATGATTGGATCAAACGGGGAGGAGATTGATCACAGTCATTCTTGATGGTACTAAAGGTGGGATATGTATGGTATGGTGGGGATTTAGATGCCTTAAAAAGTTTACACATCACTTTCGGGGAAGATGGGCGATACTTGTTCTACAAAGTCGGAATGAGATAATTCTTTGTCATAAATGTGTATGCCTCAACGAAACAAATGAGAGAAATGCAATGGAGAGAAATTTTCTGAGTGGATTCAAAGCGAAAACGGAGAATTATCGATGGGGAGTTTTAACAACACATCAGTGTGGGATCAAAAGCTAGGAAAGAAAATAAACATGGCTAGGAAGGAAAGGGAATCTTGGGATGCATTGATGGGGTATTTTTCATATATTCCACCTTCCACATCTAATTATTATTTTTCGCCAAAATTTTATGCCGGATTTGAGGGGCAGTTTTTGTGGACAGCTTATACGGGAGGTTCTTGCCACGTGAAGGGCCAGAACGTTTTTTTGTCTGACCATTGGAGGCATCCAACGGCCCACAGAAATTTTGATCTTTTAGGCTCTATTCCTGCAATTCGAGTAAACAAATACAAATTCGACTCGAAATTTGTTTTCCATCTCAGTTTTGTCGGAGGACAGGTCTGCAGCAACTATGGCAGGGAAAGTTGATCTCAAAAATGTAAGCATCATACTTTGTTATTGTTTTGTGCAACGTAAATTTATGAACAGGATGTGGTAGCGATTTAAGGAGGTTATGCTTGAGGAGGTTATGCTTTTGGGCATAAATGGACATTCTTACACCTTCTGGTTGTGGCATACACAACTTCGAATCAGCTCCATGTTCAACAAGCAAAGAGACGAAGGATCAAATTGAAAAAGGATGCAAAGACCTAGAATTTGTTACGTTTGCTAATGAGCAGAAGAAAGAGATATGCTAATTGATAAGGGACTTCTGACTTTTCACGCAAGGAGAAGCGAAAGAACCTCAAGAAAATTAAGAGGAAGAAAAACATAAAAGAGCTGGCAGAGAAAGTAAGGGCAGATGAGCTTATTAGGCTCCGGGACCCGGAGGAACAAGCTAAGCTTTATCTACAAGAACAAGCTGAAGCAGAAGCCATTGAAATGAAGAAGAAAGAACGGAGGAGCAAGAAAAATTATGGCTCGAAAGGGAACAAAAAGCAATGCAGGAAGTAGCCAGAGAGGAGGCAGCAGTTAGGGTAAATACAATTCGGTAGCTGATTAAGTGATTAAAATGGTTGGATTTCTGATATTTTTTATGCAGGAAGAGAATGTAGAAAAGTTGTGGAGGGCGAGGAGGAGGAAGGTTATGAATACGTGGAAGATGGACCTGCAGAAATTATATGGGAGGAAATGAGATAACACTTAAGAAGAAAAAAAGTGAAAGGTCAAGAAGAACCAAGATGTGAACATGGACAAGGTTATTTCTTTTATCCATTCATGGCTTTAAGTGCATATATATCCTATTTGTAATTGAAGTCCCTAGATTGCATTGTGTGTGCCCCATTCCAGGATATCGAAAGGCCAACTTCAAATCCTCTGCCTCCTCAAAGTGCTGTTTTTAAGCCACACCTTCTAATCCAGTTTCTTCTTTATGCGAAGCTCTGGAACAAATTCCAAATTTTGGGACTGAACAGGTTGGCTTTCTGAGCAACAAAGATTTTGTGATTTCTAAGTGTTTATGCACATGCTCTACTTGTATCTGGTAATAGTGATGCGTAGTTTGTTTGTATTTGGTCACTGTTATGATTATGCTGGTATATCCTTGCAGGATAAAACACATTGTCCCTTCCATATCAAGACAGGTGCATGTCGTTTTGGTATCACGTTGCAGCAGGGCTCATGTATCCAGAAAAATCATGTACTCTTCTGTTGAAGAATATGTATAATGGTCCTGGTCTGCTTTGGGAACATGATGAAGGCTTGGAGGTCTGTATGCCATGTATTTCAGGCTTTCAACCTTTATTTTTTCTTGTGTTCTTGATGGAAGGAAGTCACGACATCCTTTATCAAAGTAATTTGATGTAAGATCAACCGTGTATTTGTGATCTGTTGACACTATCATAAGCTGGTTAGACAACAGCTGGAATGGAGTAGGATGAGGCGGATCTTGTCACAATTGGTTTTGTATCCTGCTTTGTGATGACTTATTTTTTCCTTGTTCCTCCATCCTTGCAATCGGGCAAGAACTTCGAAATGGCATGAACCTTTTGACTTTTGAGTTAGCATTTGTTCCTTGACAATGTGTAGGTTTTCTTTATTTCGATATGGAGCAGAATGAGCCTCAACAGTTACTCAGGGCGTTTATTTTATGTTTTTCCTGCTGGATGATTTACAGTCCACAGGCAGTGGCTGAAGTATGAAGAAAAATTTTACGAGGATGTGCACTCTGAATTTTTTGAAGTTTGGGGAGCTTATTAATTTCAAGGTAATCATATTGGAAAAGACACATTCTTACAATAAGTTTCTCATATTTTGTTTATTGAATCCGTGGTCCGTTTTCTTTCTTTAATAAAAGGTTTGCAGAAATGGTTCTGCCCATCTTATGGCAGCGTATATGTGCATTATCGAGAAGAGGAGTCTGCAATAGAAGCTCAAAGATATATGAATGCAAGGTTTTTGGTGGTAAACAGGTATGATTTGAATGTTTGGCTATTTTCTTAAGAACAAATTCTCGAACAAAATTGCATGTCCACGAGAAACTAATTTGTCTACTGCAGATAACTTGTGAATTCGTTGGTGTTACAAGGTGGAAGATTGCAATTTGTGGAGAATATATGAAAGCACATCACAAGGTATGGAAGCCCTGTTTATGAGCAGAGATAAATCAAGTGCCATTTCTGCTTAACATCAGTGTAATGCAAGTAATCTTATTTAGTCAGTCATGTGGCAGGTTTGTTCACATGGGACAGCCTGCAATTTTCTGCATTGCTTCCGGAATCCTGGAGGGTGAATATGACTGGGCGGATTGGGATGCACCTCCCCAAGATCTTGGAAGTTGAAAATGGCAAATTTATTTGGGTACAAGGTAGAGTATGTCAATCAGCATGATGATAGAAGGAAAGGTGACCAGCAAGAGAATGAGTGCATAACAAAGGAGGCAACAGTTTCCAATCCCATCACAGCCATTATACCAAAAAGGGATAGCGGGATCAGGAGGTGAAACCCCAGAGAACATCTTGGGGTTATGCTGAGCTTGATGAAAAGTACAATTCCAGCAGGGATGACAAAGAAAAGGCTCATAGGAAAACTTCAGAAGAAGAAACTATGATCTGTATGGAAATGGTGCAACATATTCAGACTCAGACAATGAAAAGGAGAGGAGAAAAAAAAAAGGGCATCGGCATCGAGTATCTCTAAAAGCGTCCCGAGTCTAATGTTTCTAGGTACTCTGATTCTGACAATGAAAAAGGATGGCATCCGGAGAGTAAAAGGCGCAAAGAAAAAGGTCTAAAACACCTCACAGCAGCACAAGTGAGAGTGCAAGTGAAGATGGTAAAGATGATCATAAAGACCGAAGCATAATTCTAACTCTCGAGAAATGAGAGTGTCTAAAAGACCAGAGGAGCTGCACAAGCAAAAGCAATCAAAATCACAAAAATATATAAGCGGTAGGGGAAGATGATGCAGTTAGATTGCTTTCATCGAGAAAAAAAAAGAAGATACAGGGTTGAAGCACAAAGGGACGAAGATTTGGATGTTAGTGATCGTTGGCAAGGATCTCCTTGATGACATTGTATATGGGGTTTTGGCAGCACTGAAGTTGCATCAGTATATAATACAAAATTTGCCAGAATCTTGTTGTTCAATTGTGACTGATCTTGTTTTTCAGAATTTGCAACTGATTATAAAGGCAAGATTTAATAACATAGTCACCTAGGTAGTTCTTGTTTCTTAGTAGTTAGTCAACTAGTTTGATCCTTTGTAGTATAAGCAGGTGTATCCTTGTCACATTTATCATTACATCGTTTTCAGTTACATCTTATAAAATGTCTTTTGATGTTGATAAGCTGCTTTGGAACAACGTAAAGCTACTATACAACTACAAATGACCATGCTGCGTAAAATGTTTATGCAGTTTATACTTGAACAAAACATTGTGCCTTTGCAGATTGGAATTTTTAGTGCTATAAAATTTGATTTGTATTCATGTGAAATTGCTACTGTTCCAAGTATTGGCTTGGACATACCCTGCTCTACTTTGAGATGTCATATTCATGCCTGCCTTTGGTTTTATAAAATTGAACCCTGATCTGTCTTTAAAAGTTGTGTTCATTTAAAGGTCATTCCAAGCATTCAACATCATGATTATCACCAATTGGCTGATCCATTGACTTGTTAATTAAGCCAAAAAGTTTTATTGCATTATATTTGATATGCATGTGCCTATTTCAAAATAAGAGACAGATTGCAAAAGGGAAGAGCCACATGAATGTTTGCTAATACATAAGCCTTGGTCTCAAATAAGTCTTCTTCTTGTGCTTTTAGCGTGTATTGTCATTAGGTTTGCTTTGTTATTCATGTGGCTAGCTCCTATGCTTTTTTTGTATAAGATGAGACTTTCTAGAGATGTCAACATTGCCATCTCTAGTATGTCTCATAAAGAGGCTTTCTCTTAACAAAATTTCTCATTGTTTGTATAGGATGAGACATTCTAGAGATGTCAACGTTGCCATCTCTAGTATGTCTCATAAAAAACTTTCCTAACTTCTATTTGAAGAAATTTTACTTTCTAATCTAACATGCCTAACAAAATTTTCTGCTGAAGAAATTTTTACTTTCCTGCTGAAGCCTAACAAAATTTTGTTAGGCTTCCTCCTAACAAAATTTCCCAATGTTGTTATTTTCTGCTGAAGAAATTTTTACTTTCTAATCTAACATGCATTTCGGAGCTTCTACTCTGCATTGTGAAGCTTCTACCTTGGACTCTTTTACTATTGGTTCACACTTGATTCCCTTTCCACTTAGATACCCTCAAATTAAGTTTGGCTTAAAATTCAAATCTAGTTTTTATGGGATAGGAACAAAATACCAAGTCAAGTGAAATTCTTATAAACCCTAAATCGAGCAAATGGAAAGTAAAAATGCATTGTCTCAATCGGCAAAAGTAAAATGCGAGCGTGGCAAAGGTAAAAGGCAATGGGTGTATAGGGGATAAATATTCAGCAACAAGATGCTATTTGTTTCTTCATTGGCTATGATAAGAGCACAGCAGATTTTTAAAGCAAGAACACAACGGTGATTTCCCTTGGGTTCCGATTTGATATGGATGCAATGTGCTAAATAACCAACTTCTTCCACTTGTTGAAACATTCGACACTTATCGTTACAACTAGGAATTATTGGCTGCTAACTTGGGCTCCACCTCCACCGCCATTAGGTCCCTTGTCCTTCTCTTGCCTGAAGCTCCATCTCTCTATCATTTCTTGGGTAGAATGTCTTAAATGGTACCCCTCCCTGGTGGGGTGCCTGGCCCTCATTGGATTGGAGGGGCTAAGATTGACCCGAAAAGGTGAATAAGGCACTTGTGCCCATTTACTAGTCCAACATCAACACCAAGATGCTTAGGAAGAATACAAGCTCCAAAAACTTCACTATCTCCAACACCAATATTAGCTAGACTAACGAGGAAGCAAAGGACCTCCCGACAACATGACTATCTCAACCCACTTCCTCCACCATCCCCAACAACCATTTATCATCAACACCAATGCCTTTTCAAGCACCTCTATCTCTTGATACCCACTCATACTTGTTCTGCACTTGTTACCGACACCCATTCTACCTCTCTTACTCACATGAATGCCATTTTCTTTTTGGTGACTTAAATGCTTCTCGATGGGTTTACTTAGTTCACTCGGGGCTCCACACAAGATGGTTTATGTGCATTATTAGATTACCAACATTCTTGAAAGATCTCAAAGCGATACTTCTAGTCGGGGTCTATTATCCTTATGTGAATCCTCGACCACATGATAATGACGCTTTTCCATTAATCCCATCCAATAGATTTTTTACCAAATATGGCTTCATTAGAACAATCACCTAAGACCATATATACCAATTCTGGAAAAATTCCTTTGGGGAACCATCTAGGCGGGGGCACTTGTCTTTCTTTAAAAAGCGAATGTAAGTCATTGGTGATGTCCACTTCTAGGTATACATTTTCTTTCGGTGACACAATGGGGTGGACCTTTGACGGGGCTGCCGGTGCATATCCTCTGAAGGGCAAGCCCGATGCCTGGAAAAGAATGAGGGAAAAGTGGTGCGTGGAGATGCTTGCTTCAAGCTGGCCCCGGATCAAAACATTCCCGAACCATCGAGGGCAAAAATAAAGGAGTTATAGAGGCCATCATCGCCTTCTCTTAGCGGCTAGAAAAAAAGTGAGAGCATCTATCACGCGGATCTAAACCATTCAGTCGACCTTTATCACGGCAATTCACATGAGCTTCTCAATGGCTCTAATCTCTCTCAGATTGCTCTCTCTCTCTAATACGAAGAAGGGGCAACCCGCGACATCTACGTAACTCATCGATACAGCACGGTTAATTGGTTTCTGATGCGGACCAGGTTGCGACCCCCACTATTTCTGAAGGATTTACTGACCATGAGGCGGCAACAACACCAACCATACCACCACTACGAGAATTCGTGAGACCGGGCATTCTTACAACTGCGGTGAATTCACTATCCTTCAAATGTTTGGTATTGAGCTCGAGTAAGTTTTTGTAGCTCTTCACCATAGAGGTTCTTGGTGAGAACCATTGCGGTTATGATCGACTTTGCACTATCAACAAATTAGTTCCCTGCCCGAGAAGAAAATCAGCGACTATTGCATTATAATGGCCCACGATGCGTTGGCCGGTAGTAAAACTCTACCATTTACTGTCCATCCATTTGCACCATGTGAAGGTTTGATCACCCTCAATCTCAACAAGGCCACAATCATGCGGCGGGGCATCACCGGTTTCCCGCTCAAATCCACGAACCACACGTGATCCCACGCCATGCATATGCGTCTCAATTTCAACCATATTGAAATCTCTAATGAGCAACCATATTGGGATTGGTTTGGGTTCTGATCTTTGCTACGTAAGTGAGTTTAAATTGAGTTCGAAGTTTGGATAAGATCCTCCAATACTTAGGTTGCATTTATCATCTTATTCCAAGTGCATCGGTGCAACAATACAATCCATATTCCTCCCATTGAGCCTCCATAGGGCAATATTTCACGTTTGGCTTGTTTGACTCAATTTTGCTTTCAGATGCGCCCTAAATGAAAGAAGACATGTTCCATATAACCATTAACACTATAAAAACAATAAACATTTAACCATATAACCATATAACATTAACCATATAACCATAAACATTAACTATATATAAATCCATAAACATTAACCATATAACAATTAACACCATAAAACAATAAACATATAAATCCATATAACCATTATAGAACCATATAACCATATAGAACAATCACAAACCATTATAAAACCATATCACCATAAACATACCATCTAAATATTAAAACCATCTTAACATTAAAAACTATATGACCATTAATAAACCATCTAATCATTGAAACCATAACACATTCTTGTGGCCAATGGTCATCCCTCAACGATCGATTACGTGGGCTTACACCAACTCACCAAGCCATGGCATGTATGACATGGCCTCAGACGCTTTTAATTTCATTCATTTACTTTATCTCCTAAATCGAGAGGGCAGCCTTTAAATAATCGCACTTTTCCCTTTCCTCCGTTTCTTCATCCTCCTTAGTTCTTCCTCTGCTTTTTCTTCCAGATCCTAAAGGCGATCGGCCAATGAACTCAGGAGTCGACGTAATTTTTATGAAAGTGGCTTGGTCAAATGATTGTGATGCATCCAACGCCTGCATTTTTCCATTTTTAATTGAAGGCATCTCTGTGGTTTTTGTTATCATTTACTCATAACTCAATAGGAAAAGGAACTAAAAGTGCCGACTAGGAATCCTCCAAAAATAGATGAAAGAAGGAAAAAATGTACGAAGCATTTTCACAAAAGAAACAACTATGAATTTTCATTGGGTTGATATGTGAAGATGTTAGGTAATTTAGAGCATTGCACATAACTTTCTAACATATAATACATCCTTTTCCTTGCAGAATAGCCCATTGCTGCATTTCATCTATACTAGCCGCACTCAATAATGCAAGAACACCCCGCATTCCCCGAAGTTGAGAATGCTCACCCAAAGCACCAGCCTATTCACCGGCGAAATGAGAAATACCCACCAAAGATAGTCTACTTCCTCTCACTCGACTCAAGAAATCGAGAATGCCTTACCCACCAGACTATAGTCTTCTCCCCCATTCTCGACTCTGGCGAAGTCGAGAATTCTCACCTAGCAAGCAAGATCAGATTCCTTTGTATTCTCGACTAGCGAAGTTGAGAATCCTTCATCCAAAGACTAACGCTTCTACTCCTTGATTTCTGACTCTCGAAGCCGAGAATGCTTCACTCAAAGAAACAATCGCATTCATTCCCTCGCATTCTTTGACTCCACCAAAGAAGCAACAACACCTCCAACACATCATTCTTTATAACGCCTGGTCAAGTACATAATCAAACAGATGATCGAGAATGCCCATTCGTGACCGGATCCTTCTACTTCGTGGCTTTCGAGGATGGGGGCTCACCGTGGTCGATACTAGATACCCTGAAGTCCTCCTACATCCTCCCTTGACCTTGCCTAAGCTCAAAGCATTCTCCACTCGCAAGGGAGGGGCTTAGACCGGGTGGGAGGCCTCCGACCACCGACAGAGAATGCATTTGGCCTCTATAGAGGACTAGGGTGTTTCAAAAGGCCCTCGAGTCCAACATAGCAATGCATACTATTTATCCCACATCCTCCCTTGACCTGCCCAAGCTCAAGTGCATTCTCCATTCTCGAATGATGCCTCTACCTACCAAAGCCACTCTCCTTGGAAGCATCTTCAATATTGCAAAGGGAGGGGCTCAGATCGGTGGAGGCCTCATCACTAAAGACTCGAATGCATCCCAACTCACTAACTACCAAAACTATGCGCTTGTTCAAGCGAGTCAAACATCTTCAAACTACCTATGCCAAAGTACTAAAACATGCAGATGTTCGCGAGTCACTTCGATTGGTTGTTCTCTTGCTCAACATCTCTCAACCCAGAGAGTTTCTCGACGCTGAAATATGCTTAACAAGGAAACAACAACTAATTGAGCAAGCTTTCGAGCAGTTCCACATTCTAATCAAGTGTATAGGTCTAGTAGGATCTAATAAACAAGCATCCAAATAAAACAGTGAAAAGCACTCATCTCTTCTCGCAAATATTCTTTGGGCCATTCTATCACAGATCCCGCAGCCTCTTCGAGGGCCTTTGCTTCTTCTGTCAGTTGCATCAACAAGGCATCTCCATCAATAACTTATGTTAAAGTGATTCTTGTGTATCCCTTCTCCATAGCACTGCAATGAAGAATGCACGTGTCCTCTAGCTCATCTCCCGCTGCTACTTTGGCCCCATTGATATCGATCAAATCATCTAGACTCAACAAAACCCTCGCTAGATGGAGCTATAGATTAAAAGTAAAGTTAAGAGCTTACAACGCCGTAGCGCCATGACGATAAGTCGAGAGGAATCTCTCTCAGCTCCTACGCTAAGACCCGATACATTCCTTTGTGCCCGATACATTCCATGCCTCCGAAATGTGTTCGAATTAGTGTTTGGGCGGGATAAAGAAGGTCGTGGTTACCCTTTACCCCCGCTTTTTTGTTTTCAATGAAATTTCAAATTTAAGAATGCACCGGGAATTTCAAATTTAAGAATGCGAAGTCGAGAAAGCCCCCGCACCCCTCTCTGCTTTTGTCTTTCCATAGACTTTCTCGACTCGAGTCGAAATACCAACAACTATTATGTTACCGCTATTCCCGGGTTTCCTTGTATTTAGAACTTTCTCACCCACCCAGCCGAAAGCCCTCACCTCCGTTAGATCTTTAAAAATAACTGATCTAACATAGTTCTATTTATTTATTGCATCCCATATCTTGACCGAATCATACACTGCAATGGTGGAAGGCATTGGGTTGTCCTTAGTGGCCTAAAGGAAACAGGGCTCCTTAGACAAGTGGAAGGCCTTCGAGAAATTGTGCGATATGTTCTTCCCGAAGGCCACGAGGATGATGATGGGGATGATGAAGATGAGAAAAAGAAGAAAACTACAAGAAAGGGCGTGGAATACCTATCGACTAGTATGACCTCATTCTATACTTCTGGTGAGGCTATCTCGAAAAATGGACAGAGATCCGACCCCCTTGGACAATTGGACAAAAGGTGTTTAAGGACAAAGAATAGAGAACTACCCACAAGGCCGACCCAAAGTTGTTTGACAAGCAATTCATGAAAAGGATACAGGCCTAAATCGGATAAAGAAAAATGTTTGATCTACGGCAAAATCCTAGATGGGATTATCCTGCTAAGGAAGACTAGGAGTTCAAAAATGCAAGATGCAAAGGATTACGCGACGGTCCCCGAAGAGATGACGGCATTGAAGAAGGCATCGAATTCTGCAATGTTACATCCAACGCATGCAATGATTTTGATTATTATAAGGAGAAGATCGCTACTGATGAGGATGACATGAAGAAATTGAACCGGCTATGCCAACCCTACATCAATACGAAGCTTAAGCGGCGTCAAACTGCCCCTTTCCTAAACGCAGCCTATGGCCCTTCCCGGTAGAAGCTTGATTCGGTGGTGCCATTTAAGACCGATGATAGCTCCCCTCCCTACTTGGTAACCTTGAGTCACAAGGGATTTGGTGGTCTGGAACTAGCAGCTGGGCATGTGGCCCTGTTTGCCATGAATATGATAGAAGACCCCACTTTATTTTATGAAAAAACTGATATTGAGCAGCAAAGGTATAAGATGTGTCCGATACTTTTCGCTTCCCCGATCTTCTCGCATGCCGTAATCGCATTAACCGATGTCTCACAAAGGCAATAAATATTAATTTCAACAATAGAGTCTTGCATTCTATATATGAGCTGGAACATGAGTGTAGAGTTGGCATGTCAAAGGCACCAAGTTTTGCCAACATAATTCTGGTTCTGATCAAGGTCAAATGCAAACTTGGACAAGTGGTGGTCAAGCGGATAAGTTCATGATTTCTCGGGAAAATATGGAACCCTGGAAGGGCGGCAGGTTTATGGAGGATGTGTCATCACTTGACAAAGTGAGCACTGATGGTGCTACGGGTCCAATACGTAAGATTCCTATCCGCCAGAGAGTTATCAAGTACTTCATTACAAGTTTGGTCAAGGGAGATCAGATAGTATGCGAGTGGTACATAAATGGCCTGTTCTCTCAAGGGGCTATACTCTATGGAATGAAACCAATATCTGTGGGTTGGGAACAAGGATCCGGTTGAGACCATTACGCCATACCCGGATTTGCTTCATTACGCATTTTCAAGACAAAAAGGTCGGTGGAAACGGGCCGACGGTAGATGATGGAGATAGAGACACGAGAGACAGTCAAGGTGCACCTCCACCTATCGAGGGGCTGGACGAACTCACGGCAGAACAAATAATATATAATCTTTGGCTGAGGTCAGTTTTATTTTTTTCTTTCGGGGATTTTCGACCATGAAATCGAGAAACCCCCAAGCCCTAACACTTTTCGATTTCTAGCATGAATCCTTTCTCAACTCATGAGCTCGAAAACCACCCTAGTAGTACATTACTAACCGATGGCCATCACGATTTCGTGGACATTGAATGAAATCAATCAGCATCATTATCACAATCACAGGGATCCAAGTATTACTCAATTGCACAAGAGGACACCGATCCAAAAAGGCACCAAAGACAAGACACCGAGACCATGGAGATAGGGACCCAAAGAATCAAGATCTCGCTCGATCCCAATCAAGAAATCTGGTCGAGCTAAACTCGAAATGGGATCCGTGATGGCCCCACCAAATTTGTAATTTTGACGGATTGGAGTCTTGGCTGCAATGTACCAAGATGGTCATGTCCCCGAAGCTTAACACCCTCACGTAGTTTCCATACAAAGACAACAAATAAGATCGCCTATCCTCGGCCTCAAGCAAAAGATGTTATTGAATGATGTTGGACCGTGGATTCAAAGTGACCATATGGTCTTGTATGGCAAAGAAAAATATTGTCAATGTCCTTGGTGTACTCGGCTTGCCCGCTTTGAAGTTCAAGTTTGTTTGGGGCAACCGGCGCTCAGGTCGAGCATGTGTCGATCTCGACCGCCATCACAAAGGGGAAGCCCATTATGGTGAAAAAGATGGAAAGAGTTTATGAAGCTTAGCAGGATTTCAACAAACACAACACGATGATCATAGATGACAAATGCCTACAAATGTTATCATTACTCGGATAATACCATCATTGCAAAAAGTTATCGGCCAGAAGAGTATGAAACGGATAAGTGGTTGTCTTACAATCTCGTTCTGGTGTTGGCCGAGTTCCTGTTTTCCATTCTGGTGGTCGATGTAATAAGAAACTATCCAAAGCTCAAGCAGGTTGTTCCAGAGAGCTATGGACGTGAAATGTTATAGTGATCAAGGTCAATGAACTCCTGATTTGGCGAGTAGCAAAATTTCCGCAGTTAAAAATTGTATTATATTCTGTAATGAAAATACTAGTACATTGACTTCTTGGGGCCTTTCTTGACTTGCGCGTCGAGAAAGGCACTGCATGCATTTATGTGTGATTGGATGCACCTATATGGAATGAATGCTCTCCAATCTATTTTCAGTTCTGCATCTTTTTCTTCGTTACTCATGACTAATGGCACCGCAATTGTTAATCATGGACTATCTTTGTTCTAGATGGCAGGGGACATGGCATAGATCCCCCTCAGGCTACACTCTTAGCAGGTCTTTGGGATAAGCTTGCTCGTGATTGCAGGCACTATGGGACCTCAAGGGATGAGGAAGAGAGGAAGAAGATTTCAAAACTCCAGAAAGCTCAAAGGATCCTGCAGGCATTGCATGACATCCACGGAGGTTGGGGATTGGTGAAAAGATGCGAGACGAGGGTGGAGAAATTGGTTGGATAGGCTGCCAGTGGCTCACGAGGCACCTCCTCGTGAGGCTTTCACGCTCTTCAAAGTTGCCCCGCAGCTTATAGAAGGCAAGAACAAGCTTATAGAAGGACCTTCCATGATGATGTAATCAGTGATAGCAAGACCGCCCTGGTCTCTTTGTCCGATGTAAAATACATTATAACTATCTCATTTATCAATCAAAATTCTTTTCTGAATAACTTTGTTTTAAATGTATAATGAAATTCCTTTGTTTGAATTGTATTCTTAATGTTTTCGACTCGCGATCCGAGAAAATAGAGAAAGATATAAGATGTTTGGACCACCCTAGCACAAAATACTCAAATTTTAGATAGTTATAGAGGCCGAAAAGTTTTCGCATCCCTTTTCGTGGTAAAATAACAAGGTTCCAAATAAAAATGGGAATCACATGTGACCCACTTTAATTAAATGCGACTTTTATATAATTTTAGGAAATTGAACGAGTTTTTATGACATGTAGGACTTGGACATTTCTGACGATTCCATTCTCTAGAATGATAGAATGAGAAGAATGTGAAGAGAATCTAACATCGGATTCAAATATTCAATTATATCACAATTATGTAGGCATACCATTTATCGTGCAGTTCTCATATTGATAAGGAATTCACGTTGCTAAGACAGAAAGAGCCTTCTCATTTTGCCTTCTCATGTTACTTTTTATGGTACTTTGTTATACACGAAGAAATTGCAAAACTATTTGGGACTATGTGCTTCTTCATGCAAAACATGTGGATGTTGAGTAGCCAGTGCCGGAAGATAATGTATTCAAAGTTATGTTGCAGTGTTGAAGTCCGAGAAAGACTAATAAATTTGGAACACATGTATCTACATGATTTGGCATACATCAGGTTTCCATATTTCCATAATCATTTACGTTTGGCTACTTCATTTGAGAGGTTGAAAATGCAAAAGATGAGAATCTCCTTCATTTGAGAGGTTGAGAATGCAAAAGATGAGAATCTCCTGTAAAGGGAATAGCAGATGTCATGGAGAGCAGATAAATAACTGTTTTTCTTTCTGGATTTAGAGATATATCCACAGTTTGCTTCTAAATGCATGATGAATTTAGTACAATGTTCTCAATTATTTAGCACATTCCTATTGTTTGCCATGATAGTGTAGCGACAGTAGTTCTGTCACTTAGAAATCCATAACGATGATGCAAAAATAGCACTTGATTGTATATTGGTGGCCAAAGTTATTTTTGCAGACCATTTATCATGCACTGCTTATGTTGCTTAGACATAAATAGCCTTTCCATGGTACTTCTCATGGTCTTTTGTTCTTCATGAAGCGCCTACAAAAGTTGACTTTTGCAATATTGTTTAGAACTATGTGCTTCATCAATGCAAGAAATGGGTGTTTGTTGAGTGTAGTGCTGGAAGATGATGGATTCAAAAGATATGTTGCTCTCATATTCAAGTGTGAGAAATACTATTGAAACTGAAACGTAGATATTTATATAATTTGGCATACATCAGGTTTTCATAATCACTTACATTTGGCTACTTTATTTCAAAGGTTGTCAATGCACAAGAAGCACTTGATGGCAGATGTCATTGGGAGACTATTTTCCTTTTGGTGAATAAATATATGATTTCATGTACCAAATTGTATTATATGCACAACTGGCTTCTTACTTTGTCCATCAATGTTCTTAATTATCTATCATGATAGTCTGGCAAGTGTAGTTCTGCCACCTAGAAATGCAGAGCAATGACGCAAGAACGGGATTATATATTGGTGGCCATTTGGGTCTTCAAGGCACAAAAACCACGATCGCACGTATAAGCCGGCCTCGTCCCCATCCGCCTTAACAAAATGCCAACTAACACTTAGTGTCTGCAAGCTTATTATATTAACCCCGTCATTGACGTGTGACACTATGATGGCATAAAAGCATTAGTTCTATGATGGCATAAATGCATTAGTTATTGGCCTTGGATTCCAAAGGTATATATTCGCCAAAGAATACAACATGGAAACCCAGTGGTTCATTCCGTCCCTAGAATGGAAGTCGGCCCTACTCATTCCGCTAAACAGGTAAAAAGTTTAGGTATCAGGTAAATTTCTGCTTCGGATTTGTTGCTGAAAACTACGGCCACAGAGATATGACACCGAATTTCATGCTAAAATTTCACGAATTTGCTTCAAGAAATTTCACCGAGACATAATTGCGGAGATGGTTTATCGCAGGGGTTTTATACCTATTGATGTGCTCACGATCAGGTTCTTGATGACCGGTTGAAGCTGTATCAGAGAATAGGTCGAACTGATTATGAATCCCTGATATTGGTACAAGCTATGTGGCCTCATAGAAATGCACCACCAGAAGAAAGCTGGACCCGTTTGTTATATTGCACTATTCTTATTGTTTTTTTAGGTTCATTGGATCTTGGCATATTCCTAGAAATATGCCAGATCTAGGGTCCACAAATATACACCTCACACTCCCGTATACTTGAACGCTCCCCTACGCATGTATATACGTATAAATATGAAAGAGAATGCTAAATACGGGCCAATGGCATTGCAAAGGAAAAAATGGTCTCTCGAATCGCAAGCGCTCATTCGCTCAACAAAGATACAAAGGCATGTGGACACATATCGGATTCTCGCAAGCGTGAGCCCAGATCGGCAAAATCTTCACTAAAGCGAGCCCAACATGCCGCTGAATGTTTGCCGCAGAATCTACAAAGCAGCCGTTGTACCATCAAGGTCGCTTCCTTCCACCGCTTCCTTCAACGTAGTCCTCACCATGATGCCAATTCTTCACGCACACCGCCCGCTCGCTTCAATCGGCCCGGTTGTTTGCACCGAGCAAGTTCAGATACCGCATAGAGAGCAAACTTTTTATGGGCAAGTCCGTCCAAATTCGTCCCCTGACCTAGAAAGGAAGGCACGCCCATTTCTAATTGCAAACCACTAACAAGTAAAACAAAAAATTCAAACCCCCTTTTCTCGCTCCACCATTGCCAAAATCATACTCAAGAGATAATTTGGCAACCTTATTGGATATGGAAGGCGAGGTTTCCATGTTTTGGAGTGGGTAGCATGCCCTTGATGGTTTTTATTTTTCGCCAATTTTTTTTTTTTTTTTTTTTTTTTGAGGGCAAGGTGTTTTTTATATTGCATTTATATGAAAAACATAAGTTCCTTTGCTTATAACAGCAAAGTATATCAGAAAAATTAGAGCTTCCGGATCTGCTATGATAGCTCGATCCTTATAACCTTATACCAAAACTTGAGATAAAAAAGGAGTTAATAAACCCGATATGTAAGTGACTACTATGAGAACTGTAAATATCCGAAATTTTTCCTCAGAGCCTTTGTTTTGCATAGCTTTCCAAAGAAGCTTACTAAGCCACGCCCAACACATCATCCTAGCAGGAAATCCGGATGTCTTTTTGCCAAACATCCCCAAAGATTATATCCAAATCCTCCGTGTGTAGTTGGTGAAGTCAAGTAGAAGCAGACATGTGCCCTGCTTTTTTCTCTCACGCCATTTGTGGAACAAATTCTCAAAGTAAGGTTTGAGATTATTAAATCTCCATACCTCCTTGTTCTTCAAAGACCTCCTTATAGCCTTAGCATGAACCATTTCTCTTAGTTAGCTTTGAAGGTACTTTCCCCGCTCAAACTTGGAGAGTTGGGAAAATTCCTCATCTTCATACTCAAAGAACTCCCATCATTCTTTCTCCACTACCCGTGTTATTGAGTCTCTTCATTTCTCCTGCGTAAATACATCATCAAGTACATTAAGATTAGTAAGATAGAATTTAAAATATCCATGGAATGTAAATTCGAATTTGTCCCATTCTTTGTCATAACTCTTTTCTTTTGCCAATTTATGTGCCACAACTGAATCAGTTATTAGGTGAATGAACTCCTTCTTAATCCAGAACAAAGATGGATTCTTGTTTCCCAATTGAACCCTGTTCCTATGTTTCCAGAGAATCCAACAACCTATAGTTCTAGTAGTATTCTTAATTTTAGTGTTGGCATTCATAAATGAAAGAAAGTTATTTTCTCAAGATAGACCCCAGATTATCTGTAGGCCTTTGCCTCGTAACTCAGCAATTTTCTGACATGTGAATACATGATTTGAACTTTCTCTCTGACCACAATCCATTGGACATAGGGAGGAGGCTGAGTTATCATATTTTGCCCTTTTATCATTTGTTGGTAAACTCTGGTGAAGCATTAACCATCCAAGGTTTTTATCTTGTTTGCGTGATACATTTTCCAACTTTAGCATTGATCTTAGCCAAAGTCTTCTCATCACAATGCCACATAGAATTTGCTTTTAGATGCTTTGTAGACTATGATTGATCTCAGAATCTCTTTGACCGAGTATATCTTTTTCCATTTAAAGTCCATTGATTTGAATTTGTACTAAACTCATCTATTGAGGCAACCTTCGATGATCTTTTAAAAATATTCTTATCCACCAGTAATCCCTTAGTAACCACGCCACCTCTTCCCAAGTTTTCCATCTATTTCCAACTCTTAAGTCTTCGAACTTTCTCGATACCAAAGATTATGCCATTCATATATTTTCTCGAGGATGTTTAAAGGCCAAGCAACCTTCCTCTTCTTCCAGTAAATCAAAATTGGTGCCGTAAGATATTAATTTCCTGACAATTAGCATCTATAATAGGAGGTTTGTAACAAAGACTTGCCTCATTCCACGCTTCCAAGATTCTTTTCATGGTGGTTTAATCTTAAAAAAGGCAGAGTCAGGTAGCTGATGTTTAATTGTAGGACTGCCAAATATTTGGAATTTCTCAATCCAAAATTTAATTAACCTTAGTGCAGGTGATGGTTTTGGACAGTAGATGGCCCTCCACACTAACTTTGCAGCCAAAGCCTGTGCCTGAAGAAATAGATCTTTGCATCCTAGACCACCATTCTTTTTGTCCTTAATTAGATCCTCACTGCACCAATTTTATGATTCCCCGCCAAATGAAGTCGACTTATTTTGTTGTATGAAGCCTTATCTCCAATGATTGCCGAGGAGAAATATATATGTGTATCACCGATAACCAAGATTTGCAATTTCTACTCACCAAAATAGGGATAGAGTGGTAGGATATTTATTAAGCTTTTGCTTAATTCTAGTAACAATTGGTTCCCATACTCCAGGTAGATTTTTATTTAAAGCCAAAGGAATACCTAATATAGTAATAGAAGCATTTCTGTCCAGAACCTTAATATCCTGTAAACTCTGCTCCATGGTGTCCAATATGGTTGCACTTTTTTTCCTGTTTAGCTTAACTCCTGAAACCTTACCAAAATTCTCAATTGCCTTGAAAAAGTTCTTCAAGCTCTCATCTCCATGTTTGAGAAAGACAAATGTGTCATCAAAGATAATCGCATAATGGTGAATGGTTCATGCCCTCGCATCTCCAAAGTTTTAATTCTACCTTGCTTTTGAAGGTTTGTAGCCATTCGCGTGACAATTTCAGAACAATTAAAAAAAGGTAAGGGGCTAATGGACACCCTTGTCTAACTCCACGTCTACATTGGAATTGTTTAGTTGGATTCCCATTAATTATTAATGCTGAAGAAGCTGTACAATTGAAACTCCAGATCTTCTGATAGACCTCATCCTGGAATCCTAGATGCTTCATGGCTCTTTCTAAGAACTGCCAATTTATTGTATCATAAGCTCTTTGAAAATCCAATTTGATTAACATGCACTTCTGGTCAGACATCTCATTCCAATGCAAACCCTCTGATGCTCCAATGTAATTCTCCAAAATATTTCTCTCCGCAAAGAAAGTCAAGCTAGGGGGCTAATGAGTTTATGTAAGGTAGGCTTCAATCTGTTTGCAAAGATTTTGGCTAAAATTTTGTAGGTTGCATTTGTTAGAGAAATTGGTCTCCAGTCACCAATCTGCAATGGGTTATTTACCTTTGGAATTAAAGTAATATGACCAGTATTAATAGCAGGGTTCAAACTTTTAGCCTTCCAGGCACCTTGCAAGAAGTTAATCAAGTCATCCTTGAAAATATCCCAAAACTCCTCATAAAACTCTGGTTGGAATCCATCTGGTCCCGGGCTTTTTCCTTTTGCCATAGATCTAATTGTTTCCAATATTTCCTTTTCATCTGGCATTTTCAGCAATTCATCATCCTGACTTACTTGTGGATCTACTGGAATGTCTTGGAAGAATTTTTCAATCTCCTCTTCTTGTACCTTAACTTCACTGAAGATTTTACTGTATTCATTGTGGAAAAAGTCTTCAATTTCTTGCTGTTTTTCTATCAAACTCCCTGTACAAGTTTTAATCTGAACAATTCCATTATTGACCAATCTGCTTTTGGCAGTCCTAAAAAAGAAGGCTGAATTCCCTTTATCCATCTCATTAATGTATTTGCTTCTACTTTTGACTGTTAGAGACTTAGCCTCATTTTCTTCAACCAATTTGACTTTTCTTTCCAGATCCTCCTCTTGCAGCTGTAACATATGATTATCCTTGTCTAGAAATAGTTTACCTCTGATATCCTTCATTTGAGCATATAATTCCTGTTTTTCCTTTCTCTTCTTCAATGCCCAGTTTTTTCCTCACCTTTTTATCCAAATTTTGATTGTTCTCATTTTCTGCAGGAATGCCTTCATAGATTCTGTTCTGCTGACAGGGCTTAGGGTTGCAAAGAAAGCTTTAAATTCTTCAATGAAGCATTTTTTATTAAGTAACCCAATATTGAACTTGAATGGAATATTTGTACCCCCTTTATTTGCTTGAACTCGATCTTATAGAATCTATGGAAAATGACCAGATATAGAGTTGCTAATGTCTCCAGTTATCATGACATCATCCCATGTGTTAAGAGTCCTATTACATATATAGAATCTATCCAAAAGGCAAAAAATCCTTTCCTCATTCTTTCTCTGGCAAGTGAGGAGTGGATGCTTCTTGGCGCTTGGAATGAGTGCTTCTTGATGTAGAAGGATGTGTAGGGAGAGAATTCAGGCCCAACATGGGCAATTTGATGAGAATTTCGGGGTCAGGGGGACAGGATCAGTGCATAGGGGGACAGGAAAGGATGACGTAAGCCTGGAAAAGGTTAATTTGGGACAGGAACAGGTTTTTGGGAACAGGAAAAAGGAAGGACAGCAGAGGACGATCGTCTATGAACCAGGGAATCATGCCTATCTAAAAACTTTTGACATCGGCCAGGAATTTATGAGCTTGTTTCAGAATTCGTCAGATCACATCAAAACAAGATCATTGCAATTCTAAAATTTTTGAACGGAAAAACTGAAACAACCCAGAATCTTGACTATTTCGTTTGTGGAGACTGGTTGATCCCAACAATGGCGGAAAGAAGAACTCGAACCCAAACCATACATTGAGATGCAGTCTCAACTTGTTGGACCAATTCTGGAACAAATTAATGAAGAGCAAAGGAGGATTCTGGAGAAACAAGAAAGGAGAACAATTCATGAGTTCAGAGGTATTCCTAACTTGAAAAATCATCAGTTTATTCCCTCTAGACTTAAAGAACTAGAATCCAGAGCTATTATTGGTTGCATCCGTCATGAGGGAGTAAAACTAAGCTACCTTAGAGCAGAAATGATGAAAATGGATAAAAAGGTAGAAATTTTCGGAATGTATTGGCTGCAATTCCCATTCTTTGTGGTAGGATGTGGAGGTCCAAATACAGTCCAATATCTGCTAAAACAGGGTACTATTTACAGAGCCAATACACAATTCTATTTCCAGAAATGGAATCCTAAATTCGATCCCAAAGATCTAAAACAACTGTACCACCCAGCTTCTTGCACTATAGCAGGCCTAAATCCTATGTATTGGCATGAAGATATCTTTAAAGAATTGTTTTCGGGAATAGGAGAATACATAGGTTGGGAAGGTGTTCCAGAAAGAGCTCCAAAAGTATGGATTCAAATTGATATTCTAAAAGAAATACCAAGCCAAATTCAGTATCAAGATTTCTTTGGAGAACACAAGAGTTTATCTCTGAATTGGCAGGGTCTCCCTTCACCATGTAATGTTTGTGGCCTCAGACTACATGGTGGAGGTGTTTGCCATGGCAAATGGATGAAGCATAATGCTGATCATGAGGTACCTAAAACCAGAGACATTCCTCAGTATGATTATGATGACTCAAAAACAAATGCCTGGGTTGCAGTTACCAATTACAGAAAAAACAGAAATGGAAGTGCTAATAAAAAGGCTCGTAAACAAAAAGAAAAGGAAAAGAGAGAAAACAAAGGGGAGGACTTTATGACTTTGAATACGTTGAGAAAGGAATGGAAGAAAAAGGAAGAACATAGCAGAATGAATGGACAGATAAAAATTCTGGTTAATGCTAGTGGCCAGGGAGTTGAGAATTCCAAGGAACCTATAAGTCCTAAGGGCCAGGTGTTGGAATTATCTACTGTCCCTATAAGTCCCAAGAATGTAAAGGGGAAGAAAATTATAGATGATAATGCAGGTCCTCATAATTCTTCCAATTCTCTAATGGATACATCTATAAATGATGGTCAGGTTTCAGATATTATTACTGAAAAGATTAATGGAAAAATTGTTCATAAAGGAGAGGCTTCAAGCAGCAGGTATTTGGGGGAGGATAGTCCAGGTAAACAGATGTGTGACATATTGTTGGAGTTGATGGAGAAAGCTGAGCATGTGGTAAATGGAAGAACTAAGGAATGTGAAGAGTTTCAAATGGAGGAAAATACTGACTTTGTGCCAGAAACACAAGAGAACTCTATAGACAAAGAAATAAACCTGGAAAATGAGAAAACCAAGATTCAGAAAGTATCTAATATTGAAGAACATACTGATGTGGTGGCAGAAACATAAGAGGGAATAGTTGAAGACACAATTGAACATAAGGCGAAATTCAAGTTCTTCACAAGATCCCCTATGGAGCATACTTCAAATATTGAGCATGGAATTACCTATTATGATGTTGAACCTCAGTTATTGCAAGATCCTATGAGTCCAAATGGCTTGGAAATTGGGGCCAATAGACCAATAAGTCCAAATGGCCTGGGAATTGTTAACAATAGACCAATAAGTCCAAATGGCCTGGGAATTGGTAACAATAGGCCAATAAGTCCAAATGGCCAGGATTTGCAGGGAGGAGTTATACAAGGCCAGGAATTCATGCCTATAAGTCCTTGTACTGACCAAAATGAAGGGGATTTATTTTATACTCCTCACACCACTAAAAATAAAACAAGGAAAGTGCAATTCTCCTCCAATAGTCCAGCCTTGAACCTGAGAGTACAGGAAAGAAAAAGATATCCAGTATGAAGATCATCACGTGGAATATGAGAGGAATATAGGGTCCTCTCAAAAGGAAAAGAGCACTTATTGCTCTTAAAGAAATGAAAGCTGATATTGTGTTGATGCAGGAACATAGGCTTCCTAAATTTGAGACTTCTAAATTGCATGATTGGATCAAACCAGGAGGAGATTCAGTCTGGTCAGCTGCTGATGGTACTAAAGGTGGGATATGTATGGTATGGTGGGGATTTAGATGCCTTAAAAAGTTTACACATCACTCAGGAAGATGGACAGTAGCAGTTCTACAAAGTCGGAATGAGATAATTGCTGTCATAAATGTGTATGCCTCAACAGAAACAAATGAGAGAGAAATGCAATGGAGAGAAATTTTACAGTGGATTCAAACTGAAAATCTGGAGAATTATCTGATGGCAGGGGATTTTAACAACACATCAGTGTGGGATCAAAAGCTAGGAAAGAAAATAAACATGGCTAGGAAGGAAAGGGAATCTTGGGATGCATTGATGGGGTATTTTTCATATATTCCACCTTCCACATCTAATTATTATTTTTCGCCAAAATTTTATGCCGGATTTGAGGGCAGTTTTTTGTGGACAGCTTATACGGGAGGTTCTTGCCACGTGAAGGGCCAGAACGTTTTTTTTTTGTCTGACCATTGGAGGCATCCAACGGCCCACAGAAATTTTGATCTTTTAGGCTCTATTCCTGCAATTCGAGTAAACAAATACAAATTCGACTCGAAATTTGTTTTCCATCTCAGTTTTGTCGGAGGACAGGTCTGCAGCAACTATGGCAGGGAAAGTTGATCTCAAAAATGTAAGCATCATACTTTGTTATTGTTTTGTGCAACGTAAATTTATGAACAGGATGTAGGTAGCGATTTAAGGAGGTTATGCTTGAGGAGGTTATGCTTTTGGGCATAAATGGACATTCTTACACCTTCTGGTTGTGGCATACACAACTTCGAGTCAGCTCCATGTTCAACAAGCAAAGAGACGAAGGATCAAATTGAAAAAGGATGCAAAGACCTAGAATTTGTTACGTTTGCTAATGAGCAGAAGAAAGAAGATATGCTAATTGATAAGGGACTTCTGACTTTTTCACGCAAGGAGAAGCGAAAGAACCTCAAGAAAATTAAGAGGAAAGAAAAACGCAAAGAGCTGGCAGAGAAAGTAAGGGCAGATGAGCTTATTAGGCTCCAGGACCCGGAGGAGCAAGCTAAGCTTTATCTACAAGAACAAGCTGAAGCAGAAGCCATTGAAATGAAGAAGAAAGAACGGGAGGAGCAAGAAAAATTATGGCTCGAAAGGGAACAAAAAGCAATGCAGGAAGTAGCCCAGAGAGAGGAGGCAGCAGTTAGGGTAAATACAATTCGGTAGCTGATTAAGTGATTAAAAATGGTTGGATTTCTGATATTTTTTATGCAGGAAAGAGAATGTAGAAAAGTTGTGGAGGACGAGGAGGAGGAAGGTTATGAATACGTGGAAGATGGACCTGCAGAAATTATATGGGAGGGAAATGAGATAACACTTAAGAAGAAAAAAGTGAAGGTCAAGAAGAACCAAGATGTGAACATGGACAAGGTTATTTCTTTTATCCATTCATGGCTTTAAGTGCATATATATCCTATTTGTAATTGAAGTCCCTAGATTGCATTGTGTGTGCCCCATTCCAGGATATCGAAAGGCCAACTTCAAATCCTCTGCCTCCTCAAAGTGCTGTTTTCGCCACACCTTCTAATCCAGTTTCTTCTTTGTACGAAGCTCTGGAACAAATTCCAAATTTTGGGACTGAACAGGTTGGCTTTCTGAGCAACAAAGATTTTGTGATTTCTAAGTGTTTATGCACATGCTCTACTTGTATACGGTAATAGTGATGCGTAGTTTGTTTGTATTTGGTCACTGTTATGATTATGCTGGTATATCCTTGCAGGATAAAACACATTGTCCCTTCCATATCAAGACAGGTGCATGTCGTTTTGGTATACGTTGCAGCAGGGCTCATGTGTATCCAGAAAAATCATGTACTCTTCTGTTGAAGAATATGTATAATGGTCCTGGTCTGCTTTGGGAACATGATGAAGGCTTGGAGGTCTGTATGCCATGTATTTCAGGCTTTCAACCTTTATTTTTCTTGTGTTCTTGATGGAAGGAAGTCACGACATCCTTTATCAAAGAAGTAATTTGATGTAAGATCAGCTTCGTGTATTTGTGATCTGTTGACACTATCATAAGCTGGTTAGACAACAGCTGGAATGGAGTAGGATGAGGCCGGATCTTGTCACAATTGGTTTTGTATCCTGCTTTGTGATGACTTATTTTTTCCTTGTTCCTCCATCCTTGCAATCGGGCAAGAACTCGAAATGGCATGAACCTTTTGACTTTTGAGTTAGCATTTGTTCCTTGACAATGTGTAGGTTTTCTTTATTTCGATATGGAGCAGAATGAGCCTCAACAGTTACTCAGGGCGTTTATTTTATGTCTTTTTCCTGCTGGATGATTTACAGTCCACAGACGAGGAAGTGGCTGAGAAGTATGAAGAATTTTACGAGGATGTGCACTCTGAATTTTTGAAGTTTGGGGAGCTTATTAATTTCAAGGTAATCATATTGGAAAAGACACATTCTTACAATAAGTTTCTCATATTTTGTTTATTGAATCACGTGGTCCGTTTTCTTTCTTTAATAAAAGGTTTGCAGAAATGGTTCTGCCCATCTTCGTGGCAACGTATATGTGCATTATCGAGAAGAGGAGTCTGCAATAGAAGCTCAAAGATATATGAATGCAAGGTTTTTTGGTGGTAAACAGGTATGATTTGAATGTTTGGCTATTTTCTTAAGAACAAATTCTCCGAACAAAATTGCATGTCCACGAGAAACTAATTTGTCTACTGCAGATAACTTGTGAATTCGTTGGTGTTACAAGGTGGAAGATTGCAATTTGTGGAGAATATATGAAAGCACATCACAAGGTATGGAACGCCCTGTTTATGAGCAGAGATAAATCAAGTGCCATTTCTGCTTAACATCAGTGTAATGCAAGTAATCTTATTTAGTCAGTCATGTGGCAGGTTTGTTCACATGGGACAGCCTGCAATTTTCTGCATTGCTTCCGGAATCCTGGAGGTGAATATGACTGGGCGGATTGGGATGCACCTCCCCCAAGATCTTGGAAGTTGAAAATGGCAAATTTATTTGGGTACAAGGTAGAGTATGTCAATCAGCATGATGATAGAAGGAAAGGTGACCAGCAAGAGAATGGTCGCAACAAAGGAGGCAGCAGTTTCCAATCCCATCACAGCCATTATACCAAAAGGGATAACGGGATCAGGAGGTCGAAACCCCAGAGAACATCTTGGGGTTATGCTGAGCTTGATGAAAAGTACAATTCCAGCAGGGATGACAAAGAAGAGGCTCATAGGAAAACTTCAAGAAGAAGAAACTATGATCTGTATGGAAATGGTGCAACATATTCAGACTCAGACAATGAAAAGGAGAGGAGAAAACAAAAGAGGGCATCGGCATCGAGTATCTCTAAGCGTCCCGAGTCTAATGTTTCTAGGTACTCTGATTCTGACAATGAAAAAGGATGGCATCGGGAGAGTAAAGGCGCAAGAAAAAGGTCTAAAACACCTCACAGCAGCACAAGTGAGAGTGCAAGTGAAGATGGTAAAGATGATCATAAAGACACGAAGCATAATTCTAACTCTCGAGAAATGAGAGTGTCTAAAAGAAGACCAGAGGAGCTGCACAAGCAAAAGCAATCAAAATCACAAAAATATAGAAGCGGTAGGGAAGATGATGCAGTTAGATTGCTTTCATCCCGAGATAAAAAAAGAAGATACAGGGTTGAAGCACAAAGGGACGAAGATTTGGATGTTAGTGATCGTTGGCAAGGATCTCCTTGATGACATTGTATATGGGGTTTTGGCAGCACTGAAGTTGCATCAGTATATAATACAAAATTTGCCAGAATCTTGTTGTTCAATTGTGACTGATCTTGTTTTTTCAGAATTTGCAACTGATTATAAGGCAAGATTTAATAGCATAGTCACCTAGGTAGTTCTTGTTTCTTAGTAGTTAGTCAACTAGTTTGATCCTTTGTAGTATAAGCAGGTGTATCCTTGTCACATTTATCATTACATCGTTTTTCAGTTACATCTTATAAAATGTCTTTTGATGTTGATAAGCTGCTTTGGAACAACGTAAAGCTACTATACAACTACAAATGACCATGCTGCGTAAAATGTTTATGCAGTTTATACTTGAACCAAAACATTGTGCCTTTGCAGATTGGAATTTTTAGTGCTATAAAATTTGATTTGTATTCATGTGAAATTGCTACTGTTCCAAGTATTGGCTTGGACATACCCTGCTCTACTTTGAGATGTCATATTCATGCCTGCCTTTGGTTTTATAAAATTCGGAACCCTGATCTGTCTTTAAAGTTGTGTTCATTTAAGGTCATTCCAAGCATTCAACATCATGATTATCACCAATTCGGCTGATCCATTGACTTGTTAATTAAGCCAAAAGTTTTATTGCATTATATTTGATATGCATGTGCCTATTTCAAAATAAGAAGACAGATTGCAAAAGGGAAGAGCCACATGAATGTTTGCTAATACATAAGCCTTGGTCTCAAATAAGTCTTCTTCTTGTGCTTTTAGCGTGTATTGTCATTAGGTTTGCTTTGTTATTCATGTGGCTAGCTCCTATGCTTTTTTTGTATAAGATGAGACTTTCTAGAGATGTCAACATTGCCATCTCTAGTATGTCTCATAAAGAGGCTTTCTCTTAACAAAATTTCTCATTGTTTGTATAGGATGAGACATTCTAGAGATGTCAACGTTGCCATCTCTAGTATGTCTCATAAAGAGGCTTTTTCCTAACTTCCTGCTGAAGAAATTTTTACTTTCTAATCTAACATGCCTAACAAAATTTTCTGCTGAAGAAATTTTTACTTTCCTGCTGAAGCCTAACAAAATTTTGTTAGGCTTCCTCCTAACAAAATTTCCCAATGTTGTTATTTTCTGCTGAAGAAATTTTTACTTTCTAATCTAACATGCATTTCGGAGCTTCTACTCTGCATTGTGAAGCTTCTACCTTGGACTCTTTTTACTATTGGTTCACACTTGATTCCCTTTCCACTTAGATACCCTCAAATTAAGTTTTAACCCAAATTCAAATCTAGTTTTTATAGGATAGGAACAAAATACCAAGTCAAGTGAGAATTCTTATAAACCTAAATCGAGCAAATGGAAAGTAAAATGCATTGTCTCAATCGGCAAAAGTAAAATGCAGAACGTGGCAAAGGTAAAGGCAATGGGTGTATAAGGGGATAAATATTCAGCAACAAGATGCTTGTTGTTTCTTCGTGGCTATGATAAGAGCACAACCGATTTCCCAAGCAAGAACACAACCGATTTCCCTTGAGTTCACGATTTCGATATGGATGCAATGTGCTAAATAACCAACTTCTTCCACTTGTTGAAACATTCCTGACACTTATCATTACAACTAGGAATTATTGGCTGCTAACTTGAGCTCCACCTCCACCGCCATTAAGTCCACTGTCAACTCTGCCTGAAGCTCCATCTCTATCATTTACTGGGTAGAATGTCTTAAATAGTACCCCTCCCTCCGTGGCTGATATCTGGCCCTCATTGGATTGGAGGGCTAAGATTGAGCCACGTCGGAGAGGGGGGGTTTGAATAAGGCACTTGTGCCCATTTACTAGTCCAACATCAACACCAAGATGCTTAGGAAGAATACAAGCTCCAAAAACTTCACTATCTCCAACACCAATATTAGCTAGACTAACCAGAAGCAAGGACCTCCCCAGCAACATGACTATCTCAACCACTTCCTCCACCATCCCCAACACCAGCACTGTCATCAACACCAATGCCTTTTCAAGCACCTCCTATCTCTACCAACAACGATACTTACACTCATACTTGTTCCTGCACTTGTTACCCTGACACCCATTCTACCTCTCTTACTCACATGAATGCCATTTCTTTTTGGTGACTTAAATGCTTCTCGATCAGTTTACTTAGTTCACTCAGGCTCCACACAAGATGGTTTATGTGCATTATTAGATTGCCAACATTCTTGAAAGATCTCAAAACGATACTTCTAGTCAGGTCTATTATCCTTATGTGAATCCTCGACCACATGATAATGACCTTTTCCATTACAATCCCATCCAATAGATTTTTACCAAATATGGCTTCATTAGAACAATCACCTAAGACCATATATACCAATTCCTGGAAAAATTCCACTGGGAGACCATCTAGGCCAGGGCACTTGTCTTTCTTTAAAAGAGAAGCAACTGAATGTAAGTCATTGGTGATGTCCACTTCTAGGTATGCACGCTGCTCAGCTGACACAATGGGGTGGACCTTCGACAGGACTGCAGATTGCATATCCTCCTGAAAGGGCAACTGATGCCTGGAAAAGAATGAGGAAAAGTGGTCGTGGAGATACTGCTTCAACTGAACTGGATCAAAACATTCTGAACCATCAGGCAAAATAAAGGAGTTATAGAGGCCATCATACGCCTTCTCTTAGCAGCCCGAAAAAAGAAGTGAGAGCATCTATCACCAGATCTAAACCATTCCAGTCCAGCCTTTATCCTGGCTTAATTCACATGAGCTTCTCAATGGCTCTAATCTCTCTCAAGATTGCTCTCTCTCTCTAATACCTGAAGAAGGGGCAAGACCGCGACATCTCTGTAACTCCTGATACAACACGGTTAATTGGTTTCTAGTCTGGACCACCGGTGCATGACCCCACTATTTTACGAAGGATTTAACAGCCATGAGAGCAGCAACAACACCAACCATACCACCACTACAAGAGAATTCATGAGACCAGGCATTCTTACAACCTGCAGTGAATTCACTATCCTTCAAATGTTTAGTATTGAGCTCGAAGTAAGTTTTTGTAGCTCTTCACCATAGAGGTTCTTCAGTAGAGAACCATTGCAGATTATGATCTGACACTGCACTATCCAACAAATTAGTTCTCTGCAACTGAAGAAAATCAGCAGCTATTGCATTATAATAGCCACGATCGTGTCGGGCGTAAGCTCTACCATTGCCTGTCCATCCATTGCACCATGTGAAGGTTTGATCACCCTCAATCTCAACAAGGCCACAATCATGCAGCAGGCATCACCATTGCTCCCGCTCAAATCCCTGAACCACCTGTGATCCCCTGCCATACATGTCTGTCTCAATTTCAACCATATTGAAATCTCTAATGAGCAACCATATTGGGATTGGTTGGGTTGCGATCTTCACAATGCTTTCTGTGAGTTTCGTAGGTTCAGAAGTTTGGATAAGATCCTCAATACCGGTTGCATTTATCTTATTCCCAAGTGTAAAGAACCGAAAACAATATCTGACTGGCGCCCTATCACATTATTATTTTCTGTGTATAAAATATTTGCGAAGGCCCTTGCTGGCAAAGTACGTGATGTCTAGGTTGTATCAATCTCTCCTACTCAATCTGGATTCTTGCCTAGGAGGAGCATTTTAGACAATGTTGCTGCTGCTTATGAGGGTATGTATTGGGCCAGATTGAAAGGTCGGCGTATAGCCTACCTTAAATTAGATTTTGCCAAGGCATATGATAGTGTGGATTGGGAATTTTTGAAAAAAATCTCTTGACATTGGGCTTTGGTCAACAGTTCACGAGTGATGTTATGAAGCTCCATGTCTCTGCACGGTCTACGATGCTTTTTCAAGGGGAACCCTCCACTGTATTTCAAGGATGCCTATCAGCTCCACTTTTGTTCACAATAGTAGCTGAGGTTTTCTCACAACTATTTGCTAAGGCCGTGCAGGATAGGATAGTGCAAGGTCTGAGTATGGAGGATGGTTCATAGGAAATCTGTAATCAGTGTGCTAATGACACGTTTCTCTTTCTTGTTGCTGATGCAGACATTCTTCGAATGCAAAGCTTCTTCTTGATACTTTCTCCTTAGCATCTGGAGTTCTTGTTGGTTGGCCAAAGTGTTCCGCATTATGGATGCTTGATGGTGTTGTACCTCCTTGTGTGGCTGATTTTCCTTGGAAGGTTCTTCCTCATGGGAAGGCTACTAAACTTCTTGGTATTCCTGTGGACATTCATATTTCTACCTCCGATCTTGGGATATTATCATAGAGGGGCTGTGAAAGCATTTGTTTTGGTGGAATACTGCTAAACTCTCTCTGCCAGCACGAATAACTGTTGCTAAGCATTTTTAAGTAATTCCCACCTCTATATGGCCTCTGCCCTTCTGGCTTCTCAGTCAAAATTTCAGGTGATTGTTACCATTGTCCGTAATTTTATTTGGAGTGGGAATGAGGAACATGCTGTGGTCAAGGTGGCATGGTCCAAATGCACTAGGCCAAAATTTTCAGGTGGTTTCGATATGACAGACTTCCATCTGCAGAGTAAGATTCTGATTTCTAAGTTCATCTGGAGGGTCCTTAAGGATATGGTTGACTCACCTGGAGTGCGGTTGGTGAAGCAATCACTTGCACATTGTATTCCTTTTGGGAAGACTTCGTTAAAACCTCTTCTTCCTTGGAGTCTCTTTTATCAGTTATGCCCTTTTCCAATGCCTTCCCTTTTTTGAAAGGCTTGCTGGAGTCTTGGGAGAAAGTACAGACCTTATTCCATATCGATCTTGTTGCATGGCATCAGTTGAGTGCTCCTTGTTGGTGGATACCTGTGGAAAATAATCTTCCACTTTGTGCCTCAGTTCATCCATTAACACAACGATGTTGGAGGTTAGCAGGATCCTTGACAGTTGCGGCATGGTATGATTCTGGCCAGTTAGCGACATGGCAATTCTTTCAAACAAAATTCTTATTGTCTCGATGGGACATGCCTATTTGGCAAAAGGTTGTTAGTACTCTGTCATTGGTTGCTCCAGAGGCTATTGAAGGTTGCAAGCGGATTTCCCACCAGAGTGTTCACGAGCATAGGCTTGTGAACTCTATGTATAGGCTGCTTGTCAATGGTGATATCCTTCCGCCATCCACTAAATGGTCCCTTCAACTCCCACCTCCTAGTTGGAGACAAATGTGGACTTGGGCTTGGGATAAACTACTTCATCCTAAGGTGGTTGTGCTTTGGTGGCAGACTATTCACAGATGCCCTCGTGTGAATGTGCTTGTCCACAGATTCGATCCTCGAGTGTCAGCATTCTGCCCACTGTGCAAGCAAAGGGACGAGACTATTGAGCATTGTTTCTTTTTATGTGATCATCTCCAGCCTATTTGGTCTTGGCTGCTTTCTCATTTTCATGTGACATTGACAAGTCAGTCAGTGCTCCTGGCTATATATCCGGATACTTGGAATAAATTGCCAAGCGTTTCATTTAGCATCAGGATGGTTGTTGTAGTCCATCTGGAATTGCAGGAGATTGTGTGTCTTTCAGGGTTTAGAGATTCCTCCTGCAGTTGTCCTCCAGAACACACAAGCTAGAATTGCTATGGCCTATCATTGCTCTTCGCTTGCTCCTGCCAAGCGACAGTTGATATTTGAGTTCCTTTTGAGTGTATTGTCCTATGCATAGGCTGGTGGTTCTACTCAGTGGATCTTGATTATCCTCTGAGATTTTATTCCCGCCTGTGCATTTGTATCTGGCTTTTGGCTTAGAGTTTTAATAAAGTTTGTCGTCCATCAGAAAAAAATAAAAATAAAATCATATATACCAATTGTATCTTTCTAAGAAATTTTATATTTCTCAATGTTTAAGAAGATAGGTATGAGATTTCATGTAGAAGACTATGTATACGAATTGTATCTTATACCCAAATCACATAATAGCCAAAAAGGTAGGATCCCCCCAAAAAAACCTATTTTTAAAATACCAAACATATAAAAAAAACGATAAGAACCTAAACAAAATGGCCAAATACCCCATAGTGAACTTTTGACTTTCTAGTATCATCATTATTGCATAAATTTTTCCCTTGAAAAACTTTTGAGGCAAGGGCTTTTTAATTCTAATAATAATGGTTGTAGTAGCCCAACTGTATGGGTTCCAGGGCATATTGGTCTTCATGGATGTAGAAAAAACTATTCTATTCTATAACAACAAACAATAGAAACTTGCCATCACTAAGAAGAGAAAATGAAGATTAACTCGGAGCAAAGGGGGGCCTTAATCCAGTTCATAAGGCAACCTGAAGCAATGGAAAACATATCCAGAAGCTCTTTTGTGTTTATGAAATTCTCCTCATCTACATGTAAGAAAAGAAAAGTGTCATCTGTATATGGATTTCCAATTTGTTGAGACCCACCCCCCATCCTCAAACATTCTATGATGCCATCGTCCACTGCAGAGATCGGAAATAAAAAGAGTGCTTCTATGACAATGGCAAATGGATAAGAAGTCAATGGGCAACCTTGGCAAACTTCACGGCCAACACTAAAGATCGAAAAGGACTTGCCATAATAAAATACGGTGCCTCTAGCAAAAATAAGGTAGATGTATTGCTTGGCATATTGATGCAAGTCAATAGTCATAAGCCCTTTTGGATCTACCAAGGGTATTTGTTTGTAATATAATTTACTCACCTAGGTATCCTATTTGGCTCTATTAGTAGCTTTTTAACTTTTATCTTACGCTAACTAATTTAATACCTTGAGCTAATCGATATCGTGGTCTGGATTTCTCTAACTAACTGTTTCTTTTCAGCTTATTGGACTTCGCATAGCCCTTCCACCAAATTCTGGCTGCTCCTATTAAGTTTGCTGTAGCAACCTTCCCTATATCCTTGTCCTTCATGCCATAAGAATTGCCAAACTCTTCCATTTCATCAAGCCAAGCTTCTGCCTCCATACCTGACCTGTCCTTCTCTGAAAACTGACTCAACTTCCTAGTCTTCCACACATTGCTCATAGCGCTGTCAACTTTCTTCTGATAGTCATCTGTCTTCCTTGCCCTGGCTCTTACCTGTGATGTATCGGACTCACTCTCTGAGTTAGAACTGTCCTGGCTGTCAGAAGTGTCTGATGTGTTGGAGCTGGATGGTGTTGAGGTCCTTCGGTTTCTCCTTTTTCTCTTTCTGTCCCTGACATTTCCCTGATTGCCTTCCCCTTCTGGTTGTGGAACCTCCTCAACGCCTTGCTGAGGTAGTGGTGGAGGAGGTGGTGGTGCTGGTGCATATTCTTGGACGTTCATCAATGGGGTGGCCCAATGAATCAGCTGGTGCATTTGGTTCCTCATTTGGGTAAGCCTTGCGTTGATTGATTCCACCATCATTTCCTCGTTGTTGTCATCTTGTTCACGTCCAAATAAGTTTCTAGGTACCCATTGGTGATGTCGGCCCTGGCCTTGAGAACCTGAGCCGATGTTCCTGGCTGCAAGTATTAGTCATCAATACTGTTACTTTAGTTATATATTATTCATCCTTATTTACAAGTGAATTATTGTTGAGCATAAAAGAAATCATGCCAAAATTACACTTATAAGTTAAAGACAATTTATAGTCATTAATATAAAAGTTACACATTGATGTCAAATACATGATAGAAGATAGAAGTGAAGACATTCAATACAATTTAGAAGATGATTAAAACAGAATTTGTCTATCATCGATGGCCCCTTGTCAACTTGAAGAAATTCTTGACGTCCCTAAGCCGAAGGCCTTTGCCGAGGTTGCGTAAGATGTTCCTGGTTGATCCTCCTTCGAGTGCACGGGCCATTTCCGGTGCCGGGAGTTCTGGTGCGGTTGCCGCTACTACTGACAGTGTCGCATCCCTGAGGTGGCCTCTGGCGAAGTCGAGGCAGTGGAGCGCCACAGATCTCTTGAAGAGAACAATGTGATCCGCATGGGCGTACATCTTGGAGTGCTGTCGGAAGCCAGAGAGTGCTATGAGGAGCGCCACGGACTCTTCCCCTCTTGGGCTAAACTCCTTGTGGAAGACTATCATCTGCCCTTGACTGAGGACTGGGAGGTAGTAGCGGAGCGCCGTACCCTTGCCTGTGCTTTGTGATCCTGTGCCCTTCCTTTGAGCTGTCCCATCGTAGATATCTACTGCCAAGACGTCTTCATGATCTCTCCACATGGTAGTTGCGTTCTCCAAGTTGATGCTGCTGGATGCTTCCCACATGCTCCTGGAACGAACTGTCCGGCTAGAGCTTGGGTCTCTTCCTGGTTTGTACAACCTGCTTTGTATTTCTTGGAACTCCTCCTCTGAAATGATGGGTTTCTGTTGTCGATAGATCTCCCTTATCTGCTGATAGGCTGCTATATCTGACATTGTCTCCCTAGCGTAGGAGTGCCGCTCTGCTATCTCCCTTGGAATTTCCTGGTAGGAGTAGTCGATGAGGTCGGTGTTCTGCTCCTGTGCCATCAAGCCTAAGAGCTCGTCAATCCTAAGCCCTTCTTCTTGGCAGTAAGGTAGGTTGAGGATGTCGTTTGCCAAGATGTATTCCTCTCCGTCGATGACTATAGGTGACAAGGCTGTGATGTTGATTGGTGGCTCGTAGGCTCGCCTGATGTCGTCATCGTGCTTGGCCATGTGCCTCTTGATCCTCCTTGCCTCTCTGCTTTCCCAATCTGGATTTTCTTCCCCTAGCTGCTCGTAGTCTTGCTCGATCTACAGTGCTGGTGTCCCTGATGTCCTGCCATGGTACTCGTACTCCGAGGAGTCTATCTCAAGGATGAGGCCTTGGTCTCTACGAGTGTTGAGTGGTGCTAGGTCTAGAGGCTGAATGGAAGGTTCTCCCACCCTATTGACTGACTTATACTGCATGAATAGAGCAAGGGCTATCTGGGATGAGAGATATCTATGCCTATTATGCCTGCAGATCATGTAGTCTGGCATGGTTCTAGTCCTATCCCACAGCTGGTTCTTGCCCTTGGATCCTCCCATCTCTCTTCCTAATGCTTGGCTAAGCATCTCTAGAGATACTCAATTCCCTCCTCTAGGGGGTAAGCTAACTTCCCAGGGTAGGATCTGTTGGTCATATTGGCAAATGATATCAGTATAGAAGGGTGTTCTGGTCAATGTTGCATGAAGATCGAACAAATGGTCGAACACCTGGAAGGCTTGATCAGCAGGGAAGTCATGGATGTGGTTGGCGGCATCATACCATCTGACAAAGTTGCTAGGCACCATTGAGCAGAAATGGGTGTAGAAAATGGCTTGTAAAGATCAATGAAGGGTTGAGAAATCGCCTAAGATGCTAGGAACAGAAAATGGCAAATGAGGCCCTTTTTATAGACTATGGTCTGCCTCGGGTTTCGTGCACAAGGGTTCTTGATGGGAGAGACTTTTGTTCTAAGGCTATAGGTCTCCAAATGAAATATCATGAAGTGCAATTCTAAGCAAAACAAAGCAAGAAACACTACATGGCCGTTTGTTGGGTCAAATTTGGCTAATCTAGGTCAAACATGGTCAACCCGGGTGAATCCGCGCGAAATGTGTCTGCGTTGCGAACGCAGGGTGGATTGGCGCGGTCTCACTCGGTTGGCCTGATTTGGGTCAAAACTTAACATTTTTAGGAGCTACAAGATGCTAACATGCCTAATTGAATCAATTTTAACCTAGCTAGCAACTTATTTCAAGCAAAATTATCATCTAGAAGCCAATTTTCAATGCAACCAGGTGAATCCGCGCGAAATGGGCCTGCGTTGCGAGCGCAGGGTCGATTGGCGCGGTCTCACCCGGTTCGCCTGATTTTTGCCAATCTTCGATGGTATTTGCTGAAATTTTGTTCTGACCCGGGTTCCTAGGCAATTTCTAAACACTTTACAAGAAATTCTACTACAAATTAGCTTAATTACTTACATTTTCAAAACATAATGCAATCCAATTTACAGAGTAATAGAACTTATATATATTAAGAGAAAACCAATTTACATTGAAAACTTTGATTTTAACAAAATTACAAAAATTTGAGGTCCTAAGGCCTCTCTTTGCGGATCCTCCGCGCCAAGTGCAGGTCCTTGGGCATAACCGTCACCTGCTTGACGTGGATGGCGCAAAGGTTTCCCTCTTCAAAGAGCTGGTCAGCTCTGCTTCTGCGGCTTCTTGCAGGGCCCGGGTCATTAGAGGGGTGACCCTGTAATCGGTCCGGAACTCCTGCATGACTTCCCGAAGAAGGCGTTCAAAAAGGCGCCTTCCTTATCAGGAGATTAGTACACTGCTGAAAGTGTCTAATCTCCCGAAACACCCGCGCGTGTCGAGAGTTAGGCCCATGATGGGTCTTCTTGGGCTTCTCCGGCCTAGGTGGAGGCGGCTTCGGCTGGCTCTTCGGTCGCCCGCCCTTGACGAACCTCTCCACATTCTGCTTACAGTACCAATCATTGTACCTCGTCCAGCGACGAAGGTACTCCTGGTACGCCTTCATTTTGCGCTTGAATTCACGATCTTGCTTGAGCGCGAACTCTCGCTCACCCACCTTCTGCTTCTTAACTACCTTGGGTGGCTTGGGCCACTTCGGGTAGGGTGGGCGTGCGTTGGGGTCTGAAGGCTCCCCAACGTCTTGCTGCTCCTCCTCCTCTTCGACCTCCTCTTCCTCATCTCCGCCTCCTTCTTCCTCTTCCTCTTCATCTACCTCGCGGGGTCGAGGTTCTTCAATTGTGATTGTCCCGCGAGGCCGATCATTCCTCCTCTTAGTCCTCCGCTCCTTCTCCTGCAGCTCCCTCTCCCTCTTCTTCCTCGCTGTCGTTTCTTCTGGCCACTCTGCTACTTTGTTCTTCCCCTTCTTCTTCTTGCTGGAAGAAGCTGTTGCCTGCTGGTGCCCGGTCTCCTCCTCCTGGTGCTCCACCTCTTGGTGCTCCTCCCGCTGCTCCTCTTGGGCTCCCCCTTGGTCGGATAGGGGGCCAAGGTGGTGAGTTTCGTCGATGCGCTGGCTCTCTACCGACGACGAACTGCTTTGGGGCTCCTCCTGAGATGCATGGAAGGTTTCGTCGGAGGAAGACGACGCCTCATCGCCTGGCTTCAGCCGGAGGTGCGGTGGAACTTGCTTCCCATGGCCACCTGCTGCTGCTGCCACCATAGAGGGTGTGCTCCTTGGGCCAGGCTTCCTGTAGGTCTGCTTGGTTCGGGCCATATCTTACGGTCCGAGAAATGGGTGACATAAGGCTGATCAAGAGAGAGAAGGTGGCTGGTAAGGTTTGGGGGGAAATGAGGTGGCAAGAAGATATTTAAAAAAGGAAAGGTTCCCTAAGGAATATTATCCTACCATTAATTGGTGTAATGATTAGCCTCCCCTATTAATTACTCCAATATATTTACTTATTAGTATGTATTTAGTACCGTATTATATTAGAATTTCGAATTTTTCCTAATGGTTTGAAGGGTTAATTATGAATTTGCGCCATTTTTCACCCGGGTCTCCGATTGGCATGATTCTTTGACCCATATTAGGTGAAATTTGATGCTGATCCATAATTTCCACTCCAATTTTACTAGAATATTAATTCGACTCATTCTTTTTCGTCATCTAACAACTTAGCCTGCTCTTACGGACCCACTACCTAGGAGAAATTTTTTTTCCCTTTTTTTCGAGGTTCCATGGTGGAAATTTTCATTTCGCACCCTATCAGGCCTGTTAGACTACTTTCAAGGATATGGTCAGTGCTAGTTCTTGGTCAACCAAGAACATCGCTCTGATACCATGGTGACGCTCCCTACTAAATATACGGCTCGCAGCCATACACTCCGTAGGAAATCCCCCATCCGGTCCTCCGACCGCACGGGCCCTCTGTCTATCCCGCACTCTGGGATCACCGTAGTGCGGGAAGGGGACACGAAGGTGTCTTGCGCGCCCTTCCCCTATGGGCTCCTATCACAGTGGAAGCATAAACATCGTCAGAACTAGCAATAACAATACATCATACTACCACGAAGGGTAGCTCATCCACATATCCATAGCTGCAAAGAACATAATCATATGCCATAAAACCTACCCGTGGCTCTGACTCATAAGGAAGTCGACTAACTGGATAGGCCTCAAGATAGAGCAGACCGAGTCATAACAATGGCGGGGCTGGCTATAGACAATGGCTAGGGTTGACCACTCCATCCGCCCCTCCTGTGCATACTTTGCAGATGGGTTAGATCAGGCTCTGACATGACTCTAGCCTTCCGGATACGCAGCAGTCCCATGGCATCACCCATCGGGACTACTCCAGGTTGCATCTCCCTGGTCTGTCGAGGCAGGAAGGGTTGTATCTCCCCTTCCCGGGGGTCTAGAGGCTCCTCGGGCGGCTAGAGAATCGGGACGACACACGATTCATACCCGACTGAACCCCCCAAAACAAGAGCCAAGCTGACACTTGCAACTCTTGAGAGGCAGGGCGACACCATTGCCCCAGGAGGTGTCGGACTCATGCTCGGCCCACACGAAGTGACCGACCATAAGCCTAGCTCACTATGGGATCCCCCGTAGCCCCCACTTGGCAGGGATCCTCCCTCCGCCTTGCCTCTAGCCCCGTTGTGTAGTGCTGAGTAACATCATAGCCTCAATAGTCCGGTGGGTTCCTATGCACAGGCCGCAACTAATAGGAACTAAGGGATCTACACTAGGAGCATACTACATATGGTCCTAGGTCTCTACCCCCCTTCCCAATACAAGAGGAGCAAACATGATCAACCATCGTCACATCACATCATAACATGGTAACATCATAAGAACATTTTAACCTAATCATACATATGTAACTTACAGTTAGGGTTCCTTGATTAGGGTTCAAGATGTTCAACAAGGTTCTAGGATGGCTCTACTCTAGATACAACATACAGACCCATCTGGAGTGCTAACTTCCAGATGAACCACTATGAACTCTCCTCCATCTACCTGCTCCAGACGCACTTCCTCCCATCCCTGGTCACTGGTGTCTCCATTGCTCCTTGACGTGGTCGAAGTCGTGCTCCCTCCACGATCATGCACACACTTCGGGGGCTGCTGCACCAATCTATGCTACGACGAACGATGCTCGAAACGGGGTTTCGAGTGCGTAGATGAGTGTTCAGGTGCTAGAGTCAGGAAAAAGGGTCTAGGGTTAGGGTTGAGCCAATATAGGTGAGGGTCCACATGGGATGCCACGTGGCACCTCTAGGATGGGGCCGTGTGGCGGTATGCCCAATAGGATAAGGCCATGTGGAAATGCGCCTTATCCTAAGGTTATCTAAGTTAAGCATTAACTTAGATATGCACCCATTACCACTTTCTAAGGTATACAAGGCTACCAAAGGTTGACTTGTATAGTGACGGGTCCAGGAATATACGTATCTATGGCGTATATTCCCCTGGAACGTCACACATAAAATAGAGACTAATCACTCATCTACTGATACCGAGATTAAAGCTATCTAGAAACTAACCGGTGTCTTGGCTGGATCCGTTATCCCCCAGGTTTTCCATGGCTGGCTGGTTGGACGGTTATGAACAACAACTGCTCCTTCTTCAACTCTCCCAAGTCGAATTGGGGCAGAATTGGGCTGGAGACCCACTTGAATACCTCCCAAATGTAAGTACCCTGTGCCAATTGAGTTGGTCCAGGTGGCTTTACCCCATTGGTCAATTTATTCCAGTTACTACTAATTAGCTAGACATTTAGTCACTAGATAGTTTAATTAACTAATATCTTAGCATAGCTAACTTAAACCCTTTTAATTTTATTTTTTTTGAAGGACGTCAGACTTTATTAATAACACTCCATCATAATACAGGATACAATGCAGAGACGGGAATAAAAAACCCAGTGGATGATGACAATATAATGCAATTCACATTATTTTCCTCTCCTACAAAAAGAAGAATAATATATAATGATATTTTTAGAAAAGTTACTTTAACCATGTCGAACTTCCACGTCCATAGAATCATTAACAACAACTTGATTTGCTCCCTGGTGCCTCAATGTCACTGAATCAGGGACATCCACTGTATCAACCATAGCAGATATTGGAGCTACAGAGTGAACTAACGCAGACTGAGGAGTCGAGCTATTTTTGCGACGTGCAAGCTTCTTCAGGCGTGAAGTAGACCATCCTTCTTCCAATAATTCTTGCTTGTGAGCAATGTCCTGAAGATGAGAGTGTAGATCCTCATTAAGAGGGTCTACTGATATAGACTGAGACAGAGATGCACTAGAAGAAGGCGATGGTGCAAAAATAGCTTGAGAAGAAGGCACAAAGGCTGGTAATACTGACGAATTAACTAGTGCAAAGGCAGATGAGGAAGAAGATGATACAACACGACATTCAAGTGTAGTGGATGCTATGTGACATGGGATAGGAGCAGTTGGGGAGGTAGAGATAAAAGTATGCCTAGACTTGTAAGTAGCGAGAGCCTCAACATTGGGAAACATCTTGGCAAGCTCAGGTCCATTAAGCAGATGTAGTTTGTACTTGAAAAAAAGTGGGCCACTTTTGACCACTACTGACTGAGGAATAGAAACACAAGTAGGAAGAGATACACACATTCGAGGACCATTAACATTAGAATGGGCAAGATGCATACCCAATCCATTGGCAATAGCAATCATAAAACCAGGCACTTACAATTCTAGTGGAAAATCCTCTAAGGCAAGCCAGCAAGGCATGCACAATGCACCAGACTTACTTTGCAAGAATCCAGAAGAATAAACCTGATATAGAAGATAATGTCCCCATAGAGGATCAACACCATGCTCCACAAGCCTGTCAACTGCAAGTGAAGAGTCAAACGTGACAAAGAAGAAATTATTATCTTTATCCAAAACTTTTAAACCCTTTTAATTTACTCCACAATGGTCCCAAAATACCCCCAATGACGTGTCATGATATTTATATGTATACCATATAAATACGTAACGTTACATTCTCCCCCCAGAGGAATGTTGTCCTCAACATTGTGGTTAGTGATTAGATGATTAAATTATGAGGAAGCTAATATATTCAAATAAGTAATAGAGAAGATACATAAAATGATCATGGCTTTTGCTTACTTCTGGCAGCCAATAAATAGCCGTGGACTTCCTCCACCAAGATCTCTGCATATCTGTAAGCAACTGTTGGGACACTTCCACCTTGGAAACGTGATTGTGCCATCTGTCTGGAGTAAGGCATTGGTACCCATAATTTATCATAAATGGAGACATTCTTGAAGGCGGAAAATCTCCTTGGAGAACAATAAGGGGGTATCCAAGGCGGTATTCGTAGTGCGACATGGCAAGAAGTGTGCCATCTTAAAAAGCCTGTCCACCACTACCATCAATGCGTCAAATCCCCTAAGTTTTCTCAAGAGACCCACGATGAAATCCATGGTTATAACTTCCCATTTGGCATGAGTAACTTCCAACGGTCTAGTTCTCCTGGGATTCTTAACTGCTCTGCCTTTGTTTGCTGCCAAAGACGACATTGCTTAATATAACGGGCAATGTGCTTCTTCATTGCCGGCCAAAAGTAGCCGGATCTGAACTTAAAATAGGTTTTCATGAACCCAGCATGTCCAGCTATCGGACTATTATGTGTGTCATGGATGATAAGCCTTCGAACCCCTGATGTTTCTGGCACACATAATTTATTCTTGTAATAAAGGAGCTTGCCTTCCTTTTTGTAATGGCAGAAAGCCACTTGCTCTTAATCTATTCTGGCTTCCTTACATAGGCTTTGCCAAACCTCATAAAATTCAGGATCGGTTGAAAGAGCTTGTTCAATTGTCTTCCCAAACTCACTGGTGAGCGTGGATATAGTATTGCAATGCGTGCGGGTAATAAGAAGGTGCCTAAAAAGGCATCGGCAACAACATTGTGCTTGCCCGACTTGTATACAAACTCAAAGTCATGTTCCTCCAAGAATTCCATCCATCTACATTGACAAAGATTAAGGTGGGGTTGCGTGAAGATATATTGGAGACTTTGATGATCTGTGTCCAACTGGAATCTCCTCCCAAGAAGGCAATATCTCCAAATTCGTAAAGCCCGCACAACGGCAAGTAATTCTTGGCCACGTATTGGATATCGCTGCCAGCTTCATTCATCTTCTTGGAGTCATATGCAATAACCCTTCCCTCTTGCATTAAGACGCCTTCAGTAGCTATCTTACTTGCATCAATGGCAACCCACTTATCCTTTTGAGGATCCGGCCAGGTAAGAATTGGAGCAGTGGTTAATGCTTCCTTCAATTGCTGGAATCCGAACTGGAATTTCTCCTTCCAATGTGTTACCCAGTCCTTCACTTTTTTGCTTTTGGTGAGATCAGTAAGAGGTGCAGCTATCTTGGCAAAATCCTTCATAATTTTTCTATAACATCCCGCTAAACCAGAAAACTTCTGACCTCTGAAACATTTGTAGAAGCGGGCCAGTCTTTAACTGCCTTAATCTTAGCTGGATCTGTGGAAATATCGGCAGCAAAAATAATGTGTCCCAAGTACTCCACTTAAGTGGTGGCAAACTTGCACTTGGAGAACTTAGCAAATAGCTAATGGCGTCGCAACTTCTATAAGGCTAAGCGAAGATGACGTTCATAGTCTTCGAAAGTCTTAGTATAAATAAGTATGTCATCGAAGAAAATGATGGCAAACTCATCCAGATAGTCACGAATGACATCGTTCATTAATCGCATAAACGTGGCAAGGGCATCGATTAGCCAAAAGGGCATAACCGTGAATTCATAATCCCCATAGCGTGTCCTAAAAGTTGACTTGAGGATGTCTTCTTTCTTGATTTGTATTTGGTGATACCCTGATCGAAGGTCGATCTGGGAGAAGTATCTAGCCCCTTGTAATTGGTTCATAAGGTCATAGACATGTGGTAGAGCATACCGATTCTTAGTAGTATCCTTATTTAGTTGCCCGTAATCAATACACATGCACAATGTGCCGTCCTTTTTCTTGATAAACAAAATGAGTGCCCCAAAAGGCGGACACACTTGGGCAAATAAAGCCTAGCTGAAGAAGTTCCTGCAACAGCTTCTTGAGCTCGCCTAGTTTGGGGGTGCTCATGTGGTATAGAGCCTTACTGGTAGGTATTGTACTAGGTTGAAGTGCAATCTCACACTCTACTCCTCTGAAAGGTGGCAATTTCTGAATCTCCTATGGAAAAAGATCTTGAAATTCCCGAATCAAGGTGCCAATGGTTTTTGGCAAGCCTCTAATAGTTTCTTCTTGCTTAGAAACAGCTTCTACTGATGCGAGTCTAACAATGCAAGCAATTTTATCTCTCCTAATGGCTTTATCCAACTGGTGCAATGAAATAAATTACTTTATCAGAATTACTGGATTACCTGTTATAGTGACACGGGCCCCATTAGATGCATTGAATGTGACTTTTTACTTCTCACAATCAATATTGGCCTTTGCAATGGTCAAAAACTTCATGCTGACAATAAGATCATACTTTCTAATATTCATAATCTCCGCATCTAAGGCAACAGGTGCTCCGGGCAACTGGATATTCAGGTTAACACAACGGCCATGTATGTGTCGAACAACCCCACTAGCCAAGGTAACTGGACGTGGCTTAAACTTCAAAATGGTGAGACGTAAGGCCTCGGTTAGTCTAAGAGATGAAAAGTTATGTGTACTACTCGTATCCATGAGAATAGCAAAGGGTCTACTATCAATCTGACCCACAGTGGATATGATGGTAGGCTAAATATCCGCGTTGCCTGTGTCAATTGCAGCAAAAATATACGAGTCGCCTTGTATATAGTCAGGTGCCTCCTCATCGGTAGGGGCTTGAAGATCACAAAAAACTGATAGCTCATCCCATTCAACTTCAGCTAGTGCGGCATGTGCTGCTTGAGCTACATAGGGACATTCTTGTATGCGATGCCCCGGTCGAAAACAACGATAACACACTTTGTCTCTCTTTAACTATTCTCGGGCTTCCTTGGGAATAGACTGGAGAATCTGTTGCATAGCTCCTGTAGAATTTGCTGGCTTTTCTGGGACATTAAAGCTCGCCTTCTTATGGTAGGAAGATTGATGTGGGAGTCCTGGACTAGGGAACGTGCTTTATAAGTCGTATAGGCTCTTCCTCCATCAAAAGTTGAGGGATGCTGGTATGAGTATTTTGGTGCTTCTTCTTCTAGACTAAGAGCCTTAGCCTTAGCCTTAGCCTTAGCCTTAGCTTCTACAATGGTTTTGGTGTCAATGGCGTGCACCAATTGCTTTAGGGTGGGAGATAACCCTTCGACATACCCTTCAACTGCACGGCGCTCGGTGATGCTAAGAACATAGAGGCGTAGCCGCATAAATTCATCTGTGTAGGCTTGGACTGGTGTATTCTTCTATTCCAGGCGTTAAAGGGTCTGTATCTGTTGGCATCAGTGTGCTCCTGGAACATAATGAGATTTAAGTGTCTTTGCAAATATTTTGAACCTACATTTGGTCCTTATCAGTCTATGAGTCGTAGCATAGCCCTTCCGCCATATACGTGCAGAACTTGTAAAATTGGTGGTTGCAACTTTGCCGATATCCTTCTCGATCATGTCATATGATTGTCCAAGCTCATGCATTTCGTCTAGCCATGACTCTGCATCGATATTAGACCTGGACTTTCTCGAAAACTGAGCAAGTTTACGGTTCTTCCAGATATTGGTAATGCAGAGTCGACTATTTACTGATAATCCTTCTTACTAGATTTGGCAGGAATTACATCTAAGAATCTGAGGAGTCTGAGCTGGAATCAAATGTAGAAGAGCTAAGGGTGCATTTAGAACATGCTGGGCTAGTGACAGCTCTTACTAGCGCAGGTGGGGGTACTTGGTTGAGTTTAGCCGGGGGCACTTCAGGGCCATACTCCAGAACGGCGGTTGGAGGATGCCTATGAAGGACATAGGCCTGAAGCTCGGCCATTTGACACTTCATGAGGGCTAACTCTTGCTCAGGCATCAATCAGTCAGGGTCCATTGGAGTTGCCCACGGTGGATTTCATATGCCGTCTATATCAAAAAGAAGGAAATAGATCATAGATGAAATGTGTGTATGGAGAAAGAATAATTTGACATACATTAAGATCATCCATAATTGATAATCGAGGAATTCATATTTGTTACATGCCTGGTGTTATGCCACTTTATTGGCCCATTTTAGATTTGAAGCGTATGGGGTCTTGGCTGTCTGGGCATGTTCATAACTTGAGTCTTTTAGCTTATCAGTCAATCAAGCTAGTAGCAAAAGATCCACGATATTTCCTTCTTATGTTTAGTTCGCTCGAGCTAGCCGTCCAACTCATTGAGCGTGGTGTTTATCCTTCGTAGAATATCATAATTATATTCCTGGTCTCTTCCACGCAAATCATATGCTTTACGTGCCCCATTTTGGATTGTCATTGCAGACTTTCCTCCAAAATGCAAGATTTAAAGCTTAATTCAGCCATTGAAAATAATATTGAGTTGCATCTTCAATGCTCTATCACGAATAGCCTTATTAAGATTTGTATTACAAGATCTATTGATCATGATCTACCTCAAACAATTGTTGTCCAAAGTGGAACCATGCTTTTTTCTTTCGAGCTGTGTTTGCTCAATGCCCCTGAACTGGCTCTTATATTCTTTGAGGCATCTGATTTTGTCCAGTATTGCAGGCCTTTGAGATTCCAACACTTGGCTCCTACATCTATTTTTTTCCAGCTATCTACAGACCCATTCATTGCTGACCCAGCTGCAGCTTCTTCCTTGCCTATTTTTAATCAGCATATGCATAAATTTAGGGAAGATTCAAAGGATGCAAGAGCAGCAGAAGAGGGCTCATAATTAGTACATGAATATTACTGTCGAGGTGTCCACCTTCTGCCTAAACATCCATTGGCTTTTTGCCAATCTCGAAAAATAACAAAGGGCTTTGACTTGGCAGTGTCTCAGCATCCTCCGCACTATGATTCACGGGTCACTTCTCCTCTCATCAGTCCATGTCATGGTTGTTTCTCACATCTTTAGTAGGCTGGCATGGTTGAAGAGGCTGATGCATATGGGGTGATGTCTTCCCCCCTAGAGAGGAGTCAGATATTCTTTTGTCTCTCTAAGCTGGATGCTCAGTTTATATGTTTGCAAGAACACAAATGTCGCAAGGGAGATGTAAAGCTGATGGATATGATCAGTTGATGCTTCAATGTGCTGGTGGCAGCAGCTGATTCAGCTAGTCCGAGAGTTGTTATGGCTTGACAACATTATTGGTAGTCATTTTCACTAAGATAGATAGCTTTGGCCGATGAGCTTTTATCTTGTGGCAGGAACATGGACATTAAAATTTAGACTATATAATATTAGAAAATGCCAACTATGGCTTTGCAGGGTGTAGTGCCCAAAGACGAATACAAATAGTAAGTAAAAATACTCAAGAGCTAGGCCCTGCATCTTCCTCCATGGGAGTTGGAGGCTCAGGTGGTCGTTGGTGCCAAAGTAAGGTGACACCTACGCTGATGGTGAAAGCAGCTACAGATGCAACCCCTGGCGGGAAGGCGGTGGCCAGCGGTGATGCGGCGAGCAAGTTCATGCTCATCCAAGCCGTTATATCCTGATCCAGGGCAGCAATGGCATATCCCGATGTACCAGCACAAGAGTAGACGTGCGATAATTTATCTTCTTATGACCTGCCAAAGTGGACAAAGCACGAAGTGCGGCCCATGCTGCCTCGGCCTCTAGAACAAGGTCCCGGCAACAAAAAGGACCTGCCATTTCTTGAATGCGGATAGGAAGAAGCGCGAGATATTTGTCGAGGGCCTTTGCTTCATCCGAAGTGGTGGTGTCGACTTCTTAGTCAATGTCCGCAGTCATTTCTTCTCTGTTTCTCTTCCCAAGCATGATCCTTATTTTCCAATAAGTCCTCCCCTTCATCATAGGGTTCCATGGTGACCTCAACATCATTGGTATTGGGAACGCGAAGTCCCATAGCACAAAAGCTTCTGGAGCGGTTCCAATGGGGCACCCTGCAACATTAGGTGCTGAAGTTTTAGGAGGGTATCCATGGACTCAATATCCTCCGACTGGAAGCTTAAGAGCCACTGAACCTGTGGCGGGAACTCAGCTGAGGAAAAATCAAGGAAGTTGCCCATGCAATACTCCGCGAGTTCGTAGAGGATCTCAGTCTTTCGTTTATGCTTAAGAATAGCAATGACACGGTAGGTCCACATGATGTCATCGAGGAGAAGATACTCCTGCCCGTTGACATAGACTATCGGTATGATATCCAGGCCAGTAAGTTTGGATCCTTGCCCCCTGGGTATTGGCATTACTTCAGCCAATTGCTTCCATTGAACAAAGTCATCCTAACTAATGCGCTCATCCTCCTCATCTGGTAAGGGAGTTTGCATCTTTCCCTTCTCGGGGGGAATGTCCTCTGGTCCATTAAAATAGCTAGGGTATAACGGACCTCAAAATAGGCCTGATCATCGAAGCGTATAATGGGGGTATGATTAGTCCATCTAATAATGCCCCTGAAGATGTTGGAGGCATGTCGGTCGTTCCCCATCATCTGCAGTAAAATTTATTGGCTAAGGTATAGCTGTGGAGGATCTCCGTGTTGAATACACTTGGGAACCATGTCTTGGATATAGAACTCGAAGAACCTGGCGTAGTCGGGGCGGGCTTGCATGTTGGTAATAAGATCTATATCCTGAAGCAGATAGGGATGGAGAAGCTCAAAGTGAACCTGCGATCCGAATGATCTCCATCCAGTTACCATTGATGGCGTGCAGAGAAATCCATGAAGCAGGAGCAAAGGAACAGGAGGAGAGAGAGAGCGCTTGAGGAAGACGAAGAGGAAGTAGGAACCCTAAATCAAAAGTGAGTTCGAAATAAATTAACTTCCAGTCAACTTATTGTTGGACATTTATTTTATTTTCTATTATTTATTTTTTTTATTCACTTTGTACTCCCTCCCTATTCCTTTTTCTTTAAACAAACAGATCAATCTACACAACGCCCATACAATATACACAAGACAAGAAGATTTACATTCATCGCAAAAGAAATATACAGTAAGACGAAGATATAAAACATAAGTGTGATGCTCATACTATCGGTGATCCCCTCTAATCCGTCGGGCGAGGTGCAAATCCTTTGGCATTATTGTAACGCGCATGGCGTAAATAGCACAAAGGTTGGCATCACCAAAAAGAGCCACCAAATAATCCTCCTTGGACTCCGATGGAGCCAAGGGAGTAAATTGCTTTCAGAGACACGATGCTTTTTCTAGGTGGCACAAATTGGTGCAGATTGCAAAGGACGGTCTTAAATTCCCGGGCAATTTCCCGAACCAGTCGTTGGAACGGTAACTTGCGTAACAGGAGCTCAATGGACTTTTGAAACTTCTGAATCTCCCCGAAAGCTATCGTGCCAAGTCTCCACCTACGAGGCTTCTTCTTGGGGGTTGGTGGCTGAGGGAGGGTCTTACTGGCTATGGGATGGTGACCAGCCACATTGACCCATTCTTGCTGGTAGATGTAGCCTTGCCCACCCCGCCCACAACTTGGAGACATTCCTTATAGTTACCTCGGAACTTGTGCGCCATACTTTTCCGTCTTTGTTTAATTGTACGTGGCTCAAATTGGTCGGCGTTCTGCTTAGCTTGGTTCTCAAATGCTCGCTCTGCCTCCATCTTGGCATGTCTCTCCAGGGCTTGACGGACTTCAGTTCTCCTGTGCATCTCAGTGATGTATCGATCAGGCGTGGCTGCCATTTCTAGCTCTATGGTCTACTGGAGATCAGAAGTGATATAATTAGGGAAATTATCCCATAGGACACTCTTAGTCTCCTCGTCGTAATATTACAAGAGCAAGGTAAGGGGGCATCCTTCAATGATAGCTTCCGCATTTTCCAAATAGATATACCAGGCACCCCTGTATACTGGATTTCCACTAGCCACTTCTTGTGCATTTGCCCCTATGGCCAAGTCCATAACTCTTTGTGCTTCAACCCTTGCGGCTTCCTCATCACTAATGGTCGCAGGCTCCAGGGGATAGTACTTGATGAGGGTTAGGACTTGATCTGGCTGCTCCACGAGGGTGCTTCACTAACAGTGTTGAGTTTGAGCAAAAACCTCTTTGTCAAATGGAAGATGGGGTAAGGTATCCGTCCTCTTAGCAAGATTTTTGAGTTCAGCAAACAACTATGTGATATCAAGCGTGTTATAAGACTGGGCTTGCATGGCCCGAGCCATGGCTTATGGAGGTAGAGGAGAGAGGTACTGAGGTACGAGGGCAGGAATCTGGCTATGGCAGAAGCAACTCGAATCCGGCGGCTATGGCGACTGGAGGAGGCAAGAAAAGACACAAAGAGGTTGGAAAGAAAAAGGTTACCCTAAAAGGAATTGCAAATCCTTATTATTTCTGGGATGTATTTTTTAAAAAAGGAAAAATATTTATATGCAAAAAAATTTATACGCAACCATATGCAGCGCGGAGGTGATTTTAGAGTTTTAAAATTTTATTTGGAGCATCCTTTTCCCAGTCGACACTGCAATTAGAGAACCCTAAAAATCTTCTTGCTTGGGCGCCTTACGATGGGACTTCTAAGGGGTTCTGTCTGAGTGGCACAAAAATCATCTGATGTTTCTATGAAAAGTTATGGCCTTCGAGAACAAGGGACCTTACTCCACCAGAAACTCAACATAATCCCACTCTTACACTCTACAATCTAAGTCCTAAATCCTTTAATCCTCCCATACTTAAGTTAATGGGCTCAATACCTATGGATTTGGGATAATTATGCTACATTGAGTAATCTCTAACCTAATCGAGCTAACGGATTAGAACATGAACAAAGTTTAAATTGAAACGCACTAATTTGCTCCAAACACACTTAAAAAGGAATCTTTAAAAGATTCCCTAAAACCCCCCCAAAAAGGTCTATTTTCACGATCTATTTGTGACAAGCGTGACATTTTGGACATTTTAGGTACCCTTTTTGAAGGGGTAATTGAACTTAGCTTACATGCGAATTTGTTTATTGCCCCGTTTTGGGCCTAGTTTGGTACGAGAAAGACTAACAAATATAAATACAATAAAAAATTTGACATTGAAACAAATAGCAATTGCACTAGAGCAAGAAAAGCGTATAATATTCAAAGTTTTTAAAACCACTACAATTTTTTAAACAAAATTGTAAAAAATGTAGTACATTGACATTTTGAACAAAGTTACATTTTGCGGCTTTAATTTCCCCCCCTTAATTTCCCCCACATTTATTGGACGATATGAATTTGAAGCATAGGTGAGCTCAAGAGGCATTGCACCAAAAGATATAAATTTATACCACGTGAGCTCAAGCAGTACACAGAGAGACAACGCGAGCAGTATAAATTTATACCGCATGTAAGCTCAATTGGTATAAACTTATACTGCTTAAGCTCAAGCGGTATAAATTTATACCATCACCCCACAAGAAAAGAGCGGGAGCATTATAAATTTATACCGACATTTTTTTACACGGGAAGCCACGATATAAATTTATGCCACGAGCTCTCTCTAGAAACATTTTGGTACAACTCTAATACACTATAACACACAAAAAATCATTTATATAAAACTATCTTCATGGTTATAACGTGACATTGCATAGATATAACATGTCATAGGTTGGATAAAACAAGGCAAAATCTAGTCTACATCTCGTTTTCACCTTGACGGTATAAATCTATACCGAGACTAGGAAACGTCTTGTGAAGGAAGCTTTGGGATTTTTACATTCTAACGAATGCAGGAGTTTCTTAGAGCATGAGTTTCTTTTGAAAATGGAAGAAAAAAGCATTTATGGTTTTGTTGGTGTGGCCATTTTAGGGTTTGTGATTCATTTCTTTTGAATGGCAGTCTTCGTGTTGCTCAGTCGGACTCCTTGCTTCTGTCTCGGACTTCTACAACAGGATTCACATACATAAGCTTTATATGCAGAGATTCGCAGGGTCTTATTGGCATACATAAGCTTTATAGCAGGCATACATAAGCTTTATAGCCTCATTTATGTTTTCTGTGATTTTCTATGACGAGGCAAAAATGGTTGTCATCTTCAAAACCTAATCTGGTGAAAATTGCTATTGTACCAGTTGATGCAGAAGCTCGAGCAGAGGTTTGGCTTTGTTGTTTTAGCTTATATTTGATCTTAGTTGACTGATGGTTGTGTATCATCAGCAGGTTAGGGAATGGTTGGATTTTTCCAGCAATGTTTCACTAGGAAAGTTGCAAATGCTTAATGTTTGGCCCCTTGAGCTGTCTCCGAACATAAATGTCCTCTGTTTGAAGAGGAAATTGAGGAAGGTTTTTGGAGTATCTCGGTATAATGCACCTCCGTTTTTCAACCTATTTACATTTCTTGTTCAATCATTCTTGGATAGCATGTTTTTGAAAAACTCTTGTTTGATCATGTTGTTGCAGATATTTCCACTGTGCACGACTCAAAACTCAAGATATTGCTCTTCTTGAAAATTTGAAAAGGTTTAGTATGTTATGATTAGTACTGCCTATTGTGCTGCTATTAAGCAACTCAGGTGCTTCCCAACTTTGCAACTGTATGAGGCCTTATCCTCCCTAATATTATGGTGCTGCTCGACAAGTTGGTAGGAGATGTGGCATCAATCCTCCTTGCTGAGCCTGCCATTCAGTTTTAGCTACTTATAAGTATACGTATAGCAATAAACCAGGCTTCCATTTCAATGGATGTTTAGCTCTTTTGACATGTTCTATGTTCTGCCATAGAACATACAGAATAAGAGCTTATTTTTATCTTCTTATCAAGTGTGCATCATGTACTTAGCTCATTGTTTTGGTCCAGTGACTCACGTTTCTATTTACTTCATTATGAGTACAAATGTTTGTATGTTTAGCCCTTGGCTGTGCTGTGTGATTCCAACAGATTGGAAGATAGCCTTATTATACATGTTGCGCTAAAAGGCATTTTCTTATCCCATGTATGTTAGCTCATTGTCTTCTTATGGCATGGTCTATTTAGTCCCATTTTGAATGTTTTTTCTTCTCTGTGGACTATTCAAACGGTATTGTATTGTTTTCTACAAGGAGGCCCTACCTTGTTCACGAAGTACAATAACCACAAAGCTAATTGCACCCTTCATGGTCTTACCATTTGACAATTTTATTTTCAATCATCAATAATTAGTTGCAATCTTTCGCGAGAAACCATATGCCATGGTGCACCTTATGCCATTCGCCATGTGTAGCAAGTATTACCTAAGATTGTATAACATAGCATACTAAACCTAAGTATGCTATGCTATGCTTAGTATTTGAGAATTTGTATGCTATGCTTATAGCTACATGTTATTGTGTTTTTGGGTTTCTAGAACATAACCAGTATTTTTTATGTGGCATCACAACGGATGGCTCCTACAACATGCAATTCCTTAAATGCTCACAAACAAACTTAAAACATCTTTGTCTAATTCTCCTGTTTTTGCTACTTGTTATTTTCTTAGCCTGCAGAATAATTTGTTTACCCCCCAAAAGAGGATTTTGTTTATTTTTTTGAAACTTCTCTTTATCAAAATGTCTGTGCAAAAGCACTATTTTCAAGAAAATGTTTTATATAATGTTTGGCTAAAAAAACCAAAGCCTCTTTTTAGCTAAATCTTAAGATTTTTAGATTTTTTAGAGAATTTTTCAAATGCACTTCTTAAATTAGTGCATTTCAATTTAAACATTGTTCATGGCCAGGGCTGATCCAGATCTATCAAGATCGTGGCTCTGATACCATTGTAATACTCCCCGAACCTATACGACGTTCCCATCATATAAATACGAGAAATTCCCCTCCTATGGCGACTCCATCACCACGGAAAGGCCCTCCGTCTGACTTGAACCACTTGTGATGGGCAACTATCCAGTGAAGGACATAGAGATGTCATTCATCCCACGTCTTCTATGGGAATCCTATATAGCAGAAGCATACATATATGTTAGCACCTAGCAGCAATACACATAATAGTATACCACCTCGAAGGGTGGCCCATCCATCATCAAGGCAACTTCAACATAATACCAATATAACATGCGAAATGCATCATAAATGAGGGTTCTACCCTAGGCTCAGACTCCAAGGGGATCAACTGACGGTCAAGGCCTCCAGATAACAACAGACGAAATCATGACATTGGCATTGGCTGGCATAGAACAATGGCTAGGGTAGACCACTCTATCCGCCCTCCTGTGCACACTTTGCAGATAGTTGAAACATGCTATGGCATGATTGTATCCTTAGACGCAATCTCATGGATTCACCCTATGAGACCACTTCGGGTTATATTTCTCCGGTCCGATGAGGCAGGTTAGGGAGGAGTCCCTTTCCGGGGCACAATAGTTCCATCGTGGCACCATGGCGCCCACGCATCCGTACCCGACTTAACCCCCCAAAATCCATAGGTCGGTTCGCCGCACCTATCGAGCCCAAACCATCTCTGCGACCTAGGAGGTGTCGGACCCATACCCTGCCCACATTCAGTGACCGACTATAAGCCTAGCACACTGTAGGAGCCCCGGTAGCCGCGCTCAGCAAGGCTCCAACCCCCCTTCCCCAATGTGCCCGTTATCTGGTGCTCAATCACAACCTAACCTCCACAGCTAGGTGGACTCTTGTGCACAAGCTGCATTTAACGGGATTTAAGGGGTTATACATGAGCATATATACTACTAGATGTCTTTTAGGTCTCTACCCCCCTTAATCCACATAGAATGCAGGAGGAACAGAAAGACAACATCTACTATACATACATCAATTCATCCATAACTTGATCAGAGCATAAAATAGAGACTAATCACTCATCTACTCATACAAGGGTTAGTAGAAGATCAATCTATCTAGAAACTAACTGGTGTCTTGGCTTGATCCGTTATCCCTGAGGTTTTCCATGGTTGGCTAGTTGGACAGGTATGAACAATAGCTGCTCCTTCTTCAACTCTCCCAAGTCGAATTGGGGCAGAAGATATCCAACTATGATCTTCATTGAAGGAAACGAGACGTAGAACCATTAACTATACCTAATATTGTTATGCCTGCGATAAAAGAAATTTCTTTTGCTAAATGAAATTAAAGCACGTGCAAGAAGAAATTAAGGAAGCACTATCTTATTTTACTGCATAGTGTAGATTCACCTTATCATATCTACTTATTTTAGGAGTTTTTGTGTGTTTCCCTAACGCTGGTGAAATTTTTACAGCATGGCTTCTGGAACCTCATCATATCAAGAAATTAAGGAGAGTTCATATGCACGTAAGTTCATATTAGGGAGTTTAAAACCCTAAATGTTTGAGCGCCAATTTTTTGCCATGTGGCATGCCATGTCAGCTACCCATTGCAGTGTGCTATCCAGAGGAGTTGAGGGAAGAAGCGGGCAATGGCAACTATTTCGCTCCATCCAAGAGCCTTGAGGAGCTGTTGCTTTGGATTCCATGGCGGAAGGTCTCAGCATGGCGTGCGTTTTACCGTCGGTGTAACGACCATTACAAAACCAGTTTGCAGAGGCCTCGTTGTTCGTTGCATTGGTTGGGTACGTCAGAAATCAGACTTGCTGTCGAATTCTTTGTAATTCATTTGGATGTTTGTGATACATAAAATAGAAATTAATTAACCTAACCTTTCAGACAATGTCATTCTTGGAGTTTCATTTTTGCTAGCCAAGTGCCACAATCGATTTAGTTGTCTCTTCAGTGCATACTGATAGAGAACTTCTTATAGGACCCCGAAGGTTTGCTAGGACCTCCCCAACCGGGTCACATTTCTAGGAGAACACTGCAAAAGAAGTTGGAAGAAGACAAAGACTACGAAGAAACTTTAAGGAGAGAAGCACAACAACAACTGGAAAAGCAGAGAGCAGCTCGTGCTGTAAGTTCGTTTCTTTTTGCCTTTCTCATTTTCAAGGTAACCTTGCTTGTTTACCCATTTGCCATAACTTTTCCTTGTATTGCTGTGAATTATACTATAACAATAGGGATTCCTATGTCTAAGACATGGAAAATATTCTGGGGAACTGGGAAAGTTGTAGTTGCAAAATTGATATTAGTCATACAATTATTTCTCTTGCTGAATTTCGTTGCAGTTGTAATATTCTTCAGGCAAGGGTAGTTCCAGATACAGACGGGCTTCTGGTAGAATATTTTCTGGAAACTGATGCCAAAGAAATCGAATATGAAATTGCCCGTTGCAAGTTGCGGTAAGAATTCATTTGTATTATACTTCATCCATGACGTAAAAAGCATGTTTCAAATTCTATATGCATTTTTTCCAAAGAATCATTCAACGAAGCTGACCTAGAGGTTTGCAAACAGCTTCTATTTATGAAAATGTGCTGCCGTATTAAAAATCAACCACAGAATACTGCCATGGGTGTAGTTGCATATTCCACATAGCACCACTCAGTCAGTGGCATGTGTCTTAATTTAATCTAAGAACATCATGGTGGAGAAGTGACAGGCCAAGTTGCATGAACGAGAAAGAGTTCAAAGGGCTCTTTATTCATTCTGAATTTGGCCTTGAAATGTGTGAAGCTCTGAAATGACTTCCAAGAGACAAGCTTCATTATCTATTCCGCATTTTACCTTTTGGCCTACTGAAGTGCAAATGCATGCCTCTCACACTCATGGGGTTCAGTTCACTACATAAATGCCTCTTCTCATTTTTTTACACCATGCTAAAAGAAAGTATATTTGTTCCCACCACTGTTTCTAAATTTCTGCCTATAGTACGGGAATGTTCTTCTGCAAGTTCCAATAATATAGTCGGCACCAATCAGAGAATCTTTAACGATATATTAGCAGAATCCACATTGTGAAGGTTTCTTCTCCTCTTTTAGATATTAACATGCAGAGGTAGAGTGGCACTAACATCAAAGGACCCTGATGTCCAGAGCCACAAACTGAGATAGAGTAGGATTGTTAACTATTTTCCTTTCAAACAGACGCCGAGTTTGGTGTCTGGTTCAGAAGATCTTGAAAGTGATTGAACACGTTCAATGGAACTTTTTTTTCTCCTTTATATCATTGTTCATTGTCCGTTATTAGATTGCACGGTGCAAATAATTGCACTATATGGCAGCAGGGTTCAGCAGTGAATTCTACTCAAGATAAGAGTTGGAAGCAGTGGAACTTCATCATGCAAGGAAAATGTACCCTTTGCTACTTTTTCTCGCTACAGATTTTACAGTAAAAAACAGTCCAGAGAAAGTAACCACATGGCTGTAACAGGATAATGTGTCTATGCTTAAGAGGAAAGAACACTTGTTTATTAAGCTACTGATGCACTAAATTTTGTAATTGGAGGTTGTTTGCAGTCACAACATATAGTTCCTATGCTTGAGGTCAGTTTCGATGTGTTGCATAGGCCCGGGGAGGTGAACTAGTGATTGAGTGGTTTTTGCACTTAGGTTTAAAACCTTTCTCGTCTTTGGATGGCAGATAAGTTGCATCAGTCTTGATCCTATACCTGGACAGATTGCCTCCTTCCACGTGTTGCTTAACCTTAAGCTAGGGGGTGAACCTGTTACAAATGGCCAAAATGAGATTTTATCTCAAACTTTTGGACGTTTCAGAAGAAGGTCAAGTCATCCTGAATTGTAAATGCACTTGCCACATTGTAGCAAAATCGAGAGGGAAGGTGTGAGATCCAACTAGGAAGAGCCCCTAGCACACAAAACAGTCCTTCTAATATTTGTCATTTCACATTAGGCATTAGCGTGTCTTTAAGATACTGTGTAATGCCAAGCACTTAACATGGATTTAATAGTAAAGAAATAACCGGTATAGATTGGAAAAGGTGGACTGGATAATGGAGATTTAACGATCAATAGCTGGGTTGAACCTTCAATTCGCCAAACACAACTGAGTGTATTTGTAACCCTTGCTCAGAGGATGAAATCATACAAATTGGATTTCCATTATGGCTTTTGCCTGCTTATGCTTCTCTTGATCAGGAGAATACTGCTTAATACCAGAATTATTTCCAGCAAACAGCTTCTTGCTTCCATGATTTTCACCCTTATACTAGTGGAATTGATAAACAACCTATGATCCTTTGGAAATGACTAAGCGACATACGGTTCTTTCATGTTGACTCAAAGAAATTATGCAGGACAAATCCATGCATGGGGAATAGAAAACTCAAAGTCAATTGTGGGTGACGTTGGATAGAAACAGAACGAGACTCTTGTCAATCGGGGCTTCCAAATTTTTTGACATTATCCTGGATTTTTCAATTTTTGTCACCATTGCATTGTTGGATTTTAGTTTCAAAGCTGATTAGATAGTAATGCCATTGTAGAGTATGTCATTTAGTGGTGGATTCATTTGAAGCTGGAGGCCATTTTTTGACGCATGGGCCCAGGGAGGGGGATTAATGATTGCATGGTTTTTACATTCAGCTTTAAAACCCTTCTTGATTTTGGCATGGCAGATAAGTTGAATCAATCTTGATCCTATTGCCTCTTTCGTGTCTGTTGCCTAACCTCAAGCTCACTAGAGGGAGGTAAACCTGTCATGAGTCAAGACGGAATGCAGCAAAGCAGAAATCCAAAACCAAGATGAGATTTCATCTCAAAAAATACATTCGGAAGCCAAGTCAACCTGGACTGCGTATCCACCTGGCACATTGTAACAAAATGAGGGTGAAAGTGTCAGATCCAATTAGGACTAGCTCACAAGAAGGCCATTCTAATTGAATCATTGAGTTTTAGTTTTCTCAGTTCCTTAGCGTGCCATTAAAATGCCATGTAATTCCAAGCATTTTAGATGGACTTAAATAGTAAAAGAAAAGTTGCTATAGATTGAAAGAGGTGGTCTGGATAATGGAGGTTTCAAGATGAATAGCTGGGTTTTGCAAATCCGTCAAAAGGTACTGAGTGTCTTATGTATCCCCTCGCTCAGCATGATGGAAAGTTTCGTATATGAAGTTACTTTCTATTAGATCTTCCAAGTCTTGGATCTGAAGTTTGCTCAAAGAGGCAACTCGGACATTTTAGAGATGATGCAGGCTTTCCAAGTCTTGGATCATAGACAATCTGGAAGTTTGCTCACATGGTGGCAACTAGGACATACTTAGAAATGACGCAACAATATCCATCCCATGGCCTATTGGTCTTTGTGCAACTAGGACATACTTAGAAATGATGCAACAATATGCATCCCACGTTTTATTGGTCTTCGTGGACGTAAAAAACTCAATTTTATTTTATTCCATTCTGTTCGTCATGGCATTTGCATGCTTCTGCTTGTCTGATCATGATAATCTTGCTTATTTGATGAGGATGATCCTACTTATTACCAGGATTATTTCCACAAAATAACTTCTTGCTTCCATTATCTTCATCACTTGTACTAGCGAAATTTTAGAAGTGGCCTATATGATCCTTTGATTTTGACTCAAAGAAACAATGCAATCTAAGAGAGTACCATTAAATGAACTCCTTGCCACAACACCCCCAACACCCAAAAAAAAAACCAAAAAGGGAGGGAATAGTTTCACTTTATAAAACATTGCATGCTATCATGGAGCTCATTGTATTGGATTTTATCGTGTATATAATATGAACAAGATATTACTATTAGAAGCAAACAAATTTAACACAATTTGTATTCTGTGCAATGAATGAACATGATGTTAGACACTTGGTGCAAGGGGTTAAATGGTTGAAGGATTCTTGCTTCATTATAATAAGAAATTACTACAAATTTCAGCTCCATGTTACAATTTGGGACTTCATTACATGCTAGACATCCTAAAAATCAGGTGATCACTACTATTTAACATAGGATATATGGCTGTTAAAGGGAAAGGAAAGGACCTTGATGTCGCGATAGCTCAATGGGTGTTTGCTTATACCATGGCAATAACACAGTGGGAAACTATCTAACACAACGCCACGTGTTAAGAAATACGTACAAACACCCAATGTCTATTGCTGTTTAATATTTGCGTACAAGTTACAAGTTTGCATTATAAGTTTTGCTTGGCTTGATGACTTTTAGCTAGACACACCCTAGTCCATTGTACTGTATATTGCATACGTTTATTACACCATAGGCCAGTCACCGGATAATCTTGTACAACTTTACTGCAAACTTTACTGCAAACAAATAAGCTAATGGAATTTTTCGTTGTTTGCAGGCTCACTTCATCTTTCTTCTCACATTTGGAGAATGAAATTGGTTCCTTGCGTTTTAGCCTAAACAAAACACAGGTGTTACATTTATCCAATTTATGCGTTCCACAACCTGTCCTAAAGTTGATGCTTAATTCTTAACGCAGGAAGTTGAAGACAGACTAATAGAATTAGAGGCCTTACAAAAGGTCTTACATGAAGGCATTGGTAAGAATTTATGTTCTACGGTTTTCATATGATTTTTACATCAAACTTTTGATGAATATGTATTTTGATCGACATACCTTATTCGCTGTAAACAAAATACAGCTTACTCTGACCTCTGTAATCCTTGTCTTTGTCTTTCTTTATTAACCCTACATTCTACTGATAGATGATTGTTTTTAAATTTTTTTATTAAAAACCAGACGTCTTTGTCTTGCAGAAGCATATGATAAGATGACTTGTGACTTTGTGGAAGCCAGGTCGAAGCTGACGCGCATTTTTGAATCCAAGGACAAGAAAACTACGGTAAGTAGACATTGATTTAATTCCTTGATTGGTGTCAGTAGTTATATATATGTTTTTGAATGGAATTTTTGAATGGAGTTTTTAATGGCTAGCTGTCTCTTCATTAGCTGCTTGAAATGGTCGAGAAAAACGAGCTGGATAGACCTTTGCTGGCAGTACTGGACCAGAATATATCTACTGCAAACGCTGCTGGAGAGGTAAAGTATCTTCCCTGCACAAAAAAGCAAAAAAATAAAAGTTGCTCTCAAGTCAAGAATGCATAGCTGTACAGAAGAGGCTCAAAATACTGTTGTGTCTGGGCCCAGTTGGCTAATATGCTACTTCCTTTTTGATGCATGATTGAATGACAGAGAAAAGGAATTGACAGGCCTGTGGCCCCCTGTTTTTGGATGTTGAGGACATGATTTTTTTTGGTCCTACTATGTCCCACATATTTAATCAGCAAATTTATGTCCCTCGAGAGTACATTTCTCATTATTGAATTATGCTGTCTAGCACGGCTTGCATTGTTTTTGCATCAGCATGTACTGGGTCATGGAAATTTTAAAGCTCTTCATATTCTAGCTTGGAGATATCTCTGCTTCAAATATTCCGTTTTTGTGAATGAACCCAATTGTTTTTGAATCCTAGGGTATTTAATAAATGTTGGTATCTAACTTTTGTAGATCTCTTAGGTTTTTTTTTAATCAAATTCACTTTTTCCCATATATGTAGGTACGAGCAGCCGCATTTATGGAGAAGATCCGTGGAGCTGTTATAAAATACATCACTTTATGATGGAAAGGTTATATGGATGTTAATTATGATTGTGTAATTGTTTAAGGTATTAACAAAGTTCCTAAACAATTGCATCGTACATTTTTGTCATGGGAGCCCATGTGGAGAGTGGGTTAATTTTTGCTCTATTATTAATTTTTGAATTAAGTGACCCCATAAAATGCAAGGACACCTATTAAAACATTTCATTGTCCTTAAAGACGATTGTGGTTTATCTAAGAATGAAAGGTATTTGGGTGCTTTTCAAAATTTTATTGTGCTTTAACATCCCTACCCTCCACAGGGCCCCCACCCCAACTTAGTGGGTCCTCATTGGGTCTTCTTTTTGGTGAACTCATAATTCCATTATCTCAATCTTGTCCCATTTTGGTGACCTCTTAATCCTATCATCTCAATCCTTGCATTCAAAGGTTTATATTAAATGGTAAGATAAAAATCTCATAACCATTGTATGTTGTGGAAGGCTAAGATTTGAATGGTTGCATCATACTCGTAACATGTATATTGTTGGCATATGGGATCTAAGATCTAGGAATTTAATCAAGCGGTGTTCAATTAGTACCTTGGGCTATGTTAGAGTTCGTTCAAGCTATTGTGCACTGGGTGAATGGGAATGTTTTTATTACAAAGACTATCATGGGACCATGAACGTCTTGAGAACTGGAAAGCTCAGTATATTTGAACAAATTGAACTGTATGTATAACTTTTCCTTCAAAAACAATCAAATATAGAATGAATAGAATAAAATTATTATGTCCATGGAGACCAATGACCCAAGTGGACTAACAATCATTACTCCAAGGATTAAAAAACCCAGCCCCAAAAGGTTTTCAAGAGAAGAACCTTGTATTAAGAATGATACCAAAAAGGCAACAATGTAATGAATCACAACCTTATTGTTGTTGGTTCAACAATAGAAGACATGGAGTATCCAATACATAAAACAGTGTACAAAGCCAGATCATGTACCACTCTGGAAGCGTGGATTGTAATGTCAGGTAACGATTTTCGAACATCACAAAAGTAGGACATTCCAGAAATTATGATGTTCATCTTCAAGAAATTGCAATTGGCAACATGCACATAGTTTCCCTTGTTATGGCAATTGCAGCCATTTCCACCTACTTTTTTCAATTCAGAGATGATGACAATAGCTATAATCTTCTTCTTGGACAAAGAAGCAAGCAAATAAGCATGTGATCCGTGTGCCAAACTGAGATTTATATGGGCATAATATGATTAGTTTCTAAGTTCATCCAAGCATGTGCATTCCGTAGCTTATAGAAAAAATAACTATCAAGATACTGCTTGAAGAAGCATGGGCTCAACATTTATAAACACCATGCATTGGCCCTGTTGCACAGACCATTGAGCAAACCATGTATTATAATGCTCTTTCCAACATCCTTTCAAATGTTGGGGAGATTGAGTGGTGAGCGCTAGAGAAGAGTACCTATCAACTTCCATCCCATGCACGAACCCCTGGTTGGGTTATGTTTAGTTGTTTTTCTTTTTTTTTTTTCTTTTTTTTTTTGGAGGTAAGGTGGGTTTTGTATTCATACTAATAACTTACATAGTGATAATGTATACCATCAATGGCATACTATTAGGCATAATGCCAAATACACATTTCTTATAGCTGGAAATGTGTTCAAAAAACAGACTAAGGTCTGTTACATATTTCATATACACAAAAAATCAAGTAATCCAAATTATAAACTGTTCAAAGTTGGTCTATTTTGTTCTACTGTGCGTCGATTAAGTCCTGCATGGTAAGGTCCAGTACTCTATGTCTGCCAAACATATTCAAAAGCATATCTAGCTTAGCAACCGGGTAATTAATGAAATCCAGCAGTAAGAGAACATGTGCCTCCCGTTTCTGCTGCCACTTATGATATAAGTTCATGAAGTATGGTCGGAGGTTGTTGTGGCTCCAAGCTTCAACTCGTTTAAGGATCTTCTTCAATGCCGATGCATGGATCACTTCCTGCTTCAACTGAATGAAAATTTCTTCTTCCTCGATCCTGGGGAGATTGGAATCCTCACTGTCATTCCCCTATCCAGGACTCCATATCTATTGAGCCTCCTCATGGCATCTATGCAAAATAACATCATTAATAGTTAGATTAAGCACAAAGAAATCATAAAGTCCCTGAAATCTACCAAAGGCTGTCCAGCCTTTATCATAGTTCTTCCCCTTCAGGGATCTATAGGCCACAGCTGAGTTTACTAGCTCAGTTAGGAAAGTTTGTTTGAGCCATATAATGTTGGGATTCTTGTTTTCCATTACAACTCTATTTCTGTGCTTCCATGCTGCCCAACAGCAAAGTATTCTTGTTGTGCTCAATACTCTGTTATCTGTATTCAGAAATTCAATGAGGCCATTTCCTCCAATTGTACCCCTGTTTATCTGAGCAGTCCAGTTCCAAAACTCAATGATGACCGAGCATTGAAAGACATGATTAGATGATTCTTCCTCTCCACATCCCATAGGACACATCTTTGAGATAGATGCATCAAACTTAGCTCTTCTCTGATTAGTCATTAGCCCTTGATGCAATATAAGCCAGGTAAATGTCCTTATTTTGTTGGCAGTGTAACTCCTCCAACCCTTTTTACATATTGTTTAGTTGTTTTCACCTTTGTTCTTCTTTAAATTTATTTGATGCGTTGCGATGAGACTTAGTCCCTAGATCTCATTTGGGCTTCGGCCCTTTACTCTATACTCATCCCATAAGCTCGACGAGCTTTCTATGGATGTTAAAATATCTTATCTTTCTAAATAGCATATGTGGTGTTGCCCCAAATATGTTAATGGCCTACAACATGCCCCAAATGTACTCAATGGTTTACCAAAACAAGTTGGACCATTTGTGGTTTAACATTATTTTTATACAATATTGTATTTAACTTTGATTTGCACGAAGGTGAGGGGATCACCATGGTATTTTGCCATTAACTTTGGTTTAATGGTATTTCTATATGTTGGGTATTTTAAATGGAGGTTTTTAGAGGGGATGATCTTATATTTTTAAGCATATCTATATTGTACACTTTCTGTACGGTCAAGATTTTGCTATTAAAGAATGCAAAGAGCACATGTCTCCCTATAATGAACGATCCATCCTGAAGAGACATGTGCTCTTGGTGTTCTCTTATATAGAGAGAACATGCATTTGATCCTCAAAAGTCTTGGAATTGCCTTAAAGATAGATAAAACCACCTCTTCCGTCAAGGTAGAAAATCTCATAGTGGGCATGCCTATAGATATCGTATTACATATAGAACATAGAGGATGAACTTCACAATGGTAATGAGAACTTGATCATCACAGAAGAGGTTGTGTAGTTGGCTCTTCAGAAACTCTCACTTTGTACAACATCTAATGAACTAAAGCTACTCTCTGATATGATAATTGGACAGGGCCTATTGTCAGGTCTATCATAACCAAAATGTTGAACGCAGCAATACAGCTGGGAAGTACTTCGTATGAAATGCTACTCAATGAAGCAGATTTCATGTCGCTAGAAGGGAAGGCCATATGCCATGTGCTAAATTATATGTGCAAGCTTCACAAAATGGAGGAAGGCAATCCCCCCACTAGGTAAGAAAGAAAGCAAAAACAAAGGAATAATGTGCAAACTCCGAAAAAAATGGTTGGCTAGGTGGAAGATAGACATAGAAAACGTGCCAAGCAAGAGAGATATAATTCACGTTGTATGGGGATTGAAATAGGAAATCAAAGACCAAACCCCCAGGAAGTAGGTCCGCATTGACAAAGGGGCCAGCCTTGCACTATAAGCTTTGAAACCAATTACCTGCAAGCATATGAAGTTGATGTAGCTGGATAACATTCAAGAATGGCAAGCCGTGTGCTTGCCCCTAACGGCAGCACAACAGCCCGATTTATTCCAAACTGGGTGCTCAAGAAATTTGCATGCTAGCTTAAAATTCTTATTTCAAAATAGTGGCTATGCGCAATACCTGTTAACTCTACTATCATATACCATATGATATTGTCTTAAGAAAAAAAACCATAAGAATAGCAAGTTTAGAAAACTATACCTGCCAAACCATTGGACATTGGGAGCCTAAACAAAACGTTTCCATATTTTGCTTAATCATGACCATTGATTAGGAGAATAATCTAGCATATGTTGGGAATAAAGAAATCTAAGCCATCCCTTTGGAATCTCTAATCTCAAGATACCCAAATGTTTAGATAATATATGAAAACCTAATCCAAATGGTCAAATACTGCATGGGTGCTGCCTAGTTTTTTGTAGGAATTGAAGTTGTATACATGGAAGTATAAACACAAGGTCCCCAATGAATACTTTTTTTTTAAATATACACTATAATTGGCAAATACAAAATTTGCGAAAATGCACAATTCTCAAATTTACCTGATGATTTAGCCTTGGCATAGTCACCTCCTGTCCCACCAGGAAACTCAGAATAGAAACCCACAAGACACATAGGCAGCCGAAATTGCATCAAGGTTTCTCATGGCCTTGTCTCCAACAACAACAAAACTGGCCATGGTGCTAGCTCACATAAGAACCATACAAAAAAGGACTCACCAAATATGCACCAGCCGAAATTTTTGGCAACGTCCAAAACTGAGCCCTGAATTGCAAGTTCATAATAATAGCATATAAGTATTATTATGTCACAATTGTCAACAATCTATAATTGTCAACACCCCCCCTCAGAATAAACTCATATGCTGATCTCCAAAGGACAAACAAACTTCTAAACTTCAAGAGACTTAAAGAAAAAATGAATTGAATAAAACTAGACAGGAAATAAGTTAAACTCTCTTTTGACCTGTATGCAACATGCTCACACTTGAACCAATCCCATTTCAGCAACACATTCAGCAAACCTCTCCGGTGTCAGATTCAGGTGTTCTTGGGCTCGTTGGAAAGCTTATCGAACGAGCTTTCCGTCGGTGTATGATTTGTATGGTGTTTCCCCGCTTTTGTTGATGTTTTAATCCACTGACAAATCCCGCCCTCTATGGCCACCCCCGACGGCATGCATGCATTGAAGAAAAGAGCCCGCAATTTGGATACCTCATCCCCATCGAAAGCGTGTATCACAGCCGAGGCAATCGGGGGTTGTACAGAACAGGCGGTTCCCTCCGTGCTAAGCCGGCAAGCTTGAGGCATCACGGGACCATCTGCCGGGGGGCGCCAAGAAGCGGCTTCTCCAATGTAAGGAGCCGAATTTCCCTTGTGGAAGTTCGGGCTTGGAGATTATGATTGCGGGGGGAGCCCAAAAGGCGATGACCGATAAGAGGGGAGATACAAGCAACAACGCAGCTGGTCACGCGAGATGGGGCACCGCTTGGATAAGGTCCACCAGCCAGTGGATGGAAGACATGGCCAAAGCGCCGGGCCGACATGAAGGGGTTGCTCCAGCCAGATTGTACAAGTCACAAGCATGGCTGGTCGGATAGATGCTAAGGAAAAGGATGTGGAAGCGGTGCGGGGCAGGCTCCAATTCCTTGATGAAGCAAAGGCGCATGCAGGCGAGATGTCGTCGAAGATGCTCACATATAGAGAACCATGTGGCCCACTTACGAAGAAGAGATGCGGGACCTCCGAATGGAGGTGCAACGAGTCCCGAGTACACCACGGGCCGTTCGCACACCAGCACCCCCATACCGTAGGCCGAGGTGGCTCGGGGAATCGGCCGTACTTCGTGAGGAGCAAGACATCCAGCACGCCGCCTCACCTTAATGTGCGGGGATTGCCGGAGGAGCAAGGCGAGGATTTGCCGGTAAGCTTACCACCGGTACTTGCAAAGCTCCAATTACGATTTTGGTTATCAAGAGTCCGGTCGAGATCTGGAGGACCAAGCATGAGACCTCGGCTAGTTAAGTTTGCGCCTTGGATTGGGAGGCAAAATCTTTGTTGTTGCAACGCACCGGCCGCTTGAAAGGTACGTCCATATACCGATCCGGATCTCACGCCACCGCAACAACGGGAAAAGAAGCCAAGAGTTGGTCAAGATAAGAGAGATTCGACAAGCCGGGGGGGCTGCTGGTTTGGTTAATGGCAAGATGAAGGTATATGTGCCTCCCTCGTCGACACGATTCAGCAGGCAAAGATTCCCACGAACAATTTGCGTCGCCGCACGGCGAGCGGTCCAGGGTATCGGCCGCCGCCGGCCGGAGAGGCGGATTGAGGCCTTCCACCATCGCAAAGACATCCATCGTGGTCCCGTGAGCAGGCTGCCCCAGCTATTCCAACCACAGCAGCGTCCCCGAGGCACTCCGAGATGGGTCCACAAACCGTCGGCATAGGGAAAGTGTCTTCGCATTGTTTTCCTGAATTGTAGGGGCTTCCCCGTGGGCGTAGGGCGTGGGCTTGAATGGGATTGTGATAGACATGGACATCGCCTTCCCCGGGAGACATGGGAGTATGAAGGGCATCGATTGCCGACATTCGAGGATATCAAAGATTTCTCACTTGCTAATGAGCCCATGGCGGCGACGCTGGTACGGTGGAGTGGCTTGCTACTTTAGGGGACGCCTTAGCATGCAAGATCACACTTCGTAAGTCCGATGCATTTAATCGCTACATGTGGGTAATGGTATTAGAGCCCCGGTCATGTCCCATTGTTTCTTGCTAGTCGCTACATTCCCCATGCGCGCTCTAAGTTCTACCGTGTACATGATGCGGACACGATGTCCGTGATGCCGTATAGGGATCCAGTATGATGACATAGACCGCTATAGACAAAGCAGGGGACAGTGTTTTGCTTGGAGATTTCAATGCTCGCGTCTGGCCAGCTCGCGGTCGGTGACCTTCCAAGGTGACGATAATGCCGATCCGCTTTGGCTTGAGACGGCCCGCTATTCAAAGATACACCGCGGCACTCCCGTGATATGGTGGCTAGACCATTTGGCGGGCAAACCTGGTCCAGCTCGCCAGGTTTTGACATGGTAATTTGTAATGGTATGCAACCGATGGCCACACTCGTGGGGTGTTACTTGCGTGGAGTGATAGGCGGGATGGGGAGCTAGTGTGTTGGATTACCTTCTCGCTCCGTGCAAAGACTTGACATGGTTACACACTTCTCCATTGGCACAAGCTACGGGGATGAGGAGGCTTTGTCGATCACTACCCGCTTTATGTCACGCTGAATTGGGAGCACTCAATAGTGGAGACTCCGCAAAGGGGCGTGGAGGGTTACCGCACATCCCACGCTATCGGCGAGGGGACGTATGAATCGGTTTCTTTGCGGGAGTTACTGTGGGTTTGATAGCTTCTACACACCGCAAGACAGGTGTTCATGGCTGGTGAGGGCGCCGCTTGCAACCGCCGAGGCTTCCTTTGTAAAGAAGGGCCCTCCAAGGAGGGACACCACGCGCATTTTCCCCGAGAACCCGTGGTTTGATGTTGATTGCAAGGCTCTAAAGAGCCACCGCGCTTGGTCATAGATCCACGATTCGCGCCACAGGCCCCGCAAGACTATAAGCTCTTTCTAAAAGCCAAGAAGGGGAGATACATGGCGAAAACCGGGAGCCTTTGCTTGACATGCTTATGGCGAGCCAAAAGCTTTTGGCGTAAGGTGTTATACAAGAAGCCCGGTGGCTGGTAATGTAAGTGTGGAGCAATGGATGCACCGCTGCGTGGAGTTATATGATGACCCCCAGAGCTAATGCCGTGGTCCCGGATCGTAGGAGAGGTGCTTTGCAGCTCACGCGGGAGGATGTCCAGCCAGGTCTCGTGCATCCGGCGAATGGCAAGGCAAAGGATTTACACGGGGCTGCAGTCGAAGCTATTGAAGTGGGGTGGCCCATCTGCGTGGTAGGGCCCGACGGTGATCATTAACCGTGCTCGAAGCGAGGGGCTCCCCGAGTGGATGGTTAGTAAGGTTGTTCCTGTTCATAAAGCCGGGTAATACGGATGAGCCGGGCGAATTACCGGATGATTATGGTAAGCTTCGCTTTGTTTGCAAAGCTCTGGCGCGGTGGTGGAGAAGAAACTCACTAAGTGGGCCGAGGAGGCAGGGGTGCGGGCAATTGGCCAGGCAGGCTTTCGCCCAGCTCACTCCACGACCGACCATATCTTCACTTTGAGAGTGTTGATGGAGGCAAGCCGCAATGCGCGACAGGACTTGTATTGCTGCTTTGTAGATTTTAAGACTGCATATGATACTGTCCCCAGAGACATGCTATGGCAGAGGTTGCAAGAATTGCGAGTTCCACAGGAGTTGCAAAATGTGGTGCACCAGCTTTATGATGGGATTTATCTTTAGCTACCGCCTTATGAAGATCGGCGGGTAGCTAGCACTATGGGAGTTAAGCAGGGCTGCCCGTTGTCTCCAACGCTTTTTGGGTTGTACATTGATAGCTTGGAGACGTGGATGCAGCACCATGGGGGAGCCGGGGTGCAATTATCTGATGCGACCTCTGTGAGCCAGTTACTATATGCGGATGATGTAGCTTTGCTAGCCCACACGGCCAGCAGTATGCAGCAGCAGTTGGATGCCCTCAGTGGGTTCTGTGGGGCAACGGGAATGACAAAGGAACTTGCACAAAACTAAGCTTCTCGCGATCCTCGTCCTCGCAACACCCTATCCCGGAGTTATATTACGGGGGCGGGGAAGTGGAGATGGTGCGAGCTTCAAGTATCCGGGAATTGATTTCACTACTAACATGCCGGGGATGAGTGTGTGGAGAGGAGAGCCGTCTTGTTTGGAAGGCTTTATATGCAAAGCAAAAAAAGCGCTGTTCTTGCCGGATAGATCTCGTGGATCGGGCGAGGAGAGCACACCTGTTTAGGGCTTTGGTCGAGCCGGTGCTGCTATATGGGGTGGAGGTTTGGGGCCCAGCAGTTAGCAAAAATACGTGGGATAGGTTGGAAAGGGTGCAGAAAGCTTTCTTGACATATAGCTTGGGAGTGAAGGACAATAATCGCATCGATTTTGTTGTATGAGACGGGGTTCGCCCTTTACACGATTCGCTATCTATGCGCAGCATCTTACTTGCTTCCATAAGGTGGATGAGATGGATGAGCATCGCTTTGCCCCCACAGTTTGTGGTTGTTAACGGAGGGCCCCCAAATGCAATGAAGAGGGTATGGCACGAAAGCAATCGTAAGGGATGGTTTAGGAGGTGGTCTATGGATTACCAACGGATGGTGGCACCGGTCCGATTCTCGATGCGCAGAATGGGCAATTGGATCACGGGCTATGCTTTGCCACCCCGGGGATGCCTCTACTCTTGCAAAGCCCAAGACAGAGCACTATCACGCCGATTAATCCCTGGTCTTGAGCATGGACCCCATCGGTGCCAAAGCACACATCTCGGTGAAGAAACGGAGAGCTATTGCTGCCATAAGGACGGGTTCCCATTACCCCTCGTAATTGAAACAGGTCAGGGGGGTGAATGGCGGGCGGGGGATCCCCGTGGAGGAGAGGATATGTCGGTGTTGTGAGATGCACGTGATAGAGGATGAGCACCATGCCCTCCAAATGCCCAAAGATATGCCCATGTCCGAGCAATGCACACCGATCTTAGATGCTTTCGACACACCGCTACATCGCCATACTTGCATCACCTATGGTAGCCTTGACCGGGAGCTTACATCCTGCAGATTTCGGCCGTCAGACTTGCTCTTCTGGGGCATGGTATTTGAGAGCCTACTGTTAGGGTTTTTCCTCCCAAGTGGGGGTTTTTTCATCCCGGTAGTAGGGTTCTACTGTACAGTTACATTGTTTGTTTTTGGTGTTGGAGTTTTTGGCTTTTTGCCTGTTCTCTGCATGTACCGTCTCATAGGCCTCTGGCCTCCGTGGACGTTAAAATAAACTTCCTTCCTTCCTTCCTTTCCAATTGGCTTCGTGAGTATATTAGCCGTCATCTTGTCTGTCTAATGTGCTAGATTTGAGATGTCCTTCAGCAATCTTCTCACGAGTAAAATGGTATTGCACCTCTATGTGTTTGGCCTTTGACCAGTGAGATGGATTTTTGGCCAAAGATACAGTAGCACTGTTATCATTGAATAGAATTGTGGCTTCTGTCTGAGGTTTGAAAAGTTCAGCCAAGAGTCTTCTAATCCAAATACATTCCTTGGATGCTCCACACAAGGCCACGCACTCTGACTCACATGTAGAAGCAGCTGTAGCTTTTTGCTTTCTACTGCACCATGACACTACTCCCCCTTGCAGAAGAAAGCAAAATCCCGTGTGCGATTTCCTGTCACTGGCGTCACTTGCATAATCAACATTTGCAAAATATTGGAGAGTGGACTGAAAGTTGCCTTGATAACAAATACCGAGGCAGAGGTTGGCATGAGGATAGCGGAGGAGATTCTTTAAGAAAAGCCAATGCTCAGGTTGAGGACGCTCCAAAAATTGACTCAGTGTGATAGTTGCTTGAGCAATGTCAGGGCGGATGCACACCATGAAGTGCATGAGAGACCTGACGATGCTTCTATAGGACAGTCTCCCTAAGTCTGAGGGATCATGTGGTTTGATAGCAGTAGGAACCATGATAGTGGTTGGAGTGTAGACGCCCTTGCTGGCATGCATGTGACAGGCCTTGAGTAGGTTTAGAATGGAATGGGTTTGATGGATAGTGATGGTATGAGTGGTGAGATCAGTCAAGACTTGAATTCCAAGGAAGTAATGAAGCGAACCAAGGCCAATCATGTGGAATTGGCTTGTGAGGGCTGATTTGGTGGCCAGCATTAACTCAGGGCTGTCACTGCCAATGATAAGGTCATCAACATAGAGAACTATCACAACAAGATGCTTATCATACCTCTTGAAATACACGTTCCAGTTTGAATTGCTCCTGTGGAATCCTTGTTGTGTGAAAAAACTGTGGATGGTCTGGTACCATTGTCTTGGGGACTGCCGTAAGCCATAAATGGCTTTCTTCAACTTATACACTTTCTTATCATGCCCTGATTGAATGAATCCTGGAGCTTGTTTCAAATAGACCTCTTCCTCTAGCTTACTATGCAAGAACGCTGATATCCATTTCCTGAAGTTCAAATCCTTTTGCAGCAGTCAATGCCAAGACAACTCGAATAGAGTTCATGCGGGCCACATGTGCATAGGTCTCATGGAAATCTACACCTGGAGTTTGAGAGTAGCCCCTGGCTACAAAGAGGACCTTGAATTTACTAACCTCATTCTTGTCATTGTATATGACTTTAAAGATCCACTTGGAGCTCACCACCTTCTTCCTTTTGGGCAGATCCGTGAGTTCCCATATATCATTGTCCACCAGAGATTTGTACTCTTCTGCCATAGCTTGCTGCCACGCCTGCTTTTTGGGACTTTGCATGGCATCCGCATAGCTTGTGGGCTCATCAGGTATGATCTGACTATGGAGTGCAATATAGCTGGAATTTTTGCCTCTTTTGGACTCAAGATACTGCATCCTGCTGGTCATATGACGTTGTCTGTCAGACCTTCTAGGGCTAGCCGTCACATATCAGATCATCCGCATCAACATCACTTTCATCTGGTTCAGACGGCAGGGCTACATCATCATGGGTCTCATTTATGGTTGGAGAGCTTCTGTCATCCACCTCAGATTCTGCATCAGAATCACCATCAGAATCAAGGCTCATGTCAGGCAAGCTAGAGCTCTTGCCTTTCCCAATATCAAAGTTATGTTCATCGAAGCGAATACTCCGTCTTACGATGATCTTCCTGGTGGAGGAAATATATAGCCGGTACCCTTTAATGTCATCAACATATCCCACAAACACACATGGGATCACTTTGTTTGATAGCTTATCCTTTTTGAGATAAGCAAAAGCATCACAGCCAAATATTTTGCACCTGCAACCTCTGGTTTGGTGCCGTTCCAGATTTCTTCTGGTACACCTTTAGGTACAGCTTTAGTTGGTAACCTGTTCAATAGATAACAAGCAGTGTAAACTGCCTCTCCCCAAAATGCAGGGTCAATTCCATTGCCAAACAACATTGCTCGAGCACACTCTAGAATGGTTCGATTTTTACGTTCAACAACATCGTTTTGTTGGTGCTCATGCGCCACAGACATTTCATGTTTAATCCCTTGATTTTTGCAAAACTCGTTAAACTTCTTGCTGACAAATTCTCCCCCTTGGCCTGTTCTGACTTCTTTGACCATGAGATCGTTATTCTTCAACCATGGTTTTCCATACAACAAAGTAAGCAAACACTTCTGATTTATGTTTGAGAAAATAAACCCACATTTTTTCTGCCGAAATCATCAACTATAAGTAGGAAGTACCTAGATCCACCAATCGATGTCACTTTGGCACGCCCCCAAATGTCCATATGAACAAGCTCCAAGCATTGTGAGGCTCTATGGGATTAGACATGCGAGATCAGCTATGTCCTCGGGCACACTTGACATGTGTATATACATTGATGTATACTTGTACAGTTTGACAGCATTCTTATTACTGCCACGGTTTTTCCCTCGAAAACCCTTCGGGGCGGGGGTTTTTTAACCCGAACAGTAATAAGTTTGCTGCGCTCCTTGTGGGTCCCATAGGCCGATTGGCCTCAGTGGACGATAAAAAATCATTCTCATTCTTTAAGAAAGCTTCTTCTATGCATCTTGCCCAACATGCATCCTTCACAGCTAATGGGTAAAAACTAAAGTGGACGACCCTATCCATCATTAGCTAAAAATGGCCTCCTAATGTGCAAGTGGACTTTGCCATATGCTGAATGGAGTTGTTTATATGGGTGTGAAAGCTGTATGGGGTGGTTAACACATGACACGCGTCAGAGCAGGCTCAATTATACGTAAGAGAGAGGGGTGAGGGGTGATGTAACACATGATAGGGTCAGAGCAGGCTCAAATTTTCTCCTAATGAGTAAGAAAAAAATTGTTTTGGGCATCCAAAATAATTGTTCACCAATCTGGGCCTTCCCCACCACCATATCCTCAATTGACTCACTAAACCAAGGGGGCAATTCGGATGTGGGGGTTGCCCATCCACAAGTAAAGATCCTTTTTTTGGTGTGGCCATAAGAGAGAGAACGATACGTCGGTGCATATGTCATTGTTGACAAATAATGCAACTTCCCCATGTAATTCTTGATAACAGACTTAGTGGACCCTCCCTCATCTTGTGAGTGCTGGATGTATTGTTATGCACCAATGACGTACAAGCCCATCACATCTCCATCTATGGGATAAACATTTACTACAACTATTGAACGGAACCCAACTTTAGGGCAAACATGAATTTTTAATCACCAATGTATACGTAGAAGAACAACATGCATTTGACCCTCAAGGATTTCAAACTCCTCGTCCCATTCTAAATGATGCATGGAAATAATCTACAGTCTAATATCATTTGACCTTGTAGATTCCAAACTTCTAAAATATGCGGGGCACCCCATGTACATATGCACACTCATTTCTAGATGCATCGGATTAACCTAGCCCCACACACAGGGTTTATAGGGAACTAACAACCTAGACCAAATAAAGGATGAGACACATAAATCGAGAAATGGTCCAAATCAAGACTAAACTAACATCCACAAACATGCAATATGGAAGAGCATGAAGATATAAGACTGCTATAGGAGATGGGCCCATACATGAGCACACTCTCAGCCACAAACTTAGAACATATAAAGATTGGTATATTTTGTTTCAAGTACATTTGAACATGACAAGTGAGGAGAAGCTCTTAAACCAAGAGGAATCCCCAACTGGAAAAAAAAAAAGAGCATCTCATTTTTTGAAAAAAAACACCCAAAACACTTCGGTAAAAAACCACATCTAAGTTTCCCCCAGGAGAAGCTCTTAAACCAAGAGGAATCCCCAACTGAAAAAAAAAAAACATAAAGATCTTGCATGGATCTGCTCTGTGATCAATGAGGCACATATATAACAGGTGTCCCTACAACTTGCACTTCATCCTAGAGTGTGCACCACAAAAATCTTCATAGCTGTTTGATATGATCAGAATCAGAGGGATCCTAATCTATCCAGATCTGTAACTTGCCATAACCAAAAACAACCATTGAATCATCTCAAAGCTTAATAGCTTAACAAAATATTTACAATTAAATTGCTTAAAAGAATAATGCCTACAATTGTTTGATTATGTTTTTGTATTGACTAAAGCATATTATTTTCTTAGCGATCATGGAGAGGGCTGCAAAGGATGTGCAACATGGGGGAGATGGTGTGTCGTTACCAAGCTTTGAGCAAATGAAGTGTATCTTAATGTTCTTCGAATATGTAGCATAATAACAGGGGGGTTTCTTTGTGTTTTTGTACGCTTTTCACTAAGGTTTTCCTATGATTTCATGATGTATTCAAATGGATGTACTAATGCGTACATCTAGAGTGCACCATTTCTGAGCCATTGATTTTAGCCTTTTTTTTTTCCAATGGTCAACAACCAATGGCTCACAACAAAAACCCTTTTTGTGCGTGTGGTGCATAATGGTCAACAACCAATGGCTCACAACAAAAGCCCTCTTTTTGTGCGTGTGGTGCATAATGGTCAACAACCAATGGCTCACAACAAAAGCCCTCTTTTTGTGTGTGTGGTGCATAATGGGCACATGAAGGGCTTGAAGGGCGCATGTAGTGCAGTTTCCCCGCCGGCAACACATTTCTTATCATAACTTTTGATCCAGAGGTCTGTTTAAGATGATTTTTATTGCGTTGGAAAGCTCTCTCCAAGATCTTTTTGATAGTGTATGATATGGATATGTTTGGTTAAGTTATCTATGCTAAAACAGCAATTTTTCGGCCGGGTTTGGTAGGCTTTCACATCCTACCAGTTGATTAATACAAGATTGCGCTATTGGATATTGTTTTATGGCTCATTCCGAATGAAGGTTGCAAAAAATTACCATGCATTTTTAGATTTTGAGACAGTTATTAAGCAAATTCCAAGGCTTCTAGATCCTTGTGCTAACAAGCAGAAAAGTTTCCCACTTTGGTTTCTCACCACAAGAATCCATGGAGGCCAAAGGCTGCTGTTAAATTCCAGTTGAAAAATGTTTGTGTATGGGTGTTGCAAACTTTATGACTTTCAGAATAATGGGATCAATCCGCTCTATCTTTATGGTAACTTTTACTTATGTTCTATTTGTTTTATTGTGATGAAATTCAAAAGCTACAGGTGATGAAAGCCTTAAATGAATTCTAGTTTTTTTCTGGTTTGAATTCCAAAATTTTTGTCACACCCGGGGCGGACGTCCCTAAGGCCCCGAAGGGGCCAAATTTTTTTTTTAGCAACACAAACCATTAACATCCAACATATAAAAATTAAATCCTCCAACACATAACAACCAACACATAACAACCATTGACATTAACAACCAACACATAACTACCATTGACATTAATTAACATAACCATTGGGTCCAACACATTTAAATTAAAATCCCCCTTAAACCCCCTTTGGTTTGGGTGCATATTCACACATGGGGTGACTCCGGGCAACGAGAGCTGTTGGATAGGCATATTCACCCCTTATTCCTTAATCTACACCGTATGTAAAGTTCCTCGTTTGTGGGGTATGCAAGTACAAAATTTGCTATACTGTATAACAAGATTCGCAAAATACTATAAGATTTCAAGCGGAATACTATATGGTGTTGATTTTGTACGTGCAAAATACAATTATGAGGGCTCTCGCTGCCCTACGTCACCCCCCGTGTGAATATGCACCCAAACCAAAGGGGGTTTAAGGGGGATTTTAATTTAAATGTGTTGGACCCAATGGTTATGTTAATTAATGTCAATGGTAGTTATGTGTTGGTTGTTAATGTCAATGGTTGTTATGTGTTGGTTGTTATGTGAAGAGGTATACAAGATAACACATAGATTCCTATGATTTTTTTTTTCTTTCTTTCCTTTTTATAGCAATAACTTGTGATTGCATTGGGGAGGTGCATAATGGGTTGTGGAGTCATCTGACAACAATTATCCATGGACAGTCGTCCTTATCTCAGGTAGGTGATTTTGCATATATAATGGATACACTCATACCCATGACCATAAGGGAGTGGGGTATTTGAGGATGACGATGCAAGGGGCAACTATTCATTAGAGGCATCACCACAGTGAGGTGCCATGCATTCCTCGTGCAAGAGCTGCACATAAGATGCATGAGGTTGCGTCAAATGATGACGCTACATGGTAAAAACAGAGAGAGAAGGGCAGTGTAGCAAGGAAGAATATTTGATTAGCCAGTAGATAGGGTTAGAGCATACACACAGATGGTTATAAAGTGGAGTAAGATGGCATAGAGGCTACCACCAATATGTAGCATAATAACAGGGGGTTTTCTTTGTGTTTTTGTACGCTTTTCACTAAGGTTTTCCTATGATTTCGTGATGTATTCAAATGGATGTACTAATGCGTACATCTAGAGTGCACCATTTCTGAGCCATTGATTTTAGCTTTTTTTTTTCAATGGTCAACAACCAATGGCTCACAACAAAAGCCCTTTTTTTTTGTGCGTGTGGTGCATAATGGTCAACAACGAATGGCTCACAACAAAAGCCCTCTTTTTGTGTGTGTGGTGCATAATGGGCACATGAGGGGCTTCAAAACCAATGGCTCACAACAAAAGCCCTTTTTTTGTGCGTGTGGTGCATAATGGTCAACAACCAATGGCTCACAACAAAAGCCCTCTTTTTGTGTGTGTGGTGCATAATGAGCACATGAAGGGCTTGAAGGGCGCATGTAGTGCAGCTTCCCCGCTGGCAACACATTTCTTATCATAACTTTTGATCTAGAGCTCTGTTTGAGATGATTTTTATTGCGTTGGAAAGCTCTTTCCGAGATCTTTTTGATAGTGTATGATATGGATATGTTTGGTTAAGTTATCTATGCTAAAACAGCAATTTTTTGGCCGGGTTTGGTAGGCTTTCACATCCTACCAAATGATTATCTGAGGATTAGCGCTTATGGATATTGTTTTATGGCTCATTTCGAATGAAGCTTGCAAAAAATTACCATGCATTTTTAGATTTTGAGGCAGTTATTAAGCAAATTCCAAGGCTTCTAGATCCTTGTGCTAACAAGCAGAAAAGTTTCCCACTTTGGTTTCTCACCACAAGAATCCATGGAGGCCAAAGGCTGCTGTTAAATTCCAGTTGAAAAACGTTTGTGTATGGGTGTTGCAAACTTTATGACTTTCAGAATAATGGGATCAATCCGCTCTATCTTTATGGTAACTTTTACTTATGTTCTATTTGTTTTATTGTGATGAAATTCAAAAGCTACAGGTGATGAAAGCCTTAAATGAATTCTAGTTTTTTTCTGGTTTGAATTCCAAAATTTTTGTCACACCCGGGGCGGACGTCCCTAAGGCCCCGAAGGGGCCAAATTTTTTTTTTAGCAACACAAACCATTAACATCCAACATATAAAAATTAAATCCTCCAACACATAACAACCAACACATAACAACCATTGACATTAACAACCAACACATAACTACCATTGACATTAATTAACATAACCATTGGGTCCAACACATTTAAATTAAAATCCCCCTTAAACCCCCTTTGGTTTGGGTGCATATTCACACGGGGGGTGACGTAGGGCAGCGAGAGCCCTCATAATTGTATTTTGCACGTACAAAATCAACACCATATAGTATTCCGCTTGAAATCTTATAGTATTTTGCGAATCTTGTTATACAGTATAGCAAATTTTGTACTTGCATACCCCACAAACGAGGAACTTTACGTACGGTGTAGATTAAGGAATAAGGGGTGAATATGCCTATCCAACAGCTCTCGTTGCCCGGAGTCACCCCCCGTGTGAATATGCACCCAAACTACCACATGATTCTCCACAGGAAGGGATCAGTGGATGGATGCGCAAGTGCAGAGATTATTAAATGTGCTTGTAGCTAGGGCAGAGACGCGTAGTAGAGCGACAAAGGCTGGGCTTATGCGAAGACATGGGCATGAGCATGTTGAGGAGGATGAGGATCTCGTGTAGCAAAGACACAGAGGATGGGCTCATGGGGAGACATGGGCATGAGCATGTTGTTGAGGATTCAGATCTTGAGGTGGTTGAGGATTTTCTACCTGATGGTCTAGTAGACCCATTACATACATTGGCATCATATGACATGATTGAGGAGGATGAGGATATCAAGATAGCTAAGGATTTTGTAGCTGATGGTATCGTAGACTTAGGTCATACAGTGACAGAGCACACGATTCAGACAGATTGTCTGGACCTTTATTTTCCAGACATATATGGCATATAGGAGGCATTATCTATGACAAGCTATGCATCACAGCTAGAACTTGCTTTTCCTTACACTTCATCTTATAAAGGATGAGAGTATATGGCCTCCTCACATACACTAGTACTTTATTCCTCCCATGTACATCTCTCGATGTGGATCTTTACATTGGGAGGGTGCCTATCCATAGCAGTACTTCCATGTCCCATCCCACTACTCCTATGCCCCTATTGAGTCCCCTTTCCACATTTCCATTGCCGCCCACCTCCCGTTCCATCGCTTCTACTTTCCTATGGAGAATAGCACCTCGTCCTACATTGCCTTCCACCTCCCATCTCACCACTTCTATTTTTTCGGGCATATTAGCAACTTTTCCTTTATTTGCACGTCTTCCTACAGTGGCTAGGGATCTCACCAACGAGCATCTCCCCATCGATAACATATGTAATCAACATAAGACATATCATTCATACAGTGCATGGTACATCAATGAACCAATCTTACCCTGTGCTCTATTTGTAATTGTTCCATATGGCCATATAGAAAGTGGTTGAAGCTTGCATTTACAAGCTGCTATGCATTGTCTCACAAAGTTTCTAGAATACCATGGCACTTGAACCCAATCTGGCACATTTTTTATCATTATTCAAAGTAGGACATATGGGCAAATGTCGCATACCACCTTCAACATGAGCATTGAAGATGATTTGCTTCCACATCCATGACGATGGGACAAATAGCCATTTTTCAAAGGTCATGCCAATAATGAGAAGACGTGTTTGTGTATTTGTTTGCAACTTATCTCGAAGCTCAACCACCTTGCCATGATCTGTATATCTCGTGGATTATGTTGACAAACATAACCTAGAGGAATGTTTGGATCCACTGCAAGCACATTTAGATAGGAGGATAGACAGAATTCATGATGCAATGGAAAAATTAAGTAAAATGATAGCCTTCACCTGAGTCAATTGTAGGAATACATGGAAATAATGCAACAGAGTTTTCCTCATTCCAGAGATCATCTTGCTGTTTTGTTGGTTCTAGTGTCCTTCATGCTCTTCATTGACAAAGCTCTCAAAACTTGCATATTCATCAATATTCTCAAAAGTAAACTCACTTACAATTTGATTTGAATCATATAGAGTTGAATTCATTGAAAGCACTTCTTCTTCATCCTCTTCCAAGTTGAACTCTAAATCCATCAAGCGATTGATAATAAGCAACAACTTGCAAGAACAAAGGATGCACAAGGAGCTATGAAGATGGAGAAAACAAGCAAAGTTAAGTATGTGTGTTCATGAAGTTTTCCATTTGAATTTAAAATTGAATGGAAACCTAAGTCCACAAGACTTGGAAACCTTGTATAGTCTTCATATTCAAATTCCAAAAGTTTCCCGTTTGAATTTAAAATTGAATGGAAGTATCCACATCATGGAAACCTTATATAATTTCATATTGAAATCCAAAATGTTGGCATAGTCCTTAACCTAAAAGGATGCCATTTAATGCATTTTGTCATACAATCTTACACATGTGCCACAAGGTCTTACACGTGTGTGTAGACTCATTTATTTTATTCAAAAAAACAAAAACTTTATAGAATCTCCTATTAGGTTTCCCAATTAAAACTATACATATTTTCCATATATTATATATATATATTATATTATTTTCCATATTATATATTATATTATATATTATTTTCCATATTGGAAACTTTATATTTACAACAAAGGAAACCTAGAAATATAATATAGATTCAAGGAAACCTTATATAGTTTCATGGAAATTATATTAGGTTTCATTGAAACTAGATTATAAATTTAGTAAGAAACCTAAGGTTTCCGCCGAAGTCCAGCACAAATAAGGAGTAGATAAAACCATTAGTTTAGAGGCCTCATGGTTTAGAGGCCTCATGATTTAGAGACCTCACGGTTTAGCGACCTGAAAAAGAATACAAGGCCATCTACTACTTGTGTTGGAAATACAAGAATCTATACAATCTTGCACTAAACATTAAAGTACCTTCAGGTGGCTTCCAACCTTTTTAGAGCTTGGAAGCCATCATTAAATACTTGCAACTATTGCTTATCTCCATGTTTTTTGTATTAGGACGAATATCTTTTGCTTCCATATACCATGATCCCCAACCAAGATATTAATTCCACAAATCTTTGGAGTCAAATATAATACCTTACAAGCACATCTATACTAGGTGTCGCTTCATAAACTAGTGATGAAATGCATGATCAATTTTGCTAGAGGCTCTAATCATTTTGCTGTCGGATGGGCATATTTGCCCTTTATTCCAAGATCTGGACCGTACATAGAGATCCTCGTTTGTGGGGTATGCATGTACAAGTTTTTGTATACTGTATATTAAAGTTTATAAAATACTATAAGATTTGAGAGAATGTACTTAATGGTGTCAATTTTGTACATGTATTGTAAATTTTTTGAGGCTCTCGCTGCCCTACGTAACCCCCCGTGTGAATATGCACCCAAACCAAAGGGGGTTTAAGGGGGATTTTAATTTAAATGTGTCAAATGCAATGGTTTGTGTTAATAATGTTAGTTGTGTGTTAATGGTTTGTGTTAACTAAAAAATTTTTTGGCCCCTTCGGGGCCTTCAAGATGGTGTAGGGATAGACATTACCTAATACTCTAATGATGGATGGTATATCATAGCCTGATAAATCTAACAAACTAGAGGTGCTCAAATTATGGAAACGAAAACATTGCATAGAATTAGACATATGTAATATTATACCAATACCAATATTAATACATGAGGTAGCCACTCAGGAACCAAGCATGGTTCAGTTCTTCCCATTTCCACAACAACAGACCATGATATGTGTACAAGGCACCCACTTAGCGCCTTAAACTTGCAAGATAACTCAAAAGATGAAGGAAGCGGTTGTCAATTAACCATAAGAATTGGAAATCCTAAGGCATCTTCACCCTCTTCCTGTTCACCCCATTACTTGGCATGCAAGCCATTGCCCATGCTACAGTTAGAGAAGCTTGAAACAAAAGGGGAAACCCAAAGATGCTGGAGTCTTCCAAGCCCAAAACCCATGAGCCAGCAGAAAAGCTGGATGGTAATCACCAAAAACTTCCTAAGATGAGAGAACTCAAGCCATGCCTCCAAGTCTATAGAAGCATGGCCAATCGGGTTTCCAAAGAAAGATCTGTCTGTGGATAGTTCTCTGTACCAAATAGACCCCACCTGATGATAAAACAATGACACAGCTTTTCAAAACAATGTTTTTCATCAACAATGACATGGCTTACACCACTCAAGGTTGGATCTCCTAAAAGCCGCCTCAACAAAATCCCCATCATAGAGAAAAGCAAATTGTATTTCTTCCTTTCATTCCTTCTAAACGTACTTGATAACCTATCTGCAAGTAATCAATCTTAGACAGAACAGCAAAAGATGTTTATGAACATAAAAAAAACTCTTACCGAATCTCCTATAGCTTCCCCTCTTTCTGCGCAGCCTACCTTTAAAAAAACGAAATGACCGATATCTTTGGTCGAAGTACGTGATTATTAATCATCAGAAATGTGTGGCTCTTATCTTCGTGAATCAACTGAATATAGGAGAGCTCTACTGAAGCAACAAGCTGGTATGGCAAATTGCATGCAGCAAGAAATAATCTCTTCGTTTATCAATGATAAGAATGACAGTAAATGGAAATATGGCCTGCCTCATCGTAAAAAGCCAAGAGGCTAAACGATTCTTTTGAATTACGTTGGGCAGCTCAGAACACCTATAAGCAGCCGTTTGATGTTGTGAATGGAGCAATAAATTAATTAACTGTTTCAATGGGGTTGTTAGCCTGGGCCTGAAATCGCTGGAATAACCTGACCTCTGCTTTAGAAACTCGGCTGCCTCAAGAGAACTCCGTCCACCAAGGCAGCCAACAATCTAGCTAGCTTGATCGACCGATCGAGAGAAACAAGTAGATTCTTTATCCGAGCAAAAGCCAAACAAGAAATGGCCAAATCGAGAGTCTAAGGCCCGCAAGAGCAATTGTTAAAACACCACCAATTTGAGCCACGGAAAAGCATAATTCTTTTTGCGATTTTGATATAGGTAACCAGATCACAAAGAGCGGGGGTTGCAAGCCTCCAAATAATCGGTATAATTCGCAAATATAGAGATCTAAGACTAAATGCTTGGCATTTGATAATAGTTTTTCACCAAGTCGTGACCAAAGGGTCGAATCGTAGAGATATGACTAAAAGTTTGGAAAATAAAATTTGGTCAAAAGGGAAACTAAAAAGGATTAAGAAGCTAAAAAGGAAGGGGTTACCTTGAACGAGGGAAATAAGCATCTCCGTAAATACTTGAAACCACAAGATGCTTTGACGTAGATTTTGGGGTTCTCTCTCCAAAACAGTATTGCATGCTGGCTTTGCAAGCATGGACCGAGTTTGCATCCCAAATGTGTTGCGAAATGAATCCATCACATCCTCATTTATCAGAACCGACATTTGCTTCCCCGAATCTGTCCTGCTCAGCATATAAAATGAGATATGATTTGATAAAACCAGAGCAATTGCTAGCACTAAAAATGCTAAGAAAGAAGGATAGAACAAACGAAAACGAAGATCTCGAATTCAGAGAAAGAAAAATGGATCAGAGAACCCTAAAGCATGCCCTCTTTTCCACAAACCCTAAAATGAGAGAGCTCGATGCTTGCATGTGTTTTCTGGGGACTAAAAAATAGATGGTTTTTTCATGGAGAAATATTCAAAGCTAAACCATTGCAAAATCATAGATAATATGGCATTCGAATATGAGAATACAGTGTGCGCTCTAGATATACTGATTAGTATGCCTCGCACAATACACCCATCAAATCATATGAAAACCATAGCAAAAACTGTATAAAAATACAAAAAAAACCCCTGTTATAATGCTACATATTCTATTTTGCATTTTGTCTTACATGCATATACAAAAAGTACATGCATGTTCTTTGATATTGTGTCTCGTAAAGAAAAAGTGCATGCATATGAACATATAAAAAAAATGTGTTTGTAATTTTTTTTTTCTTTTTTTTTGTTCTCTGCCATCATATAAATTGACATTTAAGTGACGTGTAGAAGAAATCTTGTGCCAACATGTACGCTGTTATGTCGGATTGTCGAGGAGACGTGTCACATGCGTAGGCATGGGTCCACCAGTTCGTGACATGCTTAGTGGTTCTGATTCTTCCGCTCCTGCACTCACTGAAAATAGTCACAAATACTCCAAATGCCTTCCGAATAGGAAACCCAGAGATTCCTTCGCAAATGGGTTTGCTTGCAGATCAGGGTAGCCCTTAAGCCCAATTTTTTATAGGTGTAATTTAGAATGTGAGGCAAATCTTAGCTTTTTTCGATTAGTTATGTTGGCGATTTTGTTTCGGGCTTCAACTTGAGTTGTAGCAACCTTGGCGAATCTTTCATCCATCAAGTGATGGAATATATACTTTTTTCTCAAGTAAAATTTGGGTCTACAATATATATTTGTTATGTCCGTATACAGTTGTAAGCGTAATGCTCACATAATGAATATACATGTTACCAGACATTGGCATATGATTGTAAATCTCAATAGCTTCACATTAAGGGCTAAACAACAACTACACAAACTTAGCCGAGGCATGATTGCATATTATGGTGGGGAAGCACAAACCGATTTGATTTCAGTCATCTTTTTAAGATTGGATAAACAACAGACCAAAAGCAAAAATACTCCAGGATTGCATACCTGGATGTTGGAACCGGATCATGAAATCCATATAACATGCATGGTTTTTTCCCTTTCCTTTTTTTATTTTCTTGGAGGTAAACGACAATTCTAAAAAACTCACCAAGAATAGAATTCGTATTAATTTTACATGATTTTAGGGGGTTAAGGGGAATAAAATTCACATGGGGGCGAATCCAAGAATCCATCATTTAGTGATGTAGGCTAACTTATGAGTGGAGGGAGAAAATTTCGTAGACAAGGTGGCGATATTTTATTGGCACCACTCCTAATTGATCCTACTCAACAATAGTGAAAAAAAATGCAAATGTCCAAAAAAATAGCCTTTTGGCGATATTTCGAACTTAAGGCCTACCCTGTTGCAGATTGAGAAAACATGTGTCACTACTAAAAATTTCCTGCATTTTAACAGTAGATCATGTGATCTGGAAACGACAGAAACAGTAAAAAATGGAATTTCATGAGCAGCTATGTCTTAAGCATTTGTTTTGGCGGACAACTTTGATTATAATAATCTTTGAAATTTCCAGTGCCCTATGTTAATTTTTATGCTCGAAATGACCAGACTATCCTGCCCTTCTTTGGAGCATCCAAATCCCTTCTTTGGAGCACCCAAATCCCTTATAAAGGGACACCCATGCCAAATCGGCCTAATACCAGCGCATGAAGATCAACGTGAACCGGCTCGCAGAACTAGCTCGGGAAATTGGCTCGGCGTGAAACGACTCAAGGAATCGGCCCAATGTGAGGCGGCTGATCAGGGGACTGCAGTGTGAAGCTTTGATACAATTCACGTATATTTGGGAAGTTGTGGCAACAGAGAATCATAGAACCATAATGAAATAATAGAATACCGGACTAAAGAAACTTTATTCATGCACAATTGATATGGCAGCACCATTAATCACCCAACCGGATCCACTGGGTTATCGCAAAACACAAGTGCTCTATGGCAAATACAAAACCCTGGCATCTGGCTTATTAGTCTTTCAGACTAATCTAGCTACTCCAAGTAGCCACACATCATAAAAACAATTGCAGATCCGTGGTTTCGCTACGGCAGTGATTTGTGACCCCTTGTCACATTTTCGGCCATTACTCTCTCATACGGATGAATTATGGAATGTGCTACCCAATTCGGAAACTAGACTCCGAGCCGGTTCCAACGAGCTAAAGGACACTTCAATCGGAGCTCTGGTTGCGGAGATATGTCCAACTGAAATTTAGGTTCTATTTATAGATCTCTCTGCGACTTTAGCCTTTTTTAGCATGCAGTTGCCTTTTTCTCAAAATATATGACTTATCATATGGGATATTATCTATGACTTATATGACTTATCATATGGGATATTATCTATGATTTTCTCAATCAATAATCATCCCAATGATAGTGCCTCGACCCCTTCCATAAATATCAATGGTTCTTCACACCCACATGCTATGTTATCCTAGGCCCCTTTATATTATTAGGTGAACTTAGGAATAACATTTACATAGTATTTGCCATAATTCCAATAATCCATTTGTCGTGGACCACTCCCCCGTGCTTGCTCCATATCAAGATTCCCACATCGGCTCCATTGGCATCTCGTGATGCACAGAGAGGGCTTAGTTTAGTGGACCAATGGGTTTAATGCTCCCATGCTTTATTTTTTTCTTGATAATTTACGTAAAATGCTAGCTAGTTGTAGGAATTGAATTGAATTGAATTGGTTTGTAACGTCCTCGGAAACCATTTGGTCTATGGGACACAATACAATGAGTAGCAATGCACGTTTGTGAATTGTCAAAGTCATTCCTGACCAACCCCATTTGTCCACTAGGTGCCACTCCAGCATATAGATGTCCTTCTTGCAACTATATCTTGCGCCCAACGAATGTAACACCTGAGTTGGGGTTGCTGGTTATGTATCTTGAGCTTCGGAACCCATTCAAAATTGATCCAACTTGGCAACATTGGCTGGTTGCATTAACAAAAACATTAGCCCTTCACATAGCTTCTTTTAGACTTTACTAGTTTTAAACATTAACTAGTTATGGTGCCCGGCGTTGCCGGGCTTTAGTAATAATTTGAAGATAAAGAAGCATGCATAGAACTTTTAGATTTGATCTCGATTGTTGAACTTCAAGATTCTATAGTACGTTGGTTTAGTTTATATGAGACTTCTATCAAAATGTCATTAAAAGATAGATAGGTAGGTAGGTAGGTAAAGTTACATGTCATTTAATGAGGATATGGAGTTGGTATGAATAAGGATCATGATATGAAATGATATGTTATCGTGCTATGGTAAGCACCTGCATTTGAGATGATATTTGCTTGAAGATAAACTTGAACCCTGTGATTAACTCTTTGCTTGTTTTAAGTCGAGGGGACTGATGGAAATTTGTTGTTTCGTTTGTGTCATTCAAGTTTTAGAAATCAAAGCGTTTAACCTTTAGACATGGAAGAGCATATTTGAGGACTCAAAAGGCACACGCCGTGCTTATTACAATGTAAAGAGTTGGTTACAACATAGTTTCAAAGACAATGCTTCTTGAGAATGGATGCTAATGTAACACTCATTTCATTTACAATAGAAGTTGCACCATGAACATGGAACGTCATAAATCAGAATGTCCAAAGGCACATATATCATGGACATATACATTTTCAACCATACTCGTGTATTCTAAATTTCAAAATTAAGCTGACCTACATTGCCATATTCCATCCACATCCCACCCTCTATATGTGCATGGGAATATACTTAATCAAGAGGGTGTAGACATGAAGTACTTCTCATGCCAGTCAATGGTGCCATCCTACTAAGGTGATCTAAATATGGAAGGACATCTATAGTTGCACGTGTACTGGAAGCTTGGAAGCTTGTGGAAGATTTCGCCTACAAATCAAAACATGGAAGATTCGCCTAGAAATCAAAACATGAACGATTTCGCCTACAAATCAAAACATAAAATTCACAGAGAACCAAAGCCATGTTCATAATGGCACATACTGATGGAATGTTGTCGTATGGAATGTTGTCTCAGAAGAAGCGTACCAAATCTATAAAAAATGGAAGACGTTTATTTAAGTAGTTAAGTACACAATTTCTAGGTCAACCATCAAATAGGTTAGAAGCGAGCTTTAACAAATGTCAATAAGAGCTATCTTACAAATCTCAAAGAATATGCAATTGCAGACTCGATTGGCATTCATCATTCAAAACTTTGTCTCCAATTTACTTGTCCCTCCTAAGGATTTTGATTTTGGAAATCAACATGCCATAAAGATTAATAGCAAGTGTATGGTTACTGTTATGTGAGCTATGCATTATCTCCAGTATCATCAATTATTGCATTATCTATTGTACCATCAAGCATCATGCTAATAATCTGATCTGTATAGAGCTCCTCTTTCATATGGCTATTAGATGGGGCATCTCACAAAAACTCTTCAAAATAGAGGCTTTACCTATAGATTCCATTGCTGCAAGAAATCACGACATGTGTTTATAAGTAGAACTTTTCTGCAATTGGAAAATCCATAGAAAATATAGGAGACTTTGCATTACCTGGACGAAAGCAGCCTTGGCGTTTCCTTTGAGGAATGGGCATCCAAATGCTAAACAGGAAATCCTTCAATTACTCCAAGAATACAAAAATGGTTGCCAAGCACTACAAAGTGCTGACTTGGAGCTCCGATCCCAAAGTTTTTCAAATTGTTAAAAAAACAAATCAATTTGACTCAGTTGTCAATAAAAAGGTCTATATGGTTTTGTAAAAACCACTGCAAAGTTATTTATAAAGTAGAATCAGAGAAGGTTCTAACATCTTTTGCAGCATCCAAGACATGTGATTGTACCACCCTCGTGTACAGATAAAAATTCTACATCCTCTTGTATCCAATACCTCTAATGGATGCTGACACAGAAATAATAATAGCAAAGGCATTGTCCAACCATATAAGATCCATGATATTGGAAATATGACCTTGGAATCAAGTTCATACTCTGCATGCTCGTATAAGTTAGGATTAGGCCGCATAGGGGGCCAAGAAATTTTGTTGATGTGCATGGCACAGAATAGTACACTCATTTTTGCTCTGAATGGCCCCATTGCACTGTTCCATCTTTCTGAATCATAGAGGATCTTAGTATTAATAAACAGAAAACTGCCAACTTGAAACAACAGACATAAAAATTTCTGATCTGGGCTATTGCAAATAACAGTGAAAATTAGATTGAGAAGGCCATGAGCCTCGGACATGAGCTTAGGACAATTCCAAACATCCTAAGAATGTTTTGCAGTTTGACCAAGAGACATTAATTTGGATCAAGGATAAATGTACAGCCTAAGCATATGCTAAAATCGAAGTGAAGGACACAAAGTTTGATTTGTACCTGGTAAAGACTGGGGGTCAATATGATGGGAAGCGCCATATTGCTCTCTGTTTCATTTGACACCCACCACAACACAACTACCAGATACCACCACCACACACTCACCATGCTACCACCATCACAATATCCACCAAAGGTCTCCCTGCAACAATCATTGATGCCATAGAGCAAAGTATCTCCAGTCTTCAAAAAGGATAATATATCTAGTATAACAATTAATTGTGCGCATATTCTAAGCCATTAGATATGGCAATCAAGTAAGAAATGCAGGAAAACAAATTATGTCTAGACGAAGACACATTCACAATCAGGTAGAAGGTAGCTAACCATGAGGGATATGTTTGTGCTTATATCCACAACACATTTGCTTAGCAACAGTCAAATATTAACAGCAAGAGGATAGCAATTCAAAAGACTAACAGCAAGAGCCCAGGTAGAAATGATTTGGAATTTAGGGTGCCCATCAATATGTCTACATCAGAATGACACACGCACAGATAAATTCAGTTGATGTAGGGCCATTTAGGTCCATGGCAACATGACACATTGGTGTATAAAAGCAGTCATGGATCTGCCTTCATCCAAGCAGCTTAAAATATTTTTCTGCTCATGCTGAAACACTTCAATAATGGAGATCAGAAGTCCAGAATGTAGCATGTCTGCCTTTGTTTATAATGTGAGTCGTACCATATTCCATCTTCATATCAGGGATATTTCAAACTGACAATAGAGTAAGGACCAACAACAAATCTAGCTGTCGTACATTCTGCATATCCCCATTTAGACTTTATCACGTTGGGATCGTCTGGATATTAAGTTTGGTAAATATAAATAAAAGAATTGAAACTATAACAGATCTAACTCTAGATGAGAAGATGCCGTCCACATAGATACTGCAGCGTAATATAGAGCAGAGGTTGTGTTGGTATCTATTAAGAATCAGAGCAGAAAGCTAAGCCCATGCCAGTTTACATGTAATATAAATAAAGCATGAACAACAGATCGTCGCATCAGTGACTTGATATGATGTGCTTTCCAACAATAATAATAAAGAGAGAGCATCAATTGAATATGAGATAGAGGTTGCACAACATGTTCCAAAGACGTAGCGTCCATAGCAAGAAACAGACAGTGGCTGAATGCATATTGCCCAAAGATGTATAACGCACTCTCACAATCGAGTTTATTATGCCAATACAAAGAACATTTTAGCCAAGAATCGTGCCTACGTAAACAATCCAAGGGACAAACATAATTACCTCAAAACGTCTTTCAAAACATGAAATGCAAGTTGCAATTTTTGCATGTAAAAGGAAGTGCAAACTGCATCTACTGCCACTGTTGCCACTGTCATAGCATCTGCAGACACCATAAGGTTTAAAACACACAAAACATAAACAAATTGAATAGGATACATACCATAAGATAGAACCACAATAGCACAACACAATAACTATTTTCACAATTCAAGCTAAGAATCATGCCTACCTAAAGAATCCAAGAAACAAACACAAATACCCCAAAATGTCTTTCAAAACCCGAAATTCAACCTCTCTACAGCAAAATCGAACATAAACAAATTGATCACACATGCATTTTTTAATACCATAGACTGATCATGCGCCAGTAATTGCCGTAATTACTTCTTTTCCAACTCATTTACACATCATGATTGAATCCAAGAGCTTAACAGATTGCAAAGACAAATCCCTTGGTGCACCACAGAATAATCAACCAAAAGTAAAAAAGAAAGCATAATCTGAGCATACAATAAATTCACGAATACAATGGCTCGTCAACAAAACATAGAAGAAAACCATAAAAAAATGACACTGGTGGCAGAGAAGGAAATGGCATAGTTCACCTAGAAGACACCGTAAGCCTTACCATAGGCTTCTGGTGGCCCGAAATATTCTAGCATGCGGAGGGAAACCACAAAACTCCATCGATCACAGCTTCTTCCTCCATTTGTATTATCATCATCTAAGCTCAAAATAGGACCAAGCAACCATATTTAAGCATCGTGAAGAGCTCCAGTCTCCAAATCGGCTCCCTATCCGCTATAATCAACAATATCATCTCCGTCACAAATCAAAAGCAAGCAAATTTAAATAACAAACACAATATCTTGACAGATAATGAAAAAACCTTAATCATCTCTGTGGCCTACATGCCGAGGATCAGGAATCCGCCAACAAATAACCCAGATGCCGATTTCTAAATCATAGGAAAAGCCCATAGACCCAATTTTTGAAATATCGGAAATTTTTTCCGATAGCTAAAAGCCTTGAAACCTTAGAAAAACAACTTAGGAAAAAAATCTAAAAAATTTTCGGAACCCCGGAAAAACCAAATTTAAACAATAGGATATACTTTTGTTTCCATTAGAGCAAAACCTATAAAAATTAATAAATGTTTTAGACAAGACCTTGGGTGTTATGTTTCTCATTGTTTGTTCTAAACTATTAGAGTATACTCAATAGTGGGAATATTATGGTTGTTATAAAGCGAAACTCCATATCTAATAGGCACTAGAACACAAGGCAATAGTCTGCAATTCAAATCCTGCATCTTTCTATACCGACGTGCATCCATTATTACTAGGCATCCATTAAGTGGGTCAAATATAGGGAAATGTTTGCTTGGGCGCCACGTCTGTACAAACTCACTTCCCAAATGCAGGGAAGTGGGAAAAGAGAAATGTTGGCGGCGACTAAATTTCTTGTGCCGCCTTGATAAATTTCTTGTAGGGCTAAATTAGTCATTCCAACAACAAAATCAGAAGTCCTATGTTGCAAGGGAAATATCCTGCTTTCAAGCTCTCACACTCAATCTGCAATCTTTGAAAAGCAAATGCTCTTAGCCCTTGCTTTGCCAATTTCTAGGAATGCCCCTAGAAGGGTCTTAGAAAATAATGCAAATGTAACCTAATTTTCCTTCTAAGGTCACATAAAGATGCTTAAAGAGCTTACTATTCCATTTTTTTCATGCACCATTTTTTCGGCCGCCACTAAGCTAGTGGGTGAAAACTAAAGCGGACGACTCTAACCGTCGTTAGCTAAAAATTGTCTCCTAATGCGCAAGTGGGGTTTGACATATGCTGAATGGAGATGTTTATATGGGTGTGAAGGCTGTGTAGCGGAAGGGAACCTTAACCTTATGGGGTGGTTAACACATGACACGCGTCAGAGCAGGCTCAATTATGAGCTTGGTCCAGGAAATTTTTTGCCTATGATCGGCAGTTTTCCTACTGGATCTAGAGCAGCCTACCAGCTATGAACCCCCTCACCATTTTTGCCGGAAGTACCAAGAAAAATGCCTGTTTTTAGCAGGAAATTTTCCTATTGTTTCTAAACTGTACTGCCAATTTTAATTTCCACACGGTAGCTTAAAAGGCTTCCGGGCGATTTCCCGAACCAAGATTATGAGTAAGAGAGAGGGGTGAGGGGTGATGTAACACATGATAGGGTTAGAGTAGGCTCAAATTTTCTCCTAATGAGTAAGAAAAAAATTGTTTTGGGCATCCAAAACAATTGTCCACCAATCTGGGCCTTCCCCACCACCATATATGTGGCATAAGAGAGAGAATGATACGTAGGTGCATATGTCATTGTTGACAAACAGTGCAACTTCCCCATGTAATTCTTGGTAACAGACTTAGTGGACCCTCCCTCATCTCGTGAGTGCTGGATGTATTGTTATGCACCAATGACGTACAAGCCCACCACATCTCCATCTATGGGATAAACATTTACTACAACTATAGGACGGAACCCAACTTTAGGGCAAACATGATTTTTTATTCACCAATGTATACATAGAAGAACAACATGCATTTGACCCTCGAGGATTCCAAATCCCTCATCCCATTCTAGATGATGCATATGCATGGAGTGAATCTACATACTAATTGCATTTGACCTTGTAGATTCCAAACTTATAAAATGGTGGCACCCCATGTACATATGCACACTCATTTCTAGCTGCATCGGATTAACCTAGCCCCACACACATGGTTTATAGGGAACTAACAACTCGGACCAAATAAAGGATGAGACACATAAATCGAGAAATGGTCCAAATCAAGACTAAACTAACATCCACAAACATGCAACATGGAAGAGCATGAAGATATAAGACCACTATAGGGGATGGCCCCATACATGAGAGCACTCTCAGCCACAAACTTAGAACATATAAAGATTGGTATATTTTGTTTCAAGTACATTGGAACATGACAAGTGAGGAGAAGCTCTTAAACCAAGAGGAATCCCCAACTGAAAAAAAAAACATAAAGATCCTGCATGGATCTGCTCTGTGATCAATGAGGCACATATATAACAGCTGTCCCTACAACTTGCACTTCATCCTAGGCTGTGCACCACAAAAATCTTCACAGCTGTTTGATATGATCAGAATCAGAGGGACCCTAATCTATCCAGATCTGTAACTTGCCATAACCAAAAACAACCACCTTTTTCATAGATTTCATTTACATCCCTGTGTGTCAGCATGCTGTCATCCATTACAGCTTGTCATGAATAAGATTCATCTAAGAAGATATGAATAAGTACCTGGATAGAATTAGAAGAAATATATTTCATTACAGAAGATCATCCAATTTGATCAGACAAGGTGCTTCACCAACTGTATCTTTGATCCCATATAACTGATACAAACTAGACATCTCTGATGCCTAGATTTTGGTCCTCAGTTTATAGTATCTAGACTATGCTAGTACTTCACTCCTTCTGGAGTTCTAAGTAAATAAGCCAAATGTAAACTAAGGAGATCGAAGACGCCTCATTTTGCCTCTGATACAAGCAATTCTGGACTAAAACGTCTCAGAGATACTCTACTCCCTTTGGAGTGCTAAGAAACAAAGCCAATCTACTCTAAACTGGCCCTGATATACTTGTATAGCAATATGTTGTCAGAAATTAGAAAATTGAAGCAGAAAGCTTTGCTAATAGGCATAGAAATCAAGCAATTCGTCAACCCTTTCCATCTCTGCATCAGAAGAAGAATCGGCATTTTGAAGCATCCAAAGCAGATGCTCAAACATTACAACTTCACAGGGCACTTTAATTCCGCCCTGATCATCAAAAGAGCCCTCTGATTTTTCGAGTAAGGACCTAAACAGGGGATGGCTCAAGTACTCAGAATTGATTACATAACGGCGTTTTTCCTTTCCAACATAAACCCGGAAAAAACCATCTGGAATTTCTTCTGGACAGCTCTCGGATTCCTCTTGCCTGTAATAAGATTTAGACTCGCATCTTTCCGTGACCGCCGGAGTATCCCCTTTCATTGGAGAATAGACCTTGCCGGACCATGTTAACTTCTGCCATTTACTCACCATTTTCCTCATTTTATTCATCTTCTTCCCTGTCATTTTGCTCCTAACAGGCCTTTTTGAAATCCTTAGAAGAAAATATTGCCGAGCCGTGCGCACAGAAAAAGGCCACTAATGGTTCAGAAAAGGGCTTGCATTATGAAATGCTCAAAAGGACATATCACAGAAGCGAAAATTGGCGAAGAATCAGGCCAAAAATTGCAAGAACAGAAGCTTTTCCATTGATTTAACAGGGGAGAGAGAGAAGGATTGAAAAAAACTACTGAAGAACAATATGAACGGAAAAGAAAGCTCACAGAGGCGGAATTGAGGAAGCAACCGAGGAGAAAACAAGGGGGTTCGCCGGTGGTACCTGTCCTCCTTATATCAAGAATGCGGTCCACCGTAGCTGGCATATAAGCAAGTGGGAGATCGCAGCGCTGGCGCAGTGTTTCGGACACTCTTCCGGGAGTTTTAAACGCTGCCCCCACCTAAACGCCTTTTGGGCCACCCATCTCCATCACTGCATAAAGTGTCCCAAACCAAGGACGTTCCTTTTAGTACAGAGTGTTGAAAATTCCAACTGCACTTTGGTGTGCCCTACACTTATACATCAGTGCTAATGTAATGCTGTTGCTATTATGTATAATTGTATCTGTATTGTATAACATTTATGAGTATTTTATGGGTACTGTATCGGCGTAAATGATTTGCTCAGGGTGTTGCGACACTGCTCCCATCATTGTTTGATGATAAGGTTCCATGCTGGATGCATGCATCCGTGGTCCCCTTTACAACGGTGTGCACTACATGTACACTTCGTAGTCAGTGAATCCGAACACTCTCAACCTCCATACTCTCCACTGATCATATCTCTCAACTTCCCATGACATTTAGCCTTTCTATCAAGGTCACTCTGCTCTTTGCTCCATAATGTGACTTTACATGAAATTTACCTCGTCTCTTTTCCATGATCATTGTAAGGTTAGTGAGAGAAGGACCCACTTGAGCCATGTACAATGGTGGGGTCAGATCCTATCTGGGTGTGTCCCATCAGTTTCGGCTTCTCGTGAATATTAAAAATAATATCCATCTAGTATCTATTTTTTGTTTTTTGCTTTCATTCTAACATGTTTTCCAAATGGTAATAGAAGTTAATTTCTTATTGTAGTGCACATAACACATCAAATTCAGCTAAAAATTCGTAAGATATGAAGGTAAATGTGCACTCATAGTGTCCATGTTGACAAAGATATTCAGAAGTTGTCTGAAGACTAATGTGGCCGTTAGACATTGACATGATCTATGCAATATTAGGTTGTTGGCAAAGGGGCCCAAAAGAAGCATCACTTGTAATACACTTGATATTACGTTGTTGATGAAAGGGCCCATCGTAGCTAGAAAACATTCTTATAACGCTATTGATACAAAGGACGTCAATAAAATTGCCTAATTGTGAGGACCACATCATCAAACAATCATGTCGACCTTTCCTTTTCATGGCTAATGCCCCTTGCTATTATGTTCGGAATGAACCCTGCAAACCTCATGTAAACAATGTTGTAGTTGAGGTTATCAAATTTAATAACTAGATGGTGATTTAAAATTGCTCTTTAGGAAAGTAAAAAAGCATCCCAAAAAGATATCGGTGAATTTCAATATTTTTTATAAATATAAAATAGTTAAACCCACCCCAAACATAAGTACTATCAAGTTTTGTCAAGTCATGATTAGGTAATAGGCAAGTACAATGCTTACATCTTTGATCACGTTCATATTGAAGAATGAGCTATCCTAGTGGCTTGGATAGAGGGACCCATTGTTAATGTACTGAGAATAGCCAAATTAACATCAGTTGAGTGCTTGTAGTCTGTGGTATGACAGCCAACATAATATAGACCTCCAGAAACCTGTCTAGTTTAGCTAATGGAATATATTTAAGGGTTAAACTTAGCTATTTGAGATCTTTTAGGGTTGAGATAATTTAAGAGCTAAACTTAGCTGTTTTGCAATTTTTTAGGGTTTTTCGAAAAAATTAGATAAACTGAATAAAAGGAACTCGTTTTGTTTTCTTTTTTAAATTTTTTTTTGGATTAGATTGTTCTTGCTGTCATTCCAACCATTGAGTTCTTTTGCCAAAGTGTGCTTCAGGGGTCTCAAGAATCACATAACAGATCACCATTTAAGGCTTCGAAATAGTGGTAGAATCCCAAAATACAATCTTTAGAATTGGTGGGTGCTTGATCCAATCGCTAGTAGGATTTGTAAGAAATCTTTTTGATAAATTTTTGTATGCAGAATTCATATTCAAGTGAGCCATTCTCAAGTTTAAAAGAGTACATTTGAGCTAAAATTTAATTAGAGTTCTTTCCCAGACTTTTTTCAGGAGTGCTTGTCTTGTCATTTGTATAAGAATCCATACGGAGTTCAAATGTCTCTTTTACTGTATAAGAAGTGGGTTCTCAACTATTTCTATAGTGCTTGTTTTGCTCTACTTCGGCCTTGGATAATCTGTACTCGTGAAGAAATAGTATTCGAACGGTGAAAAGGCTTCTCTTCGTCCCTTAAGCATTACTCAAAAATTGGGAAGCCCATAAATATCATTAGGGATGTGGGTAATCTGGTTGTCAATGTGGTTATTCTGCCATTTGGTATCAGCCATAAATAATTGTGCAGTTTGAAGCCCAAGAACCAGCCATCTTTGCCCATTTTCTTTGAATCGATGCAACTTTGTTTTGCCTCAAAATCTCTTGCTTTCTTCATCAATCTGGCATTAAAGCATTAGATAAAGAAATTGGCATGCAAATGAATGTCGATGACAACAACAAACACCCCCATGAGTATGCTCGATAAAGTTCATTATGATGCCATAACGACGAATCATGGCATACATGGTCAAAATAACACACTTACTTCGAAACACCATTTATGTCAAAGTCATACATTAAGTTAAGCCAATATAGCTAGTTGCATGGATACCATGTCTAGTCCTAACATGCTCATATGAATCACACTTAAAATATCTCACTTAAAAAGTGTTGATTCAATATTTGTATGGTTGTACTTGTATTTTTATTCAAAGAAGAAATATCAAATGTACATTTTAATGTAAATGTAAATGCTAGCATCATCAGAAGATGATTTCTCATTATTAAAAACCACTTTTTGTTCAATACAGAATTTAGGATAATAAAAAACTCTTTACTTCAATACAATTTGGTCGTTCTTGTGGGTTGTATTCAACACAAGAAGTATTATATTTGTACACTTGAATGTAAATGTAAAATTCCCGTAAATATGAAGCACAAATAATAAAGATACATCAACTATTATGGAAGCATTAAGTCCGTCTGCAAATATATTGTGTTGCAGCCCGTAAATTAAATTGAGTGTGTTTGTTGATATCAAGTAGATCTCCTATAAAGATCACATTGATGAGACCAGCCCATAATTTTCTTGGACTGTGATTAATACTTGTACCTTCCTAATTCTAATAAATCTTAATTCACTTTCATTATAGGCTTCAGTTCCAAAGATGGCGCTAACTGCAGAAGAATCCACTGGTTCCAGCAGGATTTCACCCGAAATTCCTGTTATTGCAGCAACATATCCATAACCCCATCACATATTATACTGTCTGCGAGGAGCCGGATTCAGATCGATGGAGGTCTGGTGGAATGGGCTGCATATAGCCGACTAAAAAGGAACAGATGCTAGTGGGTCTGCGTGTGGATATGCAATCCATAAATGAAAAGTTATTTCAAAAGGAAAACTAACAATGCATTACTAGACATCAGTATGCATTTAACCATCAAATAACCATTTGATATTCAATGCTCAATAATTCATGTCTACATTGAATTACATATCATTAGGAATTGCCAAGAGCAATACAAGCCTTAAATTCAATGACTCAATTACGATCACATAGAAAATTCGGCTTCCCCATTTAGTCCAAGACCGGACTTCACATCTGCTCTATCTTTCGATTCTGTGTTCTCCTTATGTATTCGAATTGGGCTCCAGTCGGTTCGGGATCAGTTTCATTTCCTTCTAAGCTTGGTTTTTCTAGTGTCACTGTTTTATTTGACCGATATCTCCCTTTTCTTTGTATAGTCAATGACCGACCACATTTTAAGCAACCGTTTAACATGTTATTATACCAATGGTCTTCATATCCATATTGCTTCAATGAAAACTTCTTTTAATAGCCCCTCAAGTTAACCACTTAGGTAAAGTTGCCATCCTTAAACCTTATCAAGTTCAATCTCACTCTGATAATGTTAATTCATGACCCTAACATCTTCATTTCCCCTTCATGAATTAACCTTTAATAGAATATATTATTCAACTATATACTTTTACTGCAACTGTATCTTTTACTCATACGTCTGATAGTGCCGCTATTTTCACTAGAACATTTAGAATTCAGAGCTGTAAATTTTCATTTACTCAAATCTCTGTGATAACGTTTTCCCTTCTTAATACTTCTTCAACACCTAGCAATTTCTGTAACTTTTGAAACTGTAACCCTGAAATAGCTTTAGTCATGGTGTCTGCTACTTGTGCATCAATACGAACATATTCCACAATTATGTAACCTGCTGCCACCATATCTCTAACGTAATGAACATCTAATTCAATATGCTTTGTTCTTTCATGCAACACAGGGTTTTTAGTAATTGAGATGCATCTCATACTATCTGAAAACAAGACTGTAGGTTTTCTTTGTAACATACCTAATTCTTCCAATAGCCTTCTAACCCAAATGATTTCTCTAGATCCCAATGATGCTACCTTATATTCAGCTTCTGCAGTTGACATTGCTATGCTTCCTTGCTTCTTACTTCTCCATGATATACAACCTCCTCCAAGCATCAATGCATACCCTAAAGTTGATTGCCTAGTATCTACATCACCTGCCCAGTCTGCATCAGAATATGCCATCAATGTTAAATTATCATTGCTGAAAGTTATTCCATAGTTTTGTGTCCCCTTTAAAAACCTTAGGATCCTTTTTGCAGCTTGCCGGTGTTGCATTCCAGGATTGTTCAAGTATCTACTGAGCATATTTACTCCAAAAGCAATGTCTGGTCTCGTACAGTTAGAAACATATAACAAGCAGCCAATTAGCTCTCTATATGGAATTTTTGCCATTTGTTTTAACTCAGCTTCATTTGAAGGACATAAACTTAGACTGAATTTCTGACCTTGTACCAATGGCGTGCTTACTGCATTACAGGAGGTCATTTTAAATCTCTTGAGCATTGCTTGTATATTGTCTTTCTGACTCAGTGTCAGCATTTTGCTTGCTCTATTTCTTGTAACTTCAATTCCCAAGAACTTTTGCAATGGTCCCAGATCTGCCATCTCAAATCTGTCCTTCAAAATGCATTTACATTTTATCAAGCAATCCATTTTATTAGAAACCATGATACAATCATCTACATATAAGGCAATTATGCAAAATTCATTCCCAACCTTGAATTTATACAAATTACCTTCATTTTTCAGTTTTTCAAAGCCATGTTCTTCTAGAAATTTGTCAATGCACAAGTACCATTGTCTAGGTGACTGCCTTAGCCCATAAACTGCTCGTTTTAGCTTCCATACTTTGTCATTTCCTACTTCAAAACCTTTTGCTTGTTGCATATAAATCTCCTCTTCCAATTTTGCATTTAGAAAAGCTATTTTTACATCCATGTGATGTATTTCTAAGTCATGAGCATTTGCATATGCCAACAAAGTTCTTATGCTCGTCAGTTTAACCAATGGTGAGAAAGTATCTTCATAATCTATTCCTCTTTTCTGAGTGAATCCTTGTGCCACTAAGCGTGCCTTATATTTTTTTACTCCATCATTTCCTTTCTTTACCTTAAATATCCACTTGCTGCCAACTATATTCTTACCTTCAGGCTTAGTTACCAGGTCATATGTATTTGTTCTCTTAAAAGAGTTAATCTCTTCTATCATAGCAATTTTCCATTTCTCAGCATTCTTGCATTTTAAAGCTTCCTCATATGAACTTGGTGCCTTTGAATCCATGACAGCTAGCACTGCAAATAACTCATCTTCTTCTAGTCTTTTGCTTTTACCTCCTTCTTGTCTTCCATAGTGAGATGTATCAAAATTTATTCCTTCTTTTAACTGTTCTACTTCTGTTGCTCTCCTTCTTTTAACTTGCCTTTCTTCTGATTGATCAGCCCTGTTTATATCAGAATCTGCATTATCTTCTTCCTTTTCATATGTTTCACTTGTTATGTCCGTATGCTCTTCTTCATCCATATCTGCTGTAACATATTTGTCTTTCAGTTCTCCTTCTACTTTTTCATTCTTTCCCTCATTTTCTACCTTTAATGTGCCTTGTAACACAGATTTGTTCTTGTATAGAATATTTTCATCAAATGTCACATCTCTACTAATAATTATCTTCCTTCCTTCATGATCATACAGTTTGTATGCCTTAGAGATCTCATCGTATCCCACCAAAAAACATATGAGTGCTCTATCATCCAACTTACTTCTTAATTCCTTCGGAACGTGTACAAAGGCAGCACAACCATAAACTCTAAAATTTTCATATGTCACTTTCCTTCCATTCCACATTTCTTCTGCTAAATTTCCTTCTAAGCTTGCTAGTGGCAATCTATAATGAATGTACACTGCTGTATACACTGCTTCCTCCCATAAATAATTTGGAAGCCCTGTATGCTTTAACATAGCTCTTACTGAGTCTAAAATAGTTATATTCTTTCGTTCTGCAACCCCATTTTGCTGTGGGGAATATCGACAAGTCAATTGTCTTTTAATTCTCTTTTGTGAGCAATAATTTCTAAACTCATCTGACATGTATTCCCCACCTCGATCAGACCTAATGCACTTGATATTCTTGTTTGTTTCTCTCTCAAATTCAGCCTCAAACAACTTAAAAGCATCAAAAGCCTGATCCTTAGTTCTAAGAATATAGCATTTTGTCCTTCGAGAATAGTCATCAATGAATGTTATAAAATACCTCTTTCCGTGCAAACTTCTCACATTCAAGGGACCACAAAGGTCTGTGTGCATCAGCTCCAAAACTCCTTTTGTTCTTTTTTTTGACCTTGCAAATGCTAGCCGAGTGTGATTTCCTAATTTACATCCAAGACAAGTAAACGATTCATGATCTTCATCAGTACAAGCAACAAGCTTTCCCTTCTTAATTAGATACTTCACATTGTTTTGATGGGTATGTGTCAGTCTTTCATGCCAGATTCTTGCAGAGGGCAAGGAAACAACATTTACACTTTCTGCCTGATGCTCATCTAAAAAACCAAATAAGTTGCCTACACGCTTTGCCAAAAAACTTGAGTTTATTATTCTGATGCACTTTACAAAACTGTTTTTCAAAAACAACCTTGTATCCTAAGTCAACCAATTGACTTAGAGATCAAGTTTCTAACAATATTAGGAATACATAGCACATCTTCCAAGTTAACTAATCCTCCTTCTAAGTCATAGAGTTCTAACAGTCCAGCCTCCTCCACTTTTTGAAGCGCTCCATTTCCCATTTGAACATGATGCGAAGTCTTCAATCTCCTTAAGTGTTCCTGCAGATTTGACTATGCTTCTCTCAGCTCCACTATCTAGAATATATATAGGCTTGTCATTTAAAACACTCAAACCATTACTTATAGTTACCTCTGCATCAGGGTCTGTTTCTTCAATATCAGCTTCCTTTTCCACATTAATTGATGCATGTTCCTTGTAAAGAATATAAGGTCCATACTAGCCTATACGTGTCCTCCACTTTGGTTGCGCAAGTGGGATAAGCTAGCTAGTCTGTACAAGATTAGTCTAGTATGGACCTTAAACAAAGTAATAAAAAATCAATGGGACTAGGATGGTGGCACTAGGATGGTGAGGCTAAAAAAAGCCATGCGCCTAGAGTTGCCCCTAGAACCTAGACTTCCTAAGGCGGGATTATATCTTGCCTACAAAGTGTGCATGTAAAGCAAAAGTTTTGCCCAACGGATGTGTGGTGAGTTGGTATACGCCTAGTAATGCCAAAATAAATGTACATTTGGTCATGGGTTCAAACCTTGTCAATGTCATTTATATTTGGAAGTTGGTTACTGGGGGTATACGATGATGATCCCCGACGTGGTAGAACTTAAAAGCCTATACGTGTCCTCCACTTTGGCTGCCGCAAGGCAGTGGGATAAGCTAGCTAGTCTGTACAAGATTAGTCTAGTATGAACCTTAAACAAAGTAATAAAAAATTTGGACCATTTCTCGATTTATGCCCAGGTCCCTTATATTCTTAGTGCCTCTCCAACTTCTACCTCTTCCACGTGGGCTAGAGCAATTGCTTGCAATATGCCCATACCCTTCACAATTAAAGCATCTAACCTTTCCTTCTCTATTTCTTGGACAATGTGCCTTTAGATGTCCAAACATCTTACATGTAAAACATGGACCAATCTTTCTTTCACTGTTCTTACTTTTTTCAGCATACAGAACCTCAGTATGCTCTTCTTCTTCTTCTTTTGTTAACTTACTTTGTTCTATTTCTGTCCTGATTAGTGCTTCAGCCTTTTCCCCCTTTCTTCCTACTGTTCTAATCAAAGTACTTAATTGACCAAAACCAGAAAAGGCTCTTGCAAGACTAAGTACCTGGAATTCTCGTGTAACTGGTACTTTGGCAGCCTCCAAGACAGCAATGATGTTGTCAAACTTCTGAAAAAACAAAGTAAGATTGTCCTTTTCTTGAAACTTAAGTTTTCTCAACTCCCTTTCTAGCATATCCAGCTGTGAAGTATTTTTCATCTCATATGTTTTGATTAGATAATCCCATATTTCTTTTGCTTTTTTATCTCTGATTTTATGCAGAATGCTAGATCCCAACTTACTTGCAATAATCACCCTTGCTTCTGGCAATTTTCCTTTTAAATTGTTTCCTCCACTTGTTGTTGCTGTGGCAGCAGATGTTCCTTCTCCATGTGGCATATTTATTGAGCTACTGTCTCCTTCAGCTTCACTTTCACCACTCACATAATCCCACAATCCTTCAGCTTCTAAGACATCTTTCATCCTACCCTTCCACGTTTGGAAGCCTGCTTCTCCTTCAAACATGGTTATCCACTGAGCAGACTTGCTCCAAGTCTTGTTGCCATGATAACCTTTGACAGTCTTGCTGCTTCTGAAGCTCTGATACCAATGAAAAGTTATTTCAAAAGGAAAACTAACAATGCATTACTAGACATTAGTATGCATTTAACCATCAAATAACCATTTGATATTCAATGCTCAATAATTCATGTCTACATTGAATTGCATATCATTAGGAATTGCCAAGAGCAATACAAGCCTTAAACTCAATGACTCAATTACGATCACATAGAAAATTTGGTTTTCCCCTTTAATCCAAGGCCGGACTTCACATCTGCTCTATCTTTCGATTCTTTGTTTCTCCTTATGTATTCGAATTGGGCTCTAGTCGGTTCGGGATCAGTTTCGTTTCCTTTTAAGCTTGTTTTTTCTAGTGTCACTGTTTTATTTGACCGATATCTCCCTTTTCTTTGTATAGTCAATGACCGACCACATTTTAAGCAACCGTTTAATATATTATTATACCAATGGTCTTCATATCCATATTGCTTCAATGAAAACTTCTTTCAATAGCCCCTCAAGTTAACCACTTAGGTAAAGCTGCCATCCTTAAACCTTATCAAGTTCAATATCACTCTGATAATGTTAGTTCATGACCCTAACATCTTCATAATGCTCATTCGATCACCACTTGTGGACTGCAGATGCTGGTTGCCTGAACCCCAGGCTGATATTAATCCCTGATACGGATTATTCCCTGTAATTTTTATGTATTAGATTTGACTATTAGAAACTTTTTGTATATCAAAAATCTTTTTGTAAGTCATGCCTTTGGCTTTATAATATAAGGTTCCTTTAAATTTGAACTTGTATCCGTCTTTCATTGTTTTTGGTGATTTTTGTTTTTTTGACATGAAAATAACAGTCCAGAGAAGAGAAACTGAAGTTATAAGAAAGATCAAATAAAAAAGTTTATATTAAACTAATAGAAACATCTCTTATGCCACACTCACCCCAGTTTTTGGTCCACTGTTGAAAACATCAGTTTTGGTAGGTCTACATGTCCTGTTTTCAAAGAATCCTACATGTGGATTTGTGGAGGTATGGTTTTGTTCGATAATGGTGTTCTTTTTTCAGTGGACTAAAACATCCACTGTTGTTTTGTAGTTTCTTCTATTGTGACATGTCATTTTATAATACAATCCACTGTAGGAAAGAATACTTGAATTTCTACATGTCTAATAATTCTATTGTCACATGTCTTTATAGATGTAGGAAAGAATATTTGATTCTCTACATGTCCTATACTTCCATTCACATGTCTTTATAGTAGTAGGACAGAGTACTTTATTTGCTAAGGCATTGTAGGAAAGAATACATGAATTACGACATGTGTAATACTTCTATTGTCACATGTCTTTATAGAAGTAGGAAAGAATACTTGATTCTCTACATGTCCTATCCTTCCATATCACGGGTCTTTATAGTGGTAGGGCCATGAGTACTTGATTTGCTACATGTGCACGATTTGTTTGCGTGCGCATCACATGTCCTTATACTAGTATTCCATGTAAGACAAGTTACTTCAACTACTTCAATTACTTAACACCTATTTTTGCATAACAAAACCATCAAGAATTTGATTTGTATTCCTTGAGGGAGTGCGGGGACCGCAAACAAATCCCTAAGCATTAATGTCATAGGACCACGCAAAATCCTAACAATATCCTAACATTTTGGATATTGTTAGAGAAAGACCATTAAACCATGCCTACATTTTTGCATAACAAACCATTAAGAATTGTGAGATATATTTTTTTATGGAGGATAGGACCATTGCAACAAATCCCCAAGCATTAAAATGGCAAGACCATGCAATATCCTAACATTATTCTCCTATTTTGGATATCGTTAGTGGAACACCATTAAACCGTTCCTACATCTTGGTATAATTTAGACCATTAAGAATTTGAGATGTAATTGTTTATGGGGAATAGGACCATTGCAACAAATCCCCAAGCATTATAAAATGGCAAGACTATGCAATATCCTAACATTATCCCCCCATTTTGGATATCATTAGTGGAACACCATTAAACCATGCCTACATCTAGTTGGTACTAAGGTTCGCTATAGACAATCCAATAGTTATCCACGTCATCCAATGGTTTTAATTGTATCTAATTTATCTTATCCAATGGTTCTTTCTAAGAATGCAATGGTTCTTTGAAAAACAAGATAACTTATTGCACTTAGACGATTTGCACTAAGAACATATCAAACCGCAAAGTGTCCTGCAGTCGACCGTGTAGAAACCCAAGTGTTTTGTTGTTCGGGCAGTACAAAGGCTCCGGAATGGAGATTTGACTTCGCCATGTTGTCCGAAACAACGAAATTACCCTAGGGACCAAGTTACACGGTCATTTTTTGCAGCAAAAGAAACACAAACCCTCTACGTGGCAGTATTCTGCACCCTCCGCTAAGGCCAATTCACTACGAACGTGTTGGGCATGAGCTACTTTGGCGCTTCCTAGAGCAGGGGTGGTCTTCTGCCCACGAAACTTGGTCTCCAAGGTAATGTCGATGTTTCGAGTATGTTGGCGGTCGGATCACGCCCGGTCAGGGTGGGAGAGTTGCCCGTCCGTGGCCAAGGACCTTCCAGAGAGGACCTTTTGGGTCGAACTGCTTCTGGAAGGTTTTAGGGCTCCGTCTTCTGGCGTCAACGCCCTCCCACTACCTCATGACATTATGCAAGCTCCTGGTCCAATCTGGCTAGGGTATGGGCTCCAAAATGTAAACCCTGTGCCTTGCCAGGTTATTGTAGGGTTTACGTTATGGAGGTCGGGCTTTGGTCCGTTGCACTTGGGACAAGGTCGAGCAGCTGCGTTTGAAAACACGAGGCAGTAGAAATTGCAAGGATGGGGTTTGGATTTATTCTCCTCCTAGTTTTACAATTAAAAGTGTAGAGCGCCTTATGCAAAGAGCAAAATTGTTTGGGGTCACTTTCGGATTGGCGAATAGATCGAAACTCATTATTTCAGTTCTCATGGCTCCCCATGCATGTTTAGAAATGGTCCACCTAGTTATCAAAGAAGTCGACCACGTTTTGGCCTCCAAAACGTAAACCTGTCGTTGCTGCTAGGTTATTGTAGGGTTTACGTTATGGAGGTCGAGTTTTATTCATTGCACTTGAGACATGGTCGAAAACCGCAGCTTGAAAACAAGAAGCAATAGAAACTGACGAAATGGGGTTTGGATTTACCGAGGCAGGCTTTCCTACCAGTGCTCCTCCGGGAGGGCAAATGCCAATGCCTCCCTTCCCGGAGCCCGGTTTCCCTATCCGACCGTTGAATTCTCCATTCAAGTAACTTGCTTCGAGCAGGTTCAAAAAAATTCAAGATCTGTCCGGGAGAACATATCAAACCGCAAAGTGTCCTGCAGTCGACCGTGTAGAAACCCAAGTGTTTTGTCGTTCGGGCAGTACAAAGGCTCCGGAATGGGGATTTGACTTCGCCATGTCGTCCAAAACAGTGAAATTACCCTAGGGACCAAGTTATACGGTCATTTTTTGCAGCAAAAGAAGCAAGAACCCTCTACATGGTAGTATTCTGCACCCTCCGCTAAGGACAATTCACTACGAACGTGTTGGACATGAGCTACTTTGGCGCTTCCTGGAGCAGGAGTGGTCTTCTGCCCACGAAACTTGGTCTCCAGGGTAATGTCGATGTTTTGAGTCTGTTGGCAGAGTCAGATCACAGTTCCGAGGTGGGAGAGTTGCCCGTCCGTGGCCAAGGACCTTCCAGAGAGGACCTTTTGGGTCGAATCGCTCGGAAGGTTTTAGGGCTCAGATCTTAAAGCCAACGCCCTCCCACTACCTCATGACATTGTGCAAGATCTTGGTCCAATCTGGCTAGGATATAGCCTCCAAAACATAAACCCTGTGCCTTGCCAGGTTATTGTAGGGTTTACGTTATGGAGGTCGGGCTTTGGTCCGTTGCACTTGGGACATGGTCGAAAGCAAAATGCGTTTGAAAACACGAGGGCAAAAGAAACTACCGAATGGGGTTTGGATTTAATCTCCTCCTAGTTTTGCAATTAAAAGTCTAGAGCGCCTTATGCAGTAGCAAAATTGTTTGGAATCACTCGGGTTGGCCAATAGATCGAAACTCTGTTATTTCAGTTCTCATGGCTCCCCATGCATGTTTAGAAATGGTCCACCTAGTTATCAAAGAAGTCGACCACGTTTTGGCCTCCAAAACGTAAACCCTGTGTATTGCTAGGTTATTGTAGGGTTTACGTTATGGAGGTCGAGTTTTATTCAGTTGCACTTGGGACATGGCCCAAAAGGTCCCTGGCCACGGACGAGCAACTTTCCCACCCCGGAACTGTGATCTGACTCTGCCAACGAACTTGAAACATCGACATTACCCTGGAGACCAAGTTTCGTGGGCAGAAGACCACCCCTGCTCCAGAAGCGCCAAAGTAGCTCATGTCCAACACGTTCGTAGTGAATTGGCCTTAGCGGAGGGTGCAGAATACTGCCATGTAGAGGGTTCGTGCTTCTTTTGCTGCAAACAATGACCGTGTAACTTTGTCCCTAGGGTAATTTCGCTGTTTCGGACGACATGGCGAAGTCAAATCTTCATTCCGGAGCCTTTATACTGCCCAAACGACAAAGCACGTGGCTTTCTACATGGTCGACTGTAGGACACTTTGCGGTTTGATATGTTCTCTCGGACAGATCTTGAATTTTTTTGAACCTGCTTGAAGTAGGTTACTTGAAGAGTGGATTCAACGGTCGGATGGGAAACCGGGCTCTGGGAAGGGAGGCATTGGCATTTGCCCTCCCGGAGGAGCACTAGTAGGAAAGCCTGCCTCGGTAACCTTTGTGATGTCCGTCTCCTGGGGTCTAGCCTCTCCAACATGCCACGTGAGCTCCAACATGCCACATAGGCTCCAACATGCCTCGTGAGCTCTAGCATGCCACCTAGGCTCCAACGTGCCACCTAGGCTCCAACATGCCACCTAGGCTCCAAACATTCCTAGGTGTCTCAAACATGCCACCTAGGCTCAAACATGCCAAGGTGGCTCCAACATGCCACCTAGGCTCCAACATGCCACCTAGGCTCAAACATGCCAGGTGGCTCAAACATGCCAAGGTGGGCTGATCAAACATGCCATCTAGGCTCCAACATGCCACCTAGGCTCAAACATGCCACGTGGACTCCATAATGCCACGTGGGCTCCAACATGCCAAGGTGGCTCAAACATGCCACCTAGGCTCAAAAATGCCAAGGCTCTGGGAGGGCAAATGCCAATACCTCCCCCCCCCCTTTCGGGAGCTCAATTTTCCTATCCGACCGTTGAATCCGTCATTCAAGTAACCTGCTTCGAGCAGGCTCAAAAGAATCCAAGATCCGTCCAGGAGAACCCTGGAGAGGTCCATTTTCTGGGGTCTGGCCTCTCCCCTCTGGTGAGGAAGCCGCGCAAAGTCCTGGTCTGGTTCGATTTGGGGAAGGATGTCACCGCTTTAAGTTCTTCAAGATCCCTCTATTTTATCCCTTGCCAAACTCCTCTACCAAAAATTTCAAAGGTTTATCATATTTCTTGCATAAAGTCCTAATCATCATATCCATGTCACCATCATCTAGCCATGTCACCTAAAATTTACCAACATCACCCAATGAAAAGACCAAAGATGGACATCTTTTCATTTTTGGCCTAGTCAAAACTTGACCTTGCTTACTTGGCATGCCATGTCACCATTTGGAGTGCCTAGGTGGCCTTGGTTTCATATTGGTGCCTAGGTGTCGTGCCTGAGCCACCTTAGCATGTTGGAGCCTAGGAGTCATGTTGGAGCCCACGTGGCATTTTTGATCCCCACGTGGCATATGGTTGAGCCATCTTGGCATGTTGGAGCCTAGGTGGCATGTTTGAGCCTCATGTTGGAGTCTAGGTGGCACGATGGAGCCCACATGGCATGTTTGAGCCACCTTGGCATGTTGGAGCCTAGGTGGCATGTTGAAGGCCACGTGGCATGCTTGAGCCAGCATGTTGGAGCCTAGGTGGCATGTTTGAGCCACCTTGGCACGTTAGAGCTCACATGGCATGGTTGAGCCACCTTGGCATGTTGGAGACTAGGTGGCATATTTGAGCCACCTTGACATGTTGGAGCCCACATGGCATGATTGAGCCACCTTGACATGTTGGAGCCTAGGTGGCATGTTGGAGCCCACGTGGCATGTTTCAACCACCTTGGCACGTTGGAGCCCACGTGGCATGGTTGAGCCACCTTGGCATGTTGGAGCCTAGGTGGCATGTTTGAGCCACCTTGGCATGTTGGAGCCTAGGTGGCATGTTTGAGCACCCTTGGCATGATGGAGTCTAGGTGGCATGTTTGAGCCACCTTGGCACGTTGGAGCCCACGTGGCATGGTTGAGCCACCTTGGCATGTTGAAGCCTAGGTGGCATGTTGGAGCCTAGGTGGCATGTTTTGAGCATTATGGGTTTGTAGACTTGACTTTGTAAAGAATGTTTCAATGGTTATCTAGAGAATCTTTCTAGAAGTACAAAGGACCAAGGATTGATCATATATCATGGTCCACAAGTTTGCCTTGTGTAGGCGCCCGTATTATTGGACATGTACATAACCTTGTGATATTCATTTCCTTTCCTTCTAGTATGCTTGAAATGTTGCGGAATTAGAAGCCCTCAATTTGGACTCACGAGATTCAACAACCCACTCCCTTCACGAGTCGTCCATGTAATCACAACATGGAAAATGGAATTTCGTTCTATTACATGTCCACGTCACCACCATCTTGCCACGTCACCCAAAATTTGCCAACATCATCAAATGAAAAGTTCAGAGATGGATATCGTTTCATTTTTGGCCTAGTCAAAACTTGGAATTGCTTACTTGGCATGCCATATCACCACTCAGAGTGCCACATCATCTTTTCCATGCTATTTGTTGGTGCCACAAGGGTAATGGCATGCGCTGTAAAATCCTAACCACTTGTGGCAAGGGACACATCCCATAATGTGAACCCTACATTTTTTGCATCGAGACGGAGACAAACATGCCCGAAAGCTTGCATAGTCATCATCATGTCCACACACCCATATCTTGCCATGTCACCAAAAATTTGCCACATCACCTCATGGGAAACCAAAGTTGCACATTTTTATATTTTTGGCCTAGTCAGAAGTTTGTCTTGCTTGTTTGGTATGACATATCACTAATGGCATGCCACATCATCATGTGCATGTCAACTTTTGCAAATTTCAATTTTTCTCCTCATTTCATGGAGATTGCAAGAAATACCTTTCGCGATGGACCCTGTTTAATTCCAAGCTCTGGCTAAGGTGGACGGACTCTGTTCAAAACAAAGCTCTGGCGGGCGGGCCGACATCGCCTATTTGGCCTGCCTTTCTATATGTCGCCAAGCTATGGCAACATCGAAGGGTGTATAGACGGCACCGGAGCTGTGAAGGTGGAAGCTATGGCGGTGGAAGCTATGGTGAAGGAAGAAATCCCCCATTGGAAAATGTCCCCAAGTAATATTCATTGCAGACAATGTCGAAAATAAATTGTAGAATAGGTTTTTTTTTTGCCGAGATGAACAGACCAGATTTAGCGCCGATGAACGGTTTGGATTGTGATCCTCCTAGTATCATCCTATTGGTTGTCAGCTTTCCCGCCTTGGGTCGTGCCTGCACCTTTCCTTCCGACCTTCTCCTTCCTTCCGGCTATGGCGACCTCTTTCCGGCTATGGCGACCTTCTTTTCTTTTCCTTCCAGCTAGCGATGGCTCTTTTCCTTCCAGATGGCGATGGCGATGGCGAGGGCAAGGGCAAGGGCAAGGGCTGGCCTTAGTGGCATTGCTTGTTCTTGGATATGGCAATCCTCATTACAAATCCGGGATCACAAAGAGATCTGGCATGTGCTAACATCCCCCTTCCGGCTATGGCAACCTCTTTTCCTTCTAGCCTTCTTTTCCTTCAGGCTATTTTCCTTCTTTTCCTTCTTGGATATGGCAAATCTGGCGTATCTGAAACCCAAGTGGTGGAGAATGCGGCTTTGGTGCATATGAAAAAACTGAATCGATCATCTGGCAGGTAGAAAGTGTCTGTAGAAATCAATCAATCAAACTGCTTTTATTTCTGTAGAAAGTGTCGTGATGGTAGCCTACTCTTGTTTGCTATTTTCTAACCAATTCCAAGTCTCAAATACTTTTGGCAGGGCCTTGGAACCCAAATGCATGGTATGCACAACAGCAAGCAGCATTTGCTGCTGGTTACGTGCCTCCTTATGTAGGATATTATGGATATGCAGCACCAGGATGCGTTACTGGGATTGGCCCACATCCTATGCATAAAGGGACCATCAAGCTGCCCCCAGGGCTCTCCCAGAAACATCAACAGTTATGGGAGGTTCAGGTACCACTTCATGAATATTAGAACCAAGATTTTCTGATTGACTGTTTTGTTTGCTTTCACATTTTCTTCAGAGGCGGCTACATGTTGATTGCTTGATAGGTTTCTTCATTGTTTGCAGTCAATGGAGAACATACATATTTGGGCTGCCTTAGCACGTGCAAAAGCAGAAATATCATTTTTAAGGAGCAAGGTCATGCGGATTTGCAAGGGCAGGGGCCAGGTTTTACTTCTAACTCTTTGCTGTTCTTACTATTCCTACTGTTCTTACTGTTTTCTTTTTATTGCACAGAAGCATTGCGGATATATGACAAAATACTATGCTGTTGTTGTTCATCCACATGTATTTTTTGTTCATTCTCTCTTTTCTCCTCACTGATTTGGTTTATTGCCGTGCAGTTTACTAATTTGTGTTTGTTTGCTGCAACAGGCTTTATATGAAAATAAATGTAATACTTTATATCTTGCTCAAGCTTCAAGCTTACAGCTGGAACTCAGCTGGAACTCGGCAAGATGATCTGCTGATTCATTTGTATATAATCTCAGACTAGTTGCAGTCTGCATTGTATGAGTAGGCAATTGCCTTTATGAAAAAAAATATCAACTTCAGGGTTTTAGTCTACAATTTTTTATCATTATTTCTCTTTTCCAATTCTCGATTGTGCTGTAAATTATGTACTTTCATCTTTTCCCTCCAATGGTTTTATCAAAGAAGCACTTAGACTTAATGATCCACTAGATTCCTACAAGTTTCTTATTTTAAATACAATCATATTGATTTTTAAATTGTTGTGGTATATATTATTATTTGAATGTATGCCATGTGGCAATATTTGATTGGTTAGAAGATATGTTAGAAACATCAATGTTTTTTCTATATGTCATAATAATAAATTTTTATTTAAAAATGTATGCCACGTGTCGATATTTGATTAGTTAAAATAAGTTTTTTTTATTTAAAAAGTATATTACGTGTCAATATTTCATTAGCTAAAAGATAATTAGAAACAACACCTTGTATTTCCTATATGTTATTATAATGCCCTTTTACATGTCTTTATTTTAGAAAAACAATACTTAATAGCACTAAAAACAATAGATAGATTTCAATAACACATGTCGTTCTTTTGTAAATAACATGTGGTTTTTTTAAAAACCATTGTTGTAAGTTAGTCTTTCACGTATAGCAATATTTCAATCTACGTGTCTTATTTTAAGGAAAAACAACACGTGGCTCTTCAAAAAAACAGCAGTCAAGATAAAAACTACACGTCGAAAAAGTTCGGTAAAAACAACACTGAAAAAAAGGACACGTTGACAAAAAAACAAAAAAGTGTCAGAAAAACCACCGTGGAATTTTTTTGCCAAAAAACCACTGTCTCTTTGTGCAAATCCGGATAAACGGGCCACGTGGACTTTTGAGGCCATTTTAGTGTTGTTTTTGGCATAAAACAACACTTCCGTACAAGGAAAAAACAACTGTGGACCAAAAATTGGGGTCAGTGTGTGCCCATCGCGGTGGTGGTCTAGTGGTAAGGCCTTGGATTGGGGTAATTCCCACCAGGGTTCAAAACCCACTGGCTACCATCAAGTGGGAGACGTGGGCAGGTGCAATTTTCACCAACCATGCTTAAAAAAAAAAAAAAAAAAAAAAATCCGGTTTGAACTAGCATACGCTAGACCAACATCTACCTCTGTCAATCCCTTGGCAGTATTATCATCCTACTATCTAGACTGAGCAAGTCAGTCTAGACTAGTACCTCTTTTCCCAGAGCCTAAGTAATTTAATCTGAAGATCATTATTTAGTCACCAAAGTCTAAAGAAATAAGTCATCTACTACAGCATCAACTTGAATTCTGTGACTTTGAACTATATGTCATAAAGCTTAAAAATAATGCCCAAAAACTTGGCAATTGTTAAGCCATTCAAATATAAAAACAACTGTAAATATGTGCATGAAAGCAACCCTTGTACTTATCAATGTAAAAGCATAGTATCGTCCAGTGCGAACGAAAACTCTATGGTCCATGACAATAAAACTCCAGAAATCTTTATCATTTAACGCTCCAAGGCTCCATTAGCCAGCATTTTCATTTTCGTAATCCATCCTCTTTCAAGCTAAAGCAAACCCTGAAAAGCAAAAAAGAGACAATAGGAGGAGAGAACCCGCACTCGCAGCCCAATCAATACACAATTAGCGTAAAAACGGTAAATGTGCAAGGGCCAAAAGGTACATTGGGTCTCTCAGTTTATCACTGATCACCAATTGTATCCTTTTGCCCTGAGTAAACTTTAACAAGAAAGATGTATGAAATTATGAATTTTGAAACTAATTTAGCAACCGCAATTATCATCAGATTTATAAGCATTATGCATTACATGTATAAACATGTTGCAAAAATTTAGCAATGAACCTTGAAGTCTATTTCAATTGTTCATGATGTATAACGAAAGATAAACTAGTTTATTTACATCCCATGGCCATGTAATTATATCATTTATCTATCCAGCTTCTACGCTCAAAGCACATCTAGCTTATGATATCAATTCACTACAGCCATGCTATGGAAGCTAAATCCTCATAACAATGGAAGCTTAGAATAGGTCCAAACATCTACTATTTGCAGAACTGTTCTTATGCCATAAAAATCATTCCCCTATGCTATCAAACTTTATCTCATGGAGTAGTTCCTCAAAATAGTTATTCTGTTAGAACAACACAACATAATCAATGTTGTCTTGGGAACTAGCAAAAACTAGCCTGTTTTTTCATGTAGATATCACACAACAGCAATTAAATGCATTAAATCTCCACTTCCACAAAGAACTTGTCAGTATTCCAAAGATCAAAAGCACCTTCTGGTATGAATATTGAACTCAAAACAAGTAATGTTTATACAACCTTTAACAAAATGTAAACAAGGCTGCATATGCCAAACCAAATCGTATTCATCCAAACCATTTCTATAGACCAGAAAATCATTCTTCTAATATGCTGTCTTAATTACCTTTGAAAATCCAGAGGCTTATTCAAGAATAGAAAGCAAGCAAATACACACCTGGAATGAGGTCACGGCATTTTAGGTAGATGCTTTTGCCCAAAAAAAACTCCAAGGGATAAGCAAACTGCATGAGATATTTTACTTTGCCAGAATGCTTCGATGCCTGCTGCAACATACTTGTGTTTCCATTGCATTCTCGTGCTACAAACAACCCTGTATACTGTCTTTTTCTGAAGCAAAGGCAACATATGCATACATCGGCTTACAGAGTAGAACAAGACCTTGCCCGAAATGCTGGTCCAAGGCTTAACGACAAGTTTAGACCATAGAAAAAAGCATTTCGAAATGCTAGACTATATTTTCACACCAATTTCGGCCTTGCAAAGGTTCAAAAAATGGACAGTTAGACCTCAGAGAGCTCTGTCCATATCTGCCAGTTAGGCTTTGGAGACTAGCTGTGTAAGGCAAAGGGTAAATCGCATCTCCACTGCATCTCATTTCCAGCATCAAGAACTGCTTAGGCTTAGCCCTTTGGGCGGCCGTTTTGGCGCCACAGTTTCGTTGAGCAAAGCCTCAACTATAACCAAGCATAAAAATTTCACGTATTTGCCTAAGGCCATATCATTGAAAATTCATATCCATTGCCATTTTTTCCTTCATATAGGCATGCTTAAGCCATTTACCATCAAATATATGATGGTAGGACTAAGGAATATTTGTAAAGTATCCAAAAAGAACCCCTAGATCCGTATTGAATATCAAGGCATAATTGCAACTTAAAATGTCTTTTTTTAAAGGTCTCATGTTCAATAGTTTTATATTTTTTAGCCAAAATAGCAATACTTGCTGTCAGATAATTGTATTTATCTAGATCACAAAACATATATTTGAGAAGCATCAAACATGATATTACCACTTGTAGTCATGTGTAGAAGGTATCTCTGGATCATTATTAGCTGTTCAAGCAAAAATGCTTAGTTGAAGCAAAATAGCTTAGTTAATAAAAAAAAAAAAACCCATCTATTACAGACCCATATATTTTGTGGGTTCCACTGTCATAGACAGTACGATGTCATGATCCTGTCAAGAACAGAGTTCATTTATTCATTGCAGATAATGTGCCTTCCAAGAATATGACATATGTCACAAAATTCCCTTTGTTACTGTTCTGGTAGACTATACATCAGTATGTTGTGTGTTTCCTTGGACACTTTCCGTGCTGTTGTACTTCCTTTAACCTTGTAATTCAGTTTGAACATTCCAATGAGAGTATTTGTTCTTGCAGCCAACTAGTTTGTCATAGCACTCTCTCATGAGGGCCAAAAATATTTCCAAAATCATCCATGGCTGTTGTATCAGAGGAGGGGATCCTTCAGGGTCTCGCTATGAAGGATGGTATACAGGAAGTTTGCAATCAATATGCTGATAACACATTCCTCTTTCTGGTCGCTAACTATGAGAACCTTGAAGCTAGACACATTCTCTTTGGCTTCCAGTGTGTTGGTGGGTTGGCAAAAGTGTATGGCCTTATGGACATTGGGCACTTTGATTCCAGCATATCTTCATGATTATCCATAGAAGCTTCTTGCTCATGTACAGGCCACAAAGCTACTTGGAATTCCTGTTGGCATTTATATTGGTGCAGGAGCAGCATGGGCAGAAATTATTAAGAGTTTGAAGAAACACCTATTCTGGTGGTCAACTGCAAAGCTATCCCTCACTGGTCATATTACAGTTGCTAAATCAATACTTAGCAGTATCCATATGTATATGACTTCCTTGTTGCTAGTCCCACGGGTTAAAATACGAGAGCTCATTGCAATAGTTCGAAATTTCATATGGGCTGGCACAGAGGAGGGTGCGGTGGTTAAGGTTGCCTGATCTAAATGCATCCTCCCTAAGTGGCAGGTGGCGTGGGTATGATGGACTTATTCTGCAGAGTAAGGTCCTCATCGTAAAATTCATTTGGAGGCTCCTAAATAGTGAAGATGATTCTCCTGGCCTTCGCCTTCTCAAACAATCTCTCGGTCATTGTACTCCTCTAGGCAAAAAGGCGGTCAAACCAGTTCTTTCACCCAGGGGGGAATGGCGGGGAAAGGCTAAAAGGGGAAGGGAAAGGAAAAAGAAAAAAGGAGGCTGAAAGGAGGAAAGGGAAAAGGAAAGGGCATGTGAAAAGAGAAAAGGAAAAAAATATGGGGTGGAGAAAGGAGGAAAAGGGACACATGAAAAAGGTGGAGAAAAGAGAACGGAAAAAACGCATGGAAAAAGGGAAAGAAAAAGAGAAATAGAAAAGGAAAAGGAAAGGGGAAAGGGAAAAGAGGAAAGGGAAGGGGAAATGAGGTTAAAAAAAAGAAAAAAGGGAAAAAGAAAACGAGTAGAAAAAATCAGAAAAAGGGAAAGGGAAAGGGAAAGGGAAAAAGGAAAGTGTGTAGGAAAATAAGAAAAAGAGAAAAGAAAAAGTGATACGCGAGATAAAGCAACAGGCAAAGGCATGGTTGCACCAAAGCAACGAAACAACAACGAAACACAACGGAAAATGGAACGAATATGGAGGTCTTTATACGCAATGTCATCCGGAACTTTTTTTTCTGGTTAAATCGTCTCTCCCTACCCTATTTGCTTATTGGCGGCCATTTTTTAATCGTCTCTCCCTGTTTGCTTATTGGCAGCCATCTTTTCTCCCAGCTTCCTATCTACATTTATTGCTTGCAATTTATTGCATGAAGCTCCTTAAATTGGAGAGACTAAGTGTAAATACAGCTGCATGCATGAAGACTCTACAACATTTGCTCCATTTCCTCTCGAGCTATTTAGTCTTGAAAGGGCTTCCGCTTCATCAGTATTTAGCAATGGAGAGAATAGAATAGAATAGAATAGGTTTTTTAGCATTCACGGAGACCGATTGGCCTATGGGACCCAAACAAAAAGAGAGCAGCAAGCGTATTACTGACAGGATTAAAAAACCCCCGCCTCGAAGGGTTTTCGAGGGAAAATCCTTAGCAGTAATAAGTATGCTGGCACGCTGTACAATTGTATAGGACAGTTCAATACCGTCCCGGAGGACACAGCTGAGTCAGTGCATCCATAACCTCGTGGAGGTATGACCCCAACAAACCCACTGACGCCGTATTCAATAACTCATGCAACGGTTGGCCAGGCACTAGTAATCGAACATACTGCTCTCGGTTATGGGCAAACACTGGGCAGATCTGGAGGGCATGACATTCATCCTCAATGGCGTCCTGGTGGCAACACTAGCAGAGCCTTTGCTCTCGTGCTTCCCGAGCCCAATGTCCTGTCTCAATGCAGAGGCGATGTGCACCTATGCGAATGGAAGCTATAAGTCTGCGCTTCTTCATGGGCAACTGGGTGGTGTGGGCCTCTCGTGAGTCTAGGATTGACTTGCTGCTGATAGTGTGCCAGCTTAACGTGCGTCATACCATCTGCATCCCAGACCTTGCGAAGGAAAGTAGCATCTAGGTACAGCTTAAGTGTTTTGTGATCTTTCTTTGTCCTTACATGTACGCATCTGTTTGCCTGTACACCCCAGCGTGAGAACCACTGAGCTTGCTTGTCCTTCCAGCAGGCTTTCAGGCATTGGGTACCCATCGCCATGGCCAAAGCAAGGTTGGGCAAACGTGTATCACCCATAGCGACCACCTTTTGGAGTAAATGATATGGCGTTCCAATGCAGCCCATTGAAGGGGTAGAAAACTTGTCTCCTGGAGTAGGATCTGGTATGGAACCGTGGACTTTACCCCAAGGGCTCGTGCCAAGAAAGCTTTCTGCGCCTGCTCGAGGTCATTCCAGGTGTTGAGGGATATCACGGAGCCCACACTTCTGCCCCATACAAAAGGACCGGCTCGACCAAGGCCCGAAACAAGTGTGACTGATGGCCCTTGGCGTACAACTCTGCCTTGTGGCTGTTGTTCTGCATGGCATATAGTGCTTTCCAACCTGCCGTGACCCGCAACCTGATGGCAGCATCCCAATGGGTGGTAGTAGTGAACTCGATCCCCAAGTACTTGTAGGTCAGAGTCACCTCTACATCTTGTCCCTGGTAAGTGAATGAGGGAAGCCTTGGCTGACGGGATGATGAAACTAGCAGCACCCTAGTTTTGGCCAAGTTAACTCGCATGCCAGTGAATCGGCAAAAAGTGTCAAGAGCATCCAGGTGACGTTACATGTCCTCTGGAGTATAGGGCAGGAGGTTGACATCGTCAGCATATATGAGTTGCCGGATCGTGTGATGCATGAGATGGGCGCCCGCACCTCCATGCTCAGAGAGCCAATCTTCCAGCTGGTCAATGTATAGGCTAAAGAGTGTGGGGGAGAGGGGGCAACCCTGGCACACTCCAATGCTACTGATTACCGGCTGTTCTGATGATGTGATACGGCCTGAGCATGCCTCATGTAGTATATACTGCATTCTGCAAGTCAAGGGGGGTCCCCAGCTGCCGCAATCTGTCCCATAACACGTCCCGGGGCACTGTGTCAAAAGCTTTCGCGAAATCCACGAAACAACAATACAGGTTTTGTCCGAGCGGGTCGTAAAGCTGTTGCAAGTACTGTACCCATTGCTCCGAGGTGATGTTGGGTTGTGCAGTCTTGCTCAAGACCCTTCTCCAGAATGACTTGGGGTGCCGATCCAGGAGACCAAACATTTGTTGCTGATGCTCTGCGAGGTATCTGGCTTTCTTGTTCTTGAGGAAGGAGCGGTATTGACTGATGGCCTGTGGGCGGGAGGTGGGATTAGTGACTTGCCGGAGTGTGCGTTTGAGCTCCTGACACTCATCATCGAACCATCTATTGTAGGGGAAGGTGGCAGCGCCCGAGGTTCGCCGTGAGCGGCCTCTCCCAAAGCATCTCTCAACAGCTGTCAGAAACAGGTGAGTTAGCTGAGCAGATTGCTATTGAAGTGTGGGGAGTTGCAGCAGTCCTGCCAGGTCATGCTCAAGCAGCTGGGTATAGGTCCCTGCACGGTCGTAGTCCAGGCGCAGCTGGGGCACCTGGGGTGTTGAGGCAGTAGATGCACGGGGAGCTTGCCAATGGAGATGCACGAACAGGGGGCTAGTGGTCCGAGTCCACTTCCTCGTCCCGAGTGTCTGATCCAATGGAAAAATGGGTAACTAGGTGCAGATCCTGTTCCTCAACCAGTAGATAATCCACCACACTGGAGCCGCCCCCTTGGTTCTCCTGTCTACAAGTGCAGCAGCTGGAAGATGGCCATTGTAGAGAAATCTATTGATTGTTTAAAGAGCATACCACTGTTCTTGGCATTTGTACACCATGATCGGGAGCTAGGAAATGGAAATGTAATTATTGTGGCAGGGCACAGACATCAAATCTGGTCAGAGTTAGGGAGCATATGCATGCAAAAAATAAAACTAAGGAACGTTGTCAACAGATTCCGCAAGATAAGGTAAGACAGATGCGTGAAAAGCTAGGACTTCCTTTAGTTGAAAATCTTGCAAATGCACATAATGTTGCAAATGTGCAAGATACACGCCAAGGATCAAGTTATTGTGTTAATTTAGAGATGGCAGCCAAATGATTTTTATGTAAGAAGCTAAAGCAAGGCAGATTAGACAAAACAAGTTGGGTTAGTGCACAAAAGAAGCAAGCTAGGATAGAGGTGCGTAGCATGTGCAATTTATCATTCAATGTTTTACGTACCAAACAGTGGCAGAAAATGATAAATGATGTAGCTCAGATTGGTACATCATGGAAGGGAGTGGGATATAATAAAATGAGGTAAGATGAATTGGATCAGGAGATAGAGACAATTAATGAAGATCTGAAACCAATTAAAGAAAGTGGGCTAAGTATGGGTGCTCAATTATTACAGATGGATGGACAGATAGAAGGCGGAGACATATTATAAATATCATAATCTCCAGTTGCATGGGCAATGTTTTTCATCGTGCAATTGACTGCTTTAAGGCTGGTCAGAAAATTACTGGCAGTTTCATTTTCAAAGAAATCAAATGAACAACAGAGGAAATTGGACCAGAAAATGTAGTGCAGGTTATCACTGACAATGGGCCTAATTGTAAGAGCATGGGTCTTAAGTATCTTGAAAAAGAGTACCCAGGCATTTGTTGGATGCCTTGTGCAAGTCATTCATTGGATCTGCTACTCGAAGGCATTGCAAATACCCCATGGGTAAGTAATGTCATTGAGCAATCTGGACATTTAGTGACTTTCTTCCACGCAAAACCATCTGTTTTAAGCATCTATAGAGAGAACAGCCCTCTTGAGCTCTTGCGTCCGTCAAATACAAGTTTTGCTTACAAGTTTTGCTTATAAGTTTATCATGCGAGAAAGGTTGTTACATATCAAGACCACCTCATAAGAACTGTTGTTTCAGATTTATGGAAACAATGGGATGGAAATAAAGAGCCATATGCATTATGAGTACAAAGAATGTGTTATGTTCAAGTTTATGAGACGATTTGGAAGCTATTGTGAAAGGATTAAGTCCAATATACACAGTTTTACAGATTACAGATATGGAGGGCATCATGTTTCGACTGGTCTATGAGTATATGGACAGAATTACTGAGGCTTTAGATACCTTTAAGAATGCTCATCCTGGCCTTGGGTCTAGCTGCATTGAAACTCTCAAAGAGAAGATAACGTACAGATGGAATTCATTTCATAAACCATTACATGCTGCTGCTCACATTCTACATCCTTTATGGTGATCAGATACACAATTTAAGGATGTTGAACTCAACGAGGGTTGGTATTAATATATAGGAAATGTGTTTAAAGGAGATGAGATGCAGCAACAAGTGCTCAATGAACAGTTATACACATTCCGCAATAAATTAGGCATATTCTCTATTGCTTCTACACAAGTAGGGGAGAATATGTTGAAGCCTATCGTATGGTGGGAGTCTTATGGCTCATCCACTCCTGAATTGCAGAAGTTAGCATTGTATAGTTTATCTCAAGATTGTGCTACTGGCCATGCGAACGAAACTGGGGTGCATATTCACTAATACAAACCAAGCAGCAAAATAGGTTAGCTCTGAATCAACTTGAGCGACTTATATGTTGTAGAAACCCAAAATCTTCAGCAATCAAAAGGCTCGTGGACTGTCCCACTCAAGAATGCAGAACATGGGAGATATCCTTGCCTCCCTTGCAGGTGGTGCAACCATCCCTATAATAGGGATTTAATTGATAAAGCAACTGAGACAGAAAGGATCAGTGATAACCCAAGCAACTCTAGTGATTCCCAGGTTTATCAAATGAATACTAAGATAATGTCAGTTGTGGAGGACGTAAAGGAACTAAAAGACAATGACACTTCTAACAGTCAGAAGAGGACAAAGATTAAGGGTGGCAAAGGAGAGAATGACGCCGACGATAATAACGAAAGTAAAAATGAAAGGTATGGCAGCACACTTATCGCAATTTCATTTTATGTAGTAATAGTAAAACTATTTTACGCGTAGCTGTACTTAGTATTATTTGCCTTGGACATGAAATCACGTAAGGCGTGATTTAATTTATCTTCAGCCTCAAATTAAATCATGCCAATCATGCTTTACTTTTATTTTATTGTCAGGCTAAATCACCCCGAGCACGATTTCGTTAAACCTTATATTATAATGCCAAAGTAAATCACGCCTGACGCATTTGTGTTGTTGCAATGTATGATATAAGGATGTGCATGCTTATCATATTTTACTGACTATATATCTTTTTTAATATTTCAGCTACCCTTGCATTTCTAACAAGGTTGTGTTGTTCGACCTAAATGGAGTTCATTGTAAGACTTTTCTAAAAAATAAAGTGGCTCCAAATCAGTTTCATTAGACACCAGTAGAATCAAATTCCAAGTGGATCTATCTATGCCACACTTGAAGGAGATGTTAGATGAGGTATTTAGGTTATTTCGAGTTGGCATTTGGTCATTCATAGAACTTCGAAACATCAAGGATACTGTGGAGGCACTGGAAAAAATGAATAGACATTGCGTGACCTTTTGGGATCCAACACAAATGTGTGAAGTTCACCAATTCTAAAGATCTAACAAGCAAGCCTATCTTCATCAAACACTTGACTAACATGATGGACGAATTTGGTATCGAGAATAAGGATGATATGATCATAGTGGATGATGATGCTCTCAAATGCTTCTACAATCAAATGCAGGCTCTAAATCCACCATCTTATGATCCAAAAAAATTTGCGACTGATGATTTTTTGGTCAAGTTTATGCCTATTATGAATAATTTGGCATGAAGTGTTAGATTCACATCACAGCTGACATGGAACCATACCTTGTTAAATATGTGGAAAAACATGGATTGACCCTTTAATGTTTTATTGGAATATATAATGTTATTTTATGATATTCGTGTCATGTATCCATAATTTTAGGGTTTCAATTGCCTCGAAAGTAATGCAATCTGTTATCATCTTACATATTATTTTCATCTCAATGCTCTTCGATTTCAATGTCATCTATCTTAGCAACTTGCCCTTTAGTTTTGTATATTTCAATTCGCATCTAAAATAACACATGAAAATTGCAATTTTATGTGATTTACCAAGTCCTAAAAGGAGATTAAAAAAAACAAAAACTCTCTAGAAAACAATCGCAAGTGACATGATCCCAATTTAATTGAATGATGGTTAGTAATTATGGCAAGATCGAAGACATTCGCAACAACAAAGGAACAACAATCAACTTGGACATCATTTTAAGAAGAGCAAAGTTAAGCATCGGCACCAAAGTTATGGACATTGAGAAGTATGACCTCAGTTGGTATGGAGTTCTTGAAGCTGGCAAAAACAATGATTGACTGTGATAAGCATGAGATTTCAATCATGGCACTCAATGGCAATCGCTTTGTGATCAAAGATAAGGAAATTCCTTTCATAATGCAGTGCATCTTGAAGGATGAGGTTGAGTACATCCTTAGGCTAAAGGCTGTTGAGCCGGACCAGAAGCATAAGAAAAAGGAGGTAATTTTAAAGTAATTATCTAAGGCAGTTGCTAAGCTAATTAAGGAGTTTCATGATCTCTTTTTGAATGAAATCCATGAGCTACCGCCTTATGAGGCGTGGAGTGTGAGATTACTCTTGCACCAGATGCTACGCCGACTAGCAAGGCTCTCTATAGGATGAGCACCTCAGAGCTAGTAGAGTTAAAGAGCTAAAGAAGCAATTGCAGGAATTGCTAGAGCTTGGGTTCATTCGGCCAAGCGCATCATTCTTTGGAGCTCCCATTCTTTTTGTGAAGGAGAAAGACGGGAGACTAAGAATGTGTATTGATTATTGTCAGCTTAATAAGCAAACGATAAAGAACAAATATGCATTGCCAAGGGCCGATGACCTAATGAATCAGCTTCAGAGAGTAAGGTTCTTCTCCAAAATCGATATAAGGTCGGGCTATCATCAAATAAAGATCAAGAAGGAAGATATTCATAAGATCGCTTTCAGAATGTGGTATGGGCACTATGAGTTCACAATCATGCCTTTGGTCTATCAAATGCTCCAGCGACTTTTATGTGCTTGATGAATGGCATCCTCAGGGATTTCTTGGACAAATTCATCATCATTTTCTTTGACGATATCTTGATCTACAACAAATCAATGGAAGAGCATGTAGTCCATTTGACGAGAGCCTTGGAGAAGTTAAGAGGACACTGCTCGTTTGGCAAGCTCTCGAAGTGTCATTTTGAAACACCAAAGGTGGAATACTTATGCCATATAGTGTCAGCCAAGGGAATCGCCACCGCCTCCAAGATCGAAGCAATAATCGACTGGCCAGCACCAAAAAATATGCCAGACCTAAGAAGCTTCTTGGGTCTCGCAGGGCACTATAGAAAGTTTGTAAAGGATCTTGCTAAGTGGGCAGCACCTCTTTCGGACCTCATTAAACATTAGAAAGTCAAAGACTGGGTCGCACATTGGATACAGAATATTACAAGCTTCCTTCGAGCTCAAGAAAGCCTTGACAACAACACCAGTGCTAACCTTGCCAGACCCAGAGGACAAGTTGGTAGCAATGGATGCAAGAATGGGGTAGAAGCAAGAAAGGGTGGCTTAAATATATTGTCAATTGATGTACATTACTTTTTTTAACGGGATTTGGGCTTGGGAATGTATTTTCAAATTTTTGTGGAAATTACATTGGCTTAACTGATTTATCATTAGGCCGTTATTAGAAGGATTTCACAATTATGGCCATTCTTCCCACTCTGTTCCCACCCAAAAATTCATAGAACAGAGAAAAGAGAGGAGGACAGATAAACTGGAATTTGCAAGTACCAGTGAATCCAATGGAAGAAATGACTGAGTGGATTGAATCAAGGTGTGAATTAGTTGATATAAATATTAGAAAACAAAAGTTAAACTATACTATAAGGCTTATCAGAGCGAAGCTTAATAGATGTGTAAATACAATAATAAAATCGACCAGCTCTTTGAGACCAGATCAAAGATTTTTTCTTGCATCTCGTGTATTGCAGGACAAGAGGCTAAATTTCTTCTTTGACCCAGTTATAGGCAAAACTTCAGAGGCAATGGTAAAAAATTCTATGTTACCCAATATTTGGGATTCTCTCCGGGAGGTAAAATGTGCCAATAGCAATGATAACTTGGCAGCCAAACATTCTGTGCTATCAATGATTGTCGGAGAAGAGGGAAAATTGAATCAGAAATTAGTTGCCCCTAAGTTGCTTAAGACACACAGTAGAAATATAACAAAGGCAGTTCACAAAAGGAAAATAATGTCAGCTACCGGAACTAATATATGGGCACTGAAGGGCAGACAAAAAAAGAAAAAAGAAAATTGATGAGTCAATAAAAGAACTTATGCACCATTTTTTGTTTGATATTTCACCAAAAATGAGGGACTTAAGGAAGAAGAGGGCCACGCCAATTCAGTACATCGACATTATACAGGTTGCTTTCTGGAATATTTTTAGAGATGTGTTAAAAAATGCTAAGTAATCTACACTTCAAAATATATTTGTTCCGGCATTGGAATAAAAATGTAAAGTAAGTAATAAACATTCTAGGGAAAGGTCCTTATGCACAAATATCATCGTGGTGTTCCATTGAGCTGAATAAAAAAATGAGTACAATGACCCATAGGGGAACAAACTGATGAACCCCAAAATGAGTGAAGAGGGGAACAAAATGATAAACCCCAAATGAGTAAAACAACAAATACAACCACGGGTTAGACCACCCCATATATAAGATAATTGTGTATAATGAGTCCAGGCCCATATAAAACATTCAGAAAGTCGCTATACTATAATGCTCCCGAACTGCAACAATTGCAATAGTCAAGTCGCGGCACCCATCCAAGCAGTGACTCAAATCCGTCCCATTAAGATACTGCTCCATGTGTCTCTCTTGGCCGCTCGTATAAAAAGCAACCTTATGAACTTCAGAGAGCTCCAAACTGCAAGACCAAACAATATGTGATTATCAACTGTGTTAGGAACCATCTACGAGCCAAGAGTCAGCAAGCTACAAAGTTGGACTAGAAATACAAGAGCACAATATCAAAATGGAAAAGACAATCCATGAGGATCCTCGGAAACCATAGGGCTATGCCTGAAGGTTTATGTTCATATTATAATTAGTTATTCCCAGTTGATTCATGCAATAGCTGGGTAGAACAGACATTATCAGTTGATTCATGAAATAACTGAGTTGCATGCAATGGTTCAGGAGTACAAGGAAAACCTAGGGAACGTGATTGTTCTAGTTGAAGGGTTCAACTTAAAGGTTGAAAGCAAATCCTAATGGTTACTTAACCTATGATATGAAAATGAAAATATTAATGGTTTAAAGGGTTGAAAGGAGCGAAATCGAGAATAGCATTTCCATAGCCGTCGACTGGAAATATGGTGCCGATTCTTCGTGAATTGGTGCCGCCTAAGCATGTATAAGAAGGAGAAATAATTTGCAGGGTGCTTGTACTGTGGATTCGAAGCGGATTCATCATTGGATGAATGCCTGGGCTCTCGAGATTTGAATTCAAAGATCAGTTGAATTTCATTGCTACAGTAACTTGTATTATCGCTACAGTGTTCATTGGTTGTTTAACATTGTTTAAACAATAAGTTGTGATCGAATTATACCTATAGGAAGAAGTTAAGCAAATAACTAGAAGTTGTATCATTAATTGCTTATTCTGCTAGACAATTGATCTTAAAACATAACAGTGGTATCAGAGCATCCAGGTTACAATGTCTATCAGGTTTGGAGCCTCTCTTCTCAATGGTATAAAAACTTATGAAGGTGGTCCAGGTTTTCAAATCTGGAAAGAGCAGATCAGAAATGTGTTAGAGAATGAGGACTTATGGGAGATAGTCTCAGGATCTAATGTTTCTACAAGTGTTGTTGCAGGCAGGAGTAGTGCTTCTTCTAGTGTAGAAGGAGACAGAAGAGAGAGCAGCTCTTCTGACAAGACAACAACTGAAGCAGTGGTTATAAGTCCAGCTAAGGTGAAGGAAGCCTATGCTATTCTAACTAGTAAAGTTGGTGCATCCATATTGCTGAAAATCAGAGGAAAATCACCAAGTCAAATATGGAGGTATTTACTTCAACACTATGAAGAAAAATCATCATCCCAAATTGATATTTTGGATAAAGAGCTTAGGAAACTTAGACTCAAGGAGGAAGATGATCTTACAAGTTTCTTTTCAAGATTTGATAATATAATTGCAGATCTTGAAGGGGCTGGAGTTCTCATGACAGAACAGCAAAAGCTCTTGCATGTGGCAAGAGCAGTAGAAAGCAATAAGCAATTAGCCACTTTGATAAGGAATGTTGCAAAGGATAGGAAAACAGCAGAAGAAATGATTAGGACTGAGTTTGAGCAGTCTAAGGTCTTATTTGAAGACCATGAAGAAAATGTGGAAGTGCTATACACAGGAAAAACCAAGTTTAAGCCAAAATTCTCAAAGGATACAAGAGGAAAGAAACAGGTTGGACCATGCTATCATTGCAAGGCTCTTGGCCACTTAAAGATGGACTGTCCTAAACTAAAAGAAGTGGAGTGCTATAATTGTGGTGGGAAAGGCCACTTTGCAAATAGATGTTCTAGTAGCAAAGCAGGAAGAGGAAGATCCAGCAGGAATAATGCTCAAGGGAAAAGCAAGGCTAATGCTACTGTAAATTTTACTCAGGAAAGTGAGGAAGGGATAAGTGAAGAAGACGAGGAAGCAGAGGTAAGTAATATTGCAATTTCTGCTATTTCTGAAAATAAAGGGACTAACATTGACAATGACATGTTAATCCTAGATACTGGAGCAGAAAAAACAGTAACAAGTTCAAGCAAAATGCTTAAGGAAGAAAATCAAGGGAGGACAGGATATGTCAAGCTTGGAAATGGAGAGATGCAAAAAGTTCAGTGTGCTGGTGTTTTAGAGTTATTTGATTTGCAAGGAAATGCTGTAGTATTAAAAGATGTACTTTGTGTGCCATCATTGGTCAGAAACTTGATTTCTGTCAGTCAATTAGTTGACATGGGATATACTGTTGTCTTCAACAGATTACAATGTACTATTCTCTTGAATAATGAAATCAAGTTTCTTGGCAAAAGAGTTGGGAACCTTTTTGGTTTAAACAATGATTGTTTACCAGTTATTAATGCTATTATTGCTCCAGATGTTAATACTTGGCATGAAAGGTTATGTCACACTAGCAATAAAAATGTGGAGCTCATGATCAAACAGGGTTTAATTAAATCAAGTGAGCAAACAACCAAGAAAAATGTGTGTTATGGTTGCATGCTTGGGAAGCACACTAGGTTGCCATTCAAAAGATCATATAAGAGAGCCAAAAAGGTGTTGGATATCATACACATAGATTTATGTGGACCATTGAATGTAAGAAGTATTGGAGGAAAGAAGTATTTCATGACATTCATCGATGACCACAGTAGGAAAGCAAAAATCATGACAGAGGAGGAGAATATTTATCCAATGAGTTCAGAAGATATTGCAAAGAGAAGGGAATCCAAAGACAATTGACATGTAGTCATTCTCCTCAGCAAAATGGAGTTGCAGAGAGGAAGAATAGGACTATCTTAAATGCTGTTAGGGCTATAATCAAGCATGCAGGACTGCCCAATTTTCTTTGGGATGAAGCAGCAAGGACAGCAGTAGAAATACAAAATAATCTGCCATCTACAAGCATTAATGGTTTGATACTTGAATTGCTATGGTCTGGTACAACACCAAGCTATGAGAAATTCAAAATTTATGGTTGTCTTGGTTATGTACATATTCCAAAAGAGAAAAGGTTTAAACTTGATGATAGAGCCAGAATTGCCTACTTGGTAGGTTATGACAGCCAATCAAAAGCTTACAGAATGTATGATCCCGAGAAAAGGAAAATTGTGATAAGTAGGGACATTACATTTGATGAGCAGCAATATTATAAGGACAGAAGAATCAAATATGATATGGATAAAGCAAAGGAACTGGTGCAAGAACTAAAGCATACAGATAGCGGATATTTAAGTGATGATGATCATATTACAACTAATGCTAACCCTGTTAACCTGCAGGTACATAGAGAGATGGAAACCGAGGTTATTAATGATGATGACAATATGATAGCAGAAGACAATGATGCAGATAAGGCAGCAGCAGGAGAAGTTCAAAAAAGGCAGAGAAGGACTCAAACTCAAATTCTACAGGAAGAGGCCAAGGTAAATTCTGAATTTTTTGGTAGAGATGCATCAGAGAAAAGTAGAAGACTTAGACATGATCTAAATGAGTTAAACTTAGTGGAAATATTAGCCTTGTTAGATACAACTACACCAAAAACTATTGAAGAGGCCTTGAATAGTGCAGATAAATGTAAATGGAGAAGGACAATGGAAGATGAGCTGAATGCTTTCAAAAGTACAGATACATATGATGTGGTTGATATACCAAAAGGGAAAAACATAATAGGATGCAAGTGGATCTTCAAAATCAAGCAAGGAAGTGATAATAAAACCATCAAGCATAAAGCAAGGTTAGTAGCACAGGGATTCACACAAAAATATGGAGTGGATTATGAAGACACATTTTCACCAATAGTTAAAATGGCGAGCATTAGAATGTTGCTGGCATTAGCAAATGGCAGAGATTTAGAGATACACCATATGGACGTCACTACTGCTTTTTTGAATGCAAGTTTGGATGAAGATATTTATATGAGGCAACCACCTGGTTTTGAGCAAGGGAGAGGCAAAGTATGGAAACTCAAAAGAGCAGTCTATGGACTGAAACAATCTCCAAGACAATGGTATCTGTGCATGGATACATATTTACAAGAACAAGGGTTTGTAAAATTAAATAATGATGGGAACATCTACCTCTTTAAACAGGGTGAACAATTCTGCTACATTGCTTTATATGTTGATGACAATATCATGGTTAGCAGCAATAATGAAATCTTGCAAAGGTGCAAGAATATTCTAAGTGAGAGATTCAAGATGTCAGATTTGGGAGAATTAAAGAAATTTCTAGGAATTGAGGTGTATCGAGACAGGGCAAACAAAATATTATGTCTATCACAAGGACAAAACATAGAGGGAGTCTTGAAAAGGTTTAATATGGGAGATTCCAAGGCTGTGAAGACTCCAATGGTACCTGGCAGCAAACTTTCTAGCAGAATGTCTCCTCAAACAGAAAAAGAAAGAAATGAAATGAAAAATGTGCCATATAGAGAATTAATTGGTTGTCTATTGTACTTGGCTAACAGTACCAGGCCTGATATTGCTTTTTCAGTTAATATATTGAGTAGATATTGCAATGATCCAGGTTCAGCTCATTGGCAGTCAGCTAAAAGGGTTTTAAGATACCTTAAGGGTACCATGCATTTTGGAATTGAATTCAATAGTGGCAACTTCAATCTGCAATCATATTGTGACTCTGACGGGCAGGGGACATGGATGAAAGGAAATCAACATCTGGGTTTATTTTCATGCTAGGAGGAGGCCCTATATCTTGGAAGTGTAAAAAACAGAAATCTATTGCTCTATCTTCAGCAGAGGCTGAGTATTCAGCAACTACATTAGCTGCAAAGGAACTTGTTTGGATCAGAAGATTACTAGAAGAACTTGAAATGAAGCAAGAAGATCCTCTTGTTCTACAATCTGATAGCACAAGTTGTATTGCTATGACAAGGAATCCTATAATGCATGAGAGAAGCAAGCACATAGAGCTAGAAATGCATTTTATTCGTGACTTGGTACAAAGGAACATAATACAAGTTCAGTATGTTCATACAAATATGCAGTTGGCAGACCTGTTGACAAAGCCTTTGTCTGACAGTAAGTTTTGCTCTATGAGGAAATTGATAAGCTGCACTAATTATAATATGAAGGGAGAGTGAAGGTTTATGTTCATATTATAATTAGTTATTCCCAGTTGATTCATGCAATAGCTGGGTAGAACAGACATTATCAGTTGATTCGTGAAATAACTGAGTTGCATGCAATGGTTCAGGAGTACAAGGAAAACCTAGGGAACGTGATTGTTCTAGTTGAAGGGTTCAACTTAAAGGTTGAAAGCAAATCCTAATGGTTACTTAACCTATGATATGAAAATGAAAATATTAATGGTTTAAAGGGTTGAAAGGAGCGAAATCGAGAATAGCATTTCCATAACCGTCGACTGGAAATGATTCTTCGTGAATCGGTGCCGCCTAAGCATGTATAAGAAGGAGAAATAATTTGCAGGGTGCTTGTACTGTGGATTCGAAGCGGATTCATCATTGGATGAATGCCTGGGCTCTCGAGATTTGAATTCAAAGATCAGTTGAATTTCATTGCTACAGTAACTTGTATTATTGCTACAGTGTTCATTGGTTGTTTAACATTGTTTAAACAATAAGTTGTGATCGAATTATACCTATAGGAAGAAGTTAAGCAAATAACTAGAAGTTGTATCATTAATTGCTTATTCTGCTAGACAATTGATCTTAAAACATTTCCTCGGAAACCATAGGGCTATGCCAAGATAGGAAAGTATAGGCTCGATACAGAGGCGTATAAAAATCAGCACCATGCACATCAATGAGCTCCAAACTACAAGACCTAATCATATGTGATTGTCAACTGTGTTAGAAGCCATCCACGGGCCAAGAGTCAGCAAGCTATAAAGTCGGACTAGAAATATAAGAGCACAATATTGAAAATTGAAGAGATGATCCATGAGGATCATCGGAAGCCACGGGGCTACGCGGAGATAAGAAAATATAGGCTCGACCCAGGGGGACTTCCCCTTAATGCCCTCCAGAAGCACCATGTGCTACGCTGGGAAAAATGCAGAAGCCCATCGGCCAACATTGAACGAAAAGTAAAACCCATATAGCAGAGTAAGAGGTGGGAGGGGGGGAACTCCGTATAACAACAAGATTTAGCTCAGAGGAAACGCCGATGAGAAATGCAGGAAGACACAAGGCTTTTATGGGAGAAAGGGCCAAAGAAAACTTGCGCTATAGTAGGCTTGTGCCAAAGAAAGCTTGGGTCTAAAAAGAGAGCTGGCGCTAAATTGGCGTCCCTATCCCTAGAATGATGGTTCTCTTCTATATAAGAAGAGAACCATAGCATTCTAGGGAAAGGTCCTTATGCACAAATATCATTGTCCGACACAAAGAGGAACCTCCCTCAAACCCCATCATAGATTGAGACCACGAGAGACTGTAAGGGGCAACTTGATGCCAGGAAAAAATGTAACAATCATGAGACGAGGCAAGATGCCAATGCAAATAGAGGGAAAGGGGCCCAAGAAATCCGGGGACAACTGGACTGCATAAGGCAAAGAAGGCACGAAAATTGAACACAAACAACAACTATGGCCACCACCAAAGCACATGAAATCAAAATTCTAGAACCAATATACCAACAAACTACAGAGAATACCTAATGACAAGACGCTATGGAAGTAAGAACAAAAATACCTAACCTATATCATTCATGCATAACAGACTCGAGTGAACTTTCATGAAGACAATGCAAACCCCATAGTAATAAATAAGAAAGATCAAAACTATGCACTATGGAATGCATAAAAAGTGAAGACATGAAGACTGGACATAGTTAACAAGCTAAAAAGAGCACCTGGGACCAAAATTGAAGAATCAACGTACCAGCAGCAAAGTATAGTGAAAACTATAATGAAAAAACATCACGACAAACAAGGACAAAAAACCTAAACATATATCCTACATGCCTAACCAGTCCAAGCAAACTCTCAAAAGTAGAAACAACATAACCCACAAGAACAGGACGATAGGGACCCCGAGATACAAGAACAAAAAAGTTTCATAAGGTGACAAAACAATTATGCACTTGAGAACACTGATATACGATGCCACAGAGTCAAGGAGCATGGGGTCAATGCCAAGATGAGGAATGGATGAAGAAAACTGAGTGCAACCTGAAATAAGAACAAAGACCATATAAGAAAGCAAGACAACTTACCACAGGCTCTACTACAACATGCCCGAATGTGCGATGATGCAATCACGTGAAATTTAATGCAGGCCAAAAAGGGGAATGTCGTGTGAACATCATGCAGGATGGACGTATACCAAACAACTCTTCCAGTTCGTAAGGGGTCAACATAGAAACGGCATGATGACTAGACCAACAAGGCAAGAAGAACTACGTCGAGTCAAGAGGTAGACAAAAGAGAAGTCAAGACAATAGCAGAGCAAAGATATCTCTCAACGGATAAAATGGAAAAAAGAGGAAAGAAACAAACATAGGGTGAAAAAAGACAAACATGAGATCAAAATGAAATGGATGGAAAAGGGGATCGAGAATAGAGGAACAGAGCAAAACGAGACAAAGTGGCCAAGGATACAAAATGAAAATAGCCACAGGCACCAATGAGACACTAAGAATCTATGATAAAGAGCGAGCATAGGCCCTCATAAGGGCATCCATGAGAACCACTGAGAACATAAGACCATATATGCAGTAAAATAAGAAATAGAGCAATAACAACAAATATCAAGGACTAAAATTCATGAACGTATACCCACATGCATAACAGATCCAAGCGAACTTTCAAATATAGAAACAACATAATCTAGAACAAAACGATAAGGACCCCGAAACTCAAGAATAATCTAGGGGAATGGACCAAAGAACCCATATATGGTGAGAGAAAGATGGAGATTGGAATAATGAATCCAAGGGACTTAAAAGGGTACTATATGACATTTTCGAAAAAAACAGAGTTCAGAGAAAAACTCGATGAACAACTTGGTGACCTATTTGGGACCACCCCCAAAGAGGAACAGAAGAACGAGCGAGAGGGCATAATGGAGGCGGCACACGTAAGAAAGAGGTCCAAGATGGCAGAACGAGTGAAAACAAAGTGAGCAGATAGGAAACAACTGGAGTCAACATAGTAAAATGGCATGATGATGAGATACTACTTGGGCAAAAAAAGAACTATGATGAGTCAAGAGGCGGACAAAGGAGGGAGTCAAGAGTAAAATGAACGAATAAAGATGAAAAGACAGAATGCAAGATGAAAGATAGAGGAATAGGAGATTATAATGAAATGGATGGAATAAGGGATCGGGAATAGAGGACTAAGCAAATTGGGATAAAGGAGCTAAAGTCACAAATGCAAATGTCTAAAAAGCCCTCAAGGGCATTCATGAGATACTAAGAATATATGATAAAAGGGAGAGTATAGGCCCTCATAAGAGCATCCATGAGAATCATTGAGAACATAAGACCACATATGGAGTAAAATAAGAAATAGAGCAATGACAACAAATATCAAGGATTAAAATTCATGAACGTATACCCACATGCATAACAGATTCAAGCGAACTTTGAAATGTAAAAACGACATAATCTAGAACAAAACGATAGGGACCCCGAAACTCAAGAACAATCTAGGGAAATGGACCAAAGAACCCATTATGGTGAGAGAAAGATGGAGATTGAAATAATGAATCAAAGGGACTTAACGGGTACTGTTGAAGATGTTAATATATTGCAACAATTATATTATAGTGTTCATTGAATATTCATTGCAAAGGTAATGGTTCAATGGTTTGTAATATACTATTTGAACGGGTTTATGAATAACACTAGATCCTAGCTCGGTGAACAGTGTCACTGGCCAGGTGGAAACAAAAGCTAGCATCTAGCAACCGACTAGATGATTCAAGGGGTAAGATACTGGGATTGCCGGATTTCGGTGATCCCCAAGAATATATAAACAGAAATTCGTGATGTACAGTTAGTTGTATGAATCAAGAATTGGAGTAGAAGTTTCGACACCTGCTTATGAATATTTTCCTTGTATTTCATAAGTTTAGTTGTCTAACTTGTTTTTCGTGTGTGACATTGCTCATTTCCAATTGCCTTAGCAAGTACAAGGTCTAAGTTAAACTTACAGGTACTATATGACATTTTCGAAAAAAGCAGAGTTCAGAGAACAACTCGATGAACAACTTGATGACGTATTTGGGACCACCCCCAAATGGGAACAGAAGAACGAGCGAGAGGGCACAATGGAGTCGGCATCCGTAAGAAGTGAGCAGATAGGAAACAACTGGGGTGAACATCGTAAAATGGCATGATGATGAGACACCACTAGGGCAAAAAAAGAACTATGATGAGTCAAGAGGCGGACAAAGGAGGGAGTCAAGACAATAGAAGAGCAAGGATAGTTCAAGGGATAAAAATGAATGAATAAAGAGAAAAAAGACAAAATGCAAGATGAAAAAGAGAGGAATAGGAGATTATAATGAAATGGATGGAATAAGAGATCGGGAATAGATTGGGATAAAGGAGCTAAAGTCACAAATGCAATTGTCTAAAATGCCCTCAGGGGCATTCACGAGATACTAAGAATCTATGATAAAAGGGAGAGTATAGGCCCTCATAAGGGCATCCATGAGAACAACTGAGCACATATGAGAAAGAAGCATGCACTTACCTACCTAGCATACACCTAGAAACAAAGCTCAAGAAACTTAGAGCAAAAAAGGAAACAGAATCAAATGAAATGGATGGAGAAATGGGATTAAGCCAAGAGGACCAGAGCACAACAAATCAAAAGATATCGAGGAATAAAGAATAGAATAGAATAGATTTTTTAACGTCCACGGAGACCAATAGGTCATGGGACCCATACAATGGGCTAGTACAATTATTACTACTAGGATTAAAAAACCCCTGCCTCGAAAGGTTTTCAAGGGAAAAACCTTTGCAGTAATGATGATACTAGACAATCAGAAATAATGACTACTGAGGGCTCAGTAAGTGAAGACGTTCATCTAGAACCTCAAGTATGTATAATGCCAAGTCATGCACAGATGGTGCTCTAAGAAGTTGTGGAAGCGTGGAATGAAATGTTAAGGTCAAAAAATGATTCCGGACTATCTCAAAAGCAGGGCAACTCAGAAGAGTATTTCATCTTCAATAACCTGTAACTGGCAATAGGCACATAGTCTCGCTTCTCGCGGCAATTGCGGCCGCTCCCATCTACCGCCTCAATCAACTGTAGCACTGTGGGACCCCGTGCGAATTGATGCAATAGCTACAAGCTTGTTCCTGGACAATGAAGCAAGCAAATAAGTTTGGGGCCCTGGTGCCAAGGTGGGATTTATGTGTGCATGATAATGACCAGTTTTCACTTGGGCCAAGGTAACTGCGTCCCATATCTTTTGAGAAAAACGACAATTGAGATATTATTGCAAAAGCTCAAGATCAGAACTGGCAAGCATCAGGCAGTGCTCTGGTTGCACAGCCTAACGGGCAAACCATGTAGTGCAATGCTCTTTCCAACATCGTTTCAAACGCTGAGGAGATTCAGCAACCAAATGAAGGGGACATCGTGAGATACATGGAGTAAGAACAAATAGAGCAATTGGTACCACTGTTGCAGCAAAGGTTGAATGGGACGAGACATTTATGCAAAAGGGAAGGAAGAAGGAGGGAAAGTCATGAGGTAAAAGAAATAGAGCAAGCATAGGAAGTATCAAATGAAACTACAGGCAGGAGAGAATGGAGAGAAATGAGCCACTTCTAATTAAACCAACGAATCGTGTAATCGCAGAACTAAATTAGCGATGACTAGGAACCCCATAACCTGCAGAATGAAATCAACAAATTCCAAGAGGAAAACAATGTGAAATGGACAAACAAATGAGCATCCCTCAACTAAGAAACCTATGGTGCCAAGGATGCTACCATAGACTGCAAAGATAGAAATACATGGAATAGCCAAGCAAAGAATTAGACATTCGACCAAAGTTACTTTATGCCCAAATGGATGCTCCCATTCTAAAGAATGAAAAATGTTAGTGAAAATGCTCATGTGCAAAGCAAACTCACCTGTAGAAAATGCAAAAACCAAAGAGCAAATTGAAATAGATAACCGCGAAAATAGTGTATCCCAATATCCAATTTCCATCATGTTGTCAAGGAGATATAAACCCTTGCCATTTGCTAAACATGTCCAGGATTTGGTAACACTTGTATGAGGTGGCATATCGCAAGTGCTTAACAAGTCCAAGATGAGGGAATCAATGCATGGATCGAGCAATATCAAAACGAATCATTTAGCGAATAACAAGGGGGGCAAACGGGATTTGACAAGTGCATGGACATATGTACTTTACAAATGAATTATTTTAGCCGATAAAATATAACATAGAATATGCACTTTAAAAAAAAAATGAACCATGTAATTACCGAGATAAATGCCAGGGCGTAGCAGAAGATGCATGTACACATGAACTATAGAGCTAACGATAGAATATGTAATCTAAAACAAACTGCCTAGATAATGACATTAAACATGGCAAAGATGAGACTATAGTGCATGCATGGACTACAATTTCGAGGGAAATTTCCGATACCAAGCCAACTTAAGTAGAATACATCTTTTAAAAAACACCATATTAACAGAAAAATCATCGCATGATAAGACCAGAAAAACAAAGCTAAAAGATTGAGCCCAGCATAAATCCAACCTATCTTAGAACTGGTACATGGTTATAGCACATGTATAGATGCACTATTGGAGAATAGAGAATACTTAAGGAATAAAGAAATCCGCAAGGACCTAGAGGAGGCATCCACGAAATACAATTTCAAGGAAAAGGAATATAAACAAATATGAGCTCAATTTAGGGCATTCGATAGCAAAAAAGCTTGAACCTGTACAAGTAGTCGAGGCACCCTATGTGCCAGCCGCCGGACCGAGACTAAGATGTCAAACAACAACGAAATCTTAAAAATATAAAAGCTTACTAGAATATGTAGCAAAATAACAGGGGTTTTTTTGTGTTTTTGTACGCTTTTTTTTTTTTTTTTTTTTTTTTAAAGGCAAGGTTGGTGGGACTTGCACCCACCCACGTCTCCCATCCTATGGTAGCTAGTGAGTTTTGAACCTTGGTAGGGGTCACCCCAACCCAAGGCCTTACCACTAAACCACCACCGCGATGGGCGTTTTTGTACGCTTTTCACTAAGGTTTTTTTATGATTTCGTGATGTATTCAAATGGATGTACTAATGTGTACATCTAGAGTGCACCATTTCTGAGCCATTGATTTTAGCCTTTTTTTTTTCAATGGTCAACAACCAATGGCTCACAACAAAAGCCCTTTTTTTGTGCGTGTGGTGCATAATGGGCACATGAAGGGCCATTGATTTTAGCCTTTCTTTTTCAATGGTCAACAACCAATGGCTCACAACAAAAGCCCTTTTTGTGTGTGTGGTGCATATTTTTATGTGTGTGGTGCATAATGGGCACATGAAGGGCTTGAAGGGCGCATGTAGTGCAGTTTCCCCGCCGGCAACACATTTCTTATCATAACTTTTGATCAGAGCTTTGTTTGAGATGATTTTTATTGCGTTGGAAATCTCTCTCCGAGATCTTTTTGATAGTGTATGATATGGATAGTTATCTATGCTAAAACATCAAATTTTCGGCCGGGTTTGGTAGGCTTTCACATCTTACCAGCTGATTAATACATGATTGCGCTATTGGATATTGTTTTATGGCTCATTCCGAATGAAGCTTGCAAAAAATTACCATGCATTTTTAGAATTTGAGGCAGTTATTAAGCAAATTCCAAGGCTTCTAGATCCTTGTGCTAACAATCAGAATAGTTTCCCACTTTGGATTCTCACCACAAGAATCCATGGAGGCCAAAGGCTGCTGTTAAATTCCAGTTGAAAAATGTTTGTGTATGGGTGTTGCAAACTTTATGACTTTCAGAATAATGGGATCAATCTGCTCTATCTTTATGGTAACTTTTACTTATGTTCTATTTGTTTTATTGTGATCAAATTCAAAAGCTACAGGTGATGAAAGCCTCAAATGAATTCTAGTTCTTTTCTGGTTTAAATTCTAAAATTTTTGTCACGCGCGGGGGGGAAGGGGGGGAGGGGGACGCTCCTAAGGCCCCGAAGGGGCCAAAAATTTTTTTGGCAACACAAACCATTAACATCCAACATATAAAAATTAAACCCTAGGAAGCATGACAACAAACCCTAGACTCAAAATGCCTCAAAAACCAATAAAGCCTTATAAAACCAAACCAAACAACACAATCCAAGGACACCTAAAGCATCTAAGCTATGCTTTCAATCTAAAAACATAAGACCCAAGACCTTAGAATCCAACCTTATCTAACTTAAAGGACAAACTAAAAGCAAGAACTCCTTTCCAACAAAACAAGATGACATGTTTAAAACACGAAATTAAGGGACACGCACCCCAACCTATGAAGATCCAGCAAAAACAAGGGATGGACGGAGCAAGACCTCAGGCCAACATGCCAACCCTACGAGCATAAAACAAGCAACCAAAAAGCACTATGTTATAAAAGATCCATCTCTTAGCTACCAACTACAAATAAGCCTAAGCAACATATCTTTACATGACCCACACAATCACTAGGCATCCAAGGAATTGATGGTGTAAGACCCAAGATTGACCCTAGACTCCAAGCTCATGCACATCAATGACAACTGAAAAAAGGAGAACCATCAAACAAGAAAATTGTCATCGAAATGAATCCAATAACAGGGGCACACATTCCAACCTGACCAATACACGATCTCCAAAAAACAAGGGATTGATGGGCATAAACCTCGCCGACCACTCCGAGATAGAAAAGTTGAGGTGTTCGAATATTTACAACATAAAAAGTTGGTACTAGAGTTGTGCAAACATGGGTAAACACAACTATACCTGGATGGACGAAACTAAGAAGGTTAAAAAACAACCCAAGACCAACAAAGCAAGGTCCAAAAACATTGTCAACGGTTCACAAATTTCTCACCCATGAGTTGATGCCCACAAGATTCGAACCTGCATCTCCACAGTAAGAGATCAAAGGCACAACCAATGTATCCACACAATAATATATTAGTTTTGTAAGCTAAATGTTTATTTTATTGTGTTTATTCCTGCTAAACTTAGCAACAAGCATAAACCTGTACACAGATGCAGCCACCACCTATAGATCTGACCTGCTCAAGGATGGTGACCCACTTGCCCGAAGCAATTTGAAAAACCAGGGAAGTCGTCCATATCCATCCATTTTTAAAATGGCATGACAAGCAAATCCGGTCCCAACACTAGCTACAAAGGCATTCGTTACCCTGCATGATCAGAGAAAAGCATCCACTCCAAGAGGAGCTCAAACATAAATCAGGTTCCAACACTAGCTACAAAGGGATTCGTTATCCTGCATGATCAGAGAAAAGCATCCACTCCAAGAGAAGCTCAAACATAAACTAGGTTCCAACTCAAAAACCGCCCTATTTCTGGTCGCAGATAAATGCAAGCAAACAAAGTTGGGTCCTGATTCATATGGCAAAAGCAGGATCATGCTAGGACCAGCTAGATATGCTGCTGTTGGACCCCCAACTCCAGCCCAGCCGAACCCAAGCAACCACCAAATGAGGAAGGAATTTAGAATTTTGGAAAAAACTGTCAACAAAGGTTATGAATCCGGTAGAAGTGAGGATTGCAGATTGCTTGAATGCCAGAAAAACTTGTGAAGTGATGCAGAATTAAGAGGGAGATGATCTAGTACTAAGTAGAAACTAAAGAAACTGCATAGAGAAGAAAGAGAAATCTAGCTAATGAGAATGATTGACATAGAAAAACTCCGTACAACAACAAGATTCAGCTCAGAGGAAACGCCGATGAGGAATGCAGGAAGACACAAGGCTTTTATGGGAGAAAGGGCCAAACAAAGCTTGCGCTATAGCAGGCTTGTGCCAAAGAAAACGTGGGTCTAAAAAGAGAGCTGGCGCTAAAATTGGCGTCCCTATCCCTAGAATGATGGTTCTCTTCTATATAAGAAGAGAACCATAGCATTATAGACTGGTTTTAAATGTATAATAGTGGATGTAATGTAAATTCGCGCTGACACTTCGAAGTGACAAAAGATTCAATTATCGATTTGTAAATGTAAAGTTCTATTGGATGTAAAGTAAATGTAATTATCAGACAAAAGATTAAATTATGCATATGTAAATGTAAAATATGCCTAACTATTATCATGATTTTGCCTGGGTTGAGTGTAAATCTAAATAGAAATGAAAATGTAAATGAAGAAGTGGCCAAGATGTATTCTTATAAGATCCTATTGATGTTTCCATTTTCACTTATGCAGGCTGAATTGTTTAAATCCAAAAAGCAACATCTGAATATTGAGATTGGTCTTAGGCAAATTGTGTACCTAAAACCTGACTGCATTCAAAAACTGAGAGAGAAGAATACATGCTATTGTATAAAGCATGAACAAGCTGACCTTTACAAGAAGACCTTTAATGAGATGAGAATTAAACTCCATCAGAACTGCAGCTGCAATGAGGTATGTGCCTCTCTGCGATAATCCGCGACAATTATGAAAAGGAGTGGTGCTAAAGGGCATCTCTGATGAATACTTCGACCAAGTGGAAAGACTGCTGATGGCTCACCATGAACGAGAGCAACATCTCAGACATAGACATGCAACTTCATGTCATTTGATGTGAATTGCTGTTCAAACCCTGATTTAAGTATACACAAGTTCATGAGCTCCCAGCTAACACTGTCATATGCTTTCACAAAATCAAGTTTAGAATACACAACAGGATGATTTCACAGACGTGCCCAATAGATTCCCTCATACGCAGCAGCCACAGTAAGAATGCATCTTCTCGGAAAAAATCTTGACTGAGTTGTAGAAATAGACTCAGCCAAATTCCCCTTCATCCTATCTGCAAACGGCTTGGCAAATATTTTATATACTGCTGATAATAAAGTGATGGATCATCAATCTGCAATAGTATGGGGATCTTTGCCCATGGGGATCAGCGAGATATACACTTGCATTCAAAATCTTGTCCAGAGTAGTGGACCGATGAAAGTTACAAAAAGCGTCAAATACATCTGGCTCTAACCACTCCCAATATTCTTGAAAAAATTCAATTGGTATGCCATCCACCCTGGACACTTCCCCTTTTTAAGTTCAAATACTGCCAACCTCAGATCAACAACAGTTATAGCAGCCTCTACCCATAGATGTTGCCCTTCAGAAATGTTGGGAGATATCCTAGATAGGATGCCTCTTATATTTATGACTGAAAGGGCAGGTCTTTCTCAACAAAAAAATGCTTGAAAATGGTCATACAAATGCTGCTTGAGCTCTGATGGCGGTGAGAGTACTGACTCGTCTGACAGATGCAAGGATGACATGGCTGACACCATGCGACGCCGCTTAGCTGTGTGAAAGAAGAAGTCTGTACAACGGTCTCCATCACGGAATCACTGCAAGCTTGCTTTGGTCTTTGCCTGTTGGATATGTTCCTCTCCCAAAGCTTGAATTTGTGCTAGTATGTGACGCTCATGAGTGCCTGGAAGAGCACCCTACCGAGAGTGAAGGAGATTCTGATACAATGTATCTAGTAAAGCATGATCTGCTACTGCAGACTATCGGCCCCACTATTTCGCAAAAGATTTGACTACTGTGAGTGCGTCCACTGTGTCAGCCATCCCTTGATGTTGGCGAAAGGTAGTTGTCCAAATGCCCTTGCAAGCTTCTTGGAATTCTGCGTCCTTCAAGAATTTTACATTCAGGCGAAAACGTGTCTGGCTCAGGTGGCGCTGCAGCAGAGATTACTCTAAAAGAAACTGCAGATGATCTAAAACTGAGTTCTCTCTACGACAGGACCAAAAAAGACCTGAAAATGCCAAAACTGCATTCGCATTCCAGTAAGCCCTATCCAGCTGAGAGCTTGCTTGACCCCCACCAATCTGACCATTGCACCGAATGCAGGCACCTTCACCATCTAACTCCAATAGGTTGCAATCATGGAGAAGACGAAATAGACGTGGCTCCTTGTCGATCCTCTTCTATTTCGACCATGTTGAAGTCTCCGATAAGAATCCATGAAATCTCTTAACCCACACTAAGGCATCTTGGCCTGTAAAGATGCCCCTAAGGAAGCTCTTTGATGAGGCCTGCTATGAGCATAAACATTCAAAAGATCATACCAAGCTCCATGGTCCTGCCATACGAGAAAAGTCCAGCGGCCAAAGCGATCTACCTCAGTCACGAACAATGAAGGTTGCCAAGCTATGACAACTTCCAGACTAGCTGAATCAGTTGCTGCCACCAATACATTGAAATGTCGGTCGATTAACTGCAAGCTTTGTCGTATCCCCCTTGCGATATTTGTGTTCTTGCAGACATAGAAAATGGACATTCAACTTAGACAGATAAAACGATATATGGATCTCTTTAAGGAGTGAAGAGGCCACTTCTTGAACATTCCATGAAACTAACCGTATTGAGATTCTGAAGAAGTTGGAGCAAGGAGGCTCACTGTTGCTTCTAGAGCAGCAATGGCAATATTCTAGAGCCATTGTGACAAGGTGGACAAAATGGCCCTTGTGGGCATCTCCATAAACAGAACATGCTTATAGCTACCCCAAAGGCTAATCATGATCCTAGCAACCATATTGAACTGTATCATCATACTCTCGAGATAATAAAGGCAACCAGTGTCCGTCAAACCATGGTCTTAACCAATTACTAGAGATATAACGACAACCATAATTCATGGCCCATCAAACAACATGCACCACAAACCAAGAGAGCATCTATGAATCTCAAACCATGACTTTACCATTCCTTAGAAATGACGTCACAAAGGGTACACAAATAACATGGGTAAGATAAAACAAAACATAATTTGCTAATTTGACCCACTATTATGAATCCAATCAAAGATAATAAAGAGTCCATGCACAATATTCGAAATCCCTGATATTTCCATCATAATACATGCCAAGATATATTTGGCTAGCCCACACCGTTTACGCTTGAAAAGATTGTCCAATAATGGGTTACCAAGGAGTCTTAACAAGAATACATTAAAGTATAAAGAGTTAAAAGATGTAAAAACAACCGAGCTATGCATCAGGAAAATAAACTACAAACGGAAATGGATAGCTCAATATAATTGCACCACAATGCCTTATGATCTTGAAAAAGCAAATATCTTATAACTTCCAACCACAATAAAAATACACTTGCCAAGCAAAAAATTACCAATCATAACGTTCATAGAAAGGCAAAGGAATTATACAATTTAAAAAGACAAGGACTTGACCAACTCCGCTAAATAAAATCAACAATCCTGGACAAAGTAAAGCACTTATGGTTGTAAGAGTGAGCATGTCAAGTGATCATAGCTAATTCATATGGAACATTAATAGTTCGGTATGATGACATGACAACTGCTAGGAAGTGGTAAAATTATGCTTTGCAATGGTATAAAATAACAAAATGTAACAAGAAGGCAAACAACTTGATGGAGAAAAATTAGTGCGTAAACATGAAGCATAGTTGTATCGACTTCAAAATAAAGTAGAAATCAATGGACTTGTGTGTAGCTGTTTTGAGTTTTGCAAATTGTGTGCACGGATGGTAAATGACGGGCAAAAAGAAAACCTTATCAATAGTTAAAGCGAAGTCTCATAATAGTTAAGCTTTAATGAAAGATACGGATCAAGAGGAGAGCTAAAATTATTCCAAAGGAAAAGAGATCAGCCGAATATTTAAAGGAATAGAATAGAATAGGAATAGAATAGAATAGGGAATAGTTTAGGGAATATTTAAAGGGAATTACCACTGTTTAGGGACGACTATATACAACAGGTTTCGGCCTTCTACATAGCCGATTGGATAGTTAGAGACACAAACGACTACTTCCTATCTGAAGATGATCCAATAATAGCTTATCCCACACAGTCAAGAAGTCATAGCTTGTGAATTTGTTCTATTGCCGATTGCCTTGCACAAGGTTTTCACATAAGCAACACATAATCCAAAATTAAGCCTCGGACTGCTAATTTGCACCAGATTTTCACATGAGCAACACTTATTTCAAATTATATATAAAAAATTCTGCCATTACCGATGATTCCAGATCAAGGAGGATGAAATAGGGAGGTAAGGAAAAAAGTATACAAAGCAATATCTGCTATGAAGCATCTACTAATGAACAACTCTAAATACGTAAGAATTTGCTGAAGGAAATAATTAACACCTTAGCAGATCCAATGTCCTTCATTACACTTGTAACTGGATGCCCTATGCTCAGACATAACCCATCCAAAGCACCAGTTCACTTACACAGCTTACAAAACCAAGATATGAAATCCGACACAACTTTAAAAGGCTAAGAAGGAGGTTTGAAAGGAAATGTCCGAGGATCCCCTAAGCATGAAAATCTACCAACAGCTATGGACATATATAGCATTGTTTCTAGCCCAAGAAATTAGGATCACAGCCCAAATATTATCTAAGACTCTAGTTCAATATGATAGGCTCTGTGATTAATATCCTGTCAGTTAAAACATCTACAGCATGAACAAATTGATATGATGGATAGCAAACTTTGGTAGGCATAGCACATGAAGATTCATATCTCAAATTATATCTGTTGAATATACCCTTAAGGCCGAAAAGTGACGGTCAAGATGATCAAATATAGGCAATTGCTATTCAATATTGATAATGACTCTAGTTCAATATAAAACAGGCTTTGCAATAAATATCCTGTCATTTCAAAATCAACAGCATGAACAAATTGATGTACCAAATAGCAAATTATTGGTGTGGGGACTGGATTTAACATATGAGGATTACATATCTCAAATTAAATTTGTTAAATATACTCTACCACAGCCAAAAGGTCATGGGGATGCCAAGAGATTAGAATCTTTGCATTCAATATATATCAACCCTTCTACTATATACTAGTTGCAATACCATATGTACCTCAATTTAGCATCACCAAATACCTGTTCAGTTTTTGCACTCATAATTAACTTGATTGTATCCAATCGAAATTATAAGTTAAGCATGCATCCATGATTGGGCAACTTAGGTGCATCCAATTGCACTTAGAAGTTAAGCCAGAGATCACAAAGGGAAGTATTATGGCAGAAGCAACCAAAGAAACAGAAGTTATCAAGTATTAAAGAAATCTAAATATTGTTTTTACAACAAAAAAGAAGACAAGTAAGATCACTTATCTGGAATGGCATAAAATCTCGTCTCCTTTAAGTTGCAGAAATACGACAGAGGAGAAATGTACTCCTTTGTTACTTGCCTCAGCATATGCCTCTCGCAAGCCTAATACCAATATAACTGCTCGTCTGCTCAGCCCTGCTACAACTTGATTATAATGCAACTTAATATAACAGTTTCATGAGCCCAAAACATTGCTCAGCATGTAACTTTCTTTTTCTTTTCGTGCCTTGGAGCTTCTAATCCTTGGATGCATTGGCAAGCCTTCCAGCATAAACTATGTTAGCAGTTCCATTGCAAACTCCATTCTCAGTCTTGCAGTTCTTCTAGAAAATAGTCTCAGCAACAGAAATCAGAAATCTTTGAGTTCCAGATGCAATTAATATGCCATGGTATGTGGCATCTGAATAAATCTGACCCAATCTTCTATTTCCTGAGTGTTGCGTACGAATATGAATCCGGTCTTCCGGACATCCACACTGATAGAAAAATCTAATTCCAAATAGAAAGTGAAATTTTTTTATCTGGATGGCAGTATTAACACATTCCCCCTATTTGAAGCTTTAGATGCGAAGAAGAATGGAAAACCCCAAGAATGCAGAACCTAGCAGAACAACTTCGTACATATGGAGGTGCTTCTCTATCATTTGAATACCTTCCAACTCGAATCTCTAGAAGTAATCTCCAGCATTGGTTTGCTAGAAAAAGACACAGAAACCATGACCGAAAAGAAGGCACAGAGAACAAGATAAAGGTTCTGTTTGGGCATGGAAATTTTAGAAGTAGCGGCTCTTTTGGGCTTTCCCAGCCAAGACACAAATATAAATACTGAGAACGATCAAAATAGGCTAGAGTGATATCTCTGTGCAACCAAAATAATCTATCCGACTTGTTCTTGAAAACCTGCTGTTGGAAACCCTCAAACAAATCAGACCTACTCCTGAACGATGCAAAACAAGCTGGTGTGGCATAAACATCTTTAGAAATCGACCTACAGAATCCTGCATGCTTCAAGATCATGCCCTGCTCTTAAATGAACGGCCCTGAATAAACGAAAGGAAACGGGCAACCACAAATTCTTTATCAGCTTCGGAAAGCGGATAATTTGTATGAACTATAACGAAGCCTTTGTGTTGCCGATTCCTACACGTAGTGCTTCTCCCCTAGACGCTGGAAACCTCAATGTACTCTAACAGACTCAATTGCAAGAGGGGAAGCAAACGACGGAATGAAGAGGGGAAAATATGCCGAAAAGGCCCTGAGAAGGGGGGAAAACTATGCCAAAAGGCCCTGAGAAGAATGGGCAAGATGATCTACGTCGAAGGAAAGGGAAGAGAGCTCGGGAAAACACCAGTGTGGAGATGCACACAACAGCGATGATGCAAGGAACGTGAAGGCCAAGCTACAAATAGGGCAAGATCCTGGCAGTTGCTGCCGGAGACACTTGTCCCCTAGCTCTAGAAGTCCATTTACCATCTATTCGTTGAAAACGAAGGTAAATGGAACTTCTCAATCTAATGTGGTGCTGCAGCCTCTTCAATCTCTTCAATTATATTAGCCCACTGACTGCTGAGTTAAGGCTTTTGCTATCTTTCAAGGCTGGTAAAAACCAGATGGGTGCTTAGGCGGAGTGTGACGTCCCCTACTCATATACGATGCCCGCACCGTATACAAACAGGAGTTCATCCCCCATACCAGCTCTATACTGATACAGGGCCCTCCACATATCACTGTGACCGTACTGGGTCCCCAGTGGGAAGAATGAAGGGGTCATTTTACCCCGTCTCCCTCAGGGCCTACCTAGCCGCGGAAGCGTAAACATACATGTCAGTAACATACTCATCATATACCCACCTCGAAGGGTGGCACATCAACATCTGCATAGACAAAGATCAGCACAACACAAGGGGAGTTTCTACCCAAGGCTCAAACTCCAGGGATGGACTGACGGCTTGGGTCTCCAGAGTTCATTGCAGACAGAATCATGACAATGGATTTGGCTGGCATGAGAACATGGCTTAGGGTTGTCCACTCCATCCGCCCCTCCTGTGCACACTTTGCAGAGTAGGTTGAAGAGTGTTGGGACCTGACTGTAACCCGCCGGATGCATAGCCAGAGGGGCTATTCCTGGGTTACATCTCCCCAGTTCCGATGGGGCAGGTAGGGATCACTCCCACCAGAGATCTCCATGCTGACTCAAGGTGACTAGAGGGCCACTGCCCTTATTCGACTTAACCCCGGGGATATCACTTAGTTATAAGGGATACGCCATGTGCGAGGAAGGGGTCATAAAAAACCCCTTCGTATACGCTTTTTTTAAGGTTTAAAAAACCCCTTTCCGTATGAAATACATCACTAGAGATTGGATTTTTTAAGGTCTAAAGAACCCCTTCCCGTACGTATTCGTACGCTTTAGGTGAAAAAAAACCCCTTATCGTCCACTCACATGGTATATACGGCCTACACTACGTGAATCCCCCGGGGACTTAACCCACTGGAAAGTGAACTCCACTCCACGGGTGTCGAGCCCATGCCTTACCCACACTCAGTGGCAAGCCATTAGACCTAGTCTACATTGATCCCCGGTAGGCCTTACACACCAGAGGGATCGTTCAAGAGTCAGAACACGAACCTCCTTGTAAGCCAGTCTGGCCTCTTCACCCACAACCAGGTGTGGTTCTTGCACACAGGCCGAATACTAGTAATGCACTAAAAGGACTAGCTAGGAGCATCAACTACTAGGCTGTAGGTCTCTACCCCCCTTCCCAATACAATGAGTCCACAGAGATCGTCCATACATCAGTATCATCACAGAACTAAAGAATAATATCTAATCTATATCACAGAAGTTATGTTCTTTAGTTAGGGCTCGCTATCTAGGGTTCTATGTGGCTGCTATGGGCAATTCAATAGGCTAAACATGCTAACTCTATGTCCGGAAGGCGGATTAGGCTATTGAATTGACGAAATACCTGGTCCTCGGCTTGCTCCTCTTGATTCGAATGCGTTCATGTCGCTGTCTTGCTTGGGGATGCGGTCGGAAAGGGAATCTGACGAGCTAGAGTGCTCAGGCAGATCTTGGGAGTCGGGATTGACCCTTTGGGTGCGCGAAACGGAGCTCGGAATGACTGTGAATGAAAAAGGGAAAGTTAGGGTTTGGTTGCCTTATATACATAGGCTGGGTAAAAGCATGAAAGGGTGTCTATAAATGTATCCCTTTTGGTACATGTGGCTATATTACACAAATCACCCAAAGTACCCAAAAAGTACATGCATAGCCAAAACATATCCGAAATTTAGCTTAAATGTATATGCAAAGTACATAAAATCGAAAAGTGTATGTTTATACAAATAAAAAATAACCAAAATGTACGTGAAAAGTATCCATATTTGTACATCAATTCAGTACAATGTACGTACACCCTTTCATGCTTTTACCCGGCTATCAGTTAGGGTTAGGGTTTCCATGACCCTTGGTATGCCCACTTAATGGTTAGAGGTCTAAAGTGCGCACATTGATAAATGTGTGCACACTTGCAAGTTGCCCCCTAGGGCGCTACTTGCTTGGCTATACGTCGGCGTACACGTCACTTGGAATGGCGTGTACGCGTGACAGTGCAGTACGGTATACGTCTTGAGACCGTATATCGTACTGGAACGTCACATTCTCCCCACCTTAAAATGATGTTGTCCGCAGCATCGTGGTTCTCCCCACCTTGGGATCTTCTTAACCTGCAATCAACTTGATGCATTCAATTTATTATTATTATACTTACACAATTATTAGAATTACTCTAAGGTAATGTTTAAGACATTACTGTACTATTTCATTATCCAATTAACTTATCACTTCATACTTAATCAACGTCAGGTAATTACTAACCTTACTTAATACAACATTTAAGTTTATCAAAGTTTATCAATTTCATACAAAATTTACACTTTCAAGGTACTCTTCATCCCTTGCAACACGTTTTAACAAAATTCGTGTTGCAAGTCTTTGCACCTTGAAATCCTGCATTAATTTTACAATATCTATAATTACATATTTACTAGCTTACACAAGATTTAAGCGATTAGTTCAATGGTAGAAATCACAACTACTCTAGAACTATCTATACAAGTGCTCGTGATGCGACTCCCCGCCGGTTCTTCGTTCTCAGGGCTATTTGCTTGGGCAACTTGCTCAGCACTTTGTCTTCCTTGCTTTCCTCCGACTCGGGTTCTTCAATCTCAAGTTTGAAGATGTATGCCACCTGCTCGCTCTTGATAGACTTGAGCAGCTTCTTAACAGACATACACTGCATGATGGGGACAACTTCTTTACCTGTGATCTCAATAACTTTGTTGTCGGGTGTTGTGAGGGTCATCTTCTGCTTTCCACAGTCAATTATAGCCCCTGCTGGTCCAAGGTACTTCATGCCTATTATCAGGTCATACTTGCCGATGCCCATTACTTCTGCTCCCATCGGGATGTTAATTCCTGGCAAGTCAATGTCGAAATTGATCCTCTTTCCCGTCGTATGTCTTACTGCTCCACTTGCCAAGATTATGGGCCTTGGCTTGGACTTTAAGGGTTTCAACTTCAACATGTCGACCATCCTTAGGGAAGCGAAGTTGTGGCTACTTCCCGAGTCTATTAGGACTATGAAGGACTTGGTTTTGGCCTTCCCTATTGTGGAAATTACTCTATACTAATTCTTTGTCTGTTCTGTATCTATTGCGGCAAAGATGTGGCACTCACCCTCAATATAGTCGCGCGCTGCCTCGCCGTCATCGTCAGACGGAGTGTCCCATCCACCCAACTCCGCTAGCGCTGAGCTCATAACGAAGGGGCAATTCGCCGTTCTGTGGCCTGGCTAGAAACACCTGAAGCAAAGCTGCTTCTCCATACATTCTTGCCTCTTTTCTTTGGGCATTGCCTGTAAGAAGGACCGCACTGCTTTCGAGTAGTTCGACCCTTCCTGCTTGTCCTTGAAGGACACCTGCTTTCTTTCCTGCTGTTTCCCCTGGTTGCCACTATATGGGGACTTTGCTGGACTTGGGCTGGCTGCCCTAGGGCTACAACTCCCTGTTGCTTTGCCTCTATCCTGGTAGTACGGCTGTTTCTGCGCGCTGTTCTGAGGCCCCGATCCTTGCAAACTAATTGCTTTGGATTCTGCTTCGGATACTGTCTTAGGGTCTATTGCCCTTACGAGTTTCCGGATCTCCTCGTTCAGCCCCTCAATGTAGCTCTCCACTGCGTGCTTTTCACTCAACTTCGGCACATACAGCCTTAGTCTCATGAATTCTCTAGTGTACTTCTGCACTGTCTTGTACCCTTGCTGCAATCTGTAGAACTGCTGCATCATATTTGACTTGTGTTCCCGAGGAACATAATAGTGCTTGAAGGCTTTAGAGAACTTCCTGAATCTGCACCCATATCTGCTCAAGCCATGGGCCTTGGCATAGCCCTTCCACCAGATGCGTGCGGCTCCCTTCAAGTTGGCTGTCGCCACCCTGCCTTTGTCCTTATCCTTCATGTCGTAGGCGTTGCCGTACTCGCTCATCTCGTCGAGCCATGCCTCTGCCTCTAGGCCTGATCTGTTCTCGCCCGAGAACTGTTCAAGTTTCTGGGCCTTCCATACGTTGCCCAATGCAGAGTCTACCTTCTTATGGTAATCTAAGTCCTTAGCGTCCTTCTGTCTGCCATCTCTACGGTCCGGCACTTGCTCAGCCTCTTTCTCGGACTCAGAGTCCGAGAACGAGCTTGAGTCAGAGGTTTCTGTGCTGGAGGACCTCCTTCTCTTACTCCTCTTCTTGTCCTTCCCCGACTTTCGGGGTGTCGTTTGCGGCCCGGATGATGCCTGTGCTGCCAGTAGGGCTTTTATCTGGTCCAGTTCCGTTCGCATTTGTGACATCTCCTTTTCTGGGGTCGTGGGACCATATCCTTCGAATAGGTTCCTTGGAATGGGTTGCCTGTCAGGGGTCTCTTCGTCTCTGTTGGGCCTCCTGTTTTGCTCGACTGTTCTTTGTTCCCTATCTGCATACACAGTTGGCCATAGCCTCACGGTTAGGTTCATTTACTTTATTGTACTCATGTATTTGCCGATACAATTTCTGGAATCAAATACACTCTACAAAGTATTTAAATATTGGCACAAAATATTTTTTTATTACATAATATTTTTAGATACAAGTCCTCCGAGATCAAGATTTTTAACTACTCTTGAAATCGCCGGTAGGATGGGTTATCCTCTAAAAATTTCTTAACTTGGGCCGTTCCTACCGAGCGTCCCAAGTTCCTAAGGACATTGGTTGACGTCCCGCCCTGTAAGGCTGTCACCAATTCCTCTACTCTGCGGTCGGAGGTGTAGGCCGCGGTTACTGCCAATCTTCCCTGCCGTCGGTAAGGCATGGCGAAGTCGAAGATGTCAAGCGCCATCGCTAAGACAGCATAGTCGACATTTGCAGCTATTCGAGCATGCCTGCCAAAGCCAGAGAGTGCAATGAGCATGAACACTCCTTCTTCGCCCCGGGGACTGAATTTGCGGTGTATTACCGCTATTCTCCCATCCAGCAGCAGGGGAAGGTAGTACCTCAAGGACCTGTCATTGTGTGTTGCTGATGATTCTCCACCTGCTTGTCCTTCCGCTCTATGCCTTCCGGCGTATTCATCGACCTCCTCTACCTCAGTCATTTCTTGGTAGTCTCTAATTGTCGAGTTGACTCGTCTGATGTCGATTCCTGCTCCTCTTGAGAGAGGTGGTGTCGAGGAGCTCGGCATCAAGATGCTCGTGGTCTTGCCACGGATCCCCATCCGTTCCTGGATGGCATAGAACTCCTCCTCAGATGGCAGTTCTCGGGCTTCCATTACTTGCCTTATGTTGGTGTAGGCTTGAATGTCCGAAGTCGACTCTCCTCTATAGGTGTCGGCTTCCCTCACTTGAAGCGGGAAGTCTGAGACTCCCCGGACGATGAAGTCGTCTAAATCCGTTCTTTGCCGTGGTTGGTTGGTGCAAAGAACTTCGTCAGCGAACTCCCTCTCCCTGCATTCGGGGAGGTTCTGGATATCGCTGAGGAGCAGATACTCCTCACCGTCAATGATGATGGGGGCTAGGCTTGTGATGCCTAGCCCAAGTGGGGGAGCGACTCTGAGTGTCTGGCGGCTCTGCTCGAAGTTGGGTAGCTCCTCTTCTGCTTGCCGCTGTTCTTCCTCTGGGTCGAGCTCCGTGTACTCTTCCTTGTCCGATTCCTCTTCTTCTGTTCTTCCTTCCTGCTCTTGCTGGTACTGCAAAAGCATCTGTTCTGCTGCTGAGGATGCTATGGGGTCCACCTCCATGGGGGGAATAGAGGGTTCTCCCATTGAGTTTTCAGCACGGTGGGAAAGGAATATGGCCAAAGCGGCGGTGTAGGAGAAGTACTTGGTCCTGTCAACTGTCAGGACCATGTAATCTGGCAACCTTTGTGCCTTGTTGGTTAAGTACTTGGCAATATTCGGGACATCACCCAAGGCTGCTTGAAGGGATTGGCGGGGGACAAAATAGCCTGTGCAAGGGGGAAGCTGCACTAGGGACTGACTTACCCTAGCTTGAAACTCCGCTAAAACTTGCCTATATGCTGGCGTTGCGTGCAAGGTTGCTTGGACATCAATCTCTCTCCGGAAGACTCAGAAAATGTCATTGACATCGGCTTCAGCAGCGTGAGCACTGGCGCTGTACCATCGCCTGAAGTCAGCAGTTGCCATGGGTTTAGGGAAGATGAGACTATCAAACGGATGCAAAAGCGCCTCAGGGAGCTGAAAGATCGCCTAAAAGGTCAAGAGCAAACTTGTAGGTTGCTAAGTGAGAAATGGGGACCTATTTATAGAGAAGGGAAAAACCCTAATTTTTGGGTGACTTAGAAATTTACTGGGGTTGGGCAATTCTGACCTATTAGGAGGTCAAAATGAGGATTTGAAGGCTACTTTTGGGATTTAAGCATGCTAAGATCAGCTAATGAACCTATTGCAACAAACTGGAGGTCATTTGGATATGGCATGGTGGAGAAAATGCTGAGAGGTCTCACACGTTGCGCCCAGACCGATAATGAACTTTTCATTTTCTGTCCTGGCGCGACGTGTGAGACATTGACTCTATTTGGGTTAAACTTGTCCAATTTGGGTGTTGTAAGGGTCTAATTCTGCTAGAGAATTGACCCCTTATTTGGTCGATTTGGAGCTGTTTTGGGCACGTTTAGGGCATGGTCTCACACATTGCGCCCAGACCGATAATGAACTTTTCATTTTCTGTCCTGGCGCGACGTGTGAGACATCCTCTCAATTTTGCTTAAAGTATCCATTTTAACTAAAACAAAAACCAGAATTCAATAACTTAACTTAATTAAGCAAGGTTATACCTATTACTTCCTCCAAAACTCTTTATATTAACAAAAATTTTCATTATTTACAAAAGTTTATGGGCGCTCTCCCTTGATGTGGCTAGCAAGATGCATGTCTTGCCTCATGAGTGTCACCCTCTTCGCATGAACTGTGCAGGCTGTCGAGTCTTCAAAATACTGCACCAGTTTTTGCTCGGTTGCCTCCTGCGGGGCCAGCAACATCTCGTCCGTCACCCTCATATCCGTGTTGTACTCTTGGATCACCTCTCGAACTAGGCGGGCGAACGGTGCACGGGGGATCAAAAAGCCGAAGCTACGCTGAAAATGCCTGATCTCCTTGAGGGCTCTCCTCTCAGTCTCCTTCCTGGCGGTTCTCTTCTTCCCTGGTGGTCTAGGAGGCTTGGGCTTCTGTGGTGGCGGCTTTAGAGTCTGGCTCTTCGTCGGATGCCCACCTTCGACGACCTGTACTCTGTTCTCCTGATAATACGTGTTGTACGCCTCCCACTTCGCCATGAAGGCGTTGTGCTCCTTTAGTTTCTTCTGATAGACCTTGACGGGGTCTATCACATACGCCTCTCGGGCTGGCCGGGGTGCTTTATTTATGTCCCACGTCGGGTATGGTGGGGGTTTCTGCGGCTGGTCGGGCTGCTCCGGGTCAGGTACTGCCTGCTCATCAGCTGGGGGTTTTGAAGAGCTTGCACCCAAAGGTGTTGGGGACGAAGTCTTCATCGTCAGAGTCGTCGGAGGAGGGCGGGGGCTGGTCAGCTGATCGTTCGGTGATGACGATCTTGGGGTTGGGGGTCTTTATCCGCTTAACCTGCACGAGTTTTCTTTTGCCCACCATCACGACCTTCGCCTTCTTCCTCTTCAGCTTCTCGGCTGCGTTCGGCTCCTCCTCTTCCCTCTTTCTCTTCTTTTCTCGACGGCGCTCTTTGGCTTCATGCTTTTTGATCCATGTCGCGAGCTCTTCCTCCTCAGCTAGCTCGAGCCTCGGCTCCCTCTGTTCCTCTCGCTCCTCAGCCTCCTTCTCTCAAACCCAAGCTTCGAGTTGCTCCTCGATGGTTGGCTCGGGAGTCGGCTGCCTCTGCTCTTCACGTTCCTCGGCCACCCGATCTTGTTCCTGCTTCTTCTTCCTTTCCTCCTCCTCCACTTCTTCGAGAATTTTCTGCATGACGTCTGGCTCCTCATTGCCTAGGACCTCTGTTCCCGCATCGGAGTGTGCATCCTCCTCCACCTCTGTCTCATCCCCTTCTTGGTCGTTGTTGTTGCTGGGGTGCTCCTAGGACAACTCTCCCTCGCTTGTTGAAGGTTGACCTTCTTGCTGAGCGACACCCTGTCGAAGCATCTCTTGGAGTAGGGCGCTGGGAGTTTCGCCTGGGCTGGGCTTCCTGGCAGTCTGTTTGGTTCTCGCCATGTTTGACGGCTCGTCAATCCGATGTCAGCGCCCAAAGATCGCCTTGGCAAGGGGGGAGCAGATTTCTAAGGAGGAACGTACAAATGAGGGGGGGTCTACATCTATTTATAGATGAGCAATTTTTAGGTCAAGTTTGAATCTACTCTTTTGGGTCACCTAAAACACTTACTATCTTACTACATGACTAATTTTAAACATTTCTAACCTCATGGTCTCATACGTTGCGCCCAGTCCAATAATGAAAGTTTCATTTTTGGACCTGGCGCGACGTGTGAGACATGTTGGATTCTGGTGCTAATTTTTATACATTCTAAGCATGTTTTTAGGAATGTAACATACTAATTCTAGCTAATTCTTAGCTTAATATTCGAATTACCATGTTATTTTTCTGAAATTCATGACTTTTCAAGGTGTTTCGGGCTCAATGTCTCACACGTTGCGCCCAGCCCGAAAATGAGATTTTCATTATCTGTCCTGGCACGACCTGTGAGACCATCCTACTTATGAGGGTTTTGGCTCACTAATTTTAGTCTTTTTATGTTCTAATTAACTTAACTGTTGCTTAACTTAGCACATACTACAAAAAATGAGAAAAAAATTTCCCATTTTTCGAGGTTTGAAGATCCTATCAAGTTAGTACTACTGGGAGCATGGTCAGTGCTTTGTTCTTGGTCTCCAAGAACATTGCTCTGATACCACTGTGACATCCCCTACTCATATACGGTACTGCCCTTATTCGACTTAACCCACTAGAAAGTGAACCCCACTCCACGGGTGTCGAGCCCATGCCTTACGCACACTCAGTGGCAAGCCATTAGACCTAGTCTACATTGATCCCCGGTAGACTTTACACACCAGAGGGATTGGTCAAGAGTCAGAACACGAACCTCCTTCTGAGCCAGTCTGGCCCCTTCACCCACAACCAGGTGTGGTTCTTGTACACAGGCCGAAACTAGTAATGCACTAAGAGGGACTAGCTAGGAGCATCAACTACTAAGCTTTAAGCCTCTACCCCCTTCCCAATACAATGAGTTCACAGAATGCATCCATCCATCACATCATCATAGAACTAAAGAATAAGAACTAATCTATATCATAGAGTTATGTTCTTTAGTTAGGGTCAATCTGGGGATCTGCTTGGCTACTAAGAGTAATTTAATAGGCTAAACCTATTGGTTCGATGGCTGGAATACGGTTTAGGCTATTAAATCGACTAAATACCTGATCCCTGGTTCACTCCTCTTGATCCGAAGGCGTCCATGTCGCAGTTTTGCTTGGGGATGCGGTCGAAAAGGAAGTCTGACGAGCTAGAGCACACGGGCAGATCTTGGGAGTCGGATTTGACTCTTGGGGCGCGCGAATCGGAGCTCTGAAGGTCTGTGGGCGAAAAAGGGAAAGTTAAGGTTTGGTTACCTTACATAGGGCCTCTCAATTAGGTTTAGGGTTTCCATGACCCGTGGTCTGCCTTTAATGGGTTAAAGGTTTAAAGTGCGCACATTGCTAAGTGTGCGCACCCTTGCAAGTTGCCCCCTAGGGCGCCCTTGCCTGGTTACACGTCGGCGTACATGTCGACTGGAGTGGCGTGTACGCGTGATGGTGCAGTACGGTATACGTCTTGAGACCGTATATCGTACTAGAACGTCACACGGAGGGTGGACACCTCGACAATCAATATCTTGTATTGACTCATGAGACTTTTCGGCTCATTGTTACGCCCAAGCTTGGGACTTCTTTCCTTTCCTTGCTCCCTTTGATCTTCAAGGCTTTGTCAAAAGGGCTAAATCTCACCATTATGGTGTCAATGCTTTTCTAGACAAAATCTTGAAGGAGATTCTGCAACAACAAAAAAGTAGAAAAGACCGACAATCTTATGGGTGTGCTTTTGGAGCAAGAGCAAGATTATGAGGCAATGAAGGCGATAGAGATAAGACAATCTCTTTTTATAGCTTTATTGATATTTTTATGTCTCAAGATCAAATACCACTTGAAGGCATTTTGAATCTTGTTGACAATCTTTATATATACTCAAGCAGTTTTGAGTGTATGTCATCAATTTTTATTTTGAACCATTAATTCAGATCAATAGTTGAGGTTTAAGGTTGAAATTTCATATTTTTAGTTTATAAAAAGGCTTGGGCGTGAGACCTACAGCAGTTACAGCTCTCTAGAGCCCGTTCGATTGTAAAATGTACTTGTAAAGGGTAGTGCACAGGTTCATGGAGCAGTTCATACTGCCAGCGGAGGAGTATTGATCCTCTCATTCATTTCGGCACCTATTTGGTCACAAGATATAAATCAATTTTTTCAACCGAAATAGACGTAGCTAGAGATGGTTTCTTACAGCTGACATCTCATCTCATCAGCCCTGCCATGGTTAGCATGCACAGTTGTCCATAATTAGTGTTTGTAACTATCTTATTGAGTTTGTAGAAAAAATCATCTGTAGACAATGTTAGTTCTGCTTTTGTAACTCTCTCATTCAGTTTCTAGATCTTCACAATAAACATGCATTGTTTGTTTCAAAGTTATAATTCTTTGCTTTCCTTGTTACAGAAAGCCATCCTCGGGGCTGACAAACTCAGATCAAGAAAATGAGTCTTATCTGGAAGATGGATATAGTTGGAGAAAATATGATCCAAAAGGACATATTTGGATCAAAACATCCCAGGTAAAAAAAATCTCATGCCATTTTCTGAATTTCTATGGATTCTTCAGGTTGACATGGAAACCTTATGTTGCCCTCATATTTATATATGTGTATCAGAAGCTATTATCGCTGTAGGCTGAGGAAAGAGACTGGATGCCAAGCAATAAAGTATGTCCAAAAATCAGACGATAATCCTCCAGTATTCGACGTAATATATAAAGGAAAACACATTTGTCATTTACCAAGGGCCAAAATATCGAGTTGTCATCTCCGAAGGCCGCTGCTACAGAGCTCTAGTAACTCTGTCTTTCTCAGCATAAACAACGAGGGTAATCTACAACTAGGTTCTTATTATCCAAAAATTCCAGCAAAGCAAGAACCTAAAATCCCTTTATCGGCAGAGAAAACAATAATCGAGTTTAGTTCCACACTTTCAAAGAATGAAATAGCATCAAAACAGAGTGATCTTGCCTGGAAAAACCTAGAATGGAACGATACAGTATATTCCTCTATTTCTGCTCCGATCCTTGCAACTGCGGACATAAATTCTGCTGGATTTTTTGCAAAACTCTCCTGCATGTGCTGTTCAGCACATTCTCTATTTTGAGCATGCGCCACACCATAGAACAAGGTACTGAATGTTCACAAGACCAAAAACAATCAATTGAACGCATACACATTGGAACACTTACTTCATTGATTTGGTGGATTGCTAAGATATATGCTTGACTAATATAGCCTCGAAATTTCACTAGAACAAGAAATGCAAGCAAAAAGTCCACGCAAAAAACAATACAAAATTAGCTAGGAAAGTAGCATGGCATTGGAATTCCCCATAATCTGTAAATTCGACGTCCATGAACTGATTTTATCACAGGTGTAAACCAAGCTCTAAGAAGCTATGCGCCAAATGGAATTTCTAGGCCCAATGCACCAACAAAATCTAATTCACGAATCCTCTACCTCATCACCAATAGGCTGCAAACATATTATTTATAAAAAAAAAAAAAAAGAGATTCATAAGTACCTGCTCATATTAGGTCCAGCACGAAGACATCCTCATACATCTTCTGTCCAATCTTTTTGGGCAATGGAGGCAGACAGTCCCAGCAGCCAGTATCAAGGTTGCAGACAATTACCTTCCACCTTTCAAGCTGCAAAAACACCAAGTTTACACTGCCACAAATTCTCATCCAGGGGAAGTACTTACAGTCCACATTTGAGTACATTTCTGTCCACATTTCCTGAGGCATCCTGGCAACCTCTTTCCAATCTCCAGCACTATCCTCAAACTCCCTCTCCCAAATCACCAAGGTAGAGTCTTTTCCTGCTTTTTCATACTCCAGTTCATCGTCATAATATCCATCATCATCATCATAATCACTATAATCACTTTCTTCTTCTTTGCTGCTAGGTTCTTCATCCTTTTGAATCACGTCACACATGGCCAGCTTCCCTCTGCAACAGAATAAATTAGGCCGCACCACAAAGCTCACCCGCATGTTAAATTCAGTAGGAATCCAGCCTTCTTCCATAGTAATTTCATCAGTGTCAGCATTATAAACCAGAATGTGGAGCCAATCATGGCTCCTTGCAAGAAAGTAAGCACAATTTCCTCTCACAAGACTGCAAGGCTTAACGTCCATCAACTTGAACCCATAACCTTTAACCTTCCTCCAACATTTTCCAAGTGAATTATACACCCAGAATGAGCTCTGCTCACCATGCGAAAACGCAACCAGCTTGAAGTTGTTGCTGGGATCCCGAGAAGGGATCAGGGCCAGGGGACCAACTGTGACTATGACAGGAATTTCAATCATTTTCTCAAACCAAGAAAGTTCGACTCTTTCATCAATCCTCCTGTTTGGAGGCATGTCGATTCGTGATATAAGGGATGCCTTGCGTGGATCAAACACCAGGACCTGAAGATTAGGCTGCTTGCGGGGGTCAATTCTCTTTGGCATTTTGAAAAAAGCAACAAGGCCAGCGTTGGAGCTTACAGCAACATGGCAAGTGCCTAGTCTGCCCAGAAATGAAAACGAACCATGAGGTTTCTGGGGAATTTAGGTACAGCAGAGATGCGAAATGGGGAGTGGAGACTGCTGCGTTCCATCTCCGACAGACCAATCGGAATTGGGCTGCTTTGTAAACTGGGAGCATAGAAAGAACGTTGAGCATTAGGTCAGTGTGCTGTATGAGCTCGCCCCATCGGTAGTTTTCTGCCTCTGCTGCTCCTTTGATTCTTCTTCTCCTCACAACTCGATGAGCCTCGCATAGATTTCTAGCCTCCATTGCTCTGTATGCTCTAGAAATTTTTTTCTCTTCAGCTTCTGGAAATGAAATTAGCATGCAAGCTAAAATGCACACTCAAGATTGCAATTCTAAAACGTTGTAATGAGATTAAGGTGGAGCTGAAATGAAATGCATCTTACCGTTTATGAATCGGCCAAGTTATGGACGAACTCGGTTGGAGCATCCTGGATCCACAACGCAGGTGACCGAGAGTTTACAGGGAATGGCAGGTTTGGAGCAGTCATCAGCATATCCTAGGTATATTCTAGCATATACCTAGGATATGCCATAAATCCACATAAACAAGGGTTTGCCCCCTGGGGCAACCCAAAAATATGTTACACAACAGAAATGAAATACCTCCCACATACTAATTCCTGTTTCTTGAACCATATAAAAATACACAAATCTAATGCCTTATAACTTCTTTTGCACATGCTTGACTATCTTTTTTCTCCCAAATGCTCTGCCTTCATCTATGTCATATTACATACAAGTCATATACAACATCACATCCAATATCAGTTGTACAATAATGTCTTTATGCCAACCCCATTAGAGTTGGGTTATTTATTCACCTGCAGACTTCGATTCACTGCTTCAATCCCTGGATAAAGCCAATTCGTCTCAAACTTGACCTTGGATCTCTGTGCTAATTCGCCTGTTCGATTCTTCTCCTATTTCAAATCATCATGATCCCACTAAGTTACTTTCATTCCTTAATCCACCGACTTTTGCTTGTTATATCATTCCCTTTCCTTTCCTTTTATGTCCTATGGTTTCAGTGGTTAAGGTACAGGTGGCATCTTACTAATACTGATGAGTTCTTTCAGCTGCCATGACTTCCGCATGCCCTTTCATTATCCGCAGGGACGTAATGGCTGCCCAATTCAATTTTCTTCGATTCAATTTTATAGAATTTTGTAGTTTTATGACATGAACAGATGAGATTTTGCATCGTTTCTTCTTGGTCTGTTCCATAGATCATGGTCTTCAGATTTTTCAAAATTCTTACTATACAGTATAGTTTTTATCTAGAGATCTGTTCGAATCTTTACTGAGGTGATCCACTTATCCAGTTTTAGCTTTTTGCGAGTGCTGTTACAAGCTTTTACACTCGTTCTTAATCGCCGCAAACTGATCTCTATACTAGTTCTTAATGAGTTCCCAGTTTGTAGTGCTTTTAGCCCATATAATTAATTGCACTGAGCTTTAGTTTTAATGATGCAAGCTAGTCTAATTGGTTAGTGCTTTGGTCTTGCATGCTTTGTGCATTGACTCTTTATCAGTTTTTCTTGGTTTTCCTTTGTTTTGCTTCTCAGTATATAAATTATTATCCATCAGTTGGACTCTCTAAGCCTACTCTTTTTTCTGGAGTCCTTTTATCTATAAATTCTTGTCATGGTATTTACATTAGTTCGAGTCGTGCTGTTTGCATTTGGTTTTTTAAATACGGTTAGCCATTTTACAATGCTTGTTGGCGTTGGAACTTTGTTTTGTCACAAGCCATTTTTTTTGGCCTTGTATATTTGGTCTTGCCTGTCATTGAGATTTTCTTTTTAGATTGATATTTATGTCATTTTTTCCATGCATATGGGCATCTGCAATTTTAGTCTATGGATGTCACATGTGAGTCATTTTATTAAGCATGGGATATCATCTATTCATGCTGTGGGGTGGTTCTAATAAATTGCATATGAAGTTTGAGTAAGGCGTGCATGTCGTGATTTGTACACACGAGGTTGCATATGACGATTGAGTGAGATGCCCATGGGGTGATTTGTTCACATGATGTTGGGTCCATTCATATAAAATGATTTATACGTTTAGTAGCCCAAAGCATTGATTTTTTATGTTTGCCCATCTATTGGATTATTGTATTGCCATGCTTGGTTCATTTTTCGCTGTTACTAGATGATGTCAAAGTTGTAGAGTGCTTTTGATATGTCTCAAAATGGTTTAGGATTAACCAGTATTTGCCAAGGTTTCGAACTTCTTGTTTCTTGCGGCCAATGACTATGTTGAGGATCAACATTTATCTTTCTTGTTCTTTTATGCCATGTCTTAGGCCTTTACTAATTTCTATCTATCTATCTTATCTCTGAGGTGACATTGGTTTCGTTATTACATGATTACACCATGCTAGGTGAGTCTTAGCCCATTGATATATTTTTTATAGTTTTTTCACAAGGTACTCTTATTTCCATTGTTCTTACCATATCCGAAAACACATATGCATTTTTGCACTAGTTTCTTTTACCGCCCTTGCTAATATAGCTTGTTTTCCTATTGACATGGCTAGGTCACGTGCTTTTGCCGACCCTTATCTTGTTTTGCACTAGGATCTCAGTTGGTTGAAACCTTAGTATTAGCTTCTTTTGTTCTTTTAGTCTCATTTGTGGCATTGTCCAATTTAGTCTTTTGCTTCACATTAGTTTGTTCATGATGTTTGTTGATGTGCTCCATGTTTGTCCTTAGCTTTGCCTTGGTGGTTTTGCCAGTTTAGTCTTTTGTATCACATTGTGATAGTTAGTCGATTTTTGCCTGTTGTCCTTTTTTCTTTAGATTGTTACATAGTTCCATTGATGCCACTATTTCAGTTGCTCCCTATTCTTATTAATTTTCATCCTTCCCATCTATCTTTCTCCCAATTTATTGTTAGTTAGCATTTTTGCTCCTTTACCCCATTAGTTCCATTTTTGTTCGTGGGCTATTTGCTAGCTGTTGTCACTCCTTGACTTTGCTTTGATGCTTCATTACACATACCTTAGTTTAGTTGCATCTTCAATGGTCCATTCATTTACATGCTCACATGCATCACCTTTATTACTTTGTACTTGGTTAAATAGCACATTTGAGACATTTTGTTGTGTTTGTCCCAGTCCTCTTTTCTCGCCCCTTGTTAGCAAAGGTTTAGTTATGAGAGAGATATATGTTTCATGGCTTTGTGGAGCAGTATCAATTAACGCATTTGTTTAGTTGTTGGTATTTTTTATCTCTTTATATTTCCTATAGTTTGGTTGAATGCTTGCGTTGGTCATTAGTGGTGCAGTAGTCTAGGACCTTGCCATAGAAGTCATATACAACATCACATCCAATATCAGTTGTACAATAATGTCTTTATGCCAACCCAATTAGAGTTGGGTTATAGCTGAAGTAATGCTTTGTATTCACAACCCCATTAGACTTAGCAACTTGGACTGGACAACGTTACTACGAAGTTAACACACATAAATGCTTACCTTCATGTTGTTGATGGCACCATTAGGCATAACAGTTTGGACTGGACAAAGTCATATAACAAAGTTATAGACATAAATGCTTACCTTTGTTTTTTTTTTTTTTTTTTGGAAGGACAACAAACTTTTATTCAATATTCCAGAAGGAGTACACACATAATTGCAGAGACAGGAATAAAATCTCAGCAAACAAAGATAATCCACTGAGTGCAGCCACCTGTCTATGCATAAGATAAGATACCCAAATATTCCTCAAAAATCAAACGTTTTTTCTCAGGAGACATAGATATGCCTTCACCAATCTGTCTTGCGCCTCGTGAAGAACTTGGTCGACACTAATTGATAAGCCTTTGAAGATACACAACTGCCTTCTTTTCCAAACAGACCACAACAACTATGTTCCAAGTGGAAGGATAAATGGCAAGAAGCGCCTGCTGGCTAGTCAAGGCCACATGGAAGAGAGATAGTAAGCATGATCAAACTGGCTGAACTTGGTCACATGGAAAGAAGCAGTGCTCGAGACTCTCAACTTGCCGCTTACACATTGGACAGACTTCTGAAATGCGGGGATAAAACTTATGAACTAGCACATTAACCCGCAGACATATATGAAGGAGTTGCCACCATAAGGAAGAAACTTTGGGATGAAGCAATTTATTCCAAACCCAGGACCGCATACGCTTCCACTGAGGAGGTGGAATGAGGAGCTGCCAACCAACCCAAGGGGAAGCTTACCTTTCTTTTCCGTGGCTAGATCTTTGACGCAGAGAACTGACATCACACAAACCTCACTACAAGATTAAAGCCCTGTTACGACGTCTATTACGATGTCCAGACGTCGTTTGCACGTCGTTTATCGACGTCAAAACGTCGATAAACGACGTCTATTTCGACGTTTCAGCGTCGATAAACGACGTTCATGCGTCGCTATACGCGTCGCAACCGTGGCGTCTTTAAGCGACGACCTGACGTCGTTCAACGTCGTTGCGTACACGTGGGTCAGCCACGCGGCCCTGCTGCCAGAGTGACCGCGCCAGCGCGGCCGGCTGGCGTGGCAGATGACCTGGCAACGTCGTTCAACGACGACTAATACACGTCATCATGTCGCGTGTCGTGCGTCCAGCTTGGCAACAGCCTATTTCCACGCAGGACGCGGCGCGACGTCAGCTCTGTGAGACGTCGTTGAACGACGTCCAGCTGGCGCGTCTTGACACGCAGGCTGCCAGGTTGGCAACAGCCCATTTCCACGCAGGACGCGGCGCGACGTCAGCTATGTGAGACGTCGTTGAACGACGTCCAGCTGATGTGTATTAACACGCAGGCCCGCCAGCTTGGCAACAGTACCATGCCACGCAGGCAAATCCGACACGTCAGCCCTGATACACGTCGTTGAATGACGTCGAAACGATGTTGTCGTCGTTGAACGACGATGTCGTCGTTTTTCGACGACGACCCGTCGTTCGTCGACGTCTCGACGTCGTTGAAGGACGACTATCCCTTGTAAGGCCTGCCAAGTCAAAATAAATGCAATGGCATCATACAAATCTGCCAAGTCAAAATACAGTCAATATTATTCTAATATATCTAACATAGAAGGGCAACCTACCAAGTGACTCCATGTGTCTTTGATAAATAAAATGGTCGTCCTTTGGGTTTCTGACTCACTCACTGAAGAGGTCGCGGGAAAAGTGCAAGCTATGAAAGCAGTCCTCTTTTAGATTTGCCAAAGAGACTACTATTGCACCTCTTATATCTATGAAACAATAAATGCTACACACATAAATCATTTCTCCATTAGCACAAATTATATAATATGGAAATGATAGTGTTATTTCAACAGATCTTAAAGTGAAGACTATTGTGCCTTTGCTCGATCCTCACTGCATTAGCAAACATCATAATACAAAAGCAGCACACCAACAAACAATACAAAGGCAGAATGTATACCAAATTGACCTATTTCTTACCTGAGATGGATCGTCAAAAGCTTAAAATAGGTCACAACTGGATGCTAGCAAAGCAATTCTGAAGAGAGCTGATTGGTAAACTCAATAGACTTTAGGATGTTGCCTTGCATGATGCAATTATTTAATTTAATTTAATTTAATTTAATTATCTAGCTCATTAAGGGCCTTGAGAGGCCAAAGAGCCTGTGAACTAACATTTACAACTTTAGTAGCAGAGAGCGGTGGGCATCCACCGCACTCATATATGAACCCAGTAATAGAGGTGGCTGTTCTAACAATGAGAAGAAATCCGGATGCTGGATACTATATCTGTCGCTTATATCCATATATGCAGGGCACTCTATGAAAACATGTTGTTCATCTTCTATGGAGTTTCCCGCACAAACCTTGCACACCCGATCTGTCTCTGGAATATGAAACCAACGGCCCGTCTCTATGGCTAAGCGATGTGGACTCAATCTATAACGAGCAATGATTTTCATCTGCCACTTTGGAATATCAGAATTTAAGTATTTTTTACTTCTATATTCTGTCATATGAGTCACCTGTGTTTTATATTGGAGCATTCGTTTCCTAGGTTCTACCTATAGAAGGGCCATTGCTTGCTTTTCTAACAATTCTCGCGCTTCAGTCTTATCTTTTGGCCAATTTAGATCTGAAACTCCCCAATCTATTTGCCCAAGTGAGGAGTTCCTTCATCCAACCAGATTGTTCTGAAGACAACAATGCTTGATGAGATACACGATCAAATGTTTGCTCTCTCACTCTGTTCACAAAGTTAATGGCCTGGAATAATGCCTCAATATCTCCGTTAACATCATTGCATAAGGTATCTGAGCCTTTATGCCTAGTTCCTCCCTTATAATTTTTTTTTTTTTTGCACAGATTCCACCTATTGCAACATTCGGGAAGAAGTACCTGGTCCCCAGATACGAGCGCCATATAGTAGTACCGACTGAACTAGAGTCTTGAAAAGCATCTTCTTTAGCCCCCATTCTGTGAGTGAAGCTTTATTGCATTTAGAAAGCATGTTGTACAGTGCTGCCTTTGCTCCAAATACTCTACGCCTGATACAATTCTTCCATTTATAGTTTGATGAAAAGTCAAGCCCCAGATACTTATAGGTATCTACACATTCTATCACACGCCCCTGGTATGTAAAAAGTGGTCTGTCCCTGGTGCCTACAATCATAATCTTAGATTTATCCACATTTACCGTCATTTGTTTTGCTGTGCAAAATGCTTCAAGGAAAAATGCAAAGCTACAAAAATTTCAAACATGGCATAGACTCTTTAGAAGGAAATGAACACTATAACAAAAACTCTAGTCATGCATTTTTACACTTGCTCTTATCAGCATCATTTGCAAACTCCATTGCTGTCGAGGTGTTTGAATTAGTAGCTGAAGTACTGACTATCAAGCTTTCCAATTCACATCGAAGGAATAAATATATGTGTGCAAACTTTCTCAAACTCCCTAATTTGACAAAGATTATCTTACTGTTCACTGACTGGCTTGCATAGATGCAGCTACGTTAGATATATATACCTCCACGATCTGTATCAAGACAGAATCATGACCTATGACATTCAAAAAAATTAATAATATGCAAGCGCAAATAAGAACTAAAAAGTAGGGTCTACATACTGAAGTGCATCATCATACAACTATTAGGTTTGAGAAACATATTTCCTCTTTATCTCAGCATACCATCATTTCATTCCTAAACATACATTTGCTTGGATGATACAAGACTTGGGGAGAGTACTGGAGATTCTATTAGCAACTCTCTGCAATTGCATTTTCTAGGACACTCGAGCAACCATAAAGTATCATCCTCAATCTGTAAACAAATAATACAAATGAAGGATATCGCTACCTTGTAATGCGGGCTAGCAAGCTGGCAATTTTTGTAAATGATGAACTGTCAAATTATAATACCAAATTAGGATCTGCATCTTTGACAAAAGCAAAAAGCTATCCCAATGATTATCCTTCGCAATAATTATCCCTGCTATGTCCAGTTTCAGAAGTGGTTGAACTCTAGCATAGAAAGCAACACTTTTTGCTGCACCATAGATAGTTACATCTTTGAAACTATATTACAGAAAACGAAGTTAGAAAGATGTATAGCAATGCCATTGAAACAACTTGAAGAGGGCTAGAATAAAAAGGAACAAAATGCTGAAGGCCTAGTTTGAAATGCATACACCAAAAATCCAAGGTCGGGAAGCGTGAACTATTACAAAGGCTAGCCAGTCAATTATGAGAAAGAAGCAACCTCAAGAACACGCACATAGCAGATCATTTAGAGACTAGTTGATTTGGAGAATCCATGTTCAAGTACTATGTCTCCTCTCTCATCACAAAAGAAATGGTTTATTAGGAAGTCATTGCTATGAAATTAGACTACTGATGCAGAGCCTTGTGTGCGTGGCTGATTATGAGCATCGAATGGAGGAAAGCTCCATTAGCTTGGGGTTTGGAAAGTTAACAGACTTCCATTTACCAAAGAAAATTCATATCATGCCATGTTTGTGCAGATGCAAGATGATTTACCTGGCTCCAACTGCTGCTTCTAGAAGTGAAGGAACTTTAATTACATGCAACCTACGATAAGAGACTCCGAGGCTCTGCATTTGCACTGCCATAATAGTGGTCATCAAACTATGTTGATATTCAATTGTACTACATAATAACATATGATTGCAGGGCCAATAATTGGATTCTATTAATCTAAAGAAGAAAATAATGCTGTATATAATGACCTGGAACATTTGATATAGCTTAATACTTTTTTGATGATGTGCAATCCTAAACCATATCCGTCTCTCTAGCGCCCTGCTCTCTACTTTCTCTCTCTAGCGCCCTGCCTCTCTCTACTTTCTCTCTCTAGCGCCTTGCTCCACTTCTCTCTCTAGCCTTCCTTTTCAACTTCCTCTCTCTACTCTCCCCATCTAGCACCTTGCTCCACTACTTTCTCTCTCTAGCCTTCCTTTTCAACTTTCTCTCTCTAGCCCCTTCTCTCACCAGGGTGACCCATAGCGCGCCAATAGAGTGTCCCAAGTTTTGGCACCAAAATTCGTTGGGTGAGTCGCCTCCTGCTCTATCGCTGGGTGTGTCCCCCAAGTTTTGGCACACCCAAAATTCGCTGGGTGAGTCGCCTCCTACTTCTATCGCTGGGTGGTGTGCCAAAATTCGCTGGGTGAGTCGCCTCCTGCTTCTATCGCTGGGTGAGTCGCCTTCTGCTTCTATCTTATGTTTGCTTCTTCCTCGTGTCCAGACCTATTCCAAAAAGTTTCTTCAAACCAAGCCCATCCTAAAAGAATTCCGACAATAGCCAGAATCCAACCTCCCCCCCACAGGGTTGAACCCCCCCAAACCCCCCCGTGCCAACCACTGAGGGCGGGCATCGTTTATGCTTTTTAAACATTTCTCAATTCTTAATAACCACCTCATGGCCGCTTCTGTAGCCCCTTGCCCAGACCCCCATTTGGAAGGAGACATTCCCCAGCCCCAGCCCCAGCCCCAGCCCACGCCCACGTGGGAGAACCAGGAGGATGGACCGCCGCGAAAACGACCCCGGTCGGATACCAAGGGCAAGGGAGAAACCTCTTCCATGAGGAGGGAGGCCCGGGCGAAGGCCCAATCTATGAGATTGACCCGGGAGATGGATGAAGGCTGCTCCAGCCTGACACAGGCGCAGACGAGGGCCATGAAACAAATGGAGGAACAGATTGAGAGCAACAGAACCCGGATTGTAGGACTCGTAGCAGAGATACAATCCTCGGCGTCCCACATACTCAAAAGACAGTTGGCAGCGGAAAGGCAACAGATTGCAGAGATGGGGACCCGCGTGCAGCAGTTAGAAGACGGGCTTCACTTGGCACACTTTGAGCGGCAACAGGATAAGCAGGGCCTTGCTGACTTGCGAGCTCGCGTGGATTCCCTCCAGGGTGTTGAGCAGGATACAGTGGCAACTATCTCCCGCCTCAAGTCAGAAGCTGAGGGGTTTGCCACCATAATACAGAACGTCCGAGCCGCCTTCGAAGCCAGCCAGACAGAGCTAAGAACCCTACAAAGTAGGGCTGAGACACAGGCACATGAGATACAGGAGCTCCGAGCAACCATTACCCAGCAAGGCAGGGGCCTCCATGCCGAGGTCCATGAACACTTACGGTAGTGCACGAATGAGTTGGCCAAGCAGCAGAAATTTCAACAGGAGCTATCCAGGCAGTAGAGGCCGCAACATGGGGCCAGACAAGCACACATGTTCCACAGCCCACCAGCCATCAAATAGGCAGACAGACACCACCTGCTCCATCTCGCACACCACACCGCCCTTGCTGTGAACAACCCACACGCTCCAGGCAATAGGCATCACCTGCTGGGACAGCTAATGTTGCCCTGCAACTCAGTGAGCAGCAGGAGCAGGGCCGCCGGCGTCATAATGTGGTGGTACGTGGACTCTCGGAGGACGCAGGAGAGGATCTCACCAAGCGCATCCAAGATCAGATCCTATCTCGCATGGCATTTCAGAATACAGTACACATTGTTCGAGCAAGCCGCCTTGGGGCTCAATGCACAGATCGCCCGCGCGTTGTCGCGTTCACAGTGGCAGACATGCGAGTGCATGAGGCAATTCTGCGTCAGAGTAGGCAATTGAAGGGGAATACTCTGTATGTCGACCAGGATCTTACTCCGATGCAACAGGAGTCCCGCCGGCAGCAGCTAGCTTAAGTCAGGGACGTCCGTCGCCAAGGGGGTGCTGCATGCCTGGTCCGAAGCAAGCTTTGCATTTTTAGGCCGGCGCCTGCTGAGGTCACCGATGCAATGCGTCAAGCTGCTGCTACTCCTGCTACTGCCACTAGTACCCCTACTGCACCTCCTGCTCCCGCTGCTCCAACTGCTCCTGCAACTGCTGCTCAGGCGCCGCACACTGTTCCCCCTGCAACTGGAACAGATCATCGAGCGTCTACATCAAATGCCAACAAATAGGAACTGTGCCTCCGGATGGTATCTTGGAACTGTCGGGGCTTCCCTTGGCAGAAAGGGGAGAGTCTCAACTCTATTGCACCAGATATGGATCTCATTTTCCTCATGGAAATATGGGAACATGCAGGGCACAGGCTGCCGAACCTCCCAGGCTATCTGCATTTCTCGGTGTTCAATGAGTGCACAGACAAGCGAGGACATGGCGGGGTTGCCTGCTACTATCGTGCAACCTTGGGGCATTCAGTCTCGCTGCACAAAACAGACAGGTACAATCGATACTTGTGGGTGCGCGTGCAGCATGACAGTGGCAGCGTTCTCTTCACAGCAGCATGCTACTTTCCACATGCCGAGAGCAACTTTTATAACACTCATTTGGATGTGGATAGATTGGAGCTCTATGTTGATCTATATGATGATATACAACAGCACAAACAGTTGGGCAAGGTTATGTTGCTTGGCGACTTTAATGCACGCACAAGAGACGAGCAGGTCCCAAAATTTGAGCCCCTGGAAGAGGACGTCTTGCAGCTGAACCCCACAAAGGTGGCTTGGTCAAAGGTGTCAGACGACAACCATATTTCGCGCTATGGCAGACAGTTGTTGTTGCTGGGTAGTATCTTTGACCTGGTTATTTGTAATGGGTTGGCACAATGGCCATCTTCCAGCTGTTGCACTTGTAGACAGGAGAACCAAGGGGGCGGCTCCAGTGTGGTGGATTATCTGCTGGTTGAGGAATGGGATCTGCACCTGGTTGCCCATTTTTCCATTGGAACAGACACTCGGGACGAGGAAGTGGACTCAGACCACCAGCCCCTGTTCGTGCATCTCCATTGGCAAGCTCCCCGTGCATCTACTGCCTCAAAAAAAGGTGGTGTTACATATAAATAGAAGGACAACTTTGAGACGTGATATCTCTGCGACCACAACTCAGAAATTGGCGATACTTACCTTATTGGAAAGTCCTTGAAGTCTAGTTTCCAGATTGTGCTTGGTTGTCTATAGACTCCTTACGGTTTGAAAGTTATGACTAGAAAGGTGCATAGGGGTCTAAGCTAACTGCACAACTAAATCTGCTTCTTTCTATGTTGATGATGTGCCTAGCTTTACCTTCTAGTATCTTCTCTTGTTCCTTGCTTGATCATATCATTAGAAGGAGTTCGTGTAACACCAGTGGTTGGTGGTTGGAAAGAGTTTGTTCGTATACATTCTTGCGGAGTAGCTTGACTTGGTGATATCTCTTCTAGTTGGTATTGTTTTACTTTCTAATAAGTTGATGAGTTTGCAGGAAGAACAGAGCATTTGTAACAATTCACAAGACACCCAAAAATTTAACCACTATAATAAATCACTAGGAAACCACTATAGATGTGGTTTTTTATGTCAAAATTTTTATTCCTAATAAAAACCACATAACATAGTGGTTTTCATAACTAGTGCGTGGTTATTCATGTTGCTTTTTTATTATAGCATGGTTTATTAAAACTGATATTGTTTTATTATATAGTTTCTAGCACCAACAGTGGTCATTCATGTTGGTTTTCTAATGTCACATGGTTTATTAAATCGATAGAGTTGTGTAGCATGGTTTTTCAACACAACTTTAATGTGGCAATGGTTCTTTATGTTGATTTTCTATTGTCACAAAGTTGAAGTACTTTATGGCGTGCTTTTTTATACCAACTTAAATGCCATGGTGGTTATTCATGCTAGTTTTTTATTATCACGATGTGTGTTATAAAATGGTTGTGGTTTATTTTATAATTTCAATACCAAGTTAATTGTCATGGTAATTACTCATAGATATTCGCCTAAGAGGACTTGGCTATCTATAGTGATTACTCATAAGGCACCTAAAAACATTTATCATAATTAACCACCAAACCACTATAGATATGGTCTTTTGTATTTTTTGTTTTTTTTTAAACACTTTGACCTTATTCAAATATCATGAAAAAAGCACAAAATGTATCTTTTGTAATTTATTATTGTTTGGTCTCTTGTAAATTGTTTTGCATGTATTTATATATTTTGCTGTACTTATTGTGTATATTTAACATTTCAATGGTTTATAATCCAATGATTAACTTTTAAATATATGAAAAAGGATACTTAGACCTAAGAGCCGGTTCACATACAGTGAACCCTTTTACAAGCATGTGAATTGGCTCTTAGTGTAGGCTAGAATTGATCACACTATTGATGCTTGAACAACATAAATAACCATAAGAATAGCTTGAAAACTTCAACAAATCAACCGGCTCTGTAAAATAGGCTTGCATTGTGTAGAGCCGCTGTAATTTGTTTATTACGGAAAAATTGCGGTTTGAGTCACTAGGCTATCTATAACACATCTTTCCAATGATGGAAAAAATTTTGAAGCGGGAAATGCTTATGCAACGGCAACTGTGGGCCTGCTGGGAGGCAAGGCAATTTCGAATGTGCACACCTGTCTCCTTACTATATTGAAATGGCTCCAATGTTAACACTTCAGTCTTTTACTTTTTTTGATAATAGATGCACCATAGCCATGGCGCCTAAAGTAAAGCATTTTCCTGTTCAACCATGAGGAAGATATGGGGACCAGACCTCATCGAGGAACCCAAACAAAATGAAACACGCAATGAACCACCCAAGCGCTAATGCATGAACCATATAAATATAAAAACTGAAGCACGAACTCATACAAACATAGCGGACAAGAGATGAGAAGCAAACACAATGCATGCTCGCAAAGCACCATCCAACCCCATAGACAAATATCACATACCATGTAGAAGGGAGAGGATAGAAACCTCTATAGAGGGTTACACCCCCTCCCACGAAGCCACGCATGAAACACCATATCACCAAGGAGCCCTGGAAGAAACTCTCGAGCCATGCTGTAGGGTCTACTAATCATATCCCGTCCACTGCGGACCTTAATGGTCCCAAATGATCTCACAGGGAAGAAAGAGGAAGTGGGATCGGGCGGAAACCTAACCCCTAGGGGCCCAAAATGCAAGATCGGGCAAAAACCTAACATTGTTTAGAAAGGAAATCTAACTAGGGGAATTCGGAAAAAAATGGTTAGGGGGGACTCATACAACCACCTTTACCAAGAAATACAAGTCAAAATCCCCTAGGGCCCAAAAAGCAAGATCAGCAGGAAACCTAACCTTGAATAACAAGGAAAATTAAGTAGGGGGGACTCGTACCTCCACATAAGGAAACCTAACCTTGATCAAATGGGAAAACCTTACTGTTTTAAAGTGCCAAGAAAGCAGGTGGCAATAAGACATCAACGAACATATTCGGGAGTAGGTGGATACGTGGCCATGCCTACTGTCGCCTCGGAGCCTCCTCCTGCTGTTAGACTGCCCACACGCAAAAATGATGGCTCTCTGGCAGTATGAATCTGACACATGCAGAGCTGTCTGTTTCCGACATTCTGGGCTATTTTCGAACCAGGGCCTTCTGATCAAGACATTTACCTGAAGCGCCATGGCCATGGCGTCGCTCTCACTCCGGTGATCCAGAACAAGGTTTTGGCTATTTGGAATCCTCAATCCATTGCATGCATTGCCTTTCATCTCTGCATGCCTTTTCCGGCCCTTTGCATGCCTTAAGTAGTGAATGACTGAGATTACAAATCCGGCAGGCTTCCCAAAGGAGAGAGGGCTCAAGCTGCTGGCGATGGAGATTAGCACTTGCATGCGAGGTAGGGGAACCTTTATGCTGTTCATATCTTGAGAAGATCTCTGAAAAAAGATTCTATTAACAGGTGATGATCAGGGCCTCCATGATCTGCTACGTTTATCAGCAGGACAGATGCACAGGAACCATTAGCAGCCCGGCTTAGATTTCCAACAGAGAGGCATCTTAATCCAAAGGCGATGGAATCGAAGCTCTCAAATCAGGTACAATCAGATTCAACTTGGAAGCTCGATGCTGGGGCTTGAGCTCAAAAATAAGGATGCTTTCCAGATCGCTGGCCTGCACGAAGGCATGCCTCTCCTTATCTGCATGTGAGGCTTCCTCGAGACCCAGTTCTTCTGGCCCCTTATTTGCAAGAATAGCTGTAGCTATGGTGCAATGCTATCCATCTTTCTCAGATTCATCCGGCAAGCCCAGGTCATTTTTACCCCTAATTTTTGCTTTGTTCGGTGTTCTATTTAAACTGTAGAAGTTTGGTGATTCAGATGTCTTTTTCAGGTAACCCAAGTGCTTTATTTATGGCGCTCTACTTCGAGTTATGCAGAAAGTTTGGCTGTGGCAGAATCCGGGCGATCAGCACAGGTAAAATTCTTATCTGTCAAACTTTATGCAAGGGAATGAGATTACGATTTCCAGATTCCAATAAGTCACTGTATGGCGATGGCAAATAAGCTTCTTTAAACTCTATTTGGTTTATTACATCCATCCCCTTCTTCTCAAATACAGGTTAATTTCCTAGGAAGTCATTCCAGCGATCTTTTGCCAAAGGTACTAGTTTATCAAAGGTTCTTTCCAGTTTTTAAAATCTAGTATCTGGCCATGGCTGACTTGCCCCTTTTCTTGTCATTGCATAGGAGCCTTCCTCCTATACTAGATGTTTACCTCCTATACTAGATGTTTACTCCTTTGCTTTGCTTTGCTGTAGATGTTAGATATAAATTAGTTTTCTACATATTTCTGGAAATAAAATTATCATTGTTTATGAGTTTCGGAAATGGTTGGGGTTCAAATCCCCTTGCTCCCTATTCTTTTTTTGCTATTGAGGAAAACAGACACACTGAATACTACTATACATAAGAAACCATACACGGTCCTTAAAAGTTTTAGTCTTCTATACTTGAAATGCTTCAAACAACATACCATTACTTGTATGCATAAGAAACCATCCACGGTCCTTAACAGTCTTATATTAAAAACTTGAAAATGCTTCAAACAACAGACCATTACTTGTATGCATAAGAAACCTTTCACGGTTCTTAACAGTCTTATATTTAAAAACTTGAAATGCTTCAAACAGCATATCATTATTGGTTTATAAATGAGAACCATATAGCTAATGTAAAACAAAACCGTGCACATATAGAACAGCATATCATTATTGGTTTATAAATGAGAACCATATAGCTAATGTAAAACAAAACCGTGCACATATAGAACAGACACACATGTGCTTTACCATGACATTTCCATGACATTTAGCCATGCAGTATACTACAATAGCCAACCACATTATAAAATCACCCGAAATAAGCACTACATTAAACCACATCCACAACCATAATGTTATACCACATGGACAAACCGTACACTTAAACACTATAAGTATACCACATTCATTTACCAATATGTAATACTACTTTGACAAACTCTACTAAAAGGCCATCTGCGATTACCATGCCATACTAACAAACCTAACAAGAGAACCCATTAGTTTAGCCACGTATGGTTTTTAATGATATCAACCCACAAACACCCATTGGTTTTATAGAATGGTTTTTTAGTCATAACCAAGGAAAAAACCATGTAGTTTTTTAATTTTGGGTGCCTTGTGATTGGTATCAGAGCTCAGTTCCAGTCTTTACCAGCGGAGCTGTGGGTGATGGAAGGCGTTGGAAATTTAAGTGGCTAAGCAGCACAAGAGGTCCAAGAGGGGCAAATTGCAAATAGGTTAACCTCTTGTCTTGTATGAAATTGATGTTTAGGGATTGTGATTAGAATCTTTAGATATTTCTTATTGCATCCTTATGGCTGAGGTTGGTGCCTCAAGGTTGAAAAGAGTTGGTGCTCTTGACCAAGAGATTGGAATGAGCGTATGCCAGGTCCAAGCGATTGGAATGAGCGGATACCATGTCCAAGAGATTGGAATGAGTTGGTGCTCATGTCCATGTGAATAGAATGCTTGTTATTCCTGATATTTGCGTGTCTTCCGTTGGTCTTTGGAGATTGCAAACCGGAATGGAGATTGATCAGAAGTTGGTGCTTCTGGTGGAGGTTAGTAAACATTTTGTTGAGATAAATTAAGTTGATATTCAATTTGTAGTTTTTTGAGACCTTCTCGAGGAAATAAGTTTATTCTTGAGAATGGAAGGGAAAAATATCTTTCTTGTTCAAGTTGAATGATGATGTTTAACTTGACTGGGAATGCCATGACTGTTCAAGTGAGGGACGCCTACTTGATGGATCAGTATGGAGATTTTTCTGTCCAAGCGCGGATCCTGCCTTGGAGGATCAGAAAAAGAACATTCCTAGGAGGACAAGATTGGTCCCAATAAGGGAAAGACTAACACGCTTTTCAGAAATTGATTGAAGATCAATTTTGAAAATGAATCTTTGATGGTTTCCTTTCAGGTTTAATGATGATCGAGGACGATCATTTTTTGAGAAGGGAAGGAATTGATATGGTGCTCGGGGGAGTGGCCTTGCATGTAACAATATTTATTGATATGATCAAGTAAGAAAGTGATCCAGTATGTCTAAGCCTTGCTATTATCAAAGAGAAAGCTAAAAATAAACCTTGACCTTTATTTATAAGCAAAAAGGCAAAAAAAAAAGAAGGTATTACCTATAAATAGAAGGTCAACTTTGAGACGTGATATCTCCGCGACCACAACTCAGAAATCGGCGATACTAACCTTGTTGGAAGCCTTGAAGTCTAGTTTCCAGATTGGGCTTGGTTGTCTATAGAGTCCTTACGGTTTAAAAGTTATGCCCAGAAAGGTGCATAGGGGTCTAAGCTGACTGCACAACTAAATCTGCTTCTTTCTATGTTGATGATGTGCCTAGCCTTACCTTCTAGTATCTTCTCTTGTTCCTTGCTTGATCATATCATCAGAAGGAGTTCATGTAACACCAGTGGTTGGTGGCTGGAAAGAGTTTGTTCAGATATCTGATCTTGCGGGCGGCTTGACTTGGTGATATCTCTTCTAGTTGGCCGGTTGGGTGGTAAAACGAGTACTCTATGTTGTTTTACTTTCTAATAAGTTGATGAGTTTGCAGGAAGAACGGAGCATTCGTAACAAACCTGTCCCGGGGCACTGTGTCAAAAGCTTTTGTGAAATCCACGAAACAACAGTACAGGTTTTGTCGGCGATTCCTGCTATCCTCAATCAATGTGCACAGAGTGACGATATGATCAATGGTGGAATGCCTGGGCGAAAACCCACCTTTGTGTGAGGGCTCGCACATCCGCCTCCTCTGCCCCCATATTGTCGTCCATTTTGCTCAAGGATGCCCCATACGGTTTTGCAAAGAGAGAGCTGATCATAATAGTACGATAGTTGGCCGGGCATTGAGGGTCCCCTGCCATGTATATGGGCACAACTCTACTAGTGGTCCACTGTGGAGGGAAGCCTTCTTGCAATGCTTTGTTGAACAACGCCGTGAGAACAAGCACCAGTGGAGGCCCAGCCCATTTCAGAAGTTCCGCCTGCATACCATCTAAATCTGTTGCCTTCCCATTAGCCAGACGTTGTAGGCCCATGATGACATTCCCCTCTGTGATGACCAGAGCCATGCCTATCTGTGGAGAGGGATCGTGTCCGCCCCCAAGCGGTCGTAAAGTCAAGCAAGTACTATACCCATTGCTCCGAAATGATGTTCCCCGTGGGTCAATGCGCCTTGCTCAAGACCCTTCTCCAAAATGTCTTGGGGTGCCAATCCAGGAGACCAAACATCTGTTGCTGATGCTCTGCGAGGTAGCTGGCTTTCTTGTTCTTGAGGAAGGAGCGGTATTGACTAATGGCCTGTGGGCGGGAGGTGGGATCAGTGACTTGCCGGAGTGTGCGCTTGAGCTCCCGACACTCATCATCGAACCACCTGTTGCGGGGGAAGGTGGTAGTGCCCGAGGTTCGCCGTGAGCGGCCTCTCCCAAAGCATCTCGGCCGGTCGAGGCGGGTAGTCGTGGCGGCCAGATTGCTTTGTTGAAGTGTGGGGAGTTGCAGCGGTCCTGCCAGGTCATGCTCAAGCAGCTGGACATAGGTTCCTGTATGGCGGTAGTCCAGGCGCAGTTGGGGCACCTGGGGTGTTGAGGCAGTAGATGCACGGGGAGCTTGCCAATGGAGATGCACGAACAGGGGCTGGTGGTCTGAGTCCACTTCCTGCGTCCGAAAGTCTGCTCCAATGGAAAAATGGGCAACCGTGTGCGGATCCGTTCCTCAACCAGCAGATAATCCACCACACTGGAGCCGCCGCCTTGGTTCTCCTGTCTACAAGTGCAACAGCTGGAAGATGGCCATTGTGCCAACCCATTACAAATAACCAGGTCAAAGATACTACCCAGCAACAACAACTGCCTGCCATAGCGCAAAATATGGTTGTCGTTTGACACCTTTGACCAAGCCACCTCTGCGGGGCTCAGCTGCAAGACGTCCTCTTCCAGGGGCTCAAATTTTGGGACCTGCTCGTCTCTTGTGCGTGCATTAAAGTCGCCAAGCAATTTAAAGTCAATTTTGAAAATGAATCTTTGATGGTTTCCTTTCAGGTTTAATGATGATCGAGGACGATCATGTTTTGAGAAGGGAAGGAATTGATATGGTGCTCGGGGGAGTGGCCTTGCATGTAACAATATTTATTGATATGATCAAGTAAGAAAGTCATCCAGTATGTCTAAGCCTTGCTATTATCAAAGAGAGCTAAAAATAAACCTTGACCTTTATTTAGAAGCAAAAAGGCAAAAAAAAAAAAGTGTTACCTATAAATAGAAGGACAACTTTGAGACGTGATATCTCCGCGACCACAACTCAGAAATCGGCGATACTTACCTTGTTGGGAAGCTCTTGAAGTCTAGTTTCCAGATTGGGCTTGTTGTCTATAGACTCCTTACGGTTTGAAGGTTATGACCAGAAAGGTGCATAGGGGTCTAAGCTGACTGCACAACTAAATCTGCTTCTTTCTATGTTGATCATGTGCCTAGCCTTACCTTCTAGTATCTTCTCTTGTACCTCACTTGATAATATCATTAGAAGGAGTTCATGTAACACCAGTGGTTGGTGGCTGGAAAGAGTTTGTTCGTATACAGTCTTGCGGAGCAGCTTGACTTGGTGATATCTCTTCTAGTTGGTCCGGTTGGGTGGTAAAACGAGTACTCTATGTTGTTTTACTTTCTAATAAGTTGATGAGTTTGCGGGAAGAACGAGCATTAAGTAACAAACCCGTCGAGGCATCGCGTGTCAAAAGCTTTTTGCGAAATCCACGAAAACAACAAGATCAGGTCTTGTCGGCGATTCCTGCTATCCTCAATCAATGTGCGCAGAGTGACGATATGATCAATGGTGGAATGCCTGGGCCAAAAACCTGCCTGTGTGAGGGCTCGCACATCTGCCTCCTCTGCCCATATTGTCAGCCGCTGCTCAAGGATGCCAGCCAACAGTTTTGCAAAGAGAGAGTTGACCATAAGAGTACGATAGTTGGCCGGGCATTGAGGGTCCCCTGCCTTGTATATGGGCACAACTCTACTAGTGGTCCACTGTGGAGGGAAGCCTTCTTGCAATGCTTTGTTGAACAACGCCGTGAGAACAGGCACCAGTGGAGGCCCAGCCCATTTCAGAACTTCCGCCTGCATACCATCTAAATCTGTTGCCTTCCCATTAGCCAGATGTTGTAGGCCCATGATGACATCCCCCTCTGTGATGACCAGAGCCATGCCTATCTGTGGAGGGACTGGTGTCCGCCCCGGCCGGTCGTAAAGGCTGTGCAAATCTTGTACCCATTGCTCAGAGGGTGATGTTCCCGGTGGGTCATGCGGTCTTGCTCAAGATCCTTCTCGTAATGTCTTGGGGTGCCGATTCGAAGACCAAACATCATTCTTGGCGATGCTCATGAGGTAGCTGGCTTTCTTGTTCTTGAGGAAGGAGCGGTATTGACTAATGGCCTATGGGCGGGAGGTGGGATCAGTGACTTGCCGGAGTGTGCGCTTGAGCTCCCGACACTCATCATCGAACCACCTGTTGCGGGGGAAGGTGGTAGTGCCCGAGGTTCGCTGTGAGCGGCCTCTCCCAAAGCATCTCTCGGCCACCGCCGAGCGGCCAGTCGAGTCCCGGCATTCTTTGTTGAAGTGTGGGGAGTTGCAGCGGTCCTGCCAGGTCATGCTCAAGCAGCTGGGCATAGGTTCCTGTATGGCGGTAGTCCAGGTGCAGTTGGGGCACCTGGGGTGTTGAGGCAGTAGATGCACGGGGAGCTTGCCAATGGAGATGCACGTACTATTATGATCAGCTCTCTCTTTGCAAAACTGTTGGCTGGCATCCTTGAGCAGCGGCTGACAATATGGGCAGAGGAGGCAGATGTGCGAGCCCTCACACAGGCAGGTTTTCGGCCCAGGCATTCCACCATTGATCATATCGTCACTCTGTGCACATTGATTGAGGATAGCAGGAATCGCCGACAAAACCTGTACTGTTGTTTCGTGGATTTCACAAAAGCTTTTGACACAGTGCCCCGGGACAGGTTTGTTACGAATGCTCTGTTCTTCCTGCAAACTCATCAACTTATTAGAAAGTAAAACAACATAGAGTACTCGTTTTACCACCCAACCGGCCAACTAGAAGAGATATCACCAAGTCAAGCTGCTCCGCAAGACTGTATACGAACAAACTCTTTCCAGCCACCAACCACTGGTGTTACATGAACTCCTTCTAATGATATGATCAAGCAAGGAACAAGAGAAGATACTAGAAGGTAAGGCTAGGCACATCATCAACATAGAAAGAAGCAGATTTAGTTGTGCAGTCAGCTTAGACCCCTATGCACCTTTCTGGGCATAACTTTTAAACCGTAAGGACTCTATAGACAACCAAGCCCAATCTGGAAACTAGACTTCAAGGCTTCCAACAAGGTTAGTATCGCCGATTTCTGAGTTGTGGTCGCGGAGATATCACGTCTCAAAGTTGACCTTCTATTTATAGGTAATACCTTCTTTTTTTTTTGCCTTTTTGCTTATAAATAAAGGTCAAGGTTTATTTTTAGCTTTCTCTTTGATAATAGCAAGGCTTAGACATACTGGATCACTTTCTTACTTGATCATATCAATAAATATTGTTACATGCAAGGCCACTCCCCCGAGCACCATATCAATTCCTTCCCTTCTCAAAACATGATCGTCCTCGATCATCATTAAACCTGAAAGGAAACCATCAAAGATTCATTTTCAAAATTGATCTTCAATCAATTTCTGAAAAGCGTGTTAGTCTTTCCCTTCTTGGGACCAATCTTGTCCTCCTAGGAATGTTCTTTTTCTGATCCTCCAAGGCAGGATCCGCGCTTGGACAGAAAAATCTCCATATTGATCCATCAAGTAGGCGTCCCTCACTTGAACAGTCATGGCATTCCCAGTCAAGTTAAACATCATCATTCAACTTGAACAAGAAAGATATTTTTCCCTTCCATTCTCAAGAATAAACTTATTTCCTCGAGAAGGTCTCAAAAAACTACAAATTGAATATCAACTTAATTTATCTCAACAAAATGTTTACTAACCTCCACCAGAAGCACCAACTTCTGATCAATCTCCATTCCAGTTTGCAATCTCCAGCACCAACCAGAAGACCTGCAAATATCAGGAATAACAAGCATTCTATTCACATGGACATGAGCACCAACTCATTCCAATCTCTTGGACATGGTATCCGCTCATTCCAATCGCTTGGACCTGGCATACGCTCATTCCAATCTCTTGGTCAAGAGCACCAACTCTTTTCAACCTTGAGGCACCAACCTCAGCCATAAGGATGCAATAAGAAATATCTAAAGATTCTAATCACAATCCCTAAACATCAATTTCATACAAGACAAGAGGTTAACCTATTTGCAATTTGCCCCTCTTGGACCTCTTGTGCTGCTTAGCCACTTAAATTTCCAACGCCTTCCATCACCCACAGCTCCGCTGGTAAAGACTGGAACTGAGCTCTGATACCAATTGTTACGAATGCTCTGTTCTTCCTGCAAACTCATCAACTTATTAGAAAGTAAAACAATACCAACTAGAAGAGATATCACCAAGTCAAGCTACTCCGCAAGAATGTATACGAACAAACTCTTTCCAACCACCAACCACTGGTGTTACACGAACTCCTTCTAATGATATGATCAAGCAAGGAACAAGAGAAGATACTAGAAGGTAAAGCTAGGCACATCATCAACATAGAAAGAAGCAGATTTAGTTGTGCAGTTAGCTTAGACCCCTATGCACCTTTCTAGTCATAACTTTCAAACCGTAAGGAGTCTATAGACAACCAAGCACAATCTGGAAACTAGACTTCAAGGACTTTCCAATAAGGTAAGTATTGCCAATTTCTGAGTTGTGGTCGCAGAGATATCACGTCTCAAAGTTGTCCTTCTATTTATATGTAACACCACCTTTTTTTGAGGCAGTAGATGCACGGGGAGCTTGCCAATGGAGATGCACGAACAGGGGCTGGTGGTCTGAGTCCACTTTCTCGTCCCGAGTGTCTGTTCCAATGGAAAAATGGGCAACCAGGTGCAGATCCCATTCCTCAACCAGCAGATAATCCACCACACTGGAGCCGCCCCCTTGGTTCTCCTGTCTACAAGTGCAACAGCTGGAAGATGGCCATTGTGCTAACCCATTACAAATAACCAGGTCAAAGATACTACCCAGCAACAACAACTGCCTGCCATAGCGCGAAATATGGTTGTCGTCTGACACCTTTGACCAAGCCACCTCTACGGGGTTCAGCTGCAAGACGTCCTCTTCCAGGGGCTCAAATTTTGGGACCTGCTCGTCTCTTGTGCGTGCATTAAAGTCGCCAAGCAATTTAAAGTCAATTTTGAAAATGAATCTTTGATGGTTTCCTTTCAGGTTTAATGATGATCGAGGACGATCATGTTTTGAGAAGGAAAGGAATTGATATGGTGCTGGGGGAGTGGCCTTGCATGTAACAATATTTATTGATATGATCAAGTAAGAAAGTCATCCAGTATGTCTAAGCCTTGCTATTATCAAAGAGAGAGCTAAAAATAAACCTTGACCTTTATTTAGAAGCAAAAAGGCAAAAAAAAAGGTGTTACCTATAAATAGAAGGACAAATTTGAGACGTGATATCTCCGTGACCACAACTCAGAAATCGGCGATACTTACCTTATTGGAAAGCCCTTAAAGTCTAGTTTCCAGATTGGGCTTGGTTGTCTATAGACTCCTTACGGTTTCAAGGTTATGACCAGAAAGGTGCATAGTGGTCTAAGCTGACTGCACAACTAAATCTGCTTCTTTCTATGTTGATGATGTGCCTAGCCTTACCTTCTAGTATCTTCTCTTGTACCTCACTTGATCATATCATTAGAAGGAGTTCATGTAACACCAGTGGTTGGTGGCTGGAAAGAGTTTGTTCGTATACAGTCTTGCGGAGCAGCTTGACTTGGTGATATCTCTTCTAGTTGGCCGGTTGGGTGGTAAAACGAGTACTCTATGTTGTTTTACTTTCTAATAAGTTGATGAGTTTGCAGAAAGAACAGAGCATTCGTAACAAACCTGTCCTGGGGCACTGTGTCAAAAGCTTTTGCGAAATCCACGAAACAACAGTACAGGTTTTGTCGGCGATTCCTGCTATCCTCAATCAATGTGCGCAGAGTGACGATATCATCAATAGTGGAATGCCTGGGCCAAAAACCTGCCTGTGTGAGGGCTCGCACATCTGCCTCCTCTGCCCATATTGTCAGTCGCTGCTCAAGGATGCCAGCCAACAGTTTTGCAAAGAGAGAGTTGACCATAATAGTACGATAGTTGGCCGGGCATTGAGGGTCCCCTGCCTTGTATATGGGCACAACTCTACTAGTGGTCCACTGTGGAGGGAAGCCTTCTTGCAATGCTTTGTTGAACAACGCCGTGAGAACAGGCACCAGTGGAGGCCCAGCCCATTTCAGAACTTCCGCCTGCATACCATCTAAATCTGTTGCCTTCCCATTAGCCAGATGTTGTAGGCCCATGATGACATCCCCCTCTGTGATGACCAGAGCCATGCCTATCTGTGGAGGGACTGGTGTCCGGCCCCCGAGCGGGTCGTAAAGCTGTTGCAAGTACTGTACCCATTGCTCCGAGGTGATGTTCCCTGTGGGCTGTGCAGTCTTGCTCAAGATCCTTCTCCAGAATGTCTTGGGGTGCCGATCCAGAAGACCAAACATCTGTTGCTGATGCTCTGCGAGGTAGCTGGCTTTCTTGTTCTTGAGGAAGGAGCGGTATTGACTAATGGCCTATGGGCGGGAGGTGGGATCAGTGACTTGCCGGAGTGTGCGCTCAAATCTACATAACGAGTGTCCAAAAGATAAAGAATTAGTTACCTGGTAATAGGGTCAAACGGCACGACGTCAGCAGGTGTGAGGACCTCTGTCGGGTATGTCTTGAAGCTTTTAACCAGAGTTTGAACATGGTCATTTGATCGCATTCTGTGTGTCAAGTTTGCTGGTGCAGGTTCACAATCAAAAATAGAAATCTTTGTAAACCAATTAACCCCTAAGGGGTAAAACCTTTTGAACTGTTCAAGCTTCTGAGTGGTTTGCTCTGCCATCTTGCGTTCCTCTTCCGGATTGAACTTCAACTTGACTGGAATGACAGGTGCGTGGGGCCATGTCAATGCTAGTCTAGAGGAGGCATCCGTAACTGGGGGGGGGGTTTGAGAACTGCTGGGCTGCGGGCTATCGTCAGCAGGTGTCAGATTTCTAAGGTTAATTTTGAAAGGAGGGAGTTTTTTTGGAATAAATCCACCAGACATAGTGCTATCTGGGGCCTTCAATGCAAGAGGAAGAGTAGGGTTAATAATACCGGAGGGGTTTATCGTGGATTGTGGTTCTTCAACAACATTTTTTGGTGCTGACGTCTCTCCCAAAGTAGCAATAGGCTTCACACTCTTTTTCTTGGCCACGGCTCTTAGCCAATTGGTGTCCATCACAGAGGGCATTTTCTCGTCCCGAACTGCTTTCAAAGCACAGCTCGGAGGCTTCTTGTCTGTAGACAAACCATTTCTGCATGCCGAGAACCCTACCAATATGTCTCTGTTTCCCTTTATTCCTGACAAAGAGAGAGATTCATAGGATGGCAACAACCAGCCATAACCCTTAGCTGATGTGGGGACGTTTTTCCCTGTGGCTGGCTTGTTCATTTTGCTGGCTGTCATCAAAGACGGATCATAATTGCGCCATTTCAAAATGTACTCCAGGAACTGCAATGCTTGTGTGTCCTCAATGCTGCATATGATAGCATCTTGCACATTGTTCTTCGTGCCTTCCCACATTGCCACCACTATACCAACTTGTTCAACGTCCTCAGGTTTCTTTCCAGTCCGCAGGAACAGGCACAGGTCCTTTCTGCGATCACCTTTAATGTGCGGTATGGCTTGTGCAATCTCAATACACCATTTCCTTTCATTGGAAGGGGTTATAACAGTTCTGACAGTTTTTACCTGCATTCTTGCTCTTTTACCAGCATTTTAACTATTTTTTACCTGCAGATTTGCAGAATTGCTCCTACTCAAAGCTTCACGTAACAACAATTTCATTATATTGTTAACACGAGGATGCATGCCTAACACAGCAGAATTGAAACTATAATGAAATTGTTGTATACAGGAACTGTACTGATACAAGAAGCAACTTGAGGTGGGGTGGGGTGAGACGTTGATAGCCTTTATGTTCTAGGTCCTCATGCATTCAAGACGTTTATATCTTCTATCCTTTGTCACTATCTTAACTTTATAACTCTACAAGAAAGGGGGTTGATACATTATTGGCTTTGTTACAAATGAGTGCTTCATACCTAACAATTGGTATATACTGAATAAATAATGCCTTCACGTGGTATGTTCAAGTCTGCATTTAAATGAGGGTCCATGCAATGTGCATGGTCAATTTCACACTAGGATTCTCTTATATCGTGTCGTCATGAATATATCGTAATTGAATGTCATAAGAAGACTGAGTCTTGTCGTTGCCGCCATAGGTACTGAGTTTTGCGAGCCTCTTCTTGGTCCATGTACAATTCATAAACAAAACAAAACAACACAAAACAAAACCCCACGTTCAAACCATTAATAAGCCCCGACACATAAAATGACCTAACAAGAACCATGAAAACGAAACGACAACAAGAAAACATGAAAACACATTCTCGGGCCACCGTAGGGCAACCCTCCGTGCGCAGCACCTTGTTTCTTATTGTTTTAAGTAGCTAGCTATGATACTCTTATAACTATGGTTAATTCATACCAATGGAAGAGCTATATTCCATGTCTTAGACATTTGCCAAAATATGCATACTGGCACTTTGTGCCTTTTTCATTAACAACTTTAGCAGCATCCGACTTAAAACTCCAGTTGCTAAAAGTGTTAATAAGTTGTGTGAAATTTGCCAAATGCCTCAACACTTTAACAAGGAAAGAACGACGGATTTATGTTTATATTCCTGTTTGTAGACGACATTTATGTTAGTGGTGAAAGTGCTCTAGGAATGAGGATATTGCTTGAATCAACCGTGTCATCATATACCACGTTCTCAAGGAATCTACCCACATGAATGAAAGACTCTTGGGTCAATTCTGACATTGTTAAAGTAACCCGCACGCACACCATATCAAGCTCCCTAAAGCATTGGCTAAAGGGAACTCATAACAACTTTAGCAATTGCTTACATTAATTGCTTATATGTGAATCAATTTGGTTATCCTTGTGAGATAGCACTATCCCCTTCGACATATAGTTGTGCTAGATTTTGAATGAGCAAAAGTAGATTCCATTTTCAATAACCTAGCCTGGTTCATTGTTACATAAAAAATGTGCCATGTGGCATTAAGCAGCCTGTTTAAATAATTGCAATGGTGTCAATTATAATGTGAGGCTATTTTTTTGAGGTCGCATCAGTCCTTAAATGAAGGTAACTGGCTTATATATATTCTATCACCAAAAATTTGTAGTATCTCCAATGTCTTAGATTTAAACATTTTCAATAGATAGATAGATAGATAGAAATTTTAACGTTCCTCTTTAGGACACATTGAAACAATCTCTAAATGGCAGGACAATGTAAGACATATTCAATATCCATATAAATCATACACATTACCATCATCTGCAAATCCTCGCTCTAGCTAAATTCCGATGGATAGTGCTATCTTAGCCATTCAAATTTAAATTAGTTAAATGCACGGGATGGCCTCCTCCCCTCATTCCTTAAAGAAAATTTAAAGTCATAACACCAGAATCTTGACGAGTAAAAAGCAATCTCCTAACCATTATCTAGATGCATGTACACCTGTACCACATACTATCAACGTTGAGTTATATGTGAAATCTGGGCTATAAGCAAACAAATCTTTTGCATACGACCAACGAACAAATTAAACAAACATTTCTATACATCCTTGCCTATTACATGTAGCTAAAGCCCAAAGAACGAATAACCAAACAATTATGACACAAGTTTTTGCCCTTTAGATATTCTCAAACTAAATCCATTATCTTTTATTAATTATGAACTTATGCCTATTAAAAGCCCAGCTATGCTGGGCACTTTTTCTAGTGATACTATGTTGTTGAAATATATATTTTATCTAATTCCTAAACCCTTTTTTAACTTCATTCTCCTAATTTTTCTCCTTTTTTTGTGAAGGATATTATAATGGAAGGCAAAGACCCAGGGGCTACGTCCTTGAATGGGCTCTTGTAGAGCTAATCACAAATCCACTGGTGATGGAAAAGGCCCAAAACGAATTAGATAACATACTGGGAAACAAAAGGTAAGTTGAAGAAGAAGACATAACCAATTTGGAGTATGTGCAGGCAATTGTGAAGAGAACAATAAGACCATCCACCTTTAGCCTTTCTCCCTCATGCATGTGGCCCCGATAAGGATGGTAATGTGGGCAACTACCACATTCCCAAAGGCACCTATGTGTTGACAAATATTTGGCAAATAGGCTGTGATCCTAAGGCTTGGGAAATTCCAAATATCTTTAATCCCGACAGGTTTATTGGCAATAAATAGATGTTAAAGGAAGGGACTTCTACATTATCCCCTTTGGTTCTGGTAGAAGAATATGTCCTTGCATGCCCTTTGGACTCTATATATTGCATATAATTCTAGCCCATTTGCTCCATACCTTCAACTAGTTACTGCTGGGGAACTAGACATGAGTGATGTATTTAGCACATCTGTCCACCTTAAACAACCCCTGCACGCCTTTGCTACCCCTCATTACATTTTCTTAGATTTTATCTATTGTTTAAATTTGGTTTTTCCGATCTAGAGGAAAATTTTTTAGATTTTTTTTTAAGTTAGTTTTCTAAGGTTATGGGGTTTTTTTTGCTAGCGGAAAATTTTCACGGTGTTCCAAAAATCGGGCCTTGCCCTTTACCACGAAATTCAATTATGGTGTCTCTTATCCATCCCTAATTTTTTGGCGGCAGGAGCATGACATGGAAGATCTGAGCTATGCTTTCGGCATGGAAGACACGGTTGGCATTACAATACAGGCCATTATAGCCCTAATTGTGATCGGCGTAGATGATTCTGACCTCTAGACATGACGCAATCTTGAGTGTGCATTTTAGCTTGCATGCTAATTTCATTTCCAGAAGCTGAAGAGAAAAAAATTTCTAGAGCACACAGAGCAATGGAGGCTAGAAATCTATGCGAGGCTCATCGAGTTGTGAGGAGAAGAAGAATCAAAGGAGCAGCAGAGGCAGAAAACTACCGATGGGGCGAGCTCATACAGCACACTGACCTAATGCTCAACGTTCTTTCTATGCTCCCAAGTTTACAAAGCGGCCCAATTCCGATTGGTCCGTTTGAGATGGAACGCAGCGGCGCTCCACTCCCCATTTCGCATCTCTGGCTGTACCTAAATTCCCCGTAAAACCTCATGGTTCGTTTTCATTTCTCAGGCGGACTAGGCACTTGCCATGTTCTTTATAAGCTCCAACGCCGGGCCTTGTTGCTTTTTTTTCAAAATGCCAAAGAGAATTGACCCCGCAGCGGCCTAATCTTCGTGTCCCGGTGTTTGATCCACGCAAGGCATCCCTTATATCACGAATCGACATGCCTCCAAACAGGAGGATTGATGAAAGAGTCGAACTTTCTTGGTTTGAGAAAATGATTGAAATTCTGTCATAGTCACAGTTGGTCCCTCGCCCCGATCCCTTCTCGGGATCCCAAAACAACTTCAAAGCCTGGTTATGCGTTTTTAAGCATGGTGAGCGAGCTCATTCGGGTGTATAATTCACTTGGAAAATGTTGGAGGAAGGTTAAAGGTTATGGGTTCAAGTTGATGGACGTTAAGCCTTGCGCCTTGTGAGAGGAAATTGTGCTTACTTTCTTGCAAGGAGCCATGATTGGCTCCACATTCTGGTTTATAATGCCGACAATCGATGAAATTACTATGGAAGAAGGCTGGATTCCTACTTGAATTTAACATGCGGGTGAGCTTTGTGGTGCGGCCTAATTTATTCTCATTGCAGGGGAAGCCGCCATGTGTGACGGATTCAAAAGGATGAAGAACCTAGCAAAGAAAGAAGAAGAAAGTGATTATAGTGATTATGATGATGATGATGGATATTATGACGATGAACCGGAGTATGAAAAAGGTGAAAAGACTCTACCTTGGTGATTTGGGAGAGGGAGTTTGAGGATAGTCTTTGGAGATTGGAAAGAGGTTGCCGGGATGCCTCGGAAATGTGGGCCGTAAATGTACTCAAATGTGGACCGTAAGTACTTCCCCGGATGAGAATTTGTGGCGCGGTGTAAACTTGGTGTTTTTGCAGCTTGAAAGGTGGAAGGTAATTGTCTCGCAACCTTGATAATGGGGTCATTGGACTGTCTGCCTCCATTGCCCAAAAAGATTGGACAGAAGATGTATGAGGATGTCTTCGTGCTGGACCTAATATGAGCAGGTACTTATGAATCTCTTTTTTTTTTTTTATAAATAATATGTTTGCAGCCTATTGGTGATGAGGTAGAGGATTCGTGAATTAGATTTTGTTGGTGCATTGGGCCTAGAAATTCCATTTGGCGCATAGCTTCTTAGAGCTTGGTTTACACCTGTGATAAAATCAGTTCATGGACGTCGAATTTACAGATTATGGGGAATTCCAATGCCATGCTACTTTCCTAGCTAATTTTGTATTGTTTTTGCGTGGACTTTGCTGCTTGCATTTACTGTTCTAGTGAAATTCTGAGGCTATATTAGTCAAGCATATATCTTAGCAATCCACCAAATCAATGAAGTAAGTGTTCCAATGTGTACGTTCAATTCAGATTGTTTTTGGTCTTGTGAACATTCAGTACCTTGTTCTATGGTGTGGCACATGCTCAAAATAGAGAATGTGCTGAACAGCACATGCAGGAGAGTTTTGCAAAAAATCCAGCAGAATTTATGTCCGCAGTTGCAAGGATCGGAGCAGAAATAGAGGAATATACTGTATCGTTCCATTCTAGGTTTTTCCAGGCAAGATCACTCTGTTTTGATGCTATTTCATTCTTTGAAAGTGTGGAACTAAACTCGATTATTGTTTTCTCTGCCGATAAAGGGATTTTAGGTTCTTGCTTTGCTGGAATTTTTGGATAATAAGAACCTAGTTGTAGATTACCCTCGTTGTTTATGCTGAGAAAGCAGAGTTACTAGAGCTCTGTAGCAGCGGCCTTCGGAGATGACAACTCGATATTTTGGCCCTTGGTAAATGACAAATGTGTTTTCCTTTATATATTACGTCGAATACTGGAGGATTATCGTCTGATTTTTGGACATACTTTATTGCTTGGCATCCAGTCTCTTTCCTCGAATTTCTTAAATGATAATAGCTTCTGATACACATATATAAATATGAGGGCAACATAAGGTTTCCATGTCAACCTGAAGAATCCATAGAAATTCAGAAAATGGCATGAGATTTTTTTTACCTGGGATGTTTTGATCCAAATATGTCCTTTTGGATCATATTTTCTCCAACTATATCCATCTTCCAGATGAGACTCATTTTCTTGATCTGAGTTTGTCAGCCCCGAGGATGGCTTTCTGTAACAAGGAAAGCAAAGAATTATAACTTTGAAACAAACAATGCATGTTTATTGTGAAGATCTAGAAACTGAATGAGAGAGTTACAAAAGCAGAACTAACATTGTCTACAGACGATTTTCTCTACAAACTCAATAAGATAGTTACAAACACTAATTATGGACAACTGTGCATGCTAACCATGGCAGGGCTGATGAGATGAGATGTCAGGATGCAGAAAACATTACTACATAGCCATAGACATCGCTAAATAATAAATATCTTGAAGGCTACTGGCAAATAGGGGATCTGGATGTGCTTTATTAATATTGTAAATATGGGATCTGGATGTGCTTTATTAATATTGTAAATATTTCTAGATATGGCATGCTAGCAGAACAGAAGTCAGACTGCAAAGGACCCTCAAATCTGGACATTACAGGTGAATAGTGTATTATTTAGAAACAAGGGACGTACTAAGTTGTTTTGCACTGTTCTTTCTTTACCTTTTCTTGGAGGGGCAGCATTCAGAAGCTTCCAGAGCATTTCTTTCTTCAACCGTAGTAGAGCCTTGGATATCCTCAGGGGAGGATTCCCCTTGAAGCTTCATTCCATCTTTTTGGACATTATCCTCTTATCTGTTACTAGATCTTGTTCTTTACATACAGTGGCTTAGATCCTCTTAACAGAAATGGAATTGAAAAGGGCTATTAACTTGTCGATGCTAGACACCATGGCGGCTGCAGCTCCAACAAAATGCTGCCTCATGGCCAGTGCATCTGCAGAATCTGGATCAAACAGGAAGCTAGCAGGCAATTCTCTCAGTTTCTCATCGAACTTCTTCATTCATCCCTGCCTAATTTCTCTTCTCAAGTCCTCTTCATTCTTCACCATTTCATGTCCTTTCTGCATGCTGGACCTTCAATTTCTACTGTATGTTTGACAACAGATGAATCTGCGGATGTGCGTAAGCAAGATAATTTGATAAGGTTTCAGATAAGGGAAACTAGGCCACGAAATGGCCTGCAAACTTCCATGTTTCCCGATGTCTGAATGTTACATGTTTTCCACCTTGTAGGGCCATTAGTAGGCGTGTTTATTTTAGATTCATTGGGACTGTTTTGCCAATATGACTTGGCCTGCAACAAATACCAGGGGGTCCATCTGCTTTGCCATCAAGCCAGGGAGCCCAACAAACTTACCTGAAGGTACAAATTTCTTTTAACAGTGTTCCTTCCTGTTGTCTAATTCATTGATGTTCTGTTCCAATCCGTCTTTCGGCTTTGCATACTTGATGGGACAAGGCAATTGCCAAGTATTTTTTCTTTAAGATAGGTTGCTAAGAGCAAAGGTAATGGGCATGTATTGGGTTTCCAAGACTGTCGTCCTTAAAATAAATAAAAGTTAGATGTATTTAACCATTTATGCTATTTTGACCTCATCTAGTATGATATTTATTTGTGAGCTAGCATCTAGACAAAAACTGGTTTTCTCTAGTTTAGGCATACTATCATTTCACCACAACGTAAAGTTTGGGTAAGCAATTTTGCCCCCACTGCGAATCCCATCCCGACACGTGGACTAAACCCGAATGCTACTGGTCTTCCTGCGCCAAATGTTTACTTGCATTCCGGGGTGTTTTTTTAATCGAGGTGTACAATTGAGCACGTCACATGATGTCGCGACATGGGGTGCTGATCGGGTGCTGATTACCCTTCTACTGCCCTTCACGTGCCCTTCACCCAATTTCCCTCACCCGCCAAATTTTCACCCGCCATGGATCCGAGCTTCCGGAACGGTTGATCATCAATTTCTTGCTGAGATGCGGTCGATTTGCTAGCCATGTCATCAATCCCGATTATGCTGGTGCTTGATTCCTTTTTCGAATTTGGAATTGGCGGCCTTATTTTCCTTTTTCTTGTTTCGAATTGCTTTCTGATTCTTTTCAGATGTTTTCAAACTCGGATGGATTGGGAAGGCGCTTTTGTTTCTTCCATTTCAAAGCTTGGTTCTAGCTTTGATCCTAAAGATCTGCTATCCAGTTTGCACTATCTTCAAGAACAATCTCGGCCGGTTTAGCTTGTGTTCTCGCATAGCAGGAACAATTCATTTTGACAGCCCCTCTGGCGATGATGCATTCGGAAGAAATTGTTGGAGAATATGAAGGAAACATTCATCTCCATGGCATGCAAGGTTTGCATGCCCAATTCATTAATGTCTTATACTATTTTTCTAATGTGCTTGCTGTATTCTCACTTTTCAGATGCTTTTGAGGTTCATAGGACAGTGGATCCCACAGAAATACAGTTCAAAGGAAATGAACCTTATGACTTTAATTGGGCAGAAGATGATCTTCATTATTTTGGTGCTGATTATGCATATAATGTAGGTGCTTCAAAAGAAAATACAAACACTCAATCCGTTACTGGTATGGAGTTCTTTTCTATTGTTTGCTTGAATTCATATTGAAGAAGAATAGACTTCATAATTTTCTTTTTATTTTTGCTTTGCCATTGTGCGTAATGTGAGCTTCAAGTCCAACATGAGCGGGTGCAAAGCACTCTTGAAACAAAGTTAGTTGGTTTTTTCTTGAGCGTCATGCTATCTCGGTGTAATATTCTAAATCGGTGTTACTTGTACATATCATGCGGATCAGCATACTTCTTGCAAAGAAGATTTAATGACATCTATAGGAATATCGGTGCACTTAAAAAAGAAAACAAAGAAAGAGCACGAAAAGAGGGCAAGGGAAGCTGATGCAGAATCTGAGAGTATCAAGTATCAAAAACCATTGTCAGAAATGACGAACCATAATGGATTGACTAAAAGAAGAAAACAACAATTGTCTAAGAAGATTGCTAACTATGCTAATGAGGTATGTCATAGGAACTTCGAAAAAAGATAGGAAAAGAGGTGCTTCGGGGTCTTTGCTAAAAAGTACTTACCAGTGGGAAGTTTTAAAATTAAAGGAAGTAGCAACAATGACTCAGATAGTAGATAATTTGAGGAATTCCTTGTCCAAACATAAGCTTGACAGATCCACAGATGTGCTTAGAGCAAGGAACTCTGCCATAGTGTTTGTTGTTGACAGTGGGACAAACTGCTTGGGAACTTCCAAATGTTTGAACTTAAATAGAAGGTATGTGGCAACAGCAGTACGTAGGAGAGTAGCAGCTGAAATTGGAGATGGACCCTGGTCAATATTCAAGAGGAAAAGCAGGTTTGATAAGCTTAGTAGGAAGGAACAAGCAGTAGTTACAGATTTTTGGACAATTCACTCTCGAGTTTCACCATGCAAGAAGCATGTGATAAAGATTTGGGAAGCCCCAGGTAAAAAGTACCTGCATCCTCTACATTTTTTGGAAGAAACTGAGGTGTGTGATTTGATTTGCTAGTTGCTTTGTTATTGCTTAAAAAGGTATTGATTGCATTTTTATTTTTTTTTTACATCAGTGTGCATTCTATGAAAGGTTTAGAAGGGAAAATCCAAAATTCGAGATCTCATTCTCAGCTTTCCATGCATTGAAGCCTCCATTTGTGAGGAAAGTGAAGGACAGGGAAACATGTTGTTGTGTGTACCACATGAGACTAGACTTGGTTAGACAAGCACTGAACAAGATAAGGTTAGATGCAAAATCCATGGTGCTGAATGCACTTGTACATGTGTTGTATGTGGTCCTGGACCAACATGTCAAGCACGTGATATGACATATAAATCTACAAGCGACATGTGGAGGTCATTGGTTTGTACTAAAGATATTGCAGATGAGTGGCATGACCATAAAATGCCTGCTATTGTCATGTCAGAATTGTGGCCCATCAAATTTACCCGTGTGTCCAAAAAGAACTAAGCGGGGGTTTAAGGCACATGATTGACTTGGAAGACTTTTGATCTGATGAGTGTCTTTTATGACTTTTTATGTTTGAAATGTTAATTGCTTACCTATTTTTCTTTTGCAGGTTTATGAATCATTAAATGAACCTGATGGCAAAGGTGGTTTCATAGTGACACCAAAACCTGTTGTGAAGCTTGTGTACAAGTCAACTTCAACAGCAGATGTTTTAACAAATGCCAAGCAAGTCTTGAAAGAGTTCATCCCCCATAACTATGAGGCTAGGTGGCGGGGCTACCACGGTTTAGGCGGTGCTTAGCCACTTTTCCCAGAGACAACATAGTGTCGGTTATTGACTTTCTTTGAGAACTACACATTCAAGATACAGCAGGAGATTCAAAGTTTACATTGGAGAAATGACCAATGCACCATATTGGTGCACATATCATACAGGCATGCTACTCCAGAAGAGGTTGTGGCTGAGGACGAGAAATTTGATTGTAGCACTGAAAGACATATTATCAAAGAGACACATTTTTATATTTCAGATGATAGAGAGCATGACACTTTGTTTGTGCAACATTGCCTTAAGAAGCATGCTGATCTACTAGCCAACAAAGGTTTTAAATATAACAATCATGTTATGTGGTCTGATGGATGTGCACGTCAATTCAAAGGTGCAAGAACTTTTTTCTTTCTTGGCAGATTTTATAAAAATATGGGAATTCCTATCCATTGGAACTATTTTGGTTCTTACCATGGAAAAGGTACATACCAGCTTAATGAATATTAGATATTCTTGTTTGAACAACACCAACTTATTGGGCATGTTTATTATGTAGGTGAGCATGATGGTGCTGGTGCTGTTCTAAAGAGAGCACTCACTCATGAGATGTTAAAAAGAAATTCTAAACCATTAAGAGACACTCATGATGTTGTTATGTTCTGTAGAAAACACTTCAAAGATTCTGAGAAATGCAGGTACTGAAACTGTGTAATGGTGCTGACTTGGTGCTGATTTAGTGCTGTTCTTTCTAAAATAGCTTCTTGTTTTCTATTTTGACAGATATTTTTGGGAAATTGGAAAATATGAAGTTTGCAGAGATGAGATGTTTGATTGTGCAACACTTACAGGGTCAAGTAAGTTCCATAGCATCAGACCAGTGAATTGCAAGGATCCCACCCAGGTTGCACATATGAATTATTCATGCTTTTGCCACTATCTACTGGCCGGGTAAATCTGATAAATGCATGAACAAAGACAGGGATAGGCACTTGGATTTTTTCAAATTAAGGCCAGTGTTGATGAAGAGGAACTTGTAGATGGGCCAATTGTATGAAGGGGATGCGAGAATGGAAATCGATATCATAGATGTTGGAGAGAACTTTGCAAAGGGTTGCTCCAAAGCAGATAACAAGGAGAAAGTGGATTTCTATATCTTGAGATGTCTGAAGTTAAACATGTAATTGAGAAGGCTTACAAAGATCCTTGGGGCCAAAAGTTTGGAAGGAGGGAGGTGGTTGTGGACCGTAAGTTTTATAAATATATAGAAACGAAAGCGTATGAACTTCTTAGGTTTGAACCAGTTGTAGTGTGTCTGACCATTTAGTAGTGGCATGTAATTTTGACATGAAAGACTTAGGTGGCAACATTTTTGAGTTGGAAACTGATGTGCATGAACACATTCTTGAAAGTCTACAAACACAATCTACTGTCCTTGCTCAATGTGATGTTGCAAGCAACAGTAAGCCAGAACCAAAGAGCAAGCAACAGTTAGTTAGCAAGTCAGGAGGCAGAAAAGAGGAGGCAAAGCAGCAGTAAGCCAGCACCAAGGAAGTCAGTGAAGTTAGTGAACAAGAAAAGACCAAAGAAGCAAGGACCAAAAAAGTCAGGGTGTGAAAAAAAGCAGGAGGCAAGCAGCTCATTGACCAAGCAGAAAACAGGAAGAAAACAAGGTGACATTGGAGAAAAAAAACCTGCAAATAGCAAAAAACAAAACACCAGTAAATAACAGCAAGAAATACTATTCATTCATTCACATTGACTCACAATTCAATCACTCATAGAACTTAAACTTCATGAAACTTGAAAGCATGTAAATTTAAAAGCATGAAAACAGCAATGCAATTTTGATTATAAACTTGACAGTGAACAGGAAATATGAATAATTGTGAACTTATTATCTTATTGCAACAATTCAAAGTAGAAACTTCTAAATTACAACAATTGAAATTAGAAACTCAAATTGCAATTGCAATTCAATACTCAAATTGCAATTCAATACTCAAATGTGCAATTCAATACTCAAATTCAATACTCAATTCAATACTCAATACTCTTGAGTATTGAGTATTGAATTGAGTATTGAATTTGAGTATTGAAATACCAGTTAATTCAATACTCTAATTGCAATTGCAATTCAATACTCAAATTTGCATACTCAAATTCAATACTCAATACTCAATACCAGTTAATTCAATACTCTAATTGCAATTGCAATTCAATACTCAAATTGCAAACTCAAAATTGCAAAAGTTTAATATATTATCGAATACAAAAAAGGTTAGATACACAAAATTTCTTCCATTACACGAGTTTTCTGGAGATTACTTTATTTTCAAAATTTCTAAGTTCATAAACAGCAGATCATTTCTTTTCTTTCTTGACTCTCCTGGCCAAGTACCTCTCCACTGCATTTCCTTCTTCTTCTTCACCTATGTCATCTGACTCATTGGACACCTCACTAGCATGAACTGTAGCAGCAATGGCTGGACTGTCAAGCACAACCTTAGGCAATTGAACACTATCCAGTGCTTCCTGCAACACTGAAATTAAGGACAGTATTAATGCAATTGAAATGAATTCCTTAATTGAAATTGCAAAACTTACATGCTGCTGATTTATCTTCTAGGTTGACATCAAGTTTTTTCCTGGAAGGGGGGTAGCACCTGCCAAGAAAGGAATTCTTTCAGATAAATTCAGCATGCAAATACCATAGATGTAATAAGACATCCTTACCTTTTGAAGTACTATGCAATGGACTGCCATCTTCTGCCATAAAAGAACAAATAATCAGCAAAATGTGGAAGAGTTCAAATACAATTTTATCATTCCAATTAGATAACATACCTTCAGTATTCAAGCCCAGGAGTTCATCACGTAAGAACTTTGCATTCTCCTGGCCTGTGCTAAACTTGGGCAATTTTGTAATGTTGGGACTTTTTGACAGCTTATAATTCTCAGAATCTGCAATGCAAAACAACAGACAAGACATCAGTAAAAGCAAAAAAAACATAGAAACAGCACCTTTAAAGCACTTACAGTCAATGTCCTTAGCCTTCTTCAGAGCACTCCTTGTCATCCTCTTTCTCATTTTTCTTGCAGGTAATTCTGCTTCAGATTCAGATTCTGCAGAAGATTGCTCAACATTCTTCTTCCTTTTCATTATGTTGAATTCCTCAGATTTCTTCAGCAGGCTCTTCTTCAGCAGATTCTTCAACATTTTCTTCAGCAGCCTCTTCTTCAACATCAATAATATTCTTCTGTTCACTCACATGGCCGAGCTCGACCAGAAGTGAATGTGGCACAGATTCACCACAACCAGAAACAATACAATGCATGGACTCAAGCACAGCAGAAAAACAAAAAACATGAAATTTATGTGTGCACTTCAGCTCAATATGCATAGCATATTCATCACTGAAGGAAAAACCACATATCCCACAAGTGCTAGCAGAGCTAAAAGAAAAATTGTAAATACCCATTGTGATGTTAATGGGGTTTACCTTCTTGTTCTGCAGTGAAGAAATCTGGGCTGCTCTTGCATGCCACAATTCCATGGCTTGCTCATATGATTTTACATCATTCTTTGTCATCTTGATCTGTTCTTTTATGTTCTTGAATCTGTCCTTTCCCATAGAAGAGAGTGTCTTGTCCAAAGAAGCCTACCAAAGACATCTTCCTCACACTTCATAACAAATTGCAGTCCTTTGCATTTCTGGATCATCAGCAAATGTTAATGTCATGTCCATTCTAGTCTTCCTTTTTTCTTCTATGGCATCAGCCAAACTGTCGCAAGATGCCTTGGCTGTAGCCATGCTGCCCTCTAACCTAAGAGCATCATTTTCCAAATTGCAAAGCTTCCCTTCTGCTTCAAACTTCATTTCCTCCAATTTCTTAACCTGTGCAAGAACACTGTCGAAAGTATTCAGAGGTGTCCTTTTGGCCTTCTTCTTCAAGGAGTCCTGGTAGGCATCGGCAGCAAAGGAGGCCCAATTGACTCTAAACTCCTTCTTCCGAGCCAATGCGTACCGTTGTATCTTTGCCAAGCAAATGCCCGAGCAAATTGAGTTCGCACCTCATTATTCGGCAACTTCTTTTGATAAACTTTCGCCACAAGATCCAATAATTCCTACTCAAAGCTGTGTTTAATCTCCTTCACATTGATCTTTCCGTTATGAAGCGGAACTTTCCATACGGATAAGAAGTCGGATTCAGGGACTTCTTCTGCCTTGATCTGCTTCGGCTTTCTGCCAGAAGAGGGTAAACCCTGGAATTTTTCGAATTCAAATTCTGTTCTGGCAAATACCTACAACAAAGATCACATGAATTAGAAAAGGATAACAAAAATAGAAAGAAAAAAAAAACCAAACTTGCAGGCCGCAGCTCACCTTACGACCTCCGGAATCCATCGGCTTCGAGCAAGCAAGCAAGCAAGGAATCGATCAAGCAAAGAATCGGCTTCGAGCAAGCAAGGAGGCGGTTTGGAATTCGAAATGTAAGGGAATTAAAAGTTTACGACCAGTTCGAATGATTATCTGCATGTTCGATCATTTCGCGCGCAGAAATCGAAGCTCTGCTACAGCCCTGCACCAGACCGTACCTGACACTTCAGACTGGCCGTAGCAAAACTTCAATACGCCCGTCCTCGCACACTTCAAAACTTCAACACGCCCGTCTCGTAAGCGAACCAGCACCAAAATATAGGTGCTGATGACGTGCTGAAATTTCGCGTTTTTGTACACCTCAATTAAAAAAACACCCTCCGGCAGTTCTGACAGTTTTTACCTGCATTCTTGCCCTTTTACCAGCATTTTAACTATTTTTTACCTGCAGATTTGCAGAATTGCTCCTACTCAAAGCTTCACGTAACAACAATTTCATTATATTGTTAACACGAGGATGCATGCCTAACACAGCAGAATTGAAACTATAATGAAATTGTTGTATACAGGAACTGTACTGATACAAGAAGTAACTTGAGGTGGGGTGGGGTGAGACGTTGATAGCCTTTATGTTCTAAGTCCTCATGCATTCAAGACGTTTATATCTTCTATCCTTTGTCACTATCTTAACTTTATAACTCTACAAGAAAGGGGGTTGATACATTATTGGCTTTGTTACAAATGAGTGCTTCATACCTAACAATTGGTATATACTGAATAAATAATGCCTTCACGTGGTATGTTCAAGTCCGCATTTAAATGAGGGTCCATGCAATGTGCATGGTCAATTTCACACTAGGATTCTCTTATATCGTGTCGTCATGAATATATCGTAATTGAATGTCATAAGAAGACTGAGTCTTGTCGTTGCCGCCATAGGTACTGAGTTTTGCGAGCCTCTTCTTGGTCCATGTACAATTCATAAACAAAACAAAACAACACAAAACAAAACCCCACGTTCAAACCATTAATAAGCCCCGACACATAAAATGACCTAACAAGAACCATGAAAACGAAACGACAACAAGAAAACATGAAAACACATTCTCGGGCCACCGTAGGGCAACCCTCCGTGCGCAGCACCTTGTTTCTTATTGTTTTAAGTAGCTAGCTATGATACTCTTATAACTATGGTTAATTCATACCAATGGAAGAGCTATATTCCATGTCTTAGACATTTGCCAAAATATGCATACTGGCACTTTGTGCCTTTTTCATTAACAACTTTAGCAACATCCGACTTAAAACTCAGGTTGCTAAAAGTGTTAATAAGTTGTGTGAAATTTGCCAAATGCCTCAACACTTTAACAAGGAAAGAACGACGGATTTATGTTTATATTCCTGTTTGTAGACGACATTTATGTTAGTGGTGAAAGTGCTCTAGGAATGAGGATATTGCTTGAATCAACCGTGTCATCATATACCACGTTCTCAAGGAATCTACCCACATGAATGAAAGACTCTTGGGTCAATTCTGACATTGTTAAAGTAACCCGCACGCACACCATATCAAGCTCCCTAAAGCATTGGCTAAAGGGAACTCATAACAACTTTAGCAATTGCTTACATTAATTGCTTATATGTGAATCAATTTGGTTATCCTTGTGAGATAGCACTATCCCCTTCGACATATAGTTGTGCTAGATTTTGAATGAGCAAAAGTAGATTCCATTTTCAATAACCTAGCCTGGTTCATTGTTACATAAAAAATGTGCCATGTGGCATGAAGCAGTCTGTTTAAATAATTGCAATGGTGCCAATTATAATGTGAGGCTATTTTTTTTGAGGTCGCATCAGTCCTTAAGTGAAGGTAACTGGCTTATGTATATTCTATCACCGACAATTTGTAGTATCTCCAACATCTTAGATTTAAACATTTTCAATAGATAGATAGATAGATAGAAATTTTAACGTTCCTCTTTAGGACACATTGAAACAATCTCTAAATGGCAGGACAATGTAACACATATTCAATATCCATATAAATCATACACATTACCATCATCTGCAAATCCTCGCTCTAGCTAAATTCCGATGGATAGTGCTATCTTAGCCATTCAAATTTAAATTCGTTAAATGCACGGGGATGGCCTCCTCCCCTCATTCCTTAAAGAAAATTTAAAGTCATAACACCAGAATCTTGACGAGTAAAAAGCAATCTCCTAACCATTATCTAGATGCATGTACACCTGTACCACATACTATCAACGTTGAGTTATATGTGAAATCTGGGCCATAAGCAAACAAATCTTTTGCATACGACCAACGAACAAATTAAACAAACATTTCTATACATCCTTGCCTATTACATGTAGCTAAAGCCCAGCAACGAATAACCAAACAATTATGACACAAGTTTTTGCCCTTTAGATATTCTCAAACTAAATCCATTATCTTTTATTAATTATGAACTTATGCCTATTAAAAGCCCAGCTATGCTGTGCACTTTTTCTAGTGATACTATGTTGTTGAAATATATATTTTATCTAATTCCTAAACCCTTTTTTAACTTCATTCTCCTAATTTTTCTCCTTTTTTTGTGAAGGATATTATAATGGAAGGCAAAGACCCAGGGGCTACGTCCTTGAATGGGCTCTTGTAGAGCTAATCACAAATCCACTGGTGATGGAAAAGGCCCAAAACGAATTAGATAACATACTGGGAAACAAAAGGTAAGTTGAAGAAGAAGACATAACCAATTTGGAGTATGTGCAGGCAATTGTGAAGAGAACAATAAGACCATCCACCTTTAGCCTTTCTCCCTCATGCATGTGGCCCCGATAAGGATGGTAATGTGGGCAACTACCACATTCCCAAAGGCACCTATGTGTTGACAAATATTTGGCAAATAGGCTGTGATCCTAAGGCTTGGGAAATTCCAAATATCTTTAATCCCGACAGGTTTATTGGCAATAAATAGATGTTAAAGGAAGGGACTTTTACATTATCCCCTTTGGTTCTGGTAGAAGAATATGTCCTTGCATGCCCTTTGGACTCTATATATTGCATATAATTCTAGCCCATTTGCTCCATACCTTCAACTAGTTACTGGGGAACTAGACATGAGTGATGTATTTAGCACATCTGTCCACCTTAAACAACCCCTGCACGCCTTTGCTACCCCTCATTACATTTTCTTAGATTTTATCTATTGTTTAAATTTGGTTTTTCCGATCTAGAGGAAAAATTTTTAGATTTTTTTTTAAGTTAGTTTTCGAAGGTTATGGGGTTTTTTTTGCTAGCGGAAAATTTTCACGGTGTTCCAAAAATCGGGCCTTGCCCTTTACCACGAAATTCAATTATGGTGTCTCTTATCCATCCCTAATTTTTTGGCGGCAGGAGCATGACATGGAAGATCTGAGCTATGGTTTCGGCATGGAAGACACGGTTGGCATTACAATACAGGCCATTATTAGCCCTAATTGTGATCGGCATAGATGATTCTGACCTCTAGACATGACGGACCGTTTTGTGGTTATCTGAGTTCGGATTCTCTGAGGATTCTTTGAGGCCAGGTAAAAGAGCCATGTGCTTCTTTGAGTTCGTTTTGTGCTTCTTTGTGGCTGAACGGCTTCTTCGTTGCAGACGGCCATGTATGATTATAGTTTCAAATCACGCCAGCATCATTCGCCAGGTTCATTATAATTTGTTTTTTTTGCACTCCTGAATATCCCTTTGATTTTTCTTCTGTATTTTCATCTGCAGTCACTGATTCATCTCCTACTGCTCCGGGAAGAGTGAAATTACCACTCGACTTTGTGGATGAGGATGGATACATGTTTTGTTCCTTCAACGAATCTATACCTGGAACAACCTCTAATAGAAGGCATGCCAATATGAGCTTGCTCAGGAGAAAATATGATGAAGGGGAAGCTTGATGAAGCCGAGGTTTGCTAATGTTTTTTTGTGATTTTTATTCAATAAGATTGCGTAGGCTTCTTCATGCATCTGAGCTGGAAACTTCTTAACTTATATTATAATGTTGTGTAATGGACCGCACCCTAGATCTGACGGCCACAAATGACCCGACCAGATCTAACGGTCCAAAACAAAGCTCTTTTTTTAAACGTGATCTCATGGTCCCCTTTTTTTTTTCGTCCCCCTTTTTTTTCGTTGGCCATAGCAGCATGTCGACTCTCCAAACCTCGGAAAGCAAGGAGCTTTTGCAACCCCGGAAAGCAAGGGGCTTTTGCTTCCGGTAGCCACAGCGGCAACCAGACATTGTTTCTCAGTTGGTTTTCGTTTCTTGGTCTGATGCCTGAATTTTCTTACAGAAATCAATTAGGTATTCGAAGCAAGCACGACTATGGCGAGACTCTACTGAGACCAGACTCATAAGAGATCCACATTGCTGCCTTATGCTAAAAATCTTGAGGCTGGATGCCGCAGCCTTTAGAGCAAGATCAAGAAAGATTACAGGGAATGTCTTGATGCTTGGTTCGAGAGAAGCTTTTCAATTCATGGGATGCATCCATAATTTATTTTCAGATCTAAGATGCGGCCATGGGGAGTTATGTGATTTAAGTTCTTTTATGGAATCAGGTTTGTACAAATTCATGATTATCTAGATTTCCAAGAACTTCCTCTACAAGCTATTCTATTGTCTGTTTGAATATTGCATTAGACTCCTTTGGTAGAACGTCTAATCTATTAGGGAAGTATATATTACGAAGGAGCCACTCTGCAAGTATATTTTTTCGAGGTAAATTGACTGCCAAGAACTTCTTCTTTCTATTGAGCTTTGATAATAAAGAAGGTAATGGATCAAAGAAAGAAGAGAAGGCAGAGCAGAAAGCAAAAAGAGATGGATGCTGGATTCCATGGCAACTTTCAAGGATGTATATATGCTCTTCAGCTTTTAGTAGAAAACCATGAAAGCTTTTGACTGCATCAAAGTTCACTCTGCAGAGACTACTTAAACCTCTATTTTGGTGTTACCTCATTTATGCAATGTCCTTTGGTGTTCCAGAAGGCTGCAAATGGCTTGCCAATGGCAGATGGATGCAATTTGAGTTGCAAGGGGTGATCCTGTGGACTGGCCTGTGAACTTCCTATCCTAGAGAATTTGTTCATATTCTCAAGGATTTGGCTCTATGCAGGCCCATAACTATTGTAACCCAAGTGTAAAGAGTCCATGCCAAGGTTTTTCAATTACATGCGGATTCCTGAAAATCTTGGTTTTGTAAACGACTTTATGCTAAGGTTTTTCAATTATCATGCACATTCTTGAAAATCTTGGTTTTCTTATGACGTTAAGGGACTTCAATCATTTGGTATAATGTCTTTCTTATATGCTGGGTATTGATATATTTAGGTTTGGAAGATATGAACATCTCTGATATACGAAGTATCTATTTATATTTATGAAGGAGCCAATCTGCAAGTATATTTTTTCGAGGTAAATTGACTGCCAAGAACTTCTTCTTTCTATTGAGCTCAACTATTCCCCTAAGGAAAATGGTGCTACTTACGTACGTGACTGTTTCATTGGCTATGTTTGGCATGATACTTACATACTGAGCCCCTTTACACCACAATCGCACAGTTGCAGACAATAATTCATTCTTCTTCTAATTTCACATATCTCATGCAGGGATATGACTTGCTCATAGGTATGTTGGAGTTCATTACTGGAGGTGTATGCTAGAAACGAAATTATGCTTCCTAAGTCTGCATAATCTAAAGAGAATTTTACCAGAATAATCATCATATCTAGATTTAGTCATGTTTGGTCAAATTTTAGTTTTCCATTTGTTTCTTTGTGTATGCATATTTCAGTGAAAAACAAAGAAAATAGTTCCCCATGCATGTTTCTATGTGTATGCATGTTTCTTGCAGCAGGAACTGACTTTTGGCCAAACTAGCAGGCTCTCACGGGTAAATGAACAGACAAGCCATTGAAAGAGAAGTGAGTTTCAGAAATTCTTTCTCTTTCAAGAAACAATCTGAAAGGGCATATTCCATTTGAAGTTGGAATGTTGGATGCATTGTAACATCTGTATCTGTGGAGTAACCACCTTACGGACAGTATTCCAGCTACTCTATCTAACTGCTCCCAACTCCAAATTCTAGCTGTTGCAATGAATTCTTTGACAGGTCCAATCCCGGTATCATTATCTAATTGTGCGCAACTTCAATAGCTAACTCTAACTGGAAATTTGTTGAATGGTGAAATTCCATCCTCTGACCCAATGTTTTCTCCTCCAAGCCCTCCATTTTTCTAGGAACAACGTGACTGCATTGCAGAGACTGGAAATCCTATATTTATATAACAATCAGCTTATAGGCATGCTTCATGTTTCAGAGCTTAGCAATATAAAAAACAGGCTTGACTGTTCTATCTTAAACTTTATGGAAAAATTCCCATCCTCATTTCAATGATTTGTCCAAAAACATTTGATAGGACAGATACCTTCCATTATTGGAGATTTGAAGAACTTAGATACCTTTTACCTGTAGAGCAATGGTATTACAGGAAGCATTCCAACATGGAGGTTGCAACATCTGTTCTAGCAGTCTTCTCAAGAGGACAGAGATACGAAGCTGCATAGCTGCTGCCAGAAAACAATGAGCATTGATAATTTTCTCCGTAACTCCCTGGTTCATTGAACAGGTCTACCCATTTGCTTTCGATCATTGAGGCAAGTCTGAAACCGCGCCCATCTATTATCTTTCAAGGACTCTCTTCAAGCCATTGTTTTATTCTAGCTCAATCCAGTCATTTTCCTGCAGATTCGTGACGTCTTTCACATCCTTGCTATTCTGTGACACGATTCGAGTTTCTCCTCTTTCATCATGGTCCTACCTTGGCTGGTTTGCAGATGTTAAAGAAGATGTGCGAAGAGCCTTAACCTCATCTTTTGTATTACTTAGACTGCTATGCCCTGCTTCTTAGAATGTCATTAATGTATGTCTTTTAGATTTTGTGGACTAAGCATTCTATTTATTCCTCATGTGTTCCATTATTTGATGAATGGTTATGTGATTTGTCTCTTAATAAGTACAACTTGCATTCTGGAAGTGCGTTTGCGTGCATACTTTGAACATGTTGCATGATATGGGAATTTCGAATAAGAACAATGTTTTATTACATAATGTACTTTAACAGAAAGATCCCTTGGATTAAGAATAATCACAGGGGAGTTACTATGCTAGGCCCATATCTATGGTTTGTATTGAATATTTGTCCACTACTAAAGTTTGCACTTTCCTAACATAGCTTGAACTGCCATCATAAATATTAATATGCAATCAAGAGTTGGTATTAGAAACAAAATATTGGCCTTAATGACAATTATCTTGGGACCCTAATTAGAAGCTCCATCTTTCAAGGAGCATTGATCCCAAGTTTGTACAATTATTTGTGTGAGGCATCTTTGTGCTTCATGCGACGAATGTCGAATGTAATTGAGAAAAGAAATATCAGCTTTTAAGCGGGCTTAGCTAGGGCTAGCAATTGGCACCATGAAGGAATGTACAAATGTAAAATTCAAACTTGACACCACTATTTGTGTATTTAGGAACAATCAAGAATTCACTTTGTAGACCACATGTGGATGCTCATCGTAGGTGACAATACAATATGCACATATACCTAGAGCATTTGTATGAGCATTTATACAAACATATATCTAGATAAGCAAATAACTTATGTGGAGGTTGTTCTGTGGATGTTGTGCAATGGAACATCACTATAATTATGTGACCCCATATCTTAAGGAATGTTTTGGTTACATAAACAATCATTAATGTTTCTCACGCTTCAACTGCCTTACTATAATCACATCCAAAACCGATTGCAAACTATTCTATTCTATTCTATTCTTTAAGAAAAATGCAAACCCTTACTGCGTTTTGAATACAAGAACTTGCTCAAACAATGACTAATGTTTTTCATGCTTAAGCGACCTTCGTACAATCACACATAAAGCCAAGATCGTTCCAATGTCCCTCCGCCCCATCCGACAGCCAAGATTAGTCCGTCTGTTCCTTTAACTTTGGTCGATGACTTGGATTGTTCCATGTGCCATGTTAGTATCTTCTCAAATGAAATGGTGCGACGTCGAATAGTGTATCCAAACACGACTGCCTTATTTTGCCTGGATGCAACGGATGGGTGTTCACATGACCTTCTTAAGGTTTTTTAAAGCTCTCCAAAAAGCTTATAACCATTTCCATGACATAATTCTCCAAGAACAAAACCAACACCCTCTAAGAGTGACCTGGCTTCAAAATTTACAAAACTAATTTTTCTGTAAAAAAACGCATAACAAGAAACAATTGTGCGCGATTCGCCCAACACAAATATAATCAAATATTCATTAACACTAGCAACCTCCCATCAATCATAATTTCAGTTCCGATCTACTGCATTTTGAACATAGGAAGCTGCTTAAACAACCACTAATGTTTTTCATCGTTGAACTGCCTTGGTATAATCACACAGAAAGCCCACCAACGGTGGGCAATTTTCTAGTTATAAGAAGATCATCGAGCTCTTCTAAAGAGAGAACATTGAGCCCAGCTTTGCATCTATTACAAGTGCTCATAGGCCATGCAGCAAGTGAATGCTGTATTTGTCCATGGTTGTAGTTCTATCCTTGAAGCAGATTGAATTAACCATTATTCATTTTCACTAAAATTGTTCTGATGGAAGATATGGCTTTGGCTTTGGTTCTGATGTTTTGAGTTGCTTAATAATAGTCATCTCATTGGATGAGGTAGATACATGTTAGATTTTTATTGCCACAATGGTAATTTAATTGCTAGCATGGAAAACGAGCTTCCCTAGCGCAGAAGATGAGCTTTGGACATTCTAAAATCCATTGTTCTTGATGAGATTGCATGTATGCATTATTTAACAGCCCGATGGACGCATCATTTTCATAGTACATGCCAGAAAGAAGCAGCAAGTTTTGGCATGCATGATGTGATTCTTAAATTGAGTGACTGATTTTGCTTTTGGGCTCTTAAATCTCTCAAACTGCCATGAAATTGAAATGCTGGTGGCGTTACTTGCAAGTTTGTGCATGAACAAATGGATGAGAGAACATGCATAATGAATGATTTCCAAGCATTTGAGCTTGCTGCAGGCTGGATCCAATGCAACAGATATGATAAAATGACTGGCCTTTTATCTTTGTCTTGCAGAATCTAAATCATCTGATTGAGTGGGGATAATTCCATCTTAAAGATACGAAGGAGCTTTGTTTTTGGTATTAATGTTTGATATGAAGATTGTTATCCATCCTTAATGTTCTTATTTCTTACAGTTAGTAACTTAATAGGTAAATCCATAATTTAGACCCTTTTTAGCTATTAACTATTGTTATCGGACAATGCCCTTCCTGGCACTGCATGCGCATCGACCCGGAACTAGCAGCTATATTATGCAGGTTTTGTATATGAATTTATGCAGTTTGTGCTTCTCATATTTACTTTAAAACTTGGCATTTTTTATGCACTTTCCAAAGTCCGCTTATGCTTTGCATTTATTCTAACTATTTCTCTCTCATGCATAAAGAAGACCATTTGTCGTACAAAAAATGCAGAGTGCAGAATATAGACAGTTGATCTTGCTTTAGGTTTTTAGTTTCAATTTATTTTCTTTCTTTTGCTTTGCTTAGGATAAAAAAAGAAAAAGAAATTGTGTTCGTATTGTGACTAGATTCTATCTTTCCTTGGGAACTACTTTTTTATTTGTTGGCATTAGGTTCTTGCATCAATATACTAGAGTATTATCTAATTGTGTGGATGATGTGCCTGCCCCTTTCCAATAGCCGGTGACGGGGAAGAAACAAGCGAAGTCAAAACTCCGACTTCTAGAATGCTTATCTGGATAATGCAGCAGAGGTGCAATATGCTAAATATAACTGTAAGATCCCTTTTGCATTCAAGTTATGATGTTATATATATGAGCATATGGTCTGTTTGTATATCACCACTCTGCCTTTCAGTTCGGTTACAACTGACATTTGCAATAGCTTCCATGTGGGCCTACTATATCCACATTTAGTCTGTTCATATGTTTGTGTCCCATATTAAACACCTACAATTTATCTTCCTAACTTTATGCATGTGTAATTTGCTTTGCAGAAAATTGAAGCCAACACGCCCTTTTATAAATGTTTTCGAGATGTCACCACATGCATGCGGATCCAACAAGTTTGATCTCTTTAATTCATCTTAAGTTTCACATCTTTATCTATAAGTAATATGCTCGGTTACAAGTTGTCGTGTTGCCACAAACTTTCATGTGAGTTTAATTTATTCACATTTCATTTGTGTGATTACGTCCTCCAACTTTAAACCATCTGTCAGGCCTGTTTGTATTATCTGTTCTATTTCCTTAAATGGAAGTAACTGAAGCGAGGATTTATTTCCTCACAAATCCATGGCTGCTGGAATTCCATTTTTCATTATCTTGCAGTTATGACATCAAATCTCACTTTGTTTAAATGGGTAATTTTCAACTAGATGAGTTTCAAAATTTAATTATGCTTGAACAAAGGGACACATGCCATTTTACCCAATTTCTAAATTTTCCAGCCTCACTCTTCTTTATTTGGGTAATGTGTGAAGAGTGGCCAGCCTTTTAAAGGTTTCCTTATCTGTGATGTTTTGGTATTTCCTCAGGTCCTTAATAATTGGTTGAGATATATGATGATGCAACTTTACATGACATGCAATTTTGTTTACATCTATTTCCTACTCTTTAAATTCTATTAGTCATCTTATACTCATTACATCATTAACTTATTTGAGGCAAGTCCCATTCTAGGTTGGGATTCTTTACTCTATAGCTTTTAGTTATTGTCTTGCTATGCATTTTCACAGGAAATTTCTCTCAAATTACAGAAATTGAAGGTTGAGGCTGCTGGCTTTTCAAGTTCACATTTGCATAGCATGTAGATCTATGTGACGTCCCCTACTCCTTATACGATGCCCGCATCGTATTCGAAGGAGGAGCATTCCCCCTGGCAGCTGCCTGACAGGGGCCATCCACCTGACTCCACTCCCATGGGGCAGAGCCAGCAAGGGAAGAGTGGATGTGTCATTCATCCGTCTTCCATCGGATCGACCTATCTGCGGAAGCGTGAACAAACAAACGTGAGCACAACTACAATATACAAATACAATCGCCATAGAGACAGTAACATCACAGAGATAACAATACCTTCATAGCAACCATACAATGGGGAGATCCTACCCAGGGCTCGGACTCAAGGGGGATGACTGACGGCTAGGCCTCCAGAGTTCATTGCAGACAGAATTCATGGCAATGGATTTGGCTGGCATAGAACATGGCTTAGGGTAGTCCACTCCATCCGCCCCTCCCGGTGCACACTTTGCGAGTAGGTCTGAAAAAAGTGTTGGGACTTGGCCGTGGCTTCCGGGTGAATAGCCAGAGGGGCTACTACTGCTGGGTTGCATCTCCCCAACCCCGATGAGGTAGGAAGAGAGTTGCCTCTCCTCCAGAGGTATCCATGCTCATCGCAGGCGGCTAGAGGGCCACTGCCCTTATTCGACTTGAACTCACTGGAAGGTCATATTCACCACCCCACGAGTGTCGAGCTCATGCCTTGCCCACACGCAGTGACAAGCCATTAAGCCTAGCCCGCAGAGACCCCGATAGGGCTTTACTACCCGGAGGGGTCAGTCCAGCGATGAGACAAGTTCCTCCTTATCCAACCGGCCTGGTCCCTTCACCCACAAACCGGTGGGCTCCTCGCAAGACGGGCGCGCAATTATGTGGGAACTAAGGTGCTATGCTAGGAGCATCTACTACACAAATTTTTAAGTCTCTACCCCCTTCCCACAACAAGGAGATCATAGAGTGGAATACATGCAATATCACGTAACGTAAATTGAGAATCATATCAATCTATCTACTTAACATCCAATGTTAGGTTCATTCGTTAGAGTCTCGGATCTAGGGATCTACAAGGCTGCCGAGAGATGATCTAACATACTAAACCAAAGATATTGCCACGCCCAAAAGACGGTTTTGCACAAATGTAACAACTAGATACCTGCTCCTTGGCTTGCTCCTGATCCTCGGAAGGCGTCCATGCTCCTGATCTTGCCGAAGACGACTGCTACTTAGCAACCTGTTGTGCAAATCCGACTTTTCGGAGCCTGGCAATGCGATTTCGAGTCTTACCTTGGCCGAATTGGCCCAGGAAAACCCTAAATGCGAGAGAGGAAAGGAAGCTCTAGAGAACCCTAATTGGCAAAATGGAAGAGAGCTAGGGTCTAGGGTTTTAGCCCTTATATAGACCCTATCTAAGTTAGGGCATCCACATGGGCAAATGGCTTTAAGCCATTTGGAAATGGATGAACAAGGAACCTTTTGTTGTGTATGTTTAATTACATACCCAACATCCAAGGTGGCCCCCTAGGTGCAACCTTTAGCTCCTAGGTGCAACGTTATCCTGCTCTCAAGTACATGTCACTTGTGACATGTACGTGTGACGTGGCAGTATAATATACGTATTGGGGGCGTATATTATGCTGGAACGTCACATTCTCCCCACCTTGACTTGATGCTGTCCTCAGCATCACGTGTCTCCCCACCTTGGGTACCTGCATATCCTGCACTTACAACAACTTATATATTCATATTATGTTAATCACCTCAGGTAATATTTATAACTTACTGTAATTGTACTATGGTGAGAGGCTCTTCCGTCCTCTACTTCATAATTGACTATTAACAAAATTAACATTAATTATAGTTTTAAGGTTTTAACTAAAAACTTTTGATCGCCTCCTCACAACACATTATGGCAAAACTATGCGTTGTGAGTTCTTGTAGCGCTACCCTCCTGCCGCTCGGTCCTTCTAATTGCCTGCAGGATGTACGCTACGTTAGTACATATTTAATTATTATTATAAGGGTTGGTTGTGAGGGAACCACCCATTAAATACAATTATATGGATGCAAGGCATATCTCTCGGCATAGGAAGATTATGTTTCTCCCATCCTGGCCGAAGAGACAGCGCCCTATTATGCCTATATGCCGCTCATGCCTACACCTGTAGTTGCCTAGCGTGGGACTTGGGTCCTTCCCGTATATGGGGCGTGAGGGCCCCTCCCCCGTAGGCATTGACTAGAGGTGCTTTTCCTATCAATGCATACCTGAATGACCTCTTTTCTCTCGAGGTCGTCTACTTCCGTGGGACAGAAGTAGACTTCTAATCTACCTTTCCACTCAAACAAGCGGAAACGCGGTCATGCCTACATTGACATTACACCACGCCCTAGAGAGCACCGTAGTGGTCTCATCATCGGTAACAACGCATGCAACCCATGCCTAGCATAGGCTGCATGCGTAGATTAGCCTTAGCTACACATGCTTAAATCTAAACCCAAATCGACATGCCTGAGCCGATTTCTTGGTTGCTGATGTCGACTACTTCGGTGACGAGCCGACCCTTGCATTGCTCCATAAACTCGGGGTACTGTTTCTTAAGATCTGACTCAAGTACCCATGTAGCGTCTTCCACTGGTAAGTATTTCCACTTCACAAGGTATTGGAGGAATTTTGACCTTCTTGTCTTCTTATAAGATCTATCAAGAAGGACTTCCGGGACGATTTCAATATGCTCGTCCGTCATTTCTAAAAACTCATTTGTCTCCAATACTTCCTCGGGGTTTGGGGTGTGCCTCTTTAGCAAACTTACGTGGAAAACTTTATGGATCTTAAGATGTGCTGGCAATTCCAACTTGTAGGATTGGTTACCTACTCTCTTCTCTTCTCCTCAAGGGTCCAGCCCATCTTGGAGCAAGCTTCTTGCAATTGCCGATGCGGAGCTTGGCCCGCTTGACTTTGATCTTCAACCACACTTTGTCTCCCACTTCAAATTCTCTTACCGCCCTATGCTTGTTTCCACGATGCTTTTCTCGGCCTTCTTCTTGCCGCAAGGAGATATCCTCTCACTTCCTCCACTAAGTCTTGCATTTCCGAAAGCATCTCGGCTGGAGACTTCCACCTTGGACACGGGGTTGTGCCAAGTATCCGGGGTAAGACACATAATTCGTAATTAATCATAAAAGGACTCATCTGCGATGATTCCCGCTTGGTGCCGTTGTAGGCAAATTCTACTAGGTGGATGAAATCATCCCACTTGGATTGCTTGTTCCATACATAGCTTCTTAACATATCTTCGATGATCCCGTTTGTCCTCTCCGTCCCACCATCCGCTTGGGGGTGATATGCCGCGCTCATCGAAAAGCTTCGTCCCTGGATGGTGGTGAATAGGTCCCCGCCAAAAGGCACTCATAAACTTGAGTCTCTATCCGAGATTATCTCCCTTGGCATGCCATGGAGCCTAAAAATCTCCTTAACAAATAGGTTGGTCGTGGTCTAATGTCAGATCTGTTGTCCTCCGCGGCACAAAGTGTGCCATCTTTGACAACTTATCTACTACCACCATCAAGGCATCTTTGCCCCTTTTTGCATTTTTGGGAGTCCTGTAATAAAATCCATACTTATCACCTCCCACTTAGCGTTTGGCACGGCAATGGTTCCAAGGCCCCGGATCCTGAGCTGTTCCGCCTTTGTCTCGGCCGGCATATCCGCACTCTCTAATATATCTTGCTATTTCCTTCTTCATGCCGGGCCAATAATAACTGCTTCTAATCTTGAAGTATGTCTTCATGAACCCCGTGATGCCCTCGCTATGGGACTATTGTGTGTATCATTCAAAATAAGCTTTCTAACTTATGAAGATTTTGGTACACACAATTTGTTTTTATAATATAGCAAGTTTCCTTCCTTCTTGTAGTGCTAACATCTCCCTTTCCTTGTCGGGTCCCCGCCTCTTTGGAAAGGCTCGCCCAAACTTCCTTGAAGTCGAGGTCCGTCGGCAATGTTTCCTCAATCTTCTTGCCAAACTCACTTACGAGTGTTGATATGGCGTTACAATGAATTCTGGTTGCCAATGGCTTCCTGGAAAGGGCATCCGCAACCACATTGAGCTTTCCTGGCTTATAACTTATCTCAAAGTCATATTCTTCCAAGAATTCCATCCATCTCCTTTGCCTCAAATTGAGGAGCGGCTGCGTAAATATGTATTGGAGGCTTTGATGATCCGTGTCTAACTGGAATTTTCTTCCCAATAGATAATGCCTCCAAATTCTTAAAGCCCTTACTATAGCCAGGAGCTCCTGATCATGCGTTGGGTAGCGCTGTTCGGCGTCGTTCAACTTCTTGGAATCATAGGCCACTACTCTTTCCTCCTGCATGAGGACTGCGCCTGTTGCTATCCTGCTAGCATCTGTTGCTACAAGCTTATCTTTGGTCGGATCTGGCAAGATCAATACTGGCGCCGTCGTCAAAGCTTCCTTTAGTGTCTCAAATGCTTTCTGGGCCTTGTTTTGCCAATGGGCTGCCCAATCTTTTATCTTCCCACCTTTTGTGAGATCCGTTAATGGCGCTGCTACCTTGGCAAAATTCTTGACAAATCTTCTATAATAGCCTCTTTAGCCCTAGGAAGCTCCCCGACTTCATGCGTATTCTTTGGTGCCGGCCAGCCGATCACGCCTTCTATCTTCGCAGGTGCATTGGAAATGCCTTCCTGGCGTGATCACGCGCCCCAAGTACTCCACTCTTTCCGTTGCGAAGTGGCACTTTGATAACTTCGCAAAGAGTTGATGCCTTCTTAACTTTTCAAGCACCTTCCTCAAGTGTTGGGCGTGCTCCTCTACAGACTTGCTGTACACCAAGATATCGTCGAAGAAGACTATGATGAAGGAATCTAGAAATTCGCGAAAGACGTCGTTCATTAACCTCATGAATGTTGCTGGTGCATTAGACAATCCAAAGGGCATAACTGTGGAACTCATAGTGCCCATATCTTGTCCCCAACGCCGCCTTATGAATGTCTTCCTCCTTGATCCTAATCACGGTGATATCCCGACCGAGATCTATTTTGGAGAAGATCTTTGCTCCCCGCAGAATCGATCCATTAAGTCATCCTGACCTAGGCAAGGCATACTTATTTTTGATGGTGTGCTTATTTAACCATGCGGTAATCAATGCACATCCTAAGGCTCCCATCCTTCTTCTTCACAAAGAGAATAGGGGCTCGACGGGGAGACACTAGGTCTTATGAACCCTAGGTCTAGCAATTCTTGCAATCGCTTTTTAACTCTCATCAACTCCTGGGTTGACATCCTATAAGGTGCCTTGCTTGTAGGCTTCGGCCCCTGTTCAAGTGCTATTTCACACTCGACTCCTCTATAGGGCGGAAGTCGCTTAATCTCATCAGGGAACAAGTCGTGGAAATTCCTCGATCAACTTTGCTATTGGCCCGGGAAGCTTGCTAGATTCTTTGATCTCTTTATTTCTCTCCTGGCTCCTGATCTTGGAGCTCAAGCTTAAGGAGATAGGCCACCTGCTGCTTTCTTATGCACTTAAGCAATTTTTCACTACTCATGCATTGCATGATTGGGGTTACTTCTTTACCGCGATTTCGATGACCTTGCCCTCTCGAGTTGTTAAGGTCACCTTACGCTTCCCACAATCGATGATTGCTCCCCGCCGTCCAAGATATTCCATTCCAATAATGAGATCATACTTGCCTATATTCATGACTTCCGCTCCCAATGCAACATTAACACCGCAAGTCTACATTGAAGTTTATTCTCTTCCCCGGCCAGATGCCTAATTGCTCCATTGGCTAACACCACCGGCCTCGGGCTTGGACTTTAACGGCTTTAACTTCAACATGCTTACCATCCTAGGGGATGCAAAATTATGACTTCTTCGAGTCTATCAATACTATAAAGGATTTCTCTTGGGCTTTTCCTGTCGTTGAGATCACCTTATAATCGACTTTCTTCGCATTCCCTCTGTATCAATAGTCGCAAAGATGTGACACTCACCATGGATGTAATCCCGTGCTTCGTCGTCGTCAAGGTCCGATGGTGTGTCCCATCCCAGCTCCGCCAATGCCGCATTCATAATCGGGGGGCAATTGTTGGTCCTATGCCCCTGGCTGGAAGCATCTCAAAACACAACCGCTTCTCTATACATTCCTCGCTTCTTCTCCTTGGGAATGGATTGCGAAAATTGCCTCACCGCTTGGGAGTAGTTAGACTTGGCTCCTTGGTCCTTGAAGCTTACTGTTTCTTTTCACCTCGCTTGCCACCACTTGTGTTGCCTTGCTTCCCATAATTTGAGTTGTACTTTGCGTCTTGCTAGCTCTTGGGCTTGCCGCCCTTGGGCTATAGCCTCCCGTGCTCTTCCCTTATCCCGGAAATATTGCTGCCTTGATGCCTCGCTCTTGTGGACTGTTCCTTGCAAACTTATGGCCTTTGCTTACGCCTCGACCACGGACTTGGGTTTATTGCCCTTACGAGCTTGCGGATCTCATCGTTCAAGCCTTCAATATATCCTTCCACCGCATGCTTTTCACTCAGCTTTGGCACATAAAGCCTTAGTCTCATGAATTCCTCCGTGTATTTCTCGACTGATTTGTTGCCCTCATTGCGACCTATATAGAACTGCGCATCATGTTGCACTTATGTTCTCTTGGTACATAATGATGTTTGAATGCCTTGGCGAACTTTTCGAATTTGCAATCGTCCTGCTTTCGCCCATGTGCTTTGGCATACCCCTTCCACCAAATCCTGGCTGCACCCTTGAGGTTTGCTGTTGCTACCCTGCCTTTGTCTTTATCTTTCATGCCATAGGCGTTGCCGTACTCACTCATCTCATCCAGCCACGCCTCTGCTTCCATTCCGGATCTGTTTCCCCTAAAACTGCTCCTAACTTCGGCTTTCCACACATTACTAAGGGCGGAGTCAACTTTCTTACGTAATCGGTCCATGATCCGTCCCTCGTCACGGTTTGGATCCCGCCGGCGACCTCGTGCCTCTTCTTCCTGCTCTTCTGATGCCGAGTCTGTATCCGAGCTGGAGTTCGAGGATCCCGAACTAGGAGATCTTCTCCTTCTGCTTCTCTTCCTTCGTTGCCGCTGTTCGACCCGGTGGCGTTTCCTCCGCAAGGGGCACATTCTGTCCCCGTCCTCCTATTGCTGCTTTGCCCACCTGCTAGCAATGCCCTTATGTCGTGGATGTCGGATCTGATTTGGGATAGCTCCTCCTCCTAAGTGTTACCGCCCGGTGCGGGTGCAAATTCCTTGGTCGAAGCGCCTTGGCGGGTGCGCTTCTTGTTCTTTTACTTTGTGTTCATCAAGGTTTCTAGGTACTCTAGCTGCATGCACATTAGAGTACATTCTGATCATTAGTTCGTGTTTTGTGTGTTACGTTGTTTTACTTGTTTATACAATTTGAGGGAGCAATTATATACAAAAAGAGATATATATTATATTCATATATATATACTAAATCTTTTACATGCAATTTAATAAACTTTTACTCTTCAAACTTCTTGAGGTAGTCAGGGTGGTCCTCCAAAAATTTCTTCACTTGGGTCGTACCTAATGACCCTGTTAAGTTCCTGAGAATATTTGTTGCCGTCCCTCCTTGGAGTACTGCCTCCATGTCTGCAATTCTCCTATCCGATGTATACGCAGCTGTCACTGCCAATCTGCCCTGCCGCCTATAAGGGATTGCAAAGTCGAAGATGGTCAATGCAATCGCTCTCTTGATCAGGACAACATGGTCGATGTTTGGAGGTAATCGTGCATGGTGTCCAAACCCTGAGAGGGCGATAAGCATAAAGACCCCTTCTTCACCTCTTGGGCTAAATTGGCGGTGAATAACCGCTATTCTTCCGTCCGGCCCAAAGAAGAACGGCGGAGGTAGTATCGGCGCCTTATCATGCCCCCTCGTTTTCTTCGACGAGGAGGAAGTTGCCACCAGCCTTCCCGCGAAGTCATCCACTGGTATCTCCTCTAGCTCTCTGAAGTCTTGGTGCACCAGCCTCCTTAGGTTGATACTGCCTCCATGCTGCTTCAGGATGGGTGTTGGCGAGCTCGGTAATAATGCTGATGTGGACTTGCCTTTGATGCCCATTTGTTCCTGAATTGCCATGAACTCCTCCTCCGAGGGCAATTCCCTTTCGGCCATCATCACGCCCGATGCCCGCGTAAGCTTCTATATCGATGATGTCTCACGGGTGAAGGTCCCGGCTTCTCTTATCCGATAGGGAAGTCCCGAAGCTCGATCGATGAAGTCGCCGAGATCCGCCTTGCCGCCGAGAAGGTGCAAAATCTCATCCACCCTAAGGCCTCTCGTCCGCGCATCGGAAGATTCTTGATGTCGTGAAGGGTTAGATATGCCTCGCCGCTATGAACACCGGGCCAAGCTTGTAATGCCCCTGCCCGAAAGTGGTGGGGCTCTTCTTGTTGGTCGCAGTCCCTCTTGAAGTTTTGGATCTCTTGCTCCGCTTTGCAGCCTCTCTGTTCTAGATCCGTGTCTTCCGGGTCTGATTAAGTATTCATCCTCCTCCTCTTCTTCTTGCTCGGTACTCAAGTCGCATCCGTTCCTCCTCTCTTTGCTGCCATGGCTATGGGTTCAACTTCTAAAGGTCGCTGACCGAGGGTTCCCCTATCCGGGTTTGACCCCTAAGAGATAGAAAGATGGCTACAAATGGCGTATAGGAGAAGTACCTCCTCCTATTGGACGAGATGGACATGTAGTTGGGAAGGCGGACCGCTTTATTCTCTAAGTACTTATCTACATTTGGGATATCTTGCAGGGCTGACTTGAGGGCAGTGTTAGGTGCAAAATACCCTACACAAGGTGGGAGTTCTACCAAAAAGGGTCCTATCTTGGCATGGAACTCAGACATGATGTTCTGGTAGAAGGGAGTGGCATTGATGGTAGCCTCAATGTCAAGTTCTCTTCGGAAGACACTGAAGACGGCTTCGATGTCAGCCTCAGCCACATGAGCTGTGGCGCTGTACCATCGCTTGAATGAAGAAGTGGCCATGAGCACTGAGGAGCTGGGGATGACAGACAGATGCAGAAGCGCCCTAAGGATCAGGGAAATCGGCTTGGAGCAGAGAGCGAGGTTGGAAGGTGCAAATGACACTTGGGTTCCCCTTTATAGGCAAAACCCTAATTCTGGGAAAATTCTAGGTTTACAATTCTCTGACTTTCTAGGGTCTAGAGGTATGATTTATAGGCTAACTGAGCTTGGAAATGCTCCTAAGGGTCCCTAAGCAATGATTTTGGTTCGTCTAAGGACAACTTGGATCAATTCGGACGAGACCACTCACACAGTGCGCCAGGGTGGGATCGGTTTGCAAACCGAACTGGTTGGGGCGCACTCTGTGAGGGGTGGACTGCTGTTTAGGTCACTAATGATGCCAAACTAGAGAAGTAAAGACATAATCCTGGATATCTCATCGAGATAGATAGGATTGAGCCTTTACTCGCCTTATTTGGGCAAGTTGTGGTGGAGTTTGGGGTTCGACCACTCACACAGTGCGCCAGGGTGGAATCGGATTCCAAACCAAATGGGTCTGGGCGCACTCTGTGAGGGGTGGAACTCCATTTGACTCGGCGTTGGCCAATTTGGACAGATTAGGGGTCAATTCCTACTAACTAGGATGAGCTAGGTCGAATAGGATACCTACTTTCTGCATTTAGGCAAGATTTGGCACCAAACCATGCTCAACCACTCACACAGTGCGCCAGGGTGGGATCGGTTTGCAAACCGAATGGGTTGGGGCGCACTCTGTGAGGGGTGGGATCAAAATGCCTGGTTTGTTCCAAACTTTGCTATTTCTAAATATAGAATTCGGCAATACATCCTATTTAAACTCGATTTGACTTATTTATTTATCAAAATTATAGACTTATACAAAAGAAAAGGTCATTTACAATAGTTCAAGGGCCCTCCTTCTTAATAAACTGAGCTAGTCTAATATCTTTGGGCATACAAGTCACTCTCTTAGCGTGTTGAGCACACGCAACAGAGTCTTCGAAATAATGTACGATGTGCTGCTCCGACGCCTCCTGCAGTGCGAGCAACATGTCGTCCGTGACCCGTTTGGATGGGTCGAACTCCTGCAAAATCTCCCTCGTTAGACGTGCAAAGGGGGCTCTGGGAATGAGGAAGCCATAGCTCTGCTGGAAGTGCTTGATTTTTTGGGCCACCCTCGCGAATTTCGAGTCCGCCGGTCTCTTCATTGGCTTCTTCGGAGGGGTTGGCTGTTCCGGTGGGGGCTTTAACGTGTTCTTCTTCGTTGGCCGACCTCCCTCAATGGTCTTCACTCTGTGTTCTTCATAGTATTTGGAGTATGCTTCGTGCATTTGCATGTACACAGTATACTCCTTTAGCTCCTTCCGGTACTTCAAGTCCCGCTTCAGCGCATAGGACTCCCTCTGCGGCCTTGGTTTCTTGGTGCTGTCGCTGGGGTGCTTCGGCGACGGCCATTTAGGATAGGGCGGTGCATTGCCCACAGGGTCTTCATCCTCCGGTATTGGGTTTGGAGGGCCCGAAGTCTCTCCTTGTTCGTGTCCTCCCCCTCCCTCCTCCGGTTCGGAGTCGGACGAAGATGGGGGCTTCTCAGGATCCGGCTCCTGTATGGTCACTCCCGCGGCCGGTGTCTTCTTTTTCTTCGGTTTCTCCGCCGGCACTTCCGGGTCCTTACCTTTCTCCGCTCTCACCTTCTCCCGCTCCTCTTTGCGCTTCCTCCTTTCTTCCCTCCTCTGTTCCTTCTCCTCCCTCCTCTTTCTTCGCTCTTCCTTCTCCTTCCGACGCTCCGCCTTGGATTTCTTCGGCTCGCCTTCTTCTCTTTTCCTCTTCACCTTTTTCGGTTCCGGCTCTGGTTCCTCATCATCCCCGAAGATCTCCCTCTCCAGCTCTCTCCGCAGTTCCGCCGCCGCGTCCATCTCCCAGTCAAGGTTCTCCGATACCTGTTCCTGATCTTCAGGGTTAGGGTTAGGTGGTTCTACAGGTGCCTCCTGTTCTTCGATGTGGGCTTGTCTGCGTCTGGCCTTCTGTCGGACGGCCCGCTCCTGGGCGCTGACATAACCGGGTGGCATAACCTTGCGTGCGGTCTGTTTCGTCCGTGCCATGTTTTTGTTTGTCGGGTTTCGAGCTTTGGCGCCTGAAGATCGTCTTCTTGGGCGAGCTGTTCTCCGGGAAAGGTGGGGATAAAATGGAAACCCTAATTTTCTATTTATAGGGAGGTGGAATTTAGGGTTGGGACCTGCAATTCATATGGGGAAAAACAAACTAGGGCATTAGCGAAGGTACGAGGCATTCATCTGGGTTCACCATACTCCAAAACACCCACCACTGTGCGCCTGGGCCAGATTGGATTACCAACCGAAAGAGTCTGGGCGCACTCTGTGAGGGGTCGACTGTTTTTGGGGCTATTTTACAATTTACAGGGAGTTTCTTAGTGTTATAACATACAACCCTATCTAGAACTAAGGAAATAAGCCAAACTACACCATTAGTTTACTTAATTTGAACATCTAACTAGGTCAACGGAGGTCAACCACTCACACAGTGCGCCTGGGTGGAATCGGTTTGCGAACCGAATGGTGCTGGGCGCACTCCGTGAGGAGTGGCCTATTTTTGGCAATTTAGGTTGGGAAAGATGCTACACTTCACTAGCAACCTATTATGGAGCTAAAATCTACCCATAAATTGGAAATTTTCCCAATTGTTCGAAGCTCTTGCTTGGGTGGCTATACCCCAAGACTCGAATCTACTGTTAGTCCTAAGGGGAAAAATGGCCAGTGCTCGATCTTGGATGCCAAGATCATGCTCTGATACCACTGTGACGTCCCCTACTCCTTATACGATGCCCGCATCGTATTCGAAGGAGGAGCATTCCCCCTGGCAGCTGCCTGACAGGGGCCATCCACCTGACTCCACTCCCATGGGGCAGAGCCAGCAAGGGAAGAGTGGATGTGTCATTCATCCGTCTTCCATCGGATCGACCTATCTGCGGAAGCGTGAACAAACAAACGTGAGCACAACTACAATATACAAATACAATCACCATAGAGACAGTAACATCACAGAGATAACAATACCTTCATAGCAACCATACAATGGGGAGATCCTACCCAGGGCTCGGACTCAAGGGGGATGACTGACGGCTAGGCCTCCAGAGTTCATTGCAGACAGAATTCATGGCAATGGATTTGGCTGGCATAGAACATGGCTTAGGGTAGTCCACTCCATCCGCCCCTCCCGTGCACACTTTGCAGAGTAGGCTGAAAAGTGTTGGGACTTGGCCGTAGCCTGCCGGGTGAATAGCCAGAGGGGCTACTACTGCTGGGTTGCATCTCCCCAACCCCGATGAGGCAGGAAGAGAGTTGCCTCTCCTCCAGAGGTATCCATGCTCATCGCAGGCGGCTAGAGGGCCACTGCCCTTATTCGACTTGAACTCACTGGAAGGTCATATTCACCACCCCACGAGTGTCGAGCTCATGCCTTGCCCACACGCAGTGACAAGCCATTAAGCCTAGCCCGCAGAGACCCCCGATAGGCTTTACTACCAGAGGGGTCAGTCCGCGATGAGACAAGTTCCTCCTTATCAACCGGCCTGGTCCCTTCACCCACAGCCAGGTGGGCTCCTGCGCACGGGCCGCAATTATGTGGGAACTAAGGTGCTATGCTAGGAGCATCTACTACACAGCCTTTAAGTCTCTACCCCCCTTCCCACAACAAGGAGATCATAGAGTGGAATACATGCAATATCACAGAACAGAAATTGAGAATCATATCAATCTATCTACTTAACATCCAATGTTAGGTTCATTCGTTAGAGTCTCAGATCTAGGGATCTACAAGGCTGCCAGAGATGATCTAACATACTAAACCAGCATATTGCCACGCCCAAAGACGGTTTTGCACAACAGAACAACTAGATACCTGCTCCTTGGCTTGCTCCTGATCCTCGAAAGGCGTCCATGCTCCTGATCTTGCCGAAGACGACTGCTACTTAGCAACCTGTTGTGCAAATCCGACTTTTCGGAGCCTGGCAATGCGATTTCGAGTCTTACCTTGGCCGAATTGGCCCAGGAAAACCCTAAATGCGAGAGAGGAAAGGAAGCTCTAGAGAACCCTAATTGGCAAAATGGAAGAGAGCTAGGGTCTAGGGTTTTAGCCCTTATATAGACCCTATCTAAGTTAGGGCATCCACATGGGCAAATGGCTTTAAGCCATTTGGAAATGGATGAACAAGGAACCTTTTGTTGTGTATGTTTAATTACATACCCAACATCCAAGGTGGCCCCCTAGGTGCAACCTTTAGCTCCTAGGTGCAACGTTATCCTGCTCTCAAGTACATGTCACTTGTGACATGTACGTGTGACGTGGCAGTATAATATACGTATTGGGGGCGTATATTATGCTGGAACGTCTACAAAGAGTCTACATATGTAGAGTCTACAAAGGTTGAACGGGAGAGCAGCCTTTTAAGTTTTCTTATTTTTCTATATCTAATCAGCACTGAATGGTCAATGCATTTGTAGCAGTTGTAAACCAACCATAAATCTCAAACTTTTTTCACACACGAGTGCTTAAGAAACTTACATAGAGTTGGTAATGTTTTTATTAATTATATAATTCACTATCTAAAATGTCATATTGATGCAAGCGTACCTTTAGTCCCATGCAACAATAAACCTAATGTTGTATGGCAAACAGTAAACCTAATATGATGTTTGAAATATTCTCTACTCTGTGCCAAATCAAGGGCCATTAAATATTTGGCCAGTAAAACGCCCACCACTTCCAATGGTGCAAATGCTGCACATAGTTAGAAGATTAAAAAAAAAAAAAAAAAAAAAAAAAAAAACAAGGTCAAGCCATGCCCCTGCTGGCATGCATTGCAGATGGCAACGCACCCGGAGCCGGAGCCATGAGATTCAGCGAAGAAATTGTAGGCCTTCACCATGCTCTGGCTCCACACCCACAGCAAATCCATATCCGGCTGCACATAGTTAGAAGAAGGAAAAAAAACAAGAACGTGAAGGCATCCAGTCTCTGCCCCAATCCGCCTACTTCGGTAAATCTGAGCAGACCGTATTCTCTATGCACTGCCCAAGCAGATCCGCATTCTCTATGCCCCTCTATGCCGCCTCTTCAAAACCGGATTCTCCTAACAAAACACAAATGAATCGACCTCAAGCAGAATCGGCCTAAATCAGCAAGCCTCAAGCAGCCGTCTCCTCCTCTGCGCCCCTTCTCATCCCGCCCCTTCTCATCCTCCTCTGCGCCTCAAGCCCGGACCTCTCCAGAGACATTAGTCCCTGACCTCTCCACCCGATCTCCAAAGCCAGAAGCCAAAATTTCTTTCTAAATTCACACCATCACACCATGAAATTTCTTTGGCATATACGCCAATAAGCAGCTCAAACTGCTGCAAAAATACCCTCAAAATACGATTTGCAATACAATACAGCCGCCAAATCTAGGCCCAACCATGCCAGAGATACCCTCCCCAAATACCAAACGAAATAATAGAACATACTAATATTTCTAATATTTCATGGCAACAATAGACCTATTAATAAACCCAATGTTTCATGGCAATAACAAACTTAATTATGAACCTCATATTACGCATGTTACATAAAGTCTCGAAATAACTCCCAAATAACTCCCGTTTATTGGCATTTGGTGGCATTTGATAACAAATTATCCCATTGCACATGTTAATAATAGAATAGAATATGATTTTATCGTCCACGGAGACATGGGTTGGTACCTTTCTATTTTCCAAACAATTTACTTGAAAAGCTTTATAGGTTTTGCTCCTTCATGGCTTTGGGGTTTATCAGATCTATAATAGCATCATCTCAAAAGTCCTCGCCGTGGTCTACGTTATGCAAGCAACAACGTAACCAATCTAGATAATAGATGGTCTACATGAACAAGACTTGCTTACCCCTGTTATGTCATTTCAAGAGAGCACGTTAAGATGCAAAATGTATCTACAACAAAGAGCCAAAGAGCCAAGCTTGAGCCTAAATACACCACTAATATGGAAAGTTGCTGTCAGATTCATTAATTTGAAGCTTGACAATGTTTTATAGATATAACTATGTGCAGAGAGATAAAGCATTCATCAAGCATAGGTAGTCTACAGATGACATGTAAGGGGCAATTTAGGTTGTCTGTTCAATTCATAAGTTGACCGCTCTTCAATTCCTTATTTTGGCATCGCTTATTAGCCCGATGCATCTTAATTGTAAGATCAAGCTCAAAATTATTTTAGGCAAGATACTTATACAACTGACAACTCCACTATCACTTTGGCCATGCTTATATCTAAGCATTTTGGTTTGATAACCATATAATACTATATAATCTATTGAATATGAACATAGTTTGATGGTAATTTAATAGTAATTGTTATTATCATATAATATTAGACCATATTGGACTCAAATGTTCTCCATGTTGGGCATCTACAAGGCGAAATATGGAACTTGCATTGCAATACTTAATTAATTATCAATGCAATTCAGACCAGACCTATGCACTCATTACCTCATTGTATGTGAATGAAACAAGTGTAATATGCTATTAAACGAATGAAGACTTCACATAATCTCCTATTTAGATTGACATCACCTACAAATGCAAGGGATTAAGTTCAATTCCTTAAATAGAACCATATTTATGCCCGGCAACGCCGGGCACCCGTTACTAGTATATCTTTATTTTTGAATATATGATGATGGCTATAGAAATTTGCTAGTCCTTGTTACATTTGTTATTTGTTTCGTATATATGATATCATAATAAGAAATGCACATATGATACTTTGTAAAAATAACAAGCTTTGTTTGTTGCACATGGGTATTGAAGGATATATTGAAATGTTTTCACCAATTATCGGCAGAAAGATTGTTTTAGCATAGCAAAAAAATTTAAAACTCTTATATTTTGGGGTTTGAGATGCTTACTCCTGTCTGTCTACAACATTCTAAAAGACAATTTCAATGCTTTCTATTTTGGGCTTCAGGTGCTTATTCATGTGTGTCTACAATATTATAGAAGATACTTTGAAAAGTTTCTATCTTGGACTTGAGGTGCTTATTCTTGAGTATCTACAACATTCTAGAAGACAGTTTCAAACCATTCTATTTTGGGCTTGAGGTGTATCTACAACAATCTAGAAACCACTTTGATAACTTTCTATGTTGGACTTAAGGTGCTTACTAATGCTAGTGTTGGCGTCAGCATGTAACATTAGTGTTCTGCCACCACCACCAGTGCTCAAGAGATGCATGCCTACACAATCCACATCAGAAAATGTGGAGCAGATAAACATGTCTACACAAACTATGGACGAGGAATTATTGCACCTTAGACATGTAGAGACTCCCAGCTTTGAGATGGATTTATTGTTGGATGATAGTTAACAAACATAGGCCCTCAACCTCTATATTGTGGTATTGCAGAGAAGAGTGACTGCCCTGCTATAGATAAGGCCACATACTAAACCCAATCTAGATGAAATAACAATTAAGGGTGAAAGCATGTTGTAGTGGAACACCCTGGGTGTCCCCCCTGTCCCCCCTAAAAATGTGGTGGGAGATATCAAATTTGTGGTGCGATTTTAAATGTTTGTTTGGCGCCTAGTGCATGTATTGCCCGGATTCAATCATTTCTTGAACTGCAACAACCCAATTCCTACGCCACCCGTCCCATTCCAATTTCCTACGCCACCCGTCCCATTCCAATCTCCACCGAACCGATTTCTAAACCCACGACCTACCCGCGCCTTTCCTGAAGCACACGGCTATGGCGCTTAATCCGGTTCATACCTTCAATCATTTAATTTGGAAGCAAATCTGCCTAAAATCTCAAACCGGAGCACAGGTAAGAGAAAGAGAACTCCAGAACAAGAACGGGATCATAAAAGATGCCAAAGGAAAAGACAAAGGGAAGCTAAAGAAGAATTAGCAAAAATTGCATCAGCAGAGGGAGGATCCACCAGAACGGCCTCTACTAGGCGTCGGATGGTATTAAAATTGTTATCTTCATTTCATAGCACCACTAAAGGCTTGTCTAACAAATGATAAGAAAGAGGTTTTACTAGATTATCCGCAGGATGACACAATGGACAGCGATTTTGGCTAAGAGCTGAAAGATTTGCAAGCCAAGAGCATTGTGGTCAGCAACCCCTCGTGGCTTCCATTCAACTTGTGAAGAAGTCTAACAGCAATGACAGTTTAGCAGCCAAGAGTAGTTGCCTTGCTATGGCCGTAAGAGAGGAAGCTTAATACCGAAAGTGCTAATCCCGCCGGTGCTCTGGGTTTTGGTAAACCTATTTGGGTGTTCATCCTAGGAATCTTACCAAAGCAAAATTGAAGAGGGAAGAGATAGATTGCAAAGGGGGAAATGGGTTTTGTACAAAAGAGTTAGAAGAGCGGATGCAATTCCCAATTACGTCATAGAACTTGTGCAGCAATTTTGGACCGAAAAACAAGAGGGTCTCTCAAATGCAAAGGATGTTAAGTTCGTAAGATTGGAACGAAATGTAAGAGAGGATCATGCCACTCACTATCCGGAAGAATCACGTTTATTTCATTTCTTCATCTTCACCACATTTTTTATTGTTAATGTGGTATGTGGTATGTGGTTAGTGATTGCTTGTGATATGTGGTTGTTGTGGTGAGGCACGTGGTGTGAAATAAATGCTGTCAATATATGCTTTGTGGTGCCTAGTGTGGTGAATAACATGGTGTAAAAAATACATCTTTGTAATATATGCTATGTGGTGCCTAGTGTGGTGAATAACATGGTGTAAAATAAATGCTGTAATATATGCTATGTGGTCCCTAGTGTGGTGAATAACATGGTGTGGTGCCTAGTGTGGTGTCTAGTGTGGTGCCTAGTGTGGTGCCGGTGTGGTGCCTAGTGTGGTGAAAAATATGGTGTAAAATGAATGTTTGTAATATATTCTATGTGGTGCCTAGTGTGGTGAATAACGAGGTGTAAGATGAATGTCCATAATATATGCTATGTGGTGCCTAGTGTGGTGAAAAAATATGGTGTACAATAAATTATGTAATATATGCGTTGTGGTGCCTAGTGTGGTGAATAAGGAGGTGTAAGATGAATGTCCTGTAATATATGCTATGTGGTGCCTAGTGTGGTGGAAAATGTAGTGTGCAATAAATATGTTGATCACCTTGTTATCTTCCTTGCGCTTTGCAATTGTTCAGAAAATTCAAGACGGAACATCCTAGTGTTATGATCAAACAGAGGATGTTTGAAAAGCCGAAAACCATGGTTTGTTGTAAAATTAAAGGACTTCAATAGTTGCTTTGCCAGATATACCATGTTAGAATGCAGATGCTAATAGATGGCTTCAATAGTATGAGAACTAAGCACCCAAAAAAGTGCAGCTGCACTTGTCGACTTTGCGTGTTTATATATGGTGAATGCATGCCCCCGAATACAAAATAAGTAGCACAAGAAGTCCGTGGGTGGAATTTTATGTGAGAAAACTAGCTTCCAACCTTACCATAAGAGGGAATGCATTCGGGTGAGTGTAAAGAGTGTGGGATTAAGAAGTTCCCTATCCGCCCACATGAACAATCTAGTGATAGTGGCATGGTGAAGTGGGAATACCTAGACTATGAAAAAAAACCGTATTCGTGAGATGGCAGCAAGAAGTCTAAGCTCGCTCACCAACACAATGAAACCGCAAGTCTTCCATCGGTGAACAAAATGTTGGAGAAGCTTCCAAATTTTCCTTTACACAACTTCGGATATAAGTGGCAAAGTGTGCCAGCCCGATAAAGAACTCCTTGATAACTTGCCCGAGATGCTTACCTATCCGTGGTTGACTTCGCAGAGAATTATACTTTTAAGGAGCGTAATGAAGTTCAATCCATGCGCCGGGTCAACAACCGTGATAACTATATTTGTTCAAATAACCTATCGCTTGATCCACGCATGACACCATTGAGAAGGAAACACACTACTATGTGCCGGATGATAGGGAACATGACACACTTTTTGTTCAACATTGTTTTATGAAACATTTTGAGTACTTAAAGCGAAAGGCAATGTCCCCAAACAAAGACTATTTTCGATGGTGCCGCATCACAATTCAAAGCAAACCCGATCATTTTATTTTGTTGGAAGGTACGGTTGTGATACAGAGGTCAACATGATGTGGAACTTCTTTGGATCAAACCATGGAAAAGGTGAACATGATGGGAAGGCAGCAGAATTGAAAAGATGGATAATGAGGTCTACAAAATTAAACATCCCGACATTAAACTAGATAATGCCCATGATGTGGTGAAAATTGCGCAGAGAAACAATTTCAATGTGGTACATCCGAAAGTGGACTGAAAATGGAAGAAAAGTTCTGAGATACTTCGGGAAATAAAACCCGAGGATATCAACAGGAAAAAGGCTTGGGGTGCGAGACAATTCCGAAACCCGTGCAAATTCATTCAAATCCATGGATTCAAGATAAAGAAATCCAACACGCCTACATACCGTAAAGCTATCATGTTTTTGCAAAGAATTGTTTGGATGGAAAATTGGACATGTGTGAGAACTAATTGTATGTAGATGAATGGGACCTTGTAGTCGTTGAACCATCCTCCAATGTTCATGCAGATGTGGAAGAGACCCGCAAGTCTACCGTGCCACTATACTCAACCTTGGCAAATGTACTTGCGAAGCACTTAGAGAAGGAGACAAACTTTGCGCTTTTGCCGCCCTAAAGGGAACGAGGAGGATTCTGTATTTTGGATGTTGCTATGCACCAAGCCAAAATTTGAAGTTGAAAATGATTTCAAGCAGAACGGAAACTTGTTTATGAGAGGTGAAACCGTTGTGGAGGGCATTTACTATAGAAAGAAGCCTCGGTCAAAGGTGATGTATGAGTTGTTGACAAACGAGCCAAAGTCACTTGTATTCTCTACTCAAATTTGTGCTATTCGAGTTCCCATGCAGCCAGATCAAGAAAGGTGCTCGAATCTGTTTTGCTAGAGACCAGGCGATGAGGAAAAGATTCTAGAAAACTTGCCCGAGGTTTTATCTGATGAAGATAGCATGTCTGATGAAGAATAGCTGAACACATTCTTACAGGTTAGGAAATGATTCAGAAATTTTGAATATGTTGTTGTGTCTTGCCTTGTTTGGGAATAATATAAGAAACTCAATTCCATGCTCAATTGTATTTTGATGTCCCTTGTTTCAATGTAATATGTTTGCTTCTGATGTAATATGTAATTGTATTTTGATGTCCCTGATGTAACATGCCCCAGGTTCACCACATGTTTCACCACATGTGTTTCACCACATGTGGTGACACATGTGTTTCACTACATGTTTCACCACGTGTTTCACTTTCTGTCTCTTCTCCCGACACAGATAGATCCTTCTGAACAGCTTTTCTACTGAAATGCTTTCCTTTTCCTTAAATTCTCTCGGTCCCATCAATTCCTCTCATCATCCTTTGGCTGACAGCCGTACCCGAAAATCATTATGGGATGGCGAAAATTAATGACCTCGGGCAACCCAAAAGGCCCGAGATGCCATTCTTCTTGCTCCCCGACCGAAGTTTCTGATTTATTACAGCAGTTCGGGGCGAGGGCAGTTTGTTAAAGGTCCTTGGGAAGCAGTTTATAGTTTATAGTTTACAGTTTACAGCTGGGTGGGAAGCAGTTTACAGTTTACAGCTTACAGCAGCTACTACAGCAGACATGGCCAACTTCACCTCTTGGATGCTACAAAACGATGGAGTGCCGGAATGGGACAATGTGACCAGAGAAGAAGAGCCCATAATACCTAGGCGTGCTGTCCCGATTTTCAGCCATGCAGAATGGATGGACATGCTCAGGCAACAGAAATTACTCTATTCACCGGATGAGAATATGACCACAGAAATGCTGAAAACTCTCACCAGGAGGTTGAATTGTACACCACAGCTCCCAGACCTCTCAACTTACTTTGCCTCCACTGAAATTTTTACACACCAGCATCTTTGGCCCGTTCCTCATACTATTGACCAGGATCTGCAAAGGTTGAGACCTTTTCTGCTTAATGGCTACCAAGCCTTTATGCTAGATAGGTTCCTCTTTTGTTATGATAGGTTGTTTACAGAGGACCAATTCCTTCACTTCAGGGATATGTACTATCATCACAAGGCCTTGCAGGATGGATATGGAGAAGCTGCTATTCTGTTTGGTAACACTCCACCATTATGGTTTTTTGCTTTCCCTCCAGAATGGGAGCAAATAGGCTGGGAAGCTGACCCGGTGGCCACTGATCTGGTGATCATAGAAGATGACGAGGAGGAGCTGGACCCAGATCTCTTTTTGATAGACCCACAGGAATGAAAACAAGTGTATATAATCTGAAATGTAACCTTATGTAATCATTTTATATGTTTAATATAAATCTTCACTCTTCAATCTTTTACCGCTTAATTGACAGGTGAAAGTGACACACGTAAAAATTACATTAAGGATGAACGGAATGGGACAGAGAAACACATGATGAAACCCACTACCGAAATCTGTCACATCAAATGCAAGTTCAATCATTCAAAAGTCGGTCAGGCAGAAAGATTGAGGGAAACCCTAAATCTAGTTTTGCATGCGCACATTGGCTTATCCCGATCCAGCTATGGCGGCTAAGAAAACGTAAGGAGAACACGGGCACAAACAATTTCGCCAGGTTCAAATGCAATGCGATCCGTAAGACCTATACCGGAGCAAATAAACCAGAACGAGGGCGATATTAGAGGAGCCGAGGACCCATGAATTCGAGGTATTCTAGGCTTAAAACATAGGTTAATTCCCGATGGGCTTAAAGAATTAGAAGCCAAGGCGCGTGATAGGCGGTTGCCTTTCTTATTACTAATGATGTTGTTTTACACGATGCGCCGAGACTTAACTTACTTAATGCAAGAAATGTAGCAGCGTGGTTCTCGGGGTGGCGATGATTCTCGAGGATGAGTTCGCAGCTCTCCCATGCTTGACCGAAGAGGATATGTTCATCGAACTAAAGCAGGAAATGATCCATGCTTCAGCCATTAAAAAAGTGCTCAACAGGCCAGCTGCATGGAGACACAACAACCTGAGACAATACTTTGTGAATCTATATCATAAGTGGGAGCAGAAACGAGAAGCTCATGTTTTAGCGTTGCTGGATTTCACCAACTATTCAGCAGAAAAACTTGATGAAATCTTGGACATACTTGGAAGAAGAAGAGTTACAGATCTCACAATGCAGGATCTGATTGAGGCCCAAGAATCAGATGTCATCATTAACCTCTTCAAAACAGCTATTATTATATCTCTAATGCATTTTGATAATACTAGAAGCTCAGGGTTATAGTTTTCCCTGATTTTTCTACATACTTCATTTCATAAGAAGTATGAACTATTCTACCGGGTGTGGTAGATTTCCATATGTATTTTTCTCCCTTTGAAATATAAAAACAACGTTTGCATCACCACAGCTTCACCACAGATTTCACCACATTTTTCACCACAGCTTTCACCACAGATTTCATCATAATCAGCCAGGGGCATTGACCATTTTTTGACCCGGTCAGAAAATGGAATGGCTCTCAGATTCCTGATAGTATCTTGACTGATTTTGGTGACAGCAATATATGGATCCCAAATTAGGTCCCCGAATTGATATGAGGCCAAAATTCATTGAGCTCGCTTTGTGCAAAGATTCTTGCAAGGCCACTAACTTTTGCTTCGTGGAATTCTCGTGTTTTTTTTTTCGGTTTCTTTTGAACTCTATTTCTTTTTGAACCCGAGCCACCCATCTCATATTTTCCTATTTGCTGAGCTGGTTACCATATTTTTTGTTAGTGTGCGGATCATAGATTCTCACCCTTCAAATTCCTTGTTTGCATTTTATAATTAATGACAAAAAGTTCAGCTAACTGAAAGAACACGTTGGAAACTCGAGAACAAGCTAAAGCAAAACAAGTTCTATTGCAAAACAAGGACTATTGCAAAACAAGTTCTGTCATTAATGAAAAGCCTTTACAAAGAATAGTCACAAGGACTATTGCCAAAAAAATTGAAACCAGGGATTACAATACAAATCTAAACTAATCAGACGGGGGCCATCTTGAGCTCTATATGGAGGTCGCCCTCGCAGTGCATACATCTTCATTTCAAGGAGTCACTCCTCGTCATCATAACCCGCATGCACCCACTCGAGCACCCGCAATGAAGCGACAGCTTGATGATCCATGATGAGCTTCTCCACCTCGGTGGAGTGAACTTGGCCACCATCAGAATCGGGCCTCCTCTCGGTGGAGGAAGACCTGGATCCTCCTTGAGGAAGCCACGGATTCCCGACCGTCTTTGGCTGAAGGAGCGAGGCACAATGGCCGGGATAGTGTTCCCGCGAGTGTAGTCTTGAACTTGGCCATGGCGGAAGTGAAGGAGATGGACTAATGGGGAAGGAGTGAAGGAGATGGCGGAATAGACGATGGGGACGGAATGAAGCAGCAGGCGGCAGTTTTTGGGAATAAAGGGATGCAAATCGTAGGGCATCCATACGATTTTGGGAATGAGGCGTAAGAGGAAAGGGACGCTTGCATGCATGCCACCTAGGCTCCAACATGCCACAAAGAAGGGGTCAAGCATGCCACATAGACCGAAAGCATGCCACCTAGGCTCCAACATGCCAAGGTGGCTCAAACATGCCACCTAGGCTCCAACATGCCACGTAAGCCCCAACATGCCACCCATGATTCACCACATGATTCACCACATGATTCACCAAATGCACCACATGATCCACCACATGCACCATTTGCATCACCAAACATGTTGGTCAATGGAAGTCAAACATGTAACAAAGGTCATGTAAAGGCTCAAGCATGCCAAGGTGGCTCAAATATGCCACCTAGGCTCCAACATGCCAAGGTGGCTCAAACATGCCACCTAGGCTCCAACATGCCACGTAAGCTCTAACATGCCACCTATGATTCACCACATGATTCACCAAATGCACCACATGATTCACCACATGCACCATTTGCATCACCAAACATGTTGGTCAATGAAAGTCAAACATGTAACAAAGGTCATGTAAAGGCTCAAGCATGCCAAGGTGGCTCAAATATGCCACCTAGGCTCAAACATGCCAAGGTGGCTCAAACATGCCACCTAGGCTCCAACATGCCACGTAAGCTCCAAAGCATGCCACCTATGATTCACCACATGATTCACCACATGATTCACCAAATGCACCACATGATTCACCACATGCACCATTTGCATCACCACATCTATCACGACATGTAACACCACATTGTCATGAATCTTTGAATACATCAATTTCTTCTGGAGATTTGAACTCCACCAAAGTGTTGCTCTGGTCAGCCAGAAAAGTCTATTGTATACAATAGTATACAACAATGTACATTAGAGTGTCAATGAAAGAATAGGTTACAAGAATAACCTCTTTGGTTACAATAATACAAACATGTGATTACAAGTAAAGATCTATTGATCTGTCAACCTCAGCTTCATTACTACAAAGAATCGTGCTTCACAACATCAATCATCATTCTCGCGTGTCCAACAAACAAAACTAGAAATTGGTACACCCTCGCAACAAACATATCAGGCCTCACATTGGATGAGTAATACCTTCAAATTTACTTAACTCACCTTTGCATTGGGATAGTATGTCCAAGTCTCGCATTCATCAAGCAGCCACAACATGCTTTACAAAGACACATATAGCAAGACACATATATGCTTCCGAATGTCTTGGAGGTGTCTTTTGCTTGGAATTCTGCTCTTGCTTTTTCTCTGAGACACTTCCAAATGCAAAAATTTTAACAGATTCGGTAACTATATGGGTCAAATTAAAAGAAGACAGCACAAAAGGTTGGAAGTTACCTTGTGACTTACATTCACCAAACGATTTGTTCGGATCATAACCCCGATGCATCCGGCGATTTGGCGATTGGTGGTGGAGCATGACTTAATGCATCCGGGCCGGCGATTGTTGTCCAGCTTGGAGCACCCATCGGAGCTTGACTTGATGCACCTACTGATTTGTTGACATCTACTGATTTGTCCGACTTCCTGTAACCTGATGCATCTTCTGATTTGCCCGAGTTTCTATCTGTGTTTAATGCTTTCGAAGGGGTGTGAGTGTCTTGTCCTCCTAGCTGACCACATTGTACCTCTATATCTACAAAGTAGGGATGAAGAAGTAAGCTACATATCCCAATTGCATCAAACAAGACTTGGTTACCTTTGAGGGTAGAAAATAATTCCCTTTTTGGTGTGTTGTATGGACTCACAAAGTCATTGCCACCAGTATGAACAGTTAGACCTGAATTAGTAAACGGCACCATGCTCTGCAAACCTGGAAAGCTCCAGACTTTTTTACTCTCTTTACGATGTTCCTGTTTATATATATCTAAAGTGCCCCCTAAAATGAGCGAGCGATCTCATCCCAGGGGGCACTTTAGATACAATAAACAGGACAAGCAAAAGAGACTAAGCCAGCCAGGATGGAAGAGACTAAGCCAGGATGAAAGATTGCTAACTTGTTTTATGTCGGGCTTACTCCCTTTTCGAGTTTCCTGCTTGATGTATCTAATTCGCCACCTGAGTGAGCGATGTCATCCTAGGGGGCAAATTAGATACATCAAACAGAAAACGAAGGAGACTAAGCCATGCTTACTCTCTTTTCGAGTTTCCTGCTTGATGTATCTAATTCGCCACCTAAAATGAGTGAGCGACCTCATCCTAGGGGGCAAATTAGACACATCAAACAGGACAAACGAAAGAGACTAAGCCAGGGTGAAAGATTAGGAAGTCCACTAATCCTAATTGGCATCCGGCCCCTTACATCGGGCCCTTAGCATGTAAACTAAGCTACCTATAAGTGCTCACCGTAAGTGCCTCGGTAGCTTGAAGTTGCTTTTGATCCTCCCTACTCACACCTAAGGCTTGTACCCATGTTTGTAAAAATTCATGACAAAGAATTCTCAATGCAACAGTTGATTACAAATCCTGCAAAGAGAACGCAAATTTGTCAATGAGAAATACAATTATACTAAGCACTTCAGGAATTTTGTTATGAAGTACCTCAAGAGGCTGAGCAGACTTACACTGAATCACTTCTGATCTTGCCTTACACTGAATCACTTCTGATCTTGTAGAGTTGATCCATTCTCCCAGTGTCCTGTTGAATTCAACTGGAAAGTAATCCAAGGTTAGTACCACATGACACAACAAAGCACCACTTTACACACCACAAATTCCATCATGACAAACTTTGCACCACAAATGGCGTCATATTCACCACATGTGGTGTGGCATGTGGCACCAGGGTGGCGTCATATTCACCACATGTGGTGTGGCATGTGGCACCAAACTGGTGCCACATGACACACCACCTATGGCACCACAATGCACCCAAGGCACCACATATGGCAATCCATTACTTCGCACCACAAATGGCGTCAAAGACACCACATGTGGTGCAAAATGTGGATCCATAGTGGTGCCACATTAGACACCACATGTGGCACCACAATGCAAAGAAGGCACCACATCCGGCAGGCATCCACCACACCATATGTGGCAGATAGCGTGGTGCAATATTTAGCGCAGCTAGCTTGGCACCACATATGGCAGACAATCCACCATTCACAAGTATCACCATATCTAACATCACATATGACACTAAGTATAGAAACATATGGAAGCCAATTCACTATTCAGATAAGGTACCACGTTTGGTACTATATGTGACACTACATATGCTACAAACTACATTATTAACATATAATTGGCACCATATGACTGTCCTGTAACACATTTGGAGCTACATACTACTGTGAACTGAAATTATCCACCACAACTCGAAACTAGCAGCACAAATTTCCTACACATAACTTACAACACACCCAAATGAAGAAGTAAGTGGTGTACCTGATTGTTCAAGCTTGCTAGACCTTGCTGGAAAATAACAGTTCCAATATTAAATTGCATCATATGGTGGTTCCGAAGAAAGAGGGTTGAAAAGTACCTATTTTTTCGATTGATTTTCCCCGAGATTCTTCTTACAGCTTGAGGAGGCTTGAATTGTGGCCTAGTCATTTCAAGAGAGGAAGCATCATCTGTGGCAGGTTGCTCTGCTTCCTCACTATTTGAAATGCTTGCATGCTTCCTCTTACGTTGGGACGGAGAGTCTTCAGACCCTTTTTCTCTTAACTGTTGCCAGAAACTCAACCAGTTTATTTCTTTTCCTTTTGTGTGAAGGTAATACGCAACAGCCATAGTCTGTGAGGCCATGCCTCCCCAGGCACACTTCCTGCTCAGATTCTTCAACCTGCATGATGAAACAAAACAATATTCTAAACAACAGAGAATCATGGGCATCCCCGAATCTAGAATGCAACCCACCTGTAAGTGGATTTTCCTAATACTTTCGGTCCCCAAACAGACTCGATTTCTTCTTGTGTGGCGTAATGCTTTTCTTGCCTGTACATTTCCTTGTAGGTGTATCCCGTGGCATTCAAGTCCGGTATGATCAGAGCCATTTCGTGATCGATCTTCTTGCCAGAAATCAGAAATGGTCTTGGCGGATTAAGGGAACGTGATCAGAGTTTTTGAGGGAAAATGAAAATTCAGAATCAGAAATGGTCTTGCCGGATTAAGTGAGCGTGATCAGAGTTTTTGAGGGAAAATGATCGTGTACGTTGCTGAATAAGCCTGAATAAGACTGAAAGGACAAAATTTTGAATAAGTAATCATGTGCATTTTTGAAAAAATAACTCCCTCTCCCACTACAAATTCGGTAGTTCCCACCACACTTAGCACCCAAAAATGTGGTGCTAAAATGCACGTTTTTGTTCCACTACAACATGCTTGTGCCCTTAACACTTGATAAATAGAAACTAGAGACAAAATATGATGGCTAGCTCGCAAGAGCAAACTACCAGATGGCAATATTACTTTCTATCTTTTCAATATTTACCCAATACAAATATCATAATTAAAATATAAGCAATCATAAGCACACTATCTTATAGGGCACCATCACACTTATGTTGTAATGGTTGTGATCACTCAATTTCAGAAACACCATCTGAAGTAGCGGACTTCATGATCAACTGTAATGACAAACGTGGAGTAGGCACAAGTGGTATTGGGTTTGCTTGAGTGCAAACTAGTCCAAAGCTCTCTTTCATGTCTAAGTCTTTGGGGCTATATCCTTTAGGAAGTGCCCAATCAAAGCACTGGACAAATCGTGCAAGAAATATTTGTACCATTAACAATCCCAATGGCATTCCAGGACAAATCCTTCTTCCTGAACCAAATGGGATTAGTTCAAAATCTTGTCCAGTTATATCTAGGGGATTATTGATAAAACGCTCGGGTTTAAACTCATTCGGATCTTCCCATATCTTAGGATCCCTTCCAATGAGCCAAGCATTTACAACCAAGCGTGTGCCCTTTCGCATGTTGTAGCCTAGCACCTTGCAATTTTCTCGCGACTCATGGGGGATCATTAAGGGAGGTGGATGTAGCCTTAGTGTTTCCTTCACGACGGCTTGTAAGTAAGGTAGCTTTACAAAGTCATCCTCTTCCACTAATTTGTCTTTTCCAACTACTTTATCCATCTCTTCTACTAGCCTTTTCATCTTCTCAGGGGACTTTAGAAGGTGTGATATGGACCAATGCACCGTGACCGCGCTTGTATCACTTCCTGCACTTAGAATATCCTATAAAATGATACATTATCAGTAGAAATTAAAGGTAAGAAACAAAACATAATAAACTAGAAACAATTATATGTCATGCCACTTGGTAAAGGTAAGAAACAAAACATAATAAAGTAGAATTGAACAAAAAAATAGATAGGATTGAGATATAAGATCAAACCAGAACTACAGCCTTCACATGTTGATGATCTAGTTCCTCTTTAGACAAGAGAATCTCCAGTAGGTTGCTATGCTTCTTGGAAGAGATATTTGATCTACCAGCAATATGCTCTTCAATGATTTGCTCCAAAAACTGGTCCATATTTTTATGAGCAGCTTTCATCCTTCTTTCATATCCCTGAAAATCCAACCAAGCGAGCATAGGAAAGCAGTCACCTACAGTTTGAACAGTAAACAAAAAGAATTCCTCGCGTATCAATTGGCGAAAGATTGTTGCGCGTGCATCATCGCAACCTTCTCCAAGGAACCTCTTCCCAAAAGCCAATCTAGTAATAAAATTGGTGGATAAAGTGCCCAATCTCGCATGAAGATCCACCGGCTTCGCATCATAGGTTTCCTTTAAAATAGAAATGAGGGCCAAATTTGCTTCCTCACTTCTTAGTTGTTGACTTTCTTGCAATCTCTTTTGGGTGAAAAGTTCAAGGGAACAAAGCTTTCTAACTTGCCTCCAATGCTCTCCATATTCCACAAAACCCATAGTTAAAGGGCCATAACCCATTAGCTTGGCTGCAGCACTCTTGGGCCTAGAAGCAAATGCAAGGTCATGTGTTTTGAGAAATTCTTTGGCTATAACACCTGAAGACACCACAACAACCTTAATACTCCCAAATTTAAGGAACATAATGGGCCCATACTTATCAGCAAGACGAGCCAAGGCATGGTGAGGTAGAGCTCGTCTAAGCAAATGCAGATGGCCAATAAACGGGATGCTCCTTGGGGATGGAGGCATATTCATTCTTTCTCTAACATCAAGAAGGAAGTATAGGATTGCAAGGACCAAACCGGTCATAATGTAATACCATTCCATGATGTTATCTACTTAACTAGATGGAACATGCTTTATATACTCAGAAAACAAATATAATACCATTCCAGGATGTTACCTACTCAACGAAATGCAATGTAGAAAAGAAGAAAACAAATATAATACCATTCCACGATGTTACCTACTCAAGGAAATGGAACGTGGAAAAGAATAAAGTCATGCCTATATTTAGGAAGAAAGGGAACTCGAAGGAAAACTCTTTTTATTTACGAAGAAAGAGAACTTGAAGTGGAACTCTCCTACTTGCAATGCTAGGTTAGACCTACTATATACAGAAACTTTACTATCGATCCAATAAGTTTATTCTATGACTAAACGTCCATCCATGGTCGACATCATTATCATCACCTATTTATTTAGCACGAGTTTTAGTTGTCATTACATTTTAAGCATTTTATACATTTTATATACATTATATCATATCAATATATAAATATTTGAATCATTGCTTTGTGCTTCTACATGTTGAATGATTGTGAAGTCTCATTCTCTATATGCAACACCCTTCCCCAAGGCAATGACTTGGGAATTCTTTTTCTCTTTTATATAGTATACTAGAAAAAGTGTCCAGCGTTGCTAAGCTATATGGCTACTGTTGTAAGGCAATGCTCATCTATAAGGCGGTCATTCATAAGTTGTAAAATTTACTTTAATCAACTGGTTGACAAAGACACATGTATTAATTGAATATTCATGAGTTTCGCAAACATAATAGATATTATATTGATTGACCATCTAAGCGAATATCGACATAGGTTTCGCATCCCATCATGTAAGGATGACATGCATGGAAAAGTTGTGTTAGTGTGTATTTTTGAAAATTGATAAGCCTTACAACTGATGCAATTTTTATTATCCACGCCTTTGTCGAGAGACATCTTCGATAGAAAGAATATGCCTTTTAAACAGAATAAAGAGTTGTTTACCGCATTATGAGTGCTAGTTAGTCAACAAAGCATACACAATAGCTGATTTAAGTTTTAAATGCACAGTTTGCCAGTACATGGTTGGTCAATATAGCGTTTAGTTATAAATTGTTTAAAATGAAAACATTACTTATAATTTGTGCTTACCTATTTTTGCCAATTATCATTAAAATATTATGTACGAAATTCGTAATCGCCATGTAATCAAAATAGTATAATTATGAAATGCACCTTTGTCTTTGCCTATTTCAGTTGCAAATGATCACATTTGTTTAATCTGATAATTGTTGCCAACCTAATGGGAATGATATTTATTTTGTCAAGCGGCATCCTTAGCATCAAAATGCTATGACTCCTAGACAACTTAGCTGCCATTGTGAATCCGCAATTGTCTCTCTTTGCTTCAGTTTGCATACAAACCATTCAAAAACTCTGCCACGAAAACTATTGCTAACTCTAACTTCAATTGGTTACCTATTTAAATGGCCCCGCAAGCACATACGATAGAACATAGCCGCACCAGAAGCGAATACTCTTATTGATTATGTCCTGCAGATAATAGGTACAACAGTCTTATATGTATCTCTTTATGTCAATGATGATTGCCTTGGACCTACTTACATAGACCATCGCATGACCATGGTCATCCTTCAGAAACATGTGGCATGTGATGTTGAACACAATATGTCTACACCAAAGTTCTTCCCAGTATTCTCTTGTTAAAGTCACCACAATGTAGCTTTAGAATGAGGTATATTTAAATGATGTGTTTTGAGCTTGCTTCAAAAATGTGCTCTTCTACCATTGGCACATAATCATGGATGAGTAACACATGATAAAGACATAAGGGACAGACCCCCTAGACTGCCAACTGAGGGTTTCATCACTGGCTGGACATTGCTTAGATTCATGGCAATTGGAATTATATAGGCCTTGCCACGATTGGAATATTTGTCATCTGGTATTTTAATGACAAGTCCTTTTTAAGTGTGGGCCTCTCATCTGATGGGCACATTGTAGTATCATTTGAGCAGCTGAGCTACTGGGGTGATTGCGCCTCATGGTCCAACTTACTGCTTGCTTCTAGTGTCTCCAATGCATATGAGTTAATCACCACACACCACAAGAAAACTGAAACTGTCAACATTGGCTATGTCAACCCTAGTCACAATTGAAATGTTCATTGCTTTGAATGTTCTTTCAAAAACTAACAGTTTGCTTACTATCAAGTCTTGGGTTAATAAGTGGTTGATGCTAGCAATTCCAGTATCCATGGGATTGCACATGTCAATTTTGTATACCCCTTGGCTTGCCAATATATTTGGGGCGGTGCCATTAAATTTTGATGGCTGGCTATTGCTGTTGACATTCTCCTTGCTATTGGTGTTGGCATTCTCCTTTCCTGCATACCACTTGATGAGGCACTTAAATTAGGTGGTAAGATGCTTTACAAGCCTCGGAGTTGTATATTTTCAGCTCAATGTAGAGTAGTTTTATGGTTTTTTCAATCCTGCCCAGTTGTAAGTATAGAACACCCAGATTTCATTTGGGTTTAACATTCAAAAGATTGATCCAACTTCTCTTCAACAGATGATTTATACTCTTACTTGATGACAGTGATGATTTTAGTGGTAATATATCGTAATATGGGTATCACTATTTTGGGTTTATTACTCGTGACGATGTCTAAAATCTTACCATATGAGTGCAACATAATGACATACATAAGAGCCACTAACTAATGTTGTACACATTTGTTTTGCTTTTGTATGTGAGAGAACTATTTTCTCCAATGTGATTGTATCCCATAGCAAAGACATCAAATGGTATGGCTTTATTATATTCTATAAACATTTAAGGCATAGGTAAATAAAAATTCAAAACATTCACCTCTATATATGGAATTGGTAACTTTATGTTTTTAAGTAGGCGATCTGTTAGATTTAAGAATTGGGATTCTTAATAGAGAGGCGAAAATGATCCCTCACTAAGTCCATATAGTTGGCGAATGTGGTAGAAGAGGGAAAGCCTCTTCAAAAAAATTTGGCGATTGTGACGTTCCAACATAATATACGCCCCGAATACGTATATTATACTGCCACGTCACCCGTACATGTCACGGATGACATGTACTTGCGAGACGTATAGGGTTGCACCTAGGGGGCAAGGGTTGCACCTAGGGGGCAACATTGAATGTTGTGCATGTTAAATAAACATACACAATTAATAACCCCATGGACCCCATTGCCAAATGGCTAAATCCCATTTGGCCAATATAGATAACCTAACCCTAAGGGTTTCTATAAAAGGGCTTTCCCCTTAAACCCTAAACCTTTCTTCTCTTTGCATTTTAGGGTTTTTCCTAGAGCTCCTTTCCTCTCTCGAGTTCAGGGTTCTCTTGAGCCATTTCGGCCAAGTATGGACTTCAATCCGCATTGCTGAGCTCCGGAAAGCCGGATTTGCACAACAGATTATCGATTAGCGTGTATCTTCAAGCAAGATCGGGAGCATGGACACCTTCCGGGGGGTCAGGAGCAGGTCAAGGAGCAGGTATCTAGTTGTTCTGTTGTGCAAAGCCGTCTTTGGGCAAGGCAATAGGCTGGTTTAGTATGTTAGATCAACTCTAGAGGCCTTATAGATCCCGAGATCATAAGCCCTAACTAAGGAACCTAACTCTGTTGTTTAGGTAGATAGATTAGACGATATTCTCTATTTCAGTTCTGTGATGTTGTATGTATTTCACTCTGTGATCTCCATGTATTGGGAAGGGGGGTAGAGACCTAAAGCTGTGTAGCAGATGATCCTAGGTAGCACCACTAGTTCCCAATTATATGCGGCCCGTGCACAGGAACCCGCCTGGTTGTGGGTGAAGGGGCTAGGCCGGTTGATAAGGAGGAACTTGTCTCATCACTGGACTGACCCCTCCGTAGTAAGGCCTATCGGGGGTCTCGTGGGCTAGGCTTAATGGCTTGTCACTTTGCGTGTGGGCAAGGCATGAGCTCGACACTTTCGTGGGTGGTGAATATGACCTTCCAAAGAGTTCAAGTCGAATAAGGGCAAAGGCCCTCTAGCGCTGTGATGAGCATGGATGCCTCTGGAGGGAGGCAACTCTCTTCCTGCCTCATCGGGCTGGGGAGATGCAACCCAAAGAGTAGTAGCCCCTCCCGGGCTATTCACCCGCGAAGCACGGCCAAGTCCCAACACTTTTCACCTACTGCGCAGTGTGTGCCTGGGAGGGGCGGATGGAGTGGACTACCCTAAGCCATGTTCTATGCCAGCCAAATCCATTGCCATGAATTCTGTCTGCAATGAACTCTGGAGACCCTAGCCGTCAGTCATCCCCCTGGAGTCTGAGCCCTGGGTAGGATCTCCCCTCTTGTTATTTATGTTATGTGATGATGTTATTTCTATGGTATTGCTATCTCTGTGATGTTGTATTGTATTCACCTCTCGAGGTACTTGTATTTGTTTACTGTTAGTTGTGCTCACGTTTGTTTATTCACGCTTCCGCAGATAGGTCGACCCGATGGAAGACGGGTGAATGACACATCCATTCTTCCCTTGCTGGCTCATCCCGATGGGAGTGGAGTCAGGTGGATGGCCCCTGTCAGTGTAGCTGCCAGGGGGAATGCTCCTCCTTCGAATACGATGTGGGCATCGTATAAGGAGTAGGGGACGTCACAGTGGTATCAGAGCATGATCTTGGTAGACCAGGATCGAGCACTGACCATTTTCCTTAGGACTAACAGTAGACTTCCAGTCTTGGGAACAACCTCCCAAGCAAGAACCTCGAAAATTGGGAAAATGTTTTCCCAATTGTAGTGCAGCAATAGGTTAATGCTAAGTTAGTAATAAGTGTTAGCAGAAACCCAACCTAAAATGGCCAAAAAGAGGTGACCCCTCACAGAGTGCGCCCAGACCAATTCGGTTTGCAAATCGATTCGACCCTGGCGCACTGTGTGAGTGGTGGACCCATGTTGACCTAGTCAGATGTATAATTTAGCTAAACTAATGGTGCAGTTCAGCTTATCTCCTTGATTCTAGCTAGTTTTGCATATTATAACACTAAGAAACCCCTTGTAAATTGAAAATTGGACCCCAAAAAGAGGTGACCCCTCACAGAGTGCGCCCAGACCAATTTGGTTTGCAAACCAATTCGACCCTGGCGCACTGTGTGAGTGGTCAAAACTTTGAACCTTTGTAACTTGAGTTATACAGCTCCAAATCGCCTGAAATTTGTTGCGTTAGGACCATTAAAGAGTCTAGAATCCATTTATGACTTCAAATTAGGCTAAAAATATTATAATCCTCCTCAAAATGACCAAAATAGGTCAAACCCTAAATTCTGTCTCCCAAACTACAGTTTATTTAGAAATAGAAGCAATAGCTTTTAAGGTACAAGGCTAGAGCCACGTAAGGGCAAGGAGCACGACTTTTGAAGACATTGAAGACCCAGGCGACCCAAAGAGAGGAAGCACTATGGCAAATACCTCTACAAACGGCCCGAAAAGACAGGGGCACAACCGACCTATCAACAATCTTCATCGAATGGAAGACATACGTTAATCATCTGCATGAAGAACCTTCTCGACTATCAAGAACTCGGGTGCAACATCCACGAGCTCTCAGCAGAAAGAAGATTGCTAGTTTATTGTAAATATAAATTTATGTTTTGATCATGTTAATGTGTTAAATCAGGTGTAAGTAGAATGTGTTACTAAGTTCTGCAGTTGGAATTAACAAAGTTGGAGCAAAACTCAGTGTTTTTGGCCCCACCACTCGCAGAGTGCACCCAGGCCACTTAGGATTATATTCCTAACTGCCTCTCGCGCACTGTGTGAGTGGTCGAGCACTGATCTATGCCAAAACTTGTCCAAATGCAGAAAGTAAGCACACCATTCGACTCAGCTCACCATAATTAGTAGGATTTGAACCCTAGTTTGTAGAAATTGCCCAACCCTAACTCACATGGAGCCCCACCCCTCGCAGAGTGCGCCCAGGCCACTTAGGATTATATTCCTAACTGCCTCTCGCGCACTGTGTGAGTGGTCGAGCACTGATCTATGCCAAAACTTGTCCAAATGCAGAAAGTAAGCACACCATTCGACTCAGCTCACCATAATTAGTAGGATTTGAATTCTAGTTTGTAGAAATTGCCCAACCCTAACTCACATGGAGCCCCACCCCTCGCAGAGTGCGCCCAGACCAATTCGGTTTGCAAACCGATTCGACCCTGGCGCCTTCAGGTGAGTGGTCGACCCCCAAACCGGCCAAAACTTATCCAAATGAAGCAAGTAAGGGCTCAATCCGACCTATCTCGACGAGATATGCAGGATTTCACCCTTAGTTTGCATGTTTGGCATCATCCTCGACCCAAACAGGGCCCCACCCCTCACAGAGTGCGCCCAGGCCACTTAGGATCATATTCCTAACTGCCTCTCGCGCACTGTGTGAGTGGTCACACCAAAATTACTCCAATTTGTCCACACTTTCCCCAAATTAGATAGAATTTGTTGCAATAGGATCCTTAGAATGTACTCTTTAGCTTGATTAGCTTGTCTTATGCTTAGCAATACCTTAGAATCCTAGATTTTCCTTTATCCAAAATTTTTTCTAAAATTAGGGTTTTTGCCTATAAGTAGACCACAACCCTCATTTGCATCCTACACCTTTGCTCCTCGCTCCAAGCCGATTTTTCAGCTCCCGAGGCGCCCTTCATCCGCTTGATATCCCCAAGCAGCTCTAGCATCATGGCAACCATCAATGCTATTCCCTATTTTACTGTGACATTATGGTTGAGTTCCATGCAAAGATAGGTCCTTCTCTAGTAGAACTTCCCCTTGCATAGGATACTTTAGGACAGCCTTAAGATAAACAAATACCTAGAAAATACAGCCACCGCTTGTCCAGAGTCAGAGCAATTTTTCTATTCCATAGAGCCCAAACCCGGATAGGAGAGCCATCCGCCCAACCCCTAGAGCTCGAGCCTATGGCCATGGCAAGGGTGAAGAAGAGCGATGCTTCTCGAGTACGAGGAGGCAAAGCAGAGGAAGATGAAGGACGGGCTCCGGCAGAGAGGACATCGCTGACGCCGACCCGGCACAAGAAAGGCGACAAGCGAGCGGAACTTCAAAGCTTTGAAGAGGGGCGGGAACCACGCAGACAACTCCACCACTTGGGCTAGGCATCACAAGCTTAACCCCAATCATCATCCAAGGAACCATACCGAGCACCGACGACATCAAGAACCCCCCTCCCCCCCAGTGTGGGGGCCAGGGGCTACAGGATAAACGAAGCTCCTACATCTCCTACGCCAACAACCGGACCTCGATGACTTCATCGACCGAAACGCAGAATTTCACATCAAAGATAAGGGAGGCTCGACGGCATAATCGCCGGTACATCGACGGACATAGAAGCCTACACCGCATCGCGCGGATGATGGCACAACAGAGTTATCCACGAGGGAGTTCATAGCGATCCACGACCTTCGGATGGAAATCGAGGGAAAACAATGAGTGCGCTCCTACCCGGCAGACCTCGGCAAAGAGCACCAAATCGAGCAGATAGAGGCAGTATCAACGTAACATCTCCTAAGTTCATGTTCGGCGACTGCAACAGGGAGATGATAGCATTACCGGTGGACGAATAACCCGGAAGACATAGGGCTGCAATCAGAACCAGAGAGGAGGCGGGGGAGGCAGAGCACGACAAATGACGAAGGAGCCGACCTAGCCAACAACCACAGACCACTCAAACGCAACTCAAAAGAGTGATGGCATGTGCAATGGAGATGACAACAATTCCAGGCATAGGGGAAGCATCTCTCAACGAAGGTTCAAAGACATGCAACAATGCCCGACTGCAACAACCAAGTGATCGTACTCAAGCGATCAATGCTATGCATCTCCAAACGACACTCCACATGACAGGTAAACACATTAAGGAGGAGCATTTTCAACTCAAGGGTTCACACCGAGCAACGTTCTCCGCGACTTGGGATAACGACCTCAAATCACACACGAAGGTCAACTACAGTCGCAACACCTCAAAGAACCCCGGAGTCAAGTAGAACAAGGAAGATGCAGCAAAACCGAAGAATCAAACGTGATTGGAGGAGGGAAAATCCTAAAGAAGTATACACAATTAAGCATATGCTCTTCTATAAATTAGAAAAGTGGATGAATTAAAATCCCAGTATAATTATATATATATATATGTTTATCATAAATATCGGGAGCTAACACATAGTACAAAATTAGGATCACGTTTTAGGGTTTAGTGTTTGCATCAAGAAACTCCATCGCTTCGACTGCCAAAGGATGAAGTAAAGAACCGCATGTATAGCCAAGAGCAAGTGCTCAAATGGAAGAGCAAATATAGGAGAGAGACGACCAGAGCTCAAGCCAAGCTTCAACTCCAGACACTTCGAGAAGCGGCCTCAAGTAGAAGATCGCTCGTCCAGCACAATGTCAAGATGAGAGATAACGCCAGTCATGTCAAGATCTCTAGCGCCGCACCATCTAGGTTTTGCACGACGACATCTTCGGGATGCAACTCTACCTCTTGTAGCAGCAGCAACACTAACGACACGAGTGTCCTCAACAACAGAAGGAGGAACGAACACACATCTTCAGAAACTACGACAACGACCTCAAGCCAATAGACGTCGAGGAATTCCTTGGGACAACTCGACATCAACGAGCCAACTAAGGAGGCAACCTTTGACGACCATAATTCTACCTTGTATGGTGATGTTTGTAACATGCACACCAGATGGAGATACACTTAAGAAAGGCGCCACAACAATGGGTTATGTCAATGCTCATTCAACAACTAGGTGATGGCTTCGTCAAGTACTCCTACCAACAATTAGAAGACAAGAAGCCCAACTTATCTCCGACACGAGGGACCTCAACGCCCAAGATAGAAGCATTCGACACCTTAACGACAAGGACAACAACCAAAGCACCTTCGACAAAAAGAGAGTTCAAGACATTAGCCGGGCTATTCAAGGACACGAGCAGGTCTAGGGCAGAAAGTACTTCAACTCAAGGGTCAAGCTACGCAAATATAAGAGTACATCATCCCCGACAGCAAACCAATCATGGAGAAGAGTCATGAGGCTTTACTCGCCAGGAAGATGCACATGTATTGAGGGACAATGGCCATAAACCAGAAGACGAAGGAGTGCTAGTACTTCCACGAGCTCCTTAGATGCAACATGAGGTCCAAAACTGTGGAGCGTGATCAAGTGCAACTAGAAGGTAGCATAACAACGAAGATCGTGATAACGTCCAAGCCATCACATTGAGGAGATCAAACAGGTAAGATGAGAAGCTCGATGGAGAAGCGAATAGGAGAACCGAGCCAAAGAATCGACGAATCAGCTAGAATCTCACAAAGCTACGACAACTCGCATGCAACTTCGTGAACCCAAGGATCGACAATTCGAAAGGCAACTGATGAAGAGAACAACTCCTTAATTACGAGTCTAGCCAAAGGGATTGTGCACAACTTCAAGAGGCGCCTCCAAAGATCTTCAGACATTGTGAAGGGGAAGCAATTATTGCCCAAGAACAACATTAAGAAGTAGACCGGAACGCCGAAGCATCAACGACCATCACATCCTTAGTTAGCATGTGAAGCGTATAAAGTTGTGCCGCACCCGGCGACATTGGAGAGCTCAAAAATATCAAAGAGTCTACCAATCGAGCACGAAATGACATATAAATAGGAGGATATAGATCTTCAACACCAACAAGACTAGGAGGAACATCGACAACAACGCCATGGAGATGCGTGTGCACCTCGAGGGGAGACACCAAGGGAGCCTAATAGCTTTAATAGTATTTGTAATCATAATAGTGTAAGCTATATGACTTGCATGCATATTTCCCTTTGTTATTTCCTCTCTCTCTCGATATAACGATCAAAGAAAAGAGATGCCTGACAATTGGAAGGCGTGAAGCAAAGCAACATCCTCAACACTTGTCCGTCAACACGCTTCAGGACTCGAAGGATGGAGTTGGCACAATAAGATCGGATCTAGAGGCATCTTTTAGCCGCCAAGATGTTTCTCAACCAAAACCACCTTCGTGCTTTTGGGAAGTAACATAGAAGATTTCAAGTGGTCAACTACGCCATCAAAACCACCAACAATGGGAAGCCTCTACATCGAGGAAAGTTGACCTCTACATCGAGGAGGAGCCCGAGTCTCAAGCAACTCAAGAACGTTACCCTCAAGAAGGCAAATGAGTGGATGAGTCATGAGCAAAGATTGAGGCTTATGGATGACGACATCCATAATGGGAGTAGAAGGCATTTCTAGATTTTCTCATGAAGGGATTGCCCCAAGTTGAGCTAAGCGTCAACGATTGGGAAGGAAATGCATAGGAGTAACTAAAATTATACATGATTGTTAACAGACATCCAACATATTGAAACCACTTTGTGAGACTGATCACTTCGCTAAGAAGGAATCATTACTAGGATAATTGTTGACCATGTATAAAGCTAGTACCTCCAAGGAATAATCCAATCGAATGAAAAGAAGTAATCTAACAAGTCCGGCCAACTTGTTATGATGACATCAATTCAATTGATAGGAATATTCCAAGAGAGTAAATAACTAAGAAAAGGGGGATATTTAGAATATAAAATTAAAAAGCACATGAAAGGCACATCGAGAAATAAGAAACATATTAATCACATAGTCTCTTGAGGCAAAAAGAATTGTCATGATAATAAAACCTTGCAATTTAGAATTGTTCTAAATAATTCAATAACTCATCGCTTAGGGATAGATATGTTAAACAGGATGGCTGCATCCATCATAGATGATTAAATATGTTAGCTAAGGCTAGTAAATTAATGTGTTAGGTAAGAAGCATATAACCTCTTAAGGTAAATAGAATAGCTAAGATGTTATGACAACATCAATTAAGGGGATAGGATACATTGAGGTGTAGGACCACTTTCTTATGAAGAAAGTGGGGGCTCAATCTTAGGACTGAACCTACCTACATCTTAGGGGTTGAATCGCCATCCAATTAGTCGACCCTTAGAATAGAGTTCCTTTCGCAAGTAGCCAAAGCACATAGAGCGTAAGATGGATAGATGCTTAATGTCTATGTGTCCTTCATCATGCAAGATTAATGCGGTAACCAACTGCACCAAAGCAGGGGAGCGAATCAATGGAAGCAATGCAACGGCCAAGTCGTCTCCAAATTAGTCGACACCGACTCAATGGGGAGATGTATTCTAGCCTTAGCGGGTGCGACAACTAAGGTGGGGAGAGGCTTTGCATAAATTTCTTACGCCATGATCTATTGTTTGCATTCGCATCTAGGAATGAGCTAGTAGCCTAGCTCTTAATTAAATTATTCAGGGTTGTCAACCCCATATAACTACATAAATTATATAATCTTAAATATGTTATCATGCAGGGCATCGATAGCACTCCATGATGGCATGTATCATAAGCTTTAATGCCTTGTTGATAAATTATATGTTCATAATAGCTGCATAGATAGTTTTGTCTTGTGTAGATATCTCAGTATCGAGATAAAGTAAGATAATAATTACATAAAATCTTAGTTAAACCTTCGCAAGGATGTAATTCCTTCCAAAGGCATTTAAGTAACTTTCATAGGATCCTGACAAATATAATAAGAATTTGTCTATCTTTCCATAAGTATAGCAAATATAAAGTATATACATGTAAGGTTGATACATCACCAACCAAGTAGCGAGCGAGAGTCATACGCTCAACACTTGGATCCGATGATATAAATCCTAGCCATATGATAAACAATTAAAGTACGTTTCAAACTAAGTATGGCATCGATAATCGTATGATGACATATCTTAAAGGTCGTAAAGTTATCATATAATAGTTAGTTAAATATAATACTATTGGAAGCAATATATCCAATACTACTATAATGCTAATATAAGAATATTACCGTAAGGTAATTAATATAATTGCATGCATTAGGGAAGTCCAACAGGATCATGCAGGGGTCCAAGACTGTAATGTTTATTTAAGACGTTAACGGATGCTAGCCGACATGCAACAGTTAGTGGAGGAAGTACAAAGATATCCTCTAGCAACAAGAGGCCTGCGAGAAGAGCATAGCGACAAGCTCGCATCGACAATTGCATAGATGAAGCTCGCATCAGCCGTTTAGGTGAAGCTCGCATCGGCGATTACAAAGATCGCCTAAAGCTCTGCGATCGACAATTGCAAGAAGCTTGCTCCAAGGTGGGCTGGACAATTCAGATAACCAAAAGAGTAGGTAACCAATCCTATAAGTTGGACCTGCCAAAGACACTTAAAGATCCATAGTGTTTTCCGTAAGTCTCCTAAAGAAACACATTCCTAATCCGCAGGAAGTAATGGAGAGACCAAAGTTATCGGAAACAATGGGCGATCACCTTGAGATTGTTCCTGCAGGTTCTTCGGTTGTCGATCCTATAAGAAGACAAGAAGATCTCAATCCTCCAATACCCAGTGAAAGAGACACTTACAAGTGGAAGACGCTACGTGGGCACTACAAATAGATCTTGAGAAGCAGTACCCGCAACTCATGGAGCAATGCAATGGTCGGCTCGTCACCGGCGCATCGACATCGACACCCAAGAAATCGCTCGAGGCATGTCGATTTGGGTTTAGATTAAATTTCATGTGTAGCTAAGATTAATCTACGCATGCGTTCTATGCTAGGTATGGGTTGCATGCGTTGTTACCGATGATGAGACCACTATGGTGATCTCTAGGACGTGGTGTAATGTCATTGTAGGCATGACCGCGGTTTTGCTTGCACGAGTTGGGAGGTAGATTAGAAGGTCTACTTCTGTCCCACGGAAGTAGACGACCTCGAGAGATAAGAGGTCATTCAGGAATGCATGATAGGAAAAGCACCTCTAGTCAATGCCTACGGGGAGGGCCCTTCACGCCCCATATACGGGAAGGACCCTATCTCCCACGTTGGCCAACTACAGGTGTAGGCATGAGTGGCATATAGGCATGATAGGGCGCTGTCTCCACGGCCATGATGGAAGAAACATAATCTTCCTATGCCGGGAGATATGCCTTGCATCCATATAATTGTATTTAATGGGTGGTTCCCTAACAACCAATATCTATAATAATTAAATGTATGCTAGCGTAGTGTGGACCTGCAGGCCAATAGGGGAGTCTACGGGAGGAAGGTCACACTGTAAAGACTTGCAACACATAATTTTGTCACGATGTGTTGTAAGGAAACGATGTGGAACCTTAAGTAGGAAATTTTGGAACTATGTTAATAATAATAATGGTGTAAGCTATAAAATTTTGTGAATAATAATAGATGATAAAGTAAGAGGGTGAAAGACTCCCTTACCATAGTATGATATTAAACAAGGATGTGTTATAGAAATTAAAACTTAAATATTACCTTGGGGTAATTTTGCTATACATCCTATGTGTATTAAAGGTGATTGCAGGATATGCAGGTTTCCAAGGTGGGGAGACGCGTGATGCTGAGGACAGCATCAAGTCAAGGTGGGGAGAATGTGACGTTCCAATATAATATACGCCCCGAATACGTATATTATACCGCCACGTCACCCGTACATGTCACGGATGACATGTACTTGCGAGACGTATAGGGTTGCACCTAGGGGGCAAGGGTTGCACCTAGGGGGCAACATTGAATGTTGTGCATGTTAAATAAACATACACAATTAATAACCCCATGGACCCCATTGCCAAATGGCTAAATCCCATTTGGCCAATATCTAACCTAACCCTAAGGGTTTCTATAAAAGGGCTTTCCCCTTAAACCCTAAACCTTTCTTCTCTTTGCATTTTAGGGTTTTTCCTAGAGCTCCTTTCCTCTCTCGAGTTCAGGGTTCTCTTGAGCCATTTCGGCCAAGTATGGACTTCAATCCACATTGCTGAGCTCCGGAAAGCCGGATTTGCACAATAGATTATCGATTAGCAGCCATCTTCAGCAAGATCAGGAGCATGGACACCTTCCGAGGGTCAGGAGCGGGTCAAGGAGCAGGTATCTAGTTGTTCTGTTGTGCAAAGCCGTCTTTGGGCAAGGCAATAGGCTGGTTTAGTATGTTAGATCAACTCTAGAGGCCTTATAGATCCCGAGATCATAAGCCCTAACTAAGGACTCTGTTGTTTAGGTAGATAGATTAGACGATATTCTCTATTTCAGTTCTGTGATGTTGTATGTATTTCACTCTGTGATCTCCATGTATTGGGAAGGGGGGTAGAGACCTAAAGGCGTAGCGAGATGATCCTAGGTAGCACCACTAGTTCCCAATTATATGCCCCGCATAGGAACCCTTTGGTTGTGGGTGAAGGGGCTAGGCCGGTTGATAAGGAGGAACTTGTCTCATCACGGACCGACCCCTCCGGTAGTAAGGCCTATCGGGGTCTCTGTGGGCTAGGCTTAATTGCTTGTCCTTTGCGTGTGGGCAAGGCATGAGCTCGACACTCGTGGGGTGGTGAATATGACCTTCCAAAGTGAGTTCAAGTCGAATAAGGGCGTTGGCCCTCTAGCACTGTGATGAGCATGGATGCCTCCTCGAGGGGAGGCAACTCTCTTCCTGCCTCATCGGGGCTGGGGAGATGCAACCCGATGGTAGTAGCCCCTCGGCTATTCACCCTAAGCTACGGCCAAGTCCCAACACTTTTCACCTACTCGCAAAGTGTGCACCTGAGGGGCGGATGGAGTGGACTACCCTAAGCCATGTTCTATGCCAGCCAAATCCATTGCCATGAATTACTCGTCTACAATGAACTCGGAGACCCTAGCCGTCGTCACCCCCGGAGTCCGAGCCCCGGGTAGGATCTCCCCCCCTCTTGTTATTTATGTTATGTGATGATGTTATTTCTATGGTATTGCTATCTCTGTGATGTTGTATTGTATTCACCTCTCGAGGTACTTGTATTTGTTTACTGTTAGTTGTGCTCACGTTTGTTTATTCACGCTTCCGCAGATAGGTCGACCCGATGGAAGACGGGTGAATGACACATCCATTCTTCCCTTGCTGGCTCATCCCGATGGGAGTGGAGTCAGGTGGATGGCCCCTGTCAGTGTAGCTGCCAGGGGGAATGCTCCTCCTTCGAATACGATGTGGGCATCGTATAAGGAGTAGGGGACGTCACAACGATTTAATCTCACTATTTTACTAAAGGAAACCTACTACGCATAGTGGCAATTTTTTTAAAAATCCAAAAATATAGCAATTTTGCGATAAATAGCCACTAAAATCAACACTGCTTGATGAAGGTTGTGAAAATAGAAACTTTATCTGCAACTTCTAAAGCTTTCCAGATGCAAAATTTGGTATACATGCTCCACATTGATGCTCCTCTTCTTATAGCCACGGCTTTCGACAATAAAAGTAATTTTCTGCACTTGCTATGAAAACGGTTTTCAGAACGCATTGTTTACCATATATTAAATTCTTGGTCATTGACAAAGTATTTACATAAGAGAAAAAAGACCAGAAATTAAAATTTTACTAAGCTCAAAAAAAAAAGTTCATCAAATAAGTCTGCCATGAAGGCAATGCCTGTATTGACAATCAATACCACAATTCTGAAATCATACCTTTTTCAGACTATTTAACAGCTCTTGTGACACTTACAACCAAAAAAGATAATGCAGGGGAAAACAATGAAGAGAATATATGACTACAATAGTATAGTATTGGCAATGTCCCAATTGCCGCTCTTACAACACTCTGCGCTGCCCGGCGCTTCATTTCAGCTGCTTTGCAGTGTCCCTAAAATACCCTTTTACTTGCTACTCACAACTTACGCAAATACAATCAGAGGGTATGGTTGCATTCCAACAGTAAACGAACAAATCAAAGGCAGACCTTCATAACCCATATACTGAGTAGAACTTCTAGAGTGAACAACACAAGCCCAATAAGATGAAAAAACTGCATCCGTATAGAATAGAAGAGTTGTGAGTTGGCAAATTGTCTCCATGGTATTAGCTCTCTATAGTTAACACCCAGCAGAGCAAATGAAGGATAAAAGAGTTTCCTTTAAATACAAGGGGAGATGCCATAACTTCTAAGTTGTAGAAGCCAATATGGAGCTGTTGATGACCATAAAAGCAAAAGGCGCAAAGATACTTGTTAGAAACTGTAACAGAAAAAATTGCAACTCCCAAAAGGCCAGAGAGTAATACAATATATATCAAGAAAAACCATCCAAACTTCAGTGAACTTTCACTTCTGCAAATGAGTTTTCGTAGAGGTTGATGGAAATTATTCATATCAACAAAATCGATGCACTTCATAGCTCGATAGAGGGGCCTGTACCACAAGAAATATGAACCAGAAAAGCCCGTCAAAATATAGATGATAGCAAGGAACCAGATTTGTGCTCCCGCGATATAAATGAAAATCAATGATAAGAAACAAGTGACAAAATAAGCATTTTCTTATCATTTCCCTATAGTCATCTTTCCACCAAGTTATTCATATGGTAAATAAGAATGGTGGAAGTCCTCACCATATGAACTGCTCACACTCTTTTTTATCCAAGCCCTCGTAACTGCAACAAAATTCCATGTTGGACACAGTAAAGTTTGCAACGATGAAACAAAACACATTCCCATAAAACATTCACTTGAGGCAATCGAGACCCAATCTACGCACCATTGCCAAACTCAAAATACAGTTAGTAGTCATTTTCCATATATCTCTAAAATGCTTTTGCATCCAACATGAAGAGATCATGTAGTTTTATACTTCAACACAAGTCTCATGGTTTTATCAAATTGCATCTGGATTCTACACTCTGTCAAAGGCTGCCATATATTGATCAATGTGATAGCCACAACAATGTTTGATTCAAATACATGTTACGTATATTTGTGACAAAAATATTTTGTTAATTAAAATGCTCTTTATGGCAAAGCAAAAAAATATTGGGCATAAGGTTGCAAGTTAAAAGTCTTGCAGCACATAAGCTCTTTCATATCCGATAATAGAAATTCACAGAGGTACCTTATTTTGAAGTGTACATAAAGGAAGGCTACATATTTTGTTCTGCAACTATTTCTAGCTGGAACTAGATAGTATCTGCAAGGTCATTGCAAGATGGTTTTATAATGCCTCTCTGCAAAACAGAGTCACTATTGTATTGCTTGCTCATCATACCAATGAAAAACTATGAAAACAATCCATTTTGAATACCACTCGTAAAGAGAATCTTAAGTCTAGCATAAAAGAAGTGGTATCAGAAACCTTGATATTCCTTTGTGGAGTTAAAAATACATGTTGGATAGTACTTCCTAGAGTTAAAATAAACGAAGAGGAGCTTCCTTGCATTTTCTCTATGGAAACAAATTGTTATACAAAAGAACAAAATTTTTGATGAGATCCACCTTTTCTAGATCATCAATTTAATTTACATGTTAAGTTGTTGTCTGCTTAATGAGACCGAAAGAACTGCTTAACAAGAACGAACGATGTTTCTTGGATGCAAGCAATGCAAAACATGGAGAAAATGGCCTTATTAATGGTGTCAACTTTCGACTTGACTAAAGATGCTGAAACGGACCTAGCCCCTTGGCCTAGGCCATTGCACCAACATGTTAACATCTAAGTTAACAGTCATGAGATTTATATACTTGCCAATAAAATATACTCTTGCTAAACCATAAATTTACATGCGAGACAAAGCTCGTCAAATTCTTGGTGCTCCAGTAACTTCCACTAGCCAAATAGGTCGCTCCTAGGTCTCCTATTCCAACTTCCACTAGGCCTCAAAAAACGTCCCATCCATAGCAACCTCATCCCCGGACTCCGCTGGCACGTCGTCATCCCTAGACTATCCCTCTAAATACCGCATTCTCAGCTCAGGACGTACCCTCTTTAACATATACAAACAATGCAAGGGGGTTAGTCCACAAGGACTAAGTGGGGAGGAAACATTTCGGGAGCATTCACAACATCAACCACAAAGCAATCTAGCATAGAACATCCAAGATAAGAAAATAATAGATTTACCTGCTCCTCTATGCCCCTGCATTAGTTAGAACTCATACTACAAGCATGTTTACATTCACATCAATCTTCTGTATATATGCACATATGCCAAGCGTAATCCTTGGGTTGCAACCCCAAGGAGACCACTCTCTCCATCTGTACGTACAGGGTTTAACTCATCCGTCAGGCCATCTGGCTCGGATGCAGAGTTACACGGCCACCCCACCCCTCTGAAGGTGGGCCGTAAATGCAACATGCCATCCGTCTAGCCATCTAGAACAGATGCGGAGTCTCACGGCCACCCACCCCTCCGAAGGTGGGCCGTTTGCAAGATGCAACATCATCCATCATGACTTTACAAGATAGAATATCACCAATAACCCTACAGGTTAATCCTATACGAGATATCATAGAATCCTCATGCATCTTACTTCCAAGAATAGCCACAGAGCAATGCAATACAATAGAATGAGGTTCATCAAGATATTTCATAACCAAGTGACAACATCTCATTGCACATCTCAAAGCAAGAACATGAACTCTCTTAACATATAAGCAACCATAACTTTCATGTAATATCTTAATCAAACTAATGTCTAGAGATAATGACATTCATTCTACCTCATCATGACGTCTAATACCACAAGATGGTCCTTACCATATCCATAGCAAAAGAGATCACAACACCCATGCACCATCTATTCTAGCATCATAGAATCCACATGCTACTCTAACAAAATACTGGCGGTATACCTTCCAGGGTATGGTTATCAAGTTAACCTCTATTCTCAAAGCTTCCGTGAACTAGGCTATAGAGAATGGTACAACCCTGGAGCAAAGAGTTCTATGGTCCCACCCAATAATAAGATATCTTAAAAAGGTTCGTAAGAATCCTCATACTCAATTCATATACTAGCTATCTAGGCGCACAAATAAACACATGCCACAATGGCCAGCATACAGGTCAAGACAGATAGGTTATCAACAATGCCATGGAGATACATACACAACGAGCCCACCCACCAATAAAAGGCATGGCACAATAGTTTTGGGCTGCCCCCTAAGTGTAACCTAAAGCTATGTTCTAACTTAGAATATATCAACATATCCCAATTATGGTTCATTCCACTAGTAACTCCACCTGTTTACCTTGCTAGACATAATCATGCTTTCGACTAAGCTCACAAGGTCCCATGGCTGCACTATGCCCAGGAGCTCCCATGCCTCTCAAGATCTCTCTTCCTTCAACACCACACATTTGATATTTATCAATTATTGACTTAGCTGTACTACTATTCCGTTCAAGTTCCTAATTCTCTTCCTTAGCTTTTGTATCTTATGGTGCCCCCTTGGCTTCATACCATAACTATGCCCATTTCCCATAAATTCCCTCAGGCCCTTCTTCCCCTAGGAGAAGTGGCGTCCAACATTATTAGGTAATATAATTCAGCTAAGCTTCTTGGGTGCTCACAAGTTCAAGCATAAACAAATCTACTCTTAGGCCGAGTTCATAAAAGATTCCCTTAGTACAATACCACAACCCTGGCACTATCTCGGTCTCTATGGTTCCGCATAACATGATTCAAAGGTCTCTATAACTTTATAACAACTTAAGGGTTTAAGTTTTGACTTTAAATTAAGGTTTTTAAAGGTCTGGGGATACCGGACTCTGGTATCCCCCTGCAATAAAAATTAGAAAATCACTGTAACAGGTTCGTGGACAGTTTCGTGGGCGCCAACAGCGTCCCCTTTTTGGCTGGCCTACTGGCTCTACAAGCTCGCCCAAGGCGGGATTTCATCCCCAAACACATTCAGAGTGCAAAGGCGATCTCTCGCATAAGAATCAGAGGAAGAAGATGGCACTATAAATTTATCCATGGCAGTGGAGACAGGCAGACAGAAGGAATATTTCACAACAGATCAAAGCAAGCTTAGGTTCACTGGATTTGATGGCCGAATTCAAGCAGGGTCTGCCAGGTTTTAGCTGATCATAGCAATTAAACAAGCAGGGTTCACAATAAGGATTCTTGCTCTAAACTGGATTATGGATCACAAGCCACTGGCATCTATGCTTCAGAAGGACGGCTTCACACAATCCGACCCCAATCAGGCCGAAAATCAATACTTAAATCAAATCCCCACCTGAGCTTTTGATTTTGGACTCTTCTTCTTGTTCTGCCTCCGATTTGTTCAGTCTCCAATCTGCTCCTCTTCCTTCTCTCGTCCACCATTCGGCCAGCCCTTCTCTTCCTTAAATACCTTGGCCCCAAGAACACTTGGCAAGATCGGGCCAGATGGTAATGCTGCATCTCTAAGCGAGATCCTCCTGCTATCTGGCAGCCACGATTCTTGCCTTCCCCGATTTTTAAGGTGCTTACACTTTTAACATTCAATTTATTAAGGTTTTAAGTTACCTTAGCTAAAGTTTATATTTAGATTTAAATGGCGCCCCCAGCATACCCATGGATGCATACCACTGTGCTCTATACAAATTAATACGGACAGAAGCTAGGTCCCTGGGTTTGTTACATTCACCCCTTGTAAAAATTCAACTCATGTCCTCATGAGTTACTTGAGGTACAACTGCTTGTATGCGGTCTATCACTTCTTTTATTACTTTTAAATGCAAAAGACTAAGCTTTGGCCGACTCTAGGATTTTACGTCTCTTATCCACATATGGCTTTTCGTGATTATGAGCCTCCTCTATGTTCTGATGCAGTCTCCTCAATTGCACATTTTTGCCACAATAGCAATAGAACATGGGTATTCCCAATACCCTTCCACATTATACAACAACTTCCTCATTAACGTACATATGGCTTAAGCTCTACTATTTTTGTCCAAATTGGTGCAGTCCCAACTTAATCTACCACATACTCAAAATAACTAAGTGCATCAGCCTTGCCACTAGCATGTATAAAGTTTGGAATTAAACTTATAATGAAATTCGTATAAAATATTTACTACACCTGTCCAAGCTAACGTAGCAAACAGCTGCATAGGGTTAATCTACTTTTTCCTATTAAGGATAAAATAGCGCACTATGAAATACTAAGCCCACTATGGAAAGAGAGATACTCAGCTCGGACTAGATATGTATTCATATGACACACCTTGGGTGGCCAAATCCAAGAGTGACAAATAAAAACATAATCATATCCCCCATCTGTGTATCTTATGGCTATACAACCTGCACAAGTAAATTCAAGGGAGCCTAAAAGATTATGAACATAGTTTACTGTGACTTCTCACAAAAAGAACCTACTCAACATAGCTAACAACTTTCTAAACCCTTGAGTTAAGCTTTTTAAGCACTGTTCATGGGCCCTCACAACCCTTGCACTGATTTTGCTGAAGCATCACAACTCCCTACACATGGTCTACTTTAAAGTAACGCAGCAACATGGTCCACCATTAGACAATCTACCAGTTATAGAAATTTGTAGGAACATACCTTCATAATTATCATGGCCTACTGTTCATGCCTTGCATGAAAATATCCTTCTTAACATTTCATCCTATTCTCGATAACTTTCGACCAAGTTTAGCTCCTTGAAGCACAATTTCATTATATATGGACTTTGTCTGAGTCCATATGCCTCTGAAATGATGCCTAATTTTTAAAATATTGCCTTTTTTTTTATTAAAACGATGCATTACTTTGGGAATCGTGCTGGTAGATGAGCTGGCAGGCATTATGTCAATTGGCTCACGAAAGAGAAATATAGGACAGTGTTTTTGAAAATAACCCTCATCATCAGAGGTGTTGTTAGTTAAGACGAGCTTGTGCAAAATATTCATACTAATTTCCATTCTCTCCATGAATTCTTGGGAGCTAGTAATTGATTTCCCTTCGTCTGGGCGTTTGGTCTAGTGGTAACACACTAGTTCCTTAGCAATGTGGTCTCGAGTTCGAGACCGCCCAGAATCGCACTCGGTACTGTTGGGGGTCAAATCCCAACAGACGCAATGTAAGGTGGTTGGGGGCAGGGCCCAACCAAGCAATGTAGTGTGGTGTGTGGTCACATGTCCAGTTGGATGCTGCCTAGTGGCGTGACGTTAAAACTACTATCTATCTATCTATCTCTTTTACCCCATGTAGAGGCGACTTCTCGATCTGTGAAGACTCTCAAAACTCTCGTAGCCATTGATTCTGCACAGCAATAAAAGTTTGGTTAGAACAAAAGGTTCTGCCAACTAAAAAAAACACCGCCATTTAAATACCTATATGCTAAGAAAAAATTACCCTTGGGGGTGTTGCCTTGCATGGCAAAACGTTTTCCCCCAAAGGCCAAACTGGGCGAGCGCCCAATTTGCCCCCAAGGGGTGTTGCCTTGCATGGCAAAAAGTTTTTCCCCAAAGGCCAAATTGGGCGGGCGCTCAATTTGCCCCAGGGGGTGTTGCCTTTCATGGAAAGAAGTTTCTCCGCAAGGGCCAAACTGGGCGGGCGCCCAATTTTCCCCAGGAGGGTGTTGCCTTGCATGGCAAAATGTTTTCCCCCAAAGGTCAAACTGGGCGGGCGCCCAATTTGCCCCAGGGAGAGTTGCCTTTCATGGAAAAAAGTTTTTCCCCAAGGGCCAAACTGGGCGGGCGCCCAATTTGCCCCGGGGGGGAGGGGGGTATATTGCCTTGCATGGCAAAATGTTTTCCCCCAAAGGTCAAACTGAGTGGGCGCCCAACTTGCCCGGAGGTGTTGCCGTGCATGGCAAAAGGTATTTTCCCAAGGGCTTTTCCCAGGGCCAAACTGGGCGTGCGCCAAATTTGCTCTAGAGGGTGTTGCCTTGCATGGCAAAGAATTTTCTCCTAAGGGCCAAACTGGGCGGGCGCCCAATTTGCCCCGGGGGGTGTTGCTTTGCATGGCAAAAAGTTTTCCCCCAAGGGCCAAACTAGGCGGACGCCCAATTTGCTCGGGGTGTGTTGCCGTACATGGCAAAAAAGATTCCCCCCAAGGGCCAAATTGGGCGTGCGCCCAATTTGCCTTGGGAGGTGTTGCCTTGCATGGCAAAAGGTTTTCCCATTTCAACTTGCTAAACATCATATTAGAATATTACATATCTACAAACATTATAAAAGCATTCATAAGGGATAGAGAAGTAGAACGTTCACGACTAGACCTCACAGAATAGAATATCAAGTAGTCAAATTTAATGACCTCACAAAGCCCAAATTCAATCTAAGCATATGCAAGAGCTTATAATGAATAGGTTCATAGTTATTTTACATCAGTATAACAAACTAATCTAAAGGAGGCACCCTTTGAAAGTAGACACATCAACAAAGCTTAGGATCTAGATGGCGATCAGAGAACATATTGTAGAAGGTTGGCAAACATGCTAATTTAAGGACATGCAAGCAGGCAAAACATGATAAGGGATAATATAAAAGGTAATAAAGAATAGAGAAGAAGAAAACTTACCTCTAGTGTGAGAGAGGAGTGCCTTAAGTTGAAGGAGTGTCTCATGTCAAAAGGCGCTAGATGTGCATTAGTGGGGAAGGCTCTCGAAAGGCATTTAAACGCGTCTATTGGGAACACGTATCCACCATGTATTTAAATTTCAAATCTCCCCCCTTTTCCCCTTTTTTCCTTTCAAAAAATTGAATTCTAATTTCCCGCCCGTCCGTTTAAATGTTAAATACTTGTTTCCCCCCAAAACCAATGTGGTAAGTCTCCATTCAGTTGCTCACACCCTTTCCTATTGCATGATTGGTCTCTTACTCACACCCTTTCCTCAGGGCGCTATAAGGTTACCAATGTGGCGCTATATATTTCATCTGTTTATCAATGTGGCGCTATATATTTCATCTGTTTTATCTGTCAATGGAATTACATGGCACTATAAGATTATCGTGTGGCACTAGACCTTTCTATCGATCATATTAAGGTTAGTTCTCCACATGTATGTTTGTAGTTTATTCTTTCTTACCTATAGTCTTTTTTAAATGTAAGAATGGAAGTCTTTTAGAAGTTGGCTTCAAGGTTCTATCTTTGCTATAAGAGATAGGTTGCATGCATATTGTAGGTTTTCCATGCATATTAAGGTTCTATCTTTGCTATAAGAGATAGGTTGCATGCATATTGTAGGCTTTCCATGCATATTATGTAGGGATTTTGTTCAATGTTCCTTAATAAATGGGTTAACCTTGTAAAATTGCTTCATTTTCAATAAATGCTAGTGACATTAGATGATTGCAAGTCATTGTCATTGACAAAGCTAGACTTGTGTAGTCTCTCTATCTATTTATCTATCTGCTCAATTACAGCCATTATTCACCTCTTAAACAAGGCGTCCACCCAATTTCCAGCTCCCTACCATGAGACATATCCTTATTTAAATAGGGCGATCGCCCAATTTCCCCATCTCTTGAGACCACATGTCTATCTGCTTTGTGAGGTAGATAGTTGCACGCATGTGAGGTAAATAGTAGATAGTATTTTCCCATTGAAATTGGGCGACCGCCCAATTTCTAACCGTCTTGAGGTAGTAATATATGAGATATATCTATATATTGATGAAAATAATTTCCCATCCAAGGCAGTTTCCCATTGAACCAATTTTCAAGCACGTGAGGTACATACTACATACTGGAAAACAATACTTTTTCCCATCCAAATATGGCGCCCGCCCAATTTATGCTGGAGAGTTGGTCGAGTTGTCCCATCCAAATATGGCGCCCGCCCAATTTATGCTGGAGAGTTGGTCAAGAGACAGACGGATACTTAGAAATCTAGAGTGACACAGATACTTAGAAATCCCGAAGAAGGCAGGCCCTTAGAAATACATTTGAAGGCCTAGGCTTCTCTTGCACAGGCCCTTTCCATAAATCTGGGCTTGATTTCTTGAAAACGGCTCTCATCTTCTGTTCTGCTACTTTATCCCTTCCCATAAATCCGGGCTTGATTTCTTGAAAACGGCTCTCATCTTCTGTTCTGCTTCTTTATTTGCAACATTATCCTGAGCAAACAACTGGTTTGTAGTGGCAGATTTGAAGCCAAAAAACAGGAATACAATTTCATCACAGGGGATGTGAATGAAAATACAGTTAAAATCCGCCGGATTTGAATTTGAAGGAAGTTAATATGAATTGGATCAGGCGGAATTTAAGGGGAAATAGAGATGCGGAGGTCCGGGAGGCTCATTGGAGTTATTCGCAGGTACACGCAAACTGGCCCTATAAGTATCATCTGCCATAGCAAAATCAAATTTCAGAGAATAATGTCATGTTCTACAGTAGGCTTATTTCTAGTTAGATGCAAAATATAGACCTTTGTATGCAGAATAGACCTTTATATGTAGAATAGACGAACCTGAATATGCAGAATAGACAAAGCATCTGATGTTCCATTTCTTCGGCCGGATTTCTCTTTGTCTTTTAGTGCTCTAGGCTTCATCAACCAACGGCATCTGCCCTGCAGCATTGACCAACAGCTTCTGGGTCCTGCGGCATCACTCCTCATCTGAACTACTTCAGGCATTCGGCTGTGGCGGATCCTGTGGGAATCGAAACTGTGGCATTCAGCTGCGGCAGATGCTGAATCAAAATGGCCGAGCTAGTGGCGGCTGTGGCTGAATCAAAGACGGCTGAATCGAGACTGTGCGGGGCGCTGTGAAGGAGCAGCCGGCCGATGGAGCACCCTATTAAGTGCCACATTCTCATTCGCTTTTTTCCCAAATCCCGACCATGCATCATACCCTCATTTTTTATTTGTCTTTGTCTAGGTCCATGCTCTATTAGATAATTAGCATGTATACTTTTTGTTTGACTATAATTATTTTTATTATGTAGGTACGTGATGGTATTGGTGTATGCCACTAGAGAATTTATTTACATGTATGCTCTAGAGGTATCATATAACCATTCCATACATTGGTGCTAAATTATGGCATTATGTAGAGATGTAATGGTATTGGTGTATGCACAAGAAAATAGCCGTGACTATCAACTGACTTGGTGGGAGACTATCGATTATGCTTCGGCTCCTTCCAATAAGAAGACGCTACCCAAAACTGTCAAGATTACAGTGCTTGTTGCTCAAGCATATACAACACTCGCTGGGTAAAAGAAAACTGTCATGGAAGCGAGGTTCTCATAAAAAGGTCCATAAATCCAGGTATTGTCCAAATTTAATGAAATTGTGCTTCTTGATGAACTGCATTCCATTAGCTTTTCTACCTTACATAGCATAGAATAATAATCAAAACTTAAGATACTTCCAATCCCTTAGATCTATGCTCGTTTCTCGTTCCACTTGACTCATCTAGGCTGGTGCATTTGCCAATCACCAGAACATTATACTTTCTAGAAGAATCGGTTGAGTTCTCAACCCTTAGTTCCCACGGCCCGAAGGTGTCGGAACTTTCCGCTCTGATACCACTGAAACGGACCTAGCCCCTTGGCCTAGGCCGTTGCACCAACATGTTAACATCTAAGTTAACAGTCATGAGATTTATATACTTGCCAATAAAATATACTCTTGCTAAACCATAAATTTACATGCGAGACAAAGCTCGTCAAATTCTTGGTGCTCCAGTAACTTCCACTAGCCAAATAGGTCGCTCCTAGGTCTCCTATTCCAACTTCCACTAGGCCTCAGAAAACGTCCCATCCATAGCAACCTCATCCCTGGACTCCGCTGGCACAACGTCATCCCCAGACTATCCCTCTAAATACCGCATTCTCAGCTCAGGACGTACCCTCTTAAACATACACAAACAATGCAAGGGGGTTAGTCCACAAGGACTAAGTGGGGAGGAAACATTTCGGGAGCATTCACAACATCAACCACAAAGCAATCTAGCATATAACATCCAAGATAAGAAAACAATAGATTTACCTGCTCCTCTATGCCCCTGCATTAGTTAGAACTCATACTACAAGCATGTTTACATTCACATCAATCTTCTGTATGTATGCACATATGCCAAGCGTAATCCTTGGGTTGCGACCCCAAGGAGACCACTCTCTCCATCTGTACGTACAAGGTTTAACTCATCCGTCAGGCCATCTGGCTCGGATGCGGAGTTACACGGCCACCCCACCCCTCCGAAGGTGGGCCGTAAATGCAACATGCCATCCGTCAGGCCATCTGGCTCGGATGCGGAGTTACACGGCCACCCCACCCCTCCGAAGGTGGGCCGTACATGCCATCTAGAACGGATGCGGAGTCTTACGGCCACCCCACCCCTCCGAAGGTGGGCCGTTTGCAAGATGCAACATCATCCATCATGACTTTACAAGATAGAATATCACCAATAACCCTACAGGTTAATCCAATACGAGATATCATAGAATCCTCATGCATCTTATTTCCAAGAATAGCCACAGAGCAATGCAATACAATAAAATGAGGTTCATCAAGATATTTCATAACCAAGTGACAACATCTCATTGCACATCTCAAAGCAAGAACATGAACTCTCTTAACATATAAGCAACCATAACTTTCATGTAATATCTTAATCAAACTAATGTCTAGAGATAATGACATTCATTCTACCTCATCATGACGTCTAATACCACAAGATGGTCCTTACCATATCCATAGCAAAAGAGATCACAACACCCATGCACCATCTATTCTAGCATCATAGAATCCACATGCTACTCTAACAAAATACTGGCGGTATACCTTCCAGGGTATGGTTATCAAGTTAACCTCTATTCTCAAAGCTTCCGTGAACTAGGCTATAGACAATGGTGCAACCCTGGAGCAAAGAGTTCTATGATCCCACCCAATAATAAGATATCTTAAAAAGGTTCGTAAGAATCCTCATACTCAATTCATATACTAGCTATCCAAATAAATAAACACATGCCACAATGGCCAGCATACAGGTCAAGACAGATAGGTTATCAACAATGCCATGGAGATACATACACAACGAGCCCACCCACCAATAAAAGGCATGGCACAATAGTTTTGGGCTGCCCCCTAAGTATAACCTAAAGCTATGTTCAATAACTTAGAATATATCAACATATCCCAATTATGGTTCATTCCACTAGTAACTCCACCTGTTTACCTTGCTAGACATAATCATGCTTTCGACTAAGCTCACAAGGTCCCATGGCTGCACTATGCCCAGGAGCTCCCATGCCTCTCAAGATCTCTCTTCCTTCAACACCACACATTTGATATTTATCAATTATTGACTTAGCTGTACTACTATTCCGTTCAAGTTCCTAATTCTCTTCCTTAGCTTTTGTATCTTATGGTGCCCCCTTGGCTTCATACCATGACTATGCCCATTTCCCATAAATTCCCTCAGGCCCTTCTTCCCCTAGGAGAAGTGGCGTCCAACATTATTAGGTAATATAATTCAGCTAAGCTTCTTGGGTGCTCACAAGTTCAAGCATAAACAAATCTACTCTTAGGCCGAGTTCATAAAAGATTCCCTTAGTACAATGCCACAACCCTGGCACTATCTCGGTCTCTATGGTTCCGCATAACATGATTCAAAGGTCTCTATAACTTTATAACAACTTAAGGGTTTAAGTTTTGACTTTAAATTAAGGTTTTTAAAGGTCTGGGGATACCGGACTCTGGTATCCCCCTGCAATAAAAATTAGAAAATCACTGTAACAGGTTCGTGGACAGTTTCGTGGGCGCCAAGAGCGGCCCCTTTTTGGCTGGCCTACTGGCTCTACAAGCTCGCCCAAGGCGGGATTTCATCCCCAAACACATTCAGAGTGCAAAGGCGATCTCTCGCATAGGAATCAGAGGAAGAAGACGGCACTATAAATTTATCCATGGCAGTGGAGACAGGCAGACAGAAGGAATATTTCACAACAGATCAAAGCAAGCTTAGGTTCACTGGATTTGATGGCCGAATTCAAGCAGGGTCTGCCGGGTTTTAGATGATCATAGCAATTAAACAAGCAGGGTTCACAATAAGGATTTTTGCTCTAAACTGGATTATGGATCACAAGCATCTATGTTTCAGAAGGACTGCTTCACACAATCCGACCCCAATCAGGCCGAAAATCAATACTTAAATCAAATCCCCACCTGAGCTTTTGATTTTGGACTCTTCTTCTTGTTCCGCCTCCGATTTGTTCAGTCTCCAATCTGCTTCTCTTCCTTCTTCCGTCCACCATTCGGCCAGCCCTTCTCTTCCTTAAATACCTTGGCCCCAAGAACACTTGGCAAGATCGGGCCAGATGGTAATGCTGCATGCATCTCTAAGCGAGATCCTCCTGCTATCTAGCCACGATTCTTGCCTTCCCCGATTTTTAAGGTGCTTACACTTTTAACATTCAATTTATTAAGGTTTTAAGTTACCTTAGCTAAAGTTTATATTTAGATTTAAATGGCGCCCCCAGCATATCCATGGATGCATACCACTGTGCTCTATACAAATTAATACGGACACAAGCTAGGTCCCTGGGTTTGTTACAGATGCATAGACGCAAACTTAAAACATAAATGCATGAGCTTACTTCTTCATTGTTGTGATTAACAAGGGAATCATGGACAATGCCTTAAGATCTTCAATTAAAGTCCACATGCAAGGAACTTGCATGCTCCACATAATCCTTTGAGGAAACAAATTCTTGTCTGAAGTTCAAGAAACAAGACAGTTATGGAAAAGAAAAACAAAAAGAAAGGATAAATAGTCCATAGTAAAACCTTGCCTATTGGCCCTTGTTCGTGCTTCTGCCTCAAGAGTCCATTCCCAATCAGAAAAGTTCGGATATTCTTGGGGATCTGCCAATGGTTCTGCAGCTTTAACATTGATCTGCAATAGCCAAAAGACTCATCAAGTTGTGATGTAGTTCTTCACTGGAAATATATAGAACTGTCCACTTACTTTCTTCAGATCATTTCTCCATCCGAAACCTTGCTTGGTAAATATATCGTAGCCATAAACGCTGCTTCTAGTATGCGGTTGCTAGAAGAAGGTTGTTTAATGAAATTTCACAAGACAAAATAAAAATAAAAATAAAAAATCGCCCATCGTCCATACCCTAGCCCCAGAATCTATTCCATAGGACAAAATCGATTCCTGTGGAAGCAGCGCAAATAAACACCATTTACCAGCTCCGATGAACCCACGCGTGACCCTTCCTAACCGCTTCTACATTTAACAGCCTGCATGAAAACCAAAGAACCCAAATACCCAGATGATCTAACCGGCATTGGTCTTTGAGGATGAGATGTGTGGGATGTCCATCTGAATGCACTTGAATCCCCTTGAATCCTGATCTTCCTTGCACTTGAATCCCGATCTTCCTTGCATAAGATAATTGTTGCATCTAATGGAGCAAAATAAAAGTAACAAAAATGAAGAGAATCAAGGGCCGAAAAGCTGCACAGACTATCATCTTATTTCTCCTTTCCTACCACATGTAAAGCAGTATCCTATTTCTCTTCGCACCTAATTTCTTTCTTCAAAATTACCATCACGACACATCACGACACGTTGCATCTATCGCGTTTATGGGAGACACATACATTTATTGCGGCCATTAATACACTGCATTTATTGCGGCCATTATTCCGACGTCCGCCATAGCCAGACGTGTGCTTTCCCCTGCATACAAAACTCCGGCGCCTGGTTTTGAAGCAGAAGAAGATGTGGGCACAGCAGCCGGCACCGGATTTAAAGAAGCTGGAGGTGGAGAATGGCGAGGAGAAGAACCCACACTATGGGTCTCTTGGGGCCGCTTCAAAAACGCTGCAGAATCAACAAAACTATGAGGAAAAGCTTCCCAGAATGCCGATTTTGAACGGAATAGAGATCATTGTTACCTGACAGCAGTTTTCTTGGCACAACAGGCAGATCCGCCAAAATGCCATCCTCGACAAACTGCACCAAAACCCATTTCATCCATTTCATCCATAATGTTGCTTCCCTTTTCAATCTTAGTCTAATATGAGTATTGAGGAACGAGAATTGCAAGGCGCTGGTACGAAAGAAGCAAATGATATCATTCATTATCAAAGACCAATACAAATAGATGAGTTCCTTGAAGTTAGGAACAACTACTAAATTCTAGAACAAACTCTCATCTACTCTTAACGGCTAGTAAACTTTCAGTCATCTTTTGTCATATTCCAACACTCCCCCTCAAGAAGATGACTACTAGAAGCTGGAACTCAAAAGCAAAACTTTCTGCATCTTCAAACACTGCCCACATGAATGTTGAATAGATTTTTTTTTAAGAAAACTGTACGAAGCACTCCCATTAACCAATTCAAAACTAAAAGACTTTGTGAGGTGTTCCCTCTTGGCCAATTCAAAACAAACTCCACTGTTGAGCAAATTCTTTGAGAAAACTGCATGAAGCACTCCCCCTCAATCAATTCAATGTTAACTCCACTTCTACTATTCCAAATCATCCTCTCCAACAGCAGCATTAGCACTATAATTTTCAAAATTGCAAGTCCTCCAAGTGTTATCAGAAATGCACCTACAATACTCACAACTGCCAGATCTCCAAATGTTATCATGGTATAACCATCTGCAAAAGCCATTGGCATAACCTCCAGCGCCTGTAGCCCCACCTGATGCCATATAGCCAGCCACTCCTCAGCAACATAACCCTCTGACTTAGATGTATAACTGCCATCAGTCTGTCCATAGGTATACCCTGTTATACTGACAGTATTCTGGCCAGTGGTTCCACTTGATCTCCAAATTGCCAGATCTCCAAGGTTATTGGCACCAAGCACACTTGGGTACCCACCTGTACCACCATAGGCAGGCAGATTAGCACCCCAAGCACTTCTGTCTCCCAATGTTGTGCCATGGTTGCCTGCTCCAGGTCCACTTCCATATGCATCCCTAGGTGCACCAGTATAACTACTCCCATATCCAGATGGTGATGCTGCATACATTGCATTGGCCACACTGTACCACCATAGGCGGTGATTAGCACCCCAAGCACTTGTCTCCCAATGTCGCTTAGCATGCATGGTTGCCTGCTCCCAGGTCCACTTCCATATGCACCCCTAGGTGCACCAAAGATAACTACTCCCATATCCGGATGGTGATGTTGCATATATTGCATTGGCCCCATAGCCACCGGCAAAGATATTCATTTATCGCCCCATATGCCCCGAAATAACTACAACTTTGATCGAATGTCGACCATATGCATTAAATTCATATATTCTATTTCATGATGCAAAAGCTCAGTTTGTATCAATATCCAATCTTTGAACCAAAGACCTAACACTCTCCCCTTGCATCGTGAAAAAGAAAATCAACGGCATCTCCCCATCATCAATCTTCTCAAGGTATCTAAAACTGTGAAGAGCTGTTTATGCATCTGAAATTTAGAGCTTGGATTGACAATTTCTTGCCTTTCGAAATCGACCCAACTCTTTCCAAAAACTCATAATCCAAAGACGTAACTTGATGCTTATGATGTGACATAGGCCTTGTGCATAACCCTTGCTCGATGATCCTAAGATCATCAACTTTCTTCTCCTGCCATAGACCGCCACTTTTTCTAAAATCATTGTCATAACCTCCAAGGTTTGTCAAATACCCTCATTGATCCGAGTCCGCGACTTCTTAATCAAATGAAGCACTGTATTTCTTGCATCACCTCTGCTCTTAAACAAACATAAGCCACAAGCACCCAAGCAACATATGGCTCCATATGAAACACCAAATCAGCACCTTGCTCCCCATGAGCCAAAAGTAACTAGTCTTCATCCTTTGTACTATGCCTGTAATGAGCAGAAAAAACACAGTCAATACTCCGCTCCAGAGGGAATCATTTTGCATCACTTGTTCTTTGCTTTGTAGATGCCAAGAGCACCCAGTCAGCATCATCGTCCTCCATATTAAAGTGCCTTGCATGTCTTCAATAAGAAAATCTTGTAGATCAAGCTCAGGTTGTTTTGTGTGCTCTATCAGGTATCTGACAATACGAGATGCTTGATGATTCTTTGGTTTTGCATCACCTATAACCTGACCACTACTTATATCTTGGTCTTCTTGTTCTTTACTTCGATTGTGTGTTGAACTATTGCCACACAATCCTCCACTTTCTTGCTCTTCTTCTTCAAGAACTCTGCTTATTAGTGGACCAACATGATAAGGTGCTTGACAAGATGCTGACCTACATGCCGACTTTATTATGACTGCCATTATAGTTGATAACACAGCTTCTTCTACTTCATGGATGCAACCAGCACTGGGCTTCTTCCAATTATAATACAGATCACATGCTGCAACTAAATCAATCACGATAGTACTCCTTGTAACCAGCAACCAAGATGTAAGAGGATCCATAACAAGTGTTACTGTTGCCAATATCATAGCACTATCAATTAAATAAACTGCAAGCTCTCGCTTTTCCATAAAATCATTGATAGGCATAGCATCCTCAAATGGTACATCCTCAAATGGATCACACATTGCAGTGGATTGTACAACTTCTGCGACACCTTTTCCCTTTACCTCCTCTGGTTCCTGAATTGTCCCCGTAGACTTTGTTAATGTTGTGCGCTTGCTAATTCTTGGAAGTGCCCTCCAGACTATAGGTCTTGAGAATAAGATCCCTACTGATCCAGAAATCCACAATGGTTGTACCAAAAATATTGATCTTGCAGGATCAATTCCCTTGTCTTTTACCCAACATGTCCCCAAATGCTGTGGACCGCTTGGATTCACAAATCCACTTTGCCATACTTCAAGAATCCTCGTCTGCCACTTGATAACCTGTACTTTTGAGCAAATACCTTGTTCCCAAGAAATCTCCATCGAAATCTCTACAACCAGACATGCGTGATGGAGAGGACCTTCCATACACAAATTTCTTGGATCTTTAATCAATATGAGAGCAACAATATCCAGATGATCACTATCATTTAGCATCTGTTTGTGAATGATTCTTTCATGAGCTAATGCACCTCTGCAAGAACAAGCTTTTAAGATACCTATGAGTGCGACTTCATCAGAATCTACACTTTCTTTTTGCATTTTTCCAAGCCATTCTAAACCCATGTTGACATCACTTTGCTCAGCATATCCATGGTGAAGATATCCTGTAGTCCTTGTATTCCATGTTACTGTATCCACAATCAATAACTTCAAAAAGACATTGGTTGCCTCAACTGTGCTTTTATTTTTAGGAAAAGAAACAGCCTTCAAGTTCATTAAAATAATTTGTGAGTTCCACTTCTTTCTGCTTGGGACACTAAGTTTTACTTCCACTCTACTTACACATTTCGGCAATCTTCTGTAGTATGGCCATCCATTATATATGACCACAATCCTTCTAGATGCCATGACATATTCCCACTTCTTGCCGTTTAGTTCTCCACTTAAGCCAAATTCGTCTTTGCCCATACTCTCAGGCACCTGGCAGACTTGCCATGCACTGGAAGAATCCATCGACAGTGTCTCTAGCTTTCTTGCTGCCATTAGCTTCTTCATTAGCCACCTGCTCTGATACCATATTGAACAAGAATTGCAAGGCGCTGGTACGAAAGAAGCAAATGATATCATTCATTATCAAAGACCAATACAAATAGATGAGTTCCTTGAAGTTAGGAACAACTACTAAATTCTAGAACAAACTCTCATCTACTCTTAACGGCTAAACGGCTAGTAAACTTTCAGTCATCTTTTGTCATATTCCAACAATGAGACTCATCTATCATTTCATCATCATCTCCAGCTGCATGTTTAACGCCTGATTTAGCCAAAGAACAATTCCCAATTCTAGACTTTCCTATTAAAACACAGCCCCTTCACTTAACACCCGTTGCATCAAGTCAAACCATGCAATCACAAAAAACCCATCAATCAGGAAAAAGGAATAATCAGCAATTCTGCGAAGAAACAGACCCAAATCAAATGTCAATAAAGCAGATTCAAGCAGAAAACCCAGTTATAAGAAAAATCCTCTTGATTCTTCAAACCAACCAATTCCGGAATGCTCTTCACCTGATGAATCCTTAACCTTCTTCGTTTCAAGCACATAAATCATGATTTCTGTTTCCTCCTTTAATGCCTCCAATCGGTTTGATACTTCCAAAAAGGAACCGTAATTTTAGTTATTTAGTTTCAATGTCATGTTTCCACGGCTCTGCTTCCGACTTGAAACAAACAGCATAAATTTGGGCACAGCAAACAACTCGAAAGTGGAGGAAATCCTACAAAATTTCTTTAATTGCATATCAGAAGGCCTTGCTGTGAAAGTAAACCACCACATCTTTCCTTATCGACAATCTTTGCAAAACACCGGATCCGAAAATCTTTAATCACCGCATAATCAGGGGATGGGATAAACTGTGTCAGACTAAATAGAGACAGAAGCCTCTGGTAGAATTTGTCAAATCGTTCAAAATTGAGGCCAGATTTGGCTAGCGCATGGATTCGAGCAGAAGAGCCGACATGGATTTGCAAAAGAAAGGAAACATCCAAACATAGAAAACAGGGAAAACGACCGGAAGTAATGGTTGGAGTAGACGTGGCAGTATAATAACAGTTGGATTCAAATGTGGAAAAGATTTGGAAGACGTGGCAATATAATAACAGTTGGATTCGAATATGAAGAAGATTTGGAAGATTCTCCTGATAATCTTCTAGATATCATCCATCTACCCTAAGTTCCTCAATATAACTTATGTTTGATTTAAATGTTGTGTAACCGTGTGATAAAGCTAAGACACATGATTTAATGCTTGATAATTCCGTTAGAAAAAAAGGTTGTAACAATATCACAAGGTCAAGCAGAAGAAGAACACGATTGCAAGCTTGCACATTCCGAGGTTCACTGTGTCCTTCACATCTAGATGCGATAGCTAGTGATGGAGGAACTGTTACTAAGGAAAACAATAATTAAAGCTAGAGAACATGTGGAAAGAGTTCAACTTTTGGATGTTCAGGAAGTGCAGCTCCTTCTAGACATGAGACATATAGAATGTAAAGGGTAAACATTGGGAAGAAATGGCAAATTGCCCCGCTAGCCAGGTAAGGGGTTTTGAATTTCAAAAACTCAAAACTCAATGTAAGAATAACATTGATGATGGACATTCCATATGGATTCTTTTCTCTAGGATTGAACCAATGTTAAGGAATGGTTCCAAGTGCATCATCATTGCTATCTTATTCCTATTGGAGTTGTAGGTACTAATGGCCATTCGAATGGCCACACAAATAGTCATGGTCCTGCCTTGTGATGGCCCATGTGGTGAAAGCCATCCAAAGATGATATGGATTTGGTCTCAATGACGCGAAATGACGAAAGTGATGAATATTTAGAAAATGATGGGGCATCAAAACACGACATAAACATGTTTTCATTACGTGTGGTACCCCAAACACACAATTCAAAGCACTGAGTGAGTCAATAGAGAGAAATGTTCGCGGCGGCCAAGGCCGCCGCAATAAATTTCTTGTAGTATTATATATACAACACCCTTCCCAAGGCCCTAAAATCGGCCAATTTTCTCTTTTAATAGCATAACTATTGAATTTGACAATTTTAATTAAATCTTCCTTGAAAGCCTCTTTCGTTTAGATGCATATTCTCATACAAAGGGTGACTTTGGGCATTGAGAACTATTGGATGGGCATATTTATAAGTTATACCTCATTTTGAACATTATGTAGCTATCTTCGTTTGTGGGGATATGCTCCCCCAAGTTATGGTATACTATATAGCGAGGTTTGCAAAACACTATAAGTTTTGAAAGCAATGTACTAAATGGTGATTTCATTCATATATTATACATTTTTTATTTTTATTTTTTATTTTTTTTGGGGAAGGGGGGGGGGGAGGGGGGGATGGGGTATGTGTCAATAGTGGACCGTTTAGGATTAAATTGAATTGAACCGAATGGATTGAACCGTTGTGAAGGAAACATTTTTTATTTCAACTAAAATGCATGGCTAAAAAACTCTTAGTACGAGGTAATGCATATACCCTTCTTAGGAAAAATTTAGTACATATAGCCCATGAAATCTTCACATGAAATGGGTCTATCTATAAGTAATATGAATTCTTCAAATACCGACTTATTCTTACCCACTTTATTCATTCATTGAGATTGAGACAAACACTTTGTTTTGAGCCAATAGTATTAGAATAGAATTGAATTGAATTGAATGAACCATGGTTCACTGTTGATAATCCTCCCTTAGAGCATTTGCTTAATTAGCATCTCAGCAAAATTCCAGTATGATGCTTGGAAAGGACAACTTTTACACGTATCTAAGGAAACGAAGTAAACAAGTGTTTTTTGCAATGGACAACTTTTGCACGTATCTAGAGAGAAAGTAAGCAAGTGATGTTTGTGTTATATTTTAGGACACGTGAACCATGCGTCTAACAGAAGGATGTATAAATAGAAAGGAAAGGGGATGGCTAAAGCAGTAGATATGGAGCTGAGCGTGGGCATTTTTTTTGCCTTGGTGTTGATTGCGGTGTTAAGATTGAGGAGAAAAAGGGGAGCACCAACTCCTCCGACTTTGCCGATGATTGCCTACATTGAATTGATAAGATCCAAGCTTCAGCATAAGACTCTAGCAGATCTATCAGTCCGCTATGGCCCTCTTTTTTCCATGCGTCTTGGCTCCACAAAATGGATCGTGGTGTCAAATTCTGAAATGGCCACCGAGATCCTAAAAACCCACGATGCCACATTTTCTTTCAAACCCAAATTCACCACTGTGTCCATAATGTTTTACGGTGGCCGGGATCTGGCATTTGCCCAATATGGTCCGCAGTGGAAACACATGAGAACGATCTGCAAGCAGCAGCTTTTCACCACCGGAAGGATTTTCAGCAGCCGGAATATTCGCCGGGAAGAGCTGGACTTGACAATCCAGTCGATCCTTTCCGAGAGCCTTGCCGGCCGCCCAGTTGATCTAAACTCTAAATTGTCAAATCTGGCCACCAATATGATCACGAGAATGGCCATCAGCAAGAAATATTTTGGGCCAGGCAAAGAGGCAGATTCTGATGTTTTTATTGAGCTTGTCCATGAGACTTTTCGCCTCATTGCTGCCCCTAACCTTGGGGACTTCTTCCCTTTCCTTGCCCCCTTTGATCTCCAAGGCTATCTCAAAAGGGCTAAAGCTCACCATTACAATGTCAATGCTTTTCTAGACAAAATCTTGGAGGAGATGCTTCAACAAAGAAAAACAGAAAAGATCGACAATCTTATGGGAGTGCTTTTAGAGCAAGAACAAGATCATGAGGCAGTCAAGGCGGTTATAGAGGTAAGACAAACTCTTTTGTAGCTCTAATTGACATTTTTTTATATCCCAAGTTCAAATCTCACTTGAGGGCATTTTGAGTCTCACACTATGTTGGTGAACTAGACATTTTATCCAATTCCTAACTTCTTCTTAATTTTTCTTTTTGTGAAGGATATTATAATGGGAGGCACAGACCCAGCAGCTACGGCACTCGAATGGGCGCTTGCAGAGCTAATCACAAATCCACTAGTGATGGAAAAGGTCCAAAACGAGTTAGACAATGTGGTGGGAAACAAAAGGCAAGTTGAAGAAGACGACATACCCAATTTGGAGTATGTGCAGGCAATTGTGAAGGAAATATTAAGACTTCATCCACCCTCAGCTTTTCTTCCTCATGCATGTAACCCCGACGAGGATGGTAATGTGGGCGGCTACCGTATTCCCAAAGGCACCTATGTGTTGACAAATACTTGGCAAATAGGTCGCGACCCTAAGGCATGGGAAAATCCAAACGTTTTTAACCCTGATAGGTTTATTGGCAACAACATAGATGTTAAAGGAAGGGACTTTGATCTTATTCCCTTTGGTTCTGGTAGAAGAATGTGTCCTGGCATGCCCCTTGGACTCTGCATGTTGCATATAATTCTAGCCCGTTTGCTCCATACCTTTAATTGGTCACCTGCTGGGGAAATAGATATGAGCGATGTATTTGGCGCCTCTGTCCACCTTAAAAAACCCTTGCATGCCTTTGCTACCCCTCGGTACATTTCTTAGTTTTTGGATATATGATAATGGCTAAGGCTTTTCTACCACTTATTGCATTTCTAGTTGTTTGATATATTACATCAAAATAGGGCTAAGATTTTCGCTGGATATGAAATCACTTTGTTCAGTGCTTATACTCTTGGAATCTTATTTATAACACGTACGATACTCTGCAGAAATAATAAGCAATTTTTTAAGGGGCTATCAAAGAAGAAGGATCTTGATTATATCGAAATGTGATTCATTGATTGCTAGTGTAAGGTTGTATTGGCATATGCAAATAGACAAGGTCTAGAATTGCATCATGTATAAAAGTGTAAAGCTTTCTTAACGATGATCTTGAAGAAAAAATATATATGAAGTAGGAGCTAATAAACACCATGGAATAAAATGTGTTTTGTTTTATAACATCAAGATTGCTTTGCAAATCAGTGAGAATAAAATGCCAAAATGGCATATATAGATAGACAAGTTAAAGTGGGATTCTAATACAATCTCAAATTATACAGGAGACACTAGAAAGACTTATCATGGCAAGATAGTATGGTTTGAAGCTCATAGTTGTTCAGGTTATAAAAAGGCTGCTTGAAGCTCATATCTATTCATGTCATGAAGGTCATGCTGCTTCTTTTGGGAAGTCTCAAGTTTCTTCTTATAGGTTCCACTTTAGTTTGCCCTTCTAATAGATGGGTCATGGGGTAATGTATGGGTGCTCTCATCTTACATGTCTGTGCTAGTTTAATTGTAGCATTGGAATATGGAATAAAGTTCCAGAATGACGTCTAATCTAATTTAACATCCATAACCTTTGTCATGAATACAATAATCTACTCTACTGGTTTCTATACAACACTATGGCACATACTGTAAAATGGACTGATAGTGTGATTTGATGAAAAACAAGATGCCCATGCACTACGGAACCTTGCAATGTCTACACTCAATTAGGCCCCTTGCAAAATGGTTCTTGGATAATTATGATGGAATATGTGATGCAAAAATAGAGAGGGCCAGATTTAAGAATGCAATTCCTTCTAATTATAAATTGCTGAAGATTCGTATGTCTAAACAACAAAGCAGTGCTTTTTCTTTTACCTACTCAATTTTTTGACATTCCTACACTGGCTCAGCACCTTTTTTTAGCATTTTCTCGTGATGTGAAGGATGCCTTTCATCATTTTTGAAGGACTTCCTTCGTTCTATTGCAGGGTCTGCAGGTCTACGCGTGAAAAGTTGTATTGATTAGAACATAGGGTGCTAGCGATTTGAAATGATGTTTGAAATAACTTTGAACTTGATTGCTTGACTTTAAGCATAATTTAAAGCTGTGTTTCATTTTGCAACAGTCATGAACTCCAAAAATATGCTATCATGATCAACTCTAACGAGGTAAATTTGCTTAAAGAAGTCATGCTTTTCGATTTCGCTTTTCGATTTCAACTAAAAAAAATTATTTTATGGTTGCAGTTTATATTTACAGGAACTACTTTTTGCCAGAACGAAGTAAGAATTTCATGTAAACAGAGGTTTGTGTAATGAGGGAAAGAAACCAAGGGATTTGAAGGCTAAGGATGTTTCTGACTGAGATGTTCTTGATGTCTTGCAGTGGTCTCTTCGTAAATGAAAGTTCAACTTGAAATTTATTCAGTCCCAGTTCTCCACTCTCCTCATGATCTCCTGGAAAGGATTATTAGAAAACTAAGCCTTAGAAAGTGAAGGTTACATCAGGAACTCGGTGAATGGAGCGCCCTAGGGTTTCTGCCAGAGGTTGCTTGACATTTGTGTTCATAGCTTGAGCTATCGACCTCTAATTTAGGTGTTTTTGGCTTGTTCAAAAGCCGATTTAAAGCTTTTTCCAAGATGTGTGGTATCTAAGTTTCAGATTCTGCTAATAGCTGTTTTGGCCCTGACAGTTTCACCTCTTTTGAGACGCCCACTTTATTGGCCCCCGAAATTGACTAGAGCAGCCAAGGAGGATTCCTCAAACGAATCCTCAGGATTCACACAAGCAAATCCTCCCTGGCCTGGAGGATTCACTCAAGCGAATCCCCCTAGTAGCATATGTCAGTTTTTAGGTCTGTTGCATGCTTTGATTGCGCTTTATAGGCATGCTGTAGGGCTTTTTAGGATGATTGGATTGGAGGATTCACTCCATCGAATCCTCCTATGGCTTAGCTGCTTTAGTCAGTTTGGGGAACCAGTAGCAGTGCCGCTTTTGAAAGAAATGGCTTGAACTTCCAAAAATCCAACAAAATCTTCTATTACCTGGCCGTACACTCCGTAGGAAATCCCCCATCCGGTCCTCCGACCGCACGGGCCCTCCGTCTATCCCGCACTCTGGGATCACCTTAGTGCGGGAAGGGGACACGAAGGTGTCTTGCGCGCCCTTCCCCTATGGGCTCCTATCACAGCGGAAGCAACAATGTCAGAACTAGCAATAACAACACATCATACTACCTCGAAGGGTAGCTCATCCACATATCCATAACTACAAAGAAGGTAAACATATGCCATAAAACATGAGAGCTCCTACCCATGGCTCTGACTCATAAGGAGGATGACTGACTGGCTAGGCCTCAAGATAGAGCAGACCGAGTCATAACAATGGCGGGGCTGGCTATAGACAATGGCTAGGGTACCACTCCATCCGCCCCTCCTATGCATACTTTGCAGAATGAGCTAGATCGGGTCTGTCATGACTCTAGCCTTCCGAATACGCAATCCCATGGCATCACCCATCGGGACTACTCCAGGTTGCATCTCCCCGGTTCAATGCGGCAGGAAGGGTTGCATCTCCCCTTCTTAGGGTCTAGAGGTTCCACGGGCGGCTAGAGAATCGTGGCGACACACGATTCATCCCCGACTTACCTCCCCAAACAAGAGCCAAGCCAACACTTGCAACTCGACACCATTGCCCCAGGAGGTGTGGGAGCCATGCCCGGCCCACACGAAGTGACCGACCATAAGCCTAGCCCACTATGGGATCCCCAGTAGCCATGCTCAGCAGGGATCCTCCCTCCGTATTGCCTCTAGCCCCGTTGTGTGGTGCTGAGTCACATCATAGCCCCCATAGCCCGGTGGGTTCCTATGCACAGGCCGCATATAATAGGAACTAAGGGGTCTAAACTAGGAGCATACTACGTAGTGGCTACTAGTTCTCTACCCCCCTTCCCAATACAAGAGGAGCAAACATGATCAACCAACATCACATAGCATCATATCATGATAATCATCATAAGAACATCTTAACCTAATCATACATATCTAACTTACAGTTAGGGTTTCTTGATTAGGGTTGAAGATGTTCAACAAGGGTTCTAGGATGGCTCTACTCTAGATACGAAATACTAATCCATCTGGAGTGCTAACTTCCAGATGAACTACTAAGAGCACTACTCTATATACCTGCTCCAGAAGCACTCTCTCCCAATCCTGGCGTCTCCATGGTCTTCGAGGTGTTCGAGGTAGCTCCCACTCCTGCTGATGCGCTCACGCTCTGGCAGCTGCCATGCTATGCTGTGCCACAGCAGACGGTTCTCGAAACGGAGTTTCGAGTGCGAAGAAGGTTCCCAGACTGTTGGAGCCAGAAAAGAGGCCTAGGGTTAGGGTTTAGGCCTTTATAGGTTAGGGTTCACATGTTATGCCACGTGGCTCCAATAGGGTAAGTCCGTGTGGCAGGTGCCCAATAGATTAAGGCCATGTGGAAAATGGTCTTAACCTAAGGTTGGCTAAGTTATATGAATAACTTAGTCATGCCCCCTAGTGCCACAATCTATGGTATACAAGGCTATGAAGATAGACTTGTATAGTGACGGACCTGGAAATATACGTATTTATGGCGTATATTTCCCTGGAACGTCACATTCTCCCCCCCTTAGGATAATGTTGTCCTCGGCATTACGCTAAGGTGCCGAACCTGCAACAGCCCTGCAAAACTCACAACAAGAATATAGAAACTTAACTCTATTGAAAAGATCAACTTTTCGTTAATGTAATTATAAGGCTATATTTATAAGTTATACAAAATTATATAGCCATAACAACTATTATTATAAAAGTATACACATATAATATTATTACAACAATTTTAGGAGTTCATAGCTAGTCTAAAATCTATGACTCCTATCTTCTCGTAACGTGCTCCCTCCTTCATGCTTCCCTTCACTAACCTGCACAAGTAGCACATTACGTTATATAAGTTAATAAGTTTGTGGTTTTAGGGGACCACCCCCCTTAATTACCTCCTTGAGCCGAACTACTAGCTCAAGGTTACCCTACTACCTTGCACTCGATCATGGCCCTTTCGGATTTGAGCTTAAGGACCATTTAAGATGATCCCATCATTGCCCATGATCAAGTGCTACCTTGTACTCGGTTACCCGGTGCCGAGTACTCCCAGTGCATCATGCCCCAAGGGTTTCAAGCTAGGGAACGTCTCACGATCCCATCATCGCGCATGACCACTTTAACCTTCACCATGACCCCCCTATGGTCAGGTGTGTGAGCCCCGCATCGTGGCATAGAGAGCATCCGGCAGATGTCTCATCATCGCCCACCATGCCTCACTTCCTCTCTCACATAACCCTACTGGTCATGCGCACCTCTTGGTGCGTGTTGGCCTAGAGAATGCCTTAGGGGCGTATCCCATCATCGCCTACACGTTCCAAGGTTGTGGCAAATGTAATAGCTAGAATACATATGCCACTACTAAAGCATCGTGGCACAGAGAGCATCCGACAGATGTCCCATCATCGCCCACCATGCTTCACTATCTCACTCACATGACCCTACTGGTCATGCGCACCTCTTGGTGCATGTTGGCCTAGAGAATGCCTTAAAGGCATATCCCATCATCGCCTACACGTTCCAAGGTTCTGGCACATGCACTCTACTAGCTAGAATACACATGCCACCACCAAGGCTAACTAAGAAACACACTAAGCTAACCGCCTGGCAAGTCGGCGTCGACAAGATCGGAGACGACCCGCCCATCCACAAATCCTGCTTCTCCAAGATCGGAGGCTTCTCCAAATCTTGCTTCAACACCCAAGTTGCGTCTTCCACCGGCAAGTGCTTCCACTTGACCAAATATTGGAGGAATTGTAACCTTCTGGTCTTCTTGAATGACTTATCAAGAAGCAATTCAGGCACAATTTCAACTTGATCCTCCATCATTTCCAACAAAGTTGGAATATCCAAAACCTCATCAGGGTTAGGGTTGTGCCTTTTCAATAAGCTCACATGGAAGACCTTGTGCATTTTAAGGTGGGTAGGCAAGGCGAGCTTGTAGGTCTGGATTCCTACTTGCTTCAAAATCTTGAAGGGTCCTACCCACCTAGGAGCAAGCTTCTTACAATTGCCAATGCGAAGCTTCCCTTGCTTGACCCTTACTTGAGCCAAACTTTATCTCCCAGCACAAACTCTCGAGAAGTTTTATGTCTATCTGCTAGACTCTTCTAATGTGTCTTTGTTGTTTGAAGATATTCTCGCGCTTCTACCACAAGCTGTTGCATATCTACCGTCGTCGTTGAGAAATTTCCATCTTGGGCACTAGATCAAGTATCCATAACTGTAACTAATCATGGAGGAAACATCTTCGATGACTCTTACTTTATATTATTGTACGTAACTCGACCAGATGGATGTAATCGGCCCATTTGGGTTGCTTGTTCCAATCATAGTTTCTCAACGTGCTCTCCAACATTGTGTCCATTTGACTGCAAATGATAAGCAAAACTCATCCACAAGTTGGTGTGGCTCGTGTTGAAGAAGTCTTGCTAAACGTTGCTAAAGAACTTCGGATCTCTATTGGTGATGATCGACCTGTACATTCCATGCAGCCTAAAAAAACTCTTATGTAGACCACATGGCTAGATCCAAAGCGGTGTCTATGGTGTGGCATGGCAAGTATGTGCCCTTTTGATAAGTTATATACCACAACCATCAAGGCTTCAAAGCTTCTTGTTGTCCTTGGAAGGCCAACTATAAAACCCATGCTGATGACTTCCCACTTGGTGTCTGGCACCGCCCAAGGTTCTAAAACTCTTGGAATTCGAAGTTGTTCTGCCTTTGACTGCTGACACAACTGACATTCTTGGATATACCTGATTATATGCCTCTTCATGCCCGGCCAGAAGTAGCTACTTCTAATCTTGAAGTAAGCCTTTATAGATTCTGCATGGCCGAAAGTAGGGCTATTATGCATGTTATGAAAGATTTTCCTTACTCCTGATGCTTTAAGTACGCATAGTTGTTCTTTGATATTAAAGATTGCCTTCCTTTGTAAATTTTTTGAAGGTTTCTTTTTCTTAATCCGTCCTTGCACTCTTGTAAAGACTAGCCCATATATGCTTGAATTTCATGTTGGAGGAGATGGCTTCTTCTATCTTCTTGCCGAATTCGCTTGCCGAAGTGGAGATGGCATTGCAAATTGATGCTTCAAAAGCTTGCCAATGAGTGGCGACGTCTTAACATCTCCATGGCTGCATGCTCTTCCATTGGTTTGTTGTAGATCACGATGTCATCGAAGAGAATTGATGAAGAAATCATCCAAGGAATCTTCGAAGACGTCGTTCCTCAATTGCATACAAGTTGGTGGAGCATTCCATAGACTGAAGGGCATTACTGAGAAGTCATAGTGCCCCTACCATGTTATGAAGGAATCCTATAATTATCTTCCCCCTTCATCCTTATTTGATGATTGCCTGACCTTGAGTTGATTTTGTAGAAGAAACTTGCTTCTTGGGGCTGATCCAACATGTCGTTTGCTTGTTGAGCTGCCCATGGTTGATATTCATCTTTAGACTTCCATCCTGGCCGAAAGGATCCCAAGTCGATCAACTCATACAAGCTTCTTGAGCTCTGCTAGCTCAGAAGTGCTCATTCTATAAGAGATTTGCTGGTCGGCTCTGCATCTGGTGCAAGAGTGATTTCAGACTCTACGCCTCTATAGAGCAAAAGCTCTCAAATTTCACCTGGAGATATATCATGGGACTTCTTGATTAACTTAGAAATTGGCCGAGGCAACTGTTCCGAAGTAGCATCTTCCTTCTTACTCTTGTGGTAATGCGTTGCGCGATTGGAATTACTTCCTTAACTTAAATTATAAGGTACTTGCCCTTTGGTGCTGCGATAACATCTCTTGCTTATGATAATCAATTATTGCCTTAACCGGCTTTAATATTGCATGTCTATTATGAGGTCATAGTTGCCGATGTACATAAATTGGTGCCGATGCTCTACTTTGCTCCGCTTAATGTTGATGTCGAACTTGACTCTTGTTCCGTTGGTGCTGCTAATTACTTGGCCTTGCCATAATTACTGACCTAGATTTAGACTTAAGAGTCTTGCTCTTAAAGATGTCCGCCATCTAGGAGGTGCAAGGTTACAAGTTAAAGAACTACTTACATAAATCCAATGGCGACAAGTTTAGTAAGCATGACCTTACCTTTGGGCACACATAATAACTATGCAATTAAATAATTATTCTTGTTTTGGATCTAATCTATACTCTAGGATCTCCCCTTTCTTAATTATTGCCCTCTTGAAATAGTCCCACCTTTGAGTTGATGCCATCTAAGAAGTTGGCCGGACTTATTAGATTGCTTCCCTTCATTTGGTCGGATTATTTCTTATGTTATGGAAGTATTCGTCATATACATGGTCGACGATTATCCTATTATTGAATCCTTCTTAGCGAGGTGATCAAGCTCACGAAGGGGTTCCAATATGTTGGATATCTGTCATCAATGTATAAAATTATTGTACTACGTTTTCCTTCCCAATCCTTGAAGCTTTGCTCAATTCTTGGGTCCATCCTTTCTAAAAGAAATGACAAAAATCTACTCGAAATTTCGTCCCAATTCCATCATGGATGTTATCATCCATAATTCTAAGATACTCAACTATCTGATAGGTCCACTAGCTTGCTTAAAGCTGGTGTAGCCGTTAGTCGTTGGAGTAGCAAGGCGATGATTCATAAGTTGTTGAAAAATATGGTCTCCTTGGAGTTGTTGTATAATCATTCTTGTGCCATGTTCCTTTTGTCGAACATATTCTGGCTCTTGACTCTTCTCGTCCATAATGTTGATGTTGACTATCTTCATTAAAGTTATCCATCTTAGTGGACTTAGTGATGTCGATAACATAACGCTCGGTGTCGCATCCCAAGAGCTTGAAGGTAATGTTCACCACCGTGTAAAATCTTTCGTGTTTGACTCATCTGCCTTGAAGGTTACGAGATTGAGGATGATTCTTCTAACTCCTGAATTGATATTGTTGTGTTGACCTTGTTGATTTGATTCTTCATCTTGGCGGCCACATGCTGCCGTTATAAGGCTGAAGACAATGTTGAGTGCTTTACCACTTCTAACTGTGCAACTTCTCTTCTTGAGAGAAGTTTATTTTGCATCCATGTGCAGGGACTAATCTTGACTGATCAATTAGTAATGCTGGTATTAGGTCCCCCATGGTGCTTCTTCTTGATGGTGTTTGACCTCCAATCTCTAAGGTGGAAGATCAAAGATGATCATGAGCTTGCGATGGTGCTGCCGAGGTTGATGTAGCCGCTCTGAAGTATTGGGGCTGATGAGGAAGAAATTTGTTGCAGTCTCGCTATATTCCTATTCCTGAGCAGCCCACCCTTGCTGGCTTATAATACCTCCTTAGACAAAGTATGTTTGCTTGAAGTCCAAATTTGATATCACTATGGCCTGTATATCTGCGATAGTTGCCCTTCCTAGGAGGTATGTCCAGTCTCATCCTTTAGAACTCTTGATATCATAAGTCGATGAAGTCATATACTTGTCGGTGACGTAGCTGTGACATTAGTCGTCGATGTGGGGCCCTTCCTCGAGACAATATGGCACTTGGAGAATATCCTTGACTAGGAGATATTCCTCCCCTAATGTGATCATTAAGTGTCATGATGCCCATTGGTTGTTGCATAGCCCTCTTGGCAAGTCTTGTGTCTATCCTTGATGTCGCAATCATCCTTCCTATAGGCTCCCCTTTATTATTCGTGTTCGGGCTTCCCTGTACACCGTCTTGGCTTTTGATTTTCTTCCCTAAGGTTGCCCTCTGCTTTCAATTGTTGATGCTGTCAAGTGGCTCCACTGTCGAGGCTCGAGGATCTGCAACGAAGGTTCTCCTGACCTATTTTACTGCCGTAAGTGCACAAGGCAACTAATACTACCACAACAACAACAATTATTTACGTCTATTTACTCAACAATCCTATTTTTATACCTTTATCCACTCTACCTCAAATGACCGACTTGGCAATTGGCACTTTACTAGGCACTGAGAAAGGTACTTATTTACTATCATGGGGTGGTATAAGGAGACTTATTCACTGGGTGTACTCATTACCTAGGTAGAATGAATTTCTAGATAATTATCTATGATACAAAGGCATGGCGGAAGACACCTGATGGTATTGATTTCTTCAAATAACCAATTACTACAAGCTATATTTAAATGAAATACAATGGTCAGAATAGTTACTGTAGAAATGGGATTATTCGAAACACTGTAGCTTAGGTTACTGTAGCATTAAAAACTTCAAGCTATTACAATCCAAGTTATTTGCTCCGATAGCACAGGCGTTCATCCGCAGATGAATCCAAAACCCTCCATGAACATACAGTATTAATCCTTCTTATATTCTGTTACAGTCGGTGCCAATCCATGAAGAATCGGCACCAAGGTCTCCTCGTCGATTTCGCACCATCTTTTTTCTATTTGAATACTCAAAATGTCATAATCTCATTTGACTGCTTATAACCGTTATAAGTTATTTAGCCATTTCAAATATAATGGCCTAGATATCTTAAGCCAATGATCAACTTAGGCTATAATTATTTCAACCTAGTGTATAGCCAATTCAATCATTCTGATTTCAACCTTAGGCTATTATTTCAACCTAGTATACAGCCAATTCAATCATTTTGATTTCATCATATAGGCTTTCACTATAATCTAACACTCTCCCTTCATATTATAATCTTTGCAATTTATCAACCTTCTCAGCTTGGCAAATTTGTTCTCATTCAATGGCTTTGTATGAATATCTGCTAACTGGTTTTTGGTATGCACATAGTGTACCTGTACAATGTTTGTGTTCACCAGATCACGAATAAAGTGCATCTCCAACTCTATATGCTTGCTTCTTTAATGTAAAATAGGATTTTTTGTCATAGCAATGCAATTTCTGCTGTCTGACTGTAATATTAAAGGATCTTTCTGAGTCATTCCCAACTCATGAGTAACCCCCTGCTCCACATAAGTTCTTTGGCTGCAAGTGTAGTAGCTGTATATTCTGCCTCTGCAGTAGAGAGAGCTATTGAATTTTGTTTTTTGCATTTCCATGATATTGGTCCACTACCTAGCATCAAAATAAATCCAGATGTGGATTTCCTCTCATCAGGATCTCCACCCCAGTCTGAGTCACAAAAAGAATGAAGTTCTAAATTGCTAGAGTTGAACATTATACCAAAATTGATTGTATCTTTTAGATATCTCAAGCCCTTTTTGTTGCCTGCTAATGACATACACCTGGGTTACTACAATATCTGATTAGAATGTTCACATCATAAGAGATATCTAGCCTGGTGCAATTTGCCAAATACAATAGGCATCCAACTAATTCTCGATATGGCAGATTTTCGGCTGTAATTTTTCTCTTTCTGTAATGCCTCAAAGGCCTCATCCTTAGTTCTCAGACATACACATTTGGTTCTTCTGCTGAAATCATCAATAAATGTAATAAAGTACCTTTTGCCAGTAATACTTCTCACATTAAGAGGTCCACAAAAATCCGTGTGAACAATGTCCAGTATTCTTTTGGCTCTTTTATTTGATTTTTTAAATGGTAACCTGGCATGCTTCCCTAGCGTGCAGCCATAACAGATCTTTTCTCCCTTCCTAGAATTATCAGCTTGAATCATTCCTTGTTTAATTATGAGATCTATATTTTTGTTGCTAGCATGACACAGTCTTTGGTGGCATACATTGATATTAGGAACAATAATTGCATTTACAATAGGCAGATGATCAATGTTCAAGCCAAAGAGATTTCCCACTCTTTTCCCAAGAAATTTTATTTCATTCTCAAATAACACAGCACATTGAAGTTTGTCAAAGACAACTGTATAATCCATGTCTACTAACTGGCTTATTGAAATTAGATTTCTAACTAGTGTTGGTACACATAAAACATCCTTCAAAACTATAGCCTTCCCTTGCAGATCAAAGAGCTCCAAGGTACCAGCACATTGAACTTTTCGTAATTCTCCATTTCCAAGCTTAATGTATCCAGTCCTCTCTTCATTTTCTTATTTGAATAGTTTTGCTGATCCCGTCACTGTTTTTTCTGCTCCACTATCTAATATCAGCATGTCATTTATATCATTACATTCTTTCCTTGAAATGGTAAAGATATCATTGTTTCTTACCTCAGCATCCTTGTCTTCTTCACTCTATCTGCTTCAGTTTCTTCAGCAAGATTAACTGTAGCATTTTGCTTTCCATAGCCTCGGAAAGATCCTCTCCCCTTGTTACCTTTTCCCCACCCTCCAGCGCCCATCCAGCGCCCATCCAGGTACCGGCTTGGTAAGTGATTTGCTTTGATCCACTTGTTTCTGCAATCGGCCTGCTTCCTACAGCCCCTTGCATAGAGCCCCCTTGATTTGCCCCTTTCTGGCTTTCTCTCTCTACTAGTAATGGTGCCCAACGTTGCTGGGCATAAATTTGGCCTGAGAATGTTTTGGCCGCAATTAGAAGAGCTTGCAGTAATAATCCAACTTGTATTACTTACTATTATAATAAAAACTTTTGAAAGCTTTAACAACGTTTTAAAAGAAATCTAGCTCCATGTTAGATAGTGATGCATCCGTATCTTTTGAGCTTTGAGTGGTGCTTGTTCATAGCAAGTCTGAGGGAGGAAATTGTTAAGCTGAGCATGTTTTGAGGTAAGACTATAGTCAAAGTCTATATTATAGTCAATCTTTAACTCTTTGCGAGGCTGGACATAAGATGGCACATTGTAAATGATGAATTTGAGTCATCATCCTCGGTATACATTCAGATCATACCTACCTGCTCAAAATGTTGTAGTGACACAGTAATGTTGAAATATAATATGTGAATATTACAGGATTGCAAGATGAACACTAATAATGTCACTCTAGCAAAATTTAACAATCATCTTACATTTGGATATTATAGTCCAAAAACTTTTCTACCCTTAAGCAAAGTTGAAAACTTGTTAACGATAGAACCAAGTCACTCTTCCATGCCATTGTGAACTCATGTTTTGTAATAGCATATGTCTAAATGCTCGAAAGTTCACACTTGATAATATCATGCATTTGAACTACATTCTAGGTGATTTGTTGTGTGTAAAGCAATGTACCTTCTATTGTATTAACACAATTATAAAATCCACTACAACAAATTCACACGTACAACAATTTCAATTAATTGTAATCTTGGTGCCTTGTTCCAATATTTTGCAACTGGCATTCTACTCTAAAGAGACATGTGCCCACAATTATAAAATCCATTACCACAAATTACACATGCAACAATTTGAATTAATTGTAATCTTGGTACCTTGTCCCAATATTTCACAGCTGGCATTCTACTCTATGGAAACGTGTCCCCAGCAACAAATTTTGCTTAAGTAGGAATATCAACAAAAAGTAGGAACATCAAGTTCAAAATTACACTTGCTATATTACCATTGGGCAATGGCAGTAAGTTGATGTTTCCATAATTGTGAGAGAAAACATTGTGTATCATATATGTCTATGTGAGATGGTGTTAAAAGTACTTTTCATCCAAGAACCTAAGAATCTAGGGCACAACTCTACATGTGCATTTAACAACAACATAGATGGTAATGCTAATAGTTTGGCTCTTATATATTTGCAGTATAGACATTTTAAATTAGATATCTTGACACATATACCACTCTAACATGGTTGGCATCCACAGAAAACTATGATTATTAGTAGACCACAATTGTGTTTGGAATTACAGAGTTTTGTTAACGGTAACGCTGCATAGCAATACATTTACCTTTATTAGCTCAGGTAAATATTCATTGCCAGAATGCCTGCGCCATTCATAGAACAATCAATATGCAATAATACCTCTGGATAGTCTGTTTCTGTTTCAAACTACTTACAGTGTTGGGCTGGTCGAGGATGTAACTGGCATTTGGGCCTCATACACATAGTGGGATGTCATACACTCGATAATCTGCCTTGCAGCATGGCAGTAAATGTGCAGTTAAACAACATCTTGAAAATGCATCCTTGGATCCTCAAGCTTTGAGCTTTTTCTTATTTGGTCTAACAAACATCTTCTTCTTCTTGCATCTAACAGAAGAATAGTCCTGGGTTTTGCCCTTCTAAAGCATTAACTTTGGGCATATGTGATTGTATAACTGTCATAAAGTCATAGTAAAAGCATAACGTATTCACTTGCCCAATGGCATCCTGTCTCTCCTCTCACATTGCAGCGGTAGTAGCACCTGGAAAACATGTAAACATGAGAAAACCATAAGTATCATATGGCTAAAAGATGAATTCACATATGGTGTTGGTTACCTGGGATGTTGTGATCTGCTAATTTCTTTCTGGCCATATTTTCTCCATCTATATCCATTATGAAAGTGAGATTCCGTCTCTTGTTCTGAGTTTCTGGATTTTCTGTAAAACGTTGAAGAATTACATTACTTTTAGCACTCCCATTTCAATGGGATGCTTACAAATTTGCAAATGTTTGCAGACAATTGCATGTGCAAATGGGGAGTGCTGTCTGAAAATGCAGAGAGCTTATTTAAAAATATTGCAAATCTAGAAAATGGGGTGATTCTGTAGAATGCAAACCTGCCATTAACATGTCTTCCCGAAGCACTGCATCAAACACCACTGTATGATAAATGTTGATGTCGTCAACACCATTTTTCTATAGCTCCATTGTTCTTTTGCTCATTTGTTCTTTGATCAATTGAAAGATCAGCTTGCCTTTGTAGCTCATTTAGAATTTTTGGTAGAACCCATCCACAACCAATCAAAACCTTTCCAATCCAAGGTATCTGCAGCGATCATACCATTTGGGATTATAGACTTTGTAATCGAACTAAAGCTCCATCATCACTTATTTATGCTCCTCTTCTATTCATATTCTATTCTTGATGGGATGCTGAAGCATTTGCCTCAGTGGCCGAATTCATGCTACACTGGTCGGAATTAAGATTACAATGGCAAATTGCTACTTTTCTTGTTCTTCAGTGCAAGGAAAATGACCTAAAACAATATGAAACAGAGGAACAAAAACTTAGAACGTTCAAACCTGAATACCCGCATCAAGTAGACCACCTCTACAAATTCACCATGCTCCTCTACGCCTATAACATCCGACATAGCCAAAGCTTCTCTGCTCAAGCCCGCAGCCTTTCCGAAACCTAATCATTGCAAGCTACTTGCGGATATTTTGCATCAAACGAAACCTAGAAATCCGCAATAAACTCGTGGTATCTTCAATAGAACAAAGGTTTGATCCGCAAACAAAGGTTTGACGGGATAGCGTAAAACCGAAGTAATGGCACCTCCCGGAAGAAATAAGACCTCCTAATCATTTGGGATCTTCGTAAAAGATCCGAGATCCGCTTCTATAGTTGTAGAGCCCTTTGGTCGGCAAAATGGCAGCCCTGTTGCAAAATTAAAACACGGCCACCAGATACCTTGGGCGATGCCGGAATGGTTCGATAGCATCACCCTGGGATAGCTTGATCCGTTTTGTTCGATGGCTTCCGAAAAAAACCTAAGACCTTTTGTTTTCTTTATTTCCGGACCGTCGGATTGCTTATTTAATCCTAGCCGTCAAAATTAGGGCGTGATTCAACACCCTATAACATTATAATATAAAGATGGTTTACAGTCTCTCTCTAGCCCCTAAACCCCCAAACCCCTAAAAGGTGCTCTGACCTACGTTTTTGGTCCCCAAATTGGATTCTGAGCGCAATTTTGACAGCCAGAGACCCCATCATCATTACTCTCTAGGGTTTACAGCCTCTCTAGCCCCAAAACCCCCAAACCCCTAAAAGGTGCTCTGACATACATTTTTGGTCCCCAAATTGGATTCTGAGCGACTTTTTGACAGCCAGAGACCCTCTAGCCCCAAAACCCCCAAACTCCTAAAAGGTGCTCTGACATACGTTTTTGGTCCCCAAATTGGAGTCTGAGCGCAATTTTGTATGCCAGAGATCCCACTGCCTTTGGAAGTCAGCGCACAGAATAATGTTGAGTTAGGCTCCAACATTTTCCTGACGTTGCCATAGCCCAACTGTTATGCACTAGCATCTCTAGTGATAACCAACACACCAAAAGGGCGGATCCTTCAAGGAAATCGTTATCCAATGGGCCCCAACCTTTCTAGGCTTTATCCCATACCCCACAGACCATATCAATTCCTCCTCTTCCTCAAGATGCTTGCCCTCAAGCATGTGGAACACACCAATGTTGCCACGAGGAATTGAACCTTGGCTCTGATACCAAATGTTATGCACTAGCATCTCTAGTGATAACCAACACACCAAAAGGGCGGATCCTTCAAGGAAATCGTTATCCAATGGGCCCCAACCTTTCTAGGCTTTATCCCATACCCCACAGACCATATCAATATTGATACGGTTCACAACAATAAACCATACCTTCTATAGGTTCACAACAATAAACCATACCCTTTATCTCCTCTAAATAGAATATCATATCTCTTCAAAACAAATCATAATCTCTTAATCCGTAAACCGTCTAGGTTTGCTACAGAATCCATAGAATAAACCGTTAGCAATGACAAAATGATCTAAGTATGAAATAAGAAGACAAATAAACACGGATCCAATGAACATAAGATACGAGTTACACCAATTGATATGAACTACACCAATAGCTCAGAATGACCTGGCTCTAGTTCACCAAAACTAGAGGAAGATTCTCAATTCAAGGCAAATAATGGCAGTTCTCCACCCAACCGGGCCAATCGGTGTTGAGAACTGGCAGATTAACAGCAAGGCAGAAGGCAATGGCAATTTCTAGGCAAGGAGCTTGGTTCTCTTCAAAAAGGGCAATCTTGGTTGTGCAGTCCAGTCTGACCCACGACCACTCTTTTGGTGATATCTCACGATCCACAAGAAGTTAGCAAATGGGCGACCCCAATCCGGAAACTAGACACTGAGAGCTTTCCAATGAGCCCTGGATTGCCATAATCTGACTTATATTCGTTGAGATATGATCTTTTGAAGTTGGCCTTTTAGAAACTGCTATTTTTGGACTGGGATATTATCAAAGAGATTAGCTTGGCTTAATAGATATTATTTGACCATAACCATTACAATTGCCATTTAATTGCCTTGCCATGCTATTAGTTTGCCCTTCTCACACACCCATGCTAGTCCACCAAGACCAACGTTCAAGGCCACTCCCCCGAGCTACCATATCCATATCAATTCCTCCCTTTCTGAAGGCAACTGACCTCAGTTGTGTACATAAACAAATTAAGCACCAACTTAATTTATCCAATTGAGCACCAACTCAATTTATACATGAGCACCAACTCAATCTATTTTAAGGACCAAAGGCTAGGATTATGACTTCATAAAATAGCACCAACTATTTATGACAATCACAACTGTTGTGGCTAAAGATTAAGATAAAGATTCAGGGAAGATTTGATTATTCTTTTGAGATATATTAGCAAAGCTTAAGATCTACTAGATAAAATTTAAATTTTAAGATAAAGGCAAGATTAGGCTCAGTTCCCTCTGCGTATTCCACGTCACCAATTATATGTTTCCTGCAACAAACAATTTTGTTATACCAATATCCAAAGGTTGATTACTCTGGGTAGAATCGGATTGGAAAGAATGATCCAAGAAGTTTAGATTTTAAATTCATAGAAAGAAGATCATTTAGATTCTCAAAGGAGAAGGAATTCTATTCCAGTTTGCAATCACTAGCACCAACTAGATGACTTACAAACATCAAGAATAGCCAGAATAAGGTTCTCTATTCCTGTTTGCAATCTCCAGCACCAACCGGAAGTCTTTGCAAACTTTAGGAATAGCCTAGCTCTGATACCAATTGATACGGTTCACAACAATAAACCATACCTTCTATAGGTTCACAACAATAAACCATACCCTTTATCTCCTCTAAATAGAATATCATATCTCTTCAAAACAAATCATAATCTCTTAATCCGTAAACCGTCTAGGTTTGCTACAGAATCCATAGAATAAACCGTTAGCAATGACAAAATGATCTAAGTATGAAATAAGAAGACAAATAAACACGGATCCAATGAACATAAGATACGAGTTACACCAATTGATATGAACTACACCAATAGCTCAGAATGACCTGGCTCTAGTTCACCAAAACTAGAGGAAGATTCTCAATTCAAGGCAAATAATGGCAGTTCTCCACCCAACCGGGCCAATCGGTGTTGAGAACTGGCAGATTAACAGCAAGGCAGAAGGCAATGGCAATTTCTAGGCAAGGAGCTTGGTTCTCTTCAAAAAGGGCAATCTTGGTTGTGCAGTCCAGTCTGACCCACGACCACTCTTTTGGTGATATCTCACGATCCACAAGAAGTTAGCAAATGGGCGACCCCAATCCGGAAACTAGACACTGAGAGCTTTCCAATGAGCCCTGGATTGCCATAATCTGACTTATATTCGTTGAGATATGATCTTTTGAAGTTGGCCTTTTAGAAACTGCTATTTTTGGACTGGGATATTATCAAAGAGATTAGCTTGGCTTAATAGATATTATTTGACCATAACCATTACAATTGCCATTTAATTGCCTTGCCATGCTATTAGTTTGCCCTTCTCACACACCCATGCTAGTCCACCAAGACCAACGTTCAAGGCCACTCCCCCGAGCTACCATATCCATATCACCAACCAACCGCCTCGTGGCCTTGCCTAGACTGGCCACAGCCCTGCCATAGCCTGCCTAGCCCTGCCAGACCTGACAAGCCCCTGCCATAGCCTAAACCTTGCTTGACGTGCCATACCCCTAGTCATGACCACAGAAGCAGCCCAGTGTCCGGACTCACCCCTAGCAGGTGAGCTTCCACAGACCACAACACCCCACCTCGGCAAAAACCCTAGACAGCGGGCCGACCTCCCCCGCAGCCGAGCCCGCCTGGAAAACCAAGAAGGGCCACCAAGAAGCGCCCCCGCAGTGCGCTAGCAAGGCAAGGGAGAGACATCCCCGCATGAAGAAGGAGGCCCGGGCCAAGGCCCACACAGCCAGGCCGGCTCGGCAGCCGGAAGTTGGTTGCTCAGGCCCCACAGGGCCCCCTCCGTTGGCAGAACCTTGGGCCGCCATCCAAGCTGGAGTTGAGGCCAACAGTGCCCGCATTGCGGGCCTGAAGACAGAGATGGAGTCCGCAACATCCCACGTGTTGCGCAGATAGTTGGTGATAGCGAAACAACAGATCACTGAGTTGGAGACCCAAGCACGCCGGCTGGACGACAGCATCCGCTTGGTGCACTCTGAGAGACAGCAAGACCGGCAGGTGCTCGCAGTATTATGCAGGCTCGCATGGATACCCCGAACCGCTGAGACAGGGGAGCGCCGAGACACTTGCAATCACGTCTCAACTCCACATCGAGGTTGATGAGGCCAATGCCATGGCACGGCGCGCACATGCCACACTCCAGTTGGAAGTTGAGAAGGCTGTCGCTGCAAGACAGAGGTTGCAGGCCGCCTTGGAGGTTAACGAGGCAAAGATCGAAGCGCCTTCGAGAAGGATTTGGCAGGGGATCGGGAAATGCAAAGAGCCCGACCGTCCATTGCCCAAAGAAGGCAAGGGCCTCCAGGCAGAGGGCGAACAATGGCGATCGCACGCGGAAGATGGCAAGACAGACCAAGCCTTGCAAGAGCCGAGCTCCGCACTTCGAGAGAACGTAAGCCGCAGCACATGACACACCATTACCACAAGCCCAACAACCCGCAAGACGCCAATCGGGGTCACCCGTGAACTGAACACCGGTAACCGCAGCCCCCGCCGCCGCATCATCATGTGTGCCACCACCGGGCCGAGTGGGCGGTGCCCTCACCGGACGCCGAGTCCGGTGGAGGCGCAGCGCACGAGCCACAACCCGGTAGTTCGATCTGCCGGAAGAGCCGGGAGAGAATCTCACCCGGAAGATACACACACGCATCCTTGGGCGCATGACATTTCCTGGTCCAGAACCTGTTCAGGTTACGCGACCAGCCCGGTGTGGGGTCCAAACGGCGCCCGAGCCCACAAACGAGTCGTGGTGTTCATGGTTGCGATGCACGAAGTTCGAGAGGCCATACCGCGACAGGGCAAGTTATCAAGGGCACATCTCTCAGATGTGAGCCGGATCTTACTTCGATTGCAACAGAGGCACGCAGGAGGGAGTTCGCCAGGTCGGGGGCCCCGCGGTCGACCAAATGCCGCAGCTCCACCTCGCCGCCCAAATGCTACCCCCGCGCCTCGGCTCCGCCTCGATCTCCGCACCGCCTTTACCCTACAACTTCGGTGCCCCGCCAGCCAAATGCTGCCCCGCCGCCTCGCTTCGCTTGTCCGAAGTCTACCCCGCAACTCCGGGCAAGCCCCCGCCGGTCCATTTGTGACACACACTACACAAGCATCTCCGACCGTTCAATAGGAATTGTGCCTTCGGGTGGTGGTCTGGAACTGTCGGGGTTTCCCGTGGCAGAAGGGGCCTCAATTCAGTAGCTGTAGACATGGATCTCATCTTCCTCATGGAGACATGGGAACACCCAGGCCACAGGCTGCCCGATTTGCCAGGGTACCAGCATTTTTCAGTGTTCAATAGTTGTACAGGGAGACGTGGGCACGGTGGGGTTGCCTGCTACTACCGGGTAGCCTTGGCACATTTGGTTTCCCTCCAGAAGACCGACAGACATAACCGCTACTTGTGGATCCGAGTGCACCACCCTGGCGGAGATCCTCTCTTCCTAGCTGCTTGCTACTTTCCCCATGCAGAGAGTCCCTTCTATCACAGCCACCCGGAGGTGGACAGGATGGACCCGTATGTCGATCTATATGATGACATACAGCAGCACAAGCGGATGGGCAGAGTCATGCTCCTTGGAGACTTCAATGCGCGGACAGGGGTGGAACAGGCCATGCGGCTGGACCCCCTCGCGGATGACGTGCTGCAGTTGCGTCCCGCAGAGGCAGCTTGCACACGGCACTCAGATGACAGTCAGGTCACCCGCTTCGGCAGACAATTGCTCCTGATGTGCGGTATCTTTGACCTGCTCATATGCAATGGCCTACCACAATGGCCCTCTTCCCACGGGTACACTTGCAGACAGGACAATCACGGCGGCGGAACTAGTGTCGTGGATTATGTCATAGTGGCTGCGCAGGATGTACACCTTGTCAGCCATTTTCACGTCGGCACGGACAGTCGGGACGAGGAGGCCGACTCAGATCACCTCCCACTCTATGTGAAGCTGGCCTGGCCAGCCGCTCGCCCTCGAAGAGCGCATTCCTTGCCGACCTCGGTTGCGCTTGGATTATGAGCAGGCGGAGGGTTACGCTGACATGCTCGCAGAAGCCCTCCCGACAGTTCTGCGGGCCCACACGCTGGAGCAGCAAACCGACCAGCTGGTTGAGCTCCTCAGAACAGGGGCAGACAGGTGCTTTGGGAGACCTCCCCCATGCCCGAGATCAGAGGTCGCAACCTTCCCGCGTAACAGATGGTTTGATGCTGAGTGTAAGGAACGCAAACGCGCACTCCGTCTCATCGTGGATCGGGACACGCGAAAGCTCGGGCCACCAGCCATTACCGTGCCTTCCTCAAGGAAACAAAGGCAAGGTACGGCAAGGCACCAACGAAAATGTTCGCCCCTCACCGGATGCCCACCCGAGAACTTTTTTCCCCGGCCACGACCCTTTAACGGGAACATCACGGCGGTGCAATGGGAGCAGTACCTGCAACAACTTTATGATCCCCCTGAACACGGACGGATGTGCCCCCGCGAACATGGCCCAATCGGTGATCACGTAAGAAGATGTCGAAGAGGGGCTGCAGCCTACCGCTAATGGGAAGGCAAAATGACTTGGACGGCCTGCAAGCGGAGTTGCTCAAGTGGGCAGGACAGCCCATGATGCCCGTCCTTGCTGCTACTGTTCAACAGGGCGCTGCAAGAGGGTTTTCCCCGGTCATGGACCACAAGCAGGGTTGTTCCGATCTACAAGGCGGGGCACTCACACCGTCCCAGCCCACCACCGAACCATCATGGTCAACTCAAGTGTTTGCCAAGCCGCGGCGCGGGCATTCTCGAACAAAGAGGTAACCCGGATGGGCAGGCGTAGGCAACGGAAGTCGGGGCACTTACCGTGCAAAGCTTCCGCCACTCGACATTCAACCATTGATCACATCTTCACACTCAGGGCCCTGGTCGAGGACAGCAGGAACCGTCGGGAGGACCTGTACTGCTGTTTTGTGGACTTTGCAAAAGCTTTACGACCGCATACCGAAAAGTTGTGGGCGAGATTGCACCATCTCGGGCTCCCTATGGATCTCTGCGAACGCAGCGGTACGTGATCAGACGAGACCTGAGACACCGCACGGCCGCATGCAACCGGAAGGACAGTCATTTGCCAGTAGCATTGGAGTTAGGCAAGGTTGTCCTCTCTCACCCACACTCTTTGGACTTTACATTGACCAGTTGGAAGCTTGGCTTGCTACCAATGGGGGTATCTGACTCTTGCACCCGTGTCATCCGCAGCTCATCTATGCGGATGATGTGGACCTCTTGGCCCATACACCAGAGGGCATGTAGGCACACCTAGATACCCTGGACACATTCTGCCAGGCGACGGACATGCGTGTCAACCTGGCCAAGACTAAGGTGGTCCTCATATCCTCCTCACGTCATCCAGCACCTCCGGCACTCACTTATCAGGGGCAGATGGTAGAGGTCACACCCAGCTACAAGTACCTGGGCGTGGAATTTCCGTCCTCAATGTATTGGGATGCATCCATTCGCCTTCGGGTGACCGCAGGGGTTGGAAGGTTATGCATAAATGCAAAACAATAGTCACAGAGGGGCACCAGATGACCGGGGCCACCAAATCACATTTGTTTCGAACCTTGGTGGAGCCAGTTCTTCAGATCGCGGTCGAGGTGTGGGGCCCAAAGTGTCTTTGGCGACTTGGAACGACTTAGAGCAGGTCCAGAAGGCATTTTTGACGCGGGCACTTGGGGTCAAGCCCTCGCCCCATATCGGATCTTGTTGCAGAGACAGATTCATGCCCCTGCAGCATGCGGCCCTCGATAGACACATTGTTTATTTCCAGAAGGTGGCCAGCATGGGCGACACTCGGCTCCCGCACTTGGCTTACGCTATGGCGATGAGCCCGCAACGACTTAGGGCTTGTTGGAAGGACAAGAGAGCCCAGTGGCTAGCGTGCTGGAACGTAGACGCACATAGGTGCGTCCAGGTGCACACAGACGCCGGCGGGGATAGGCTGAGGGGGTACTTGGACTCTTGTTTCCTGGGAAAGATCTGGAACCACCATGCTCGAACGGTAAAGATGGCACACTACAAACAAAGACATAAACCCCACCCCGTTCGAGGCCCATTGGCTCTACCTGCGTTCTCAGTTGCCCATGAAGAAGCGCAGGATCATCGCGTCCATTCGAACAGGGGCCCACCATCTTCGGCTTGAGACGGGTCGGTGGGTTGGAGAGCCGCGCCAGGACAGCCTTTGTCAGTGTTGCCCGTTGGGGGTTGTTGAGGATGAAAGCCATGCCTTCCAGAGCTGTCCCGCCTATAGTCAGATTCGGGATCGCTACATTCTCTTTGTGCGACCTGGTCTGCCCCTGCACGAGCTACTCAGTACGCCGTCAGTTCGATCCCTTGGCTCCTACCTCCAGGAGGTTTTGGATCTCATGGACTCACCTCGCCCCCGGCCCTACCGAGGTGCCGAAATTCATGTGTATATGTATATTTGTACAACCGCCAAAGCCAGTTTGTTGTCGCGACGTTTTTCCCTCCTAAGGGGGGGTTTTTTAATCCGGGTAGTAACGGGCTTGCTGCACCCGTGTAATTTGGGTCCCATAGGCCAATTGGCCTCCGCGGATGATAAAAGAACCTTCTTTCCTTCCTTTCTTTACTGCTGGAATACCTATTTGCATAATGTCCCTTTCCACCAAAATTATAACACTCTACTTCCTTTAATTTGGGACAATCTCCTTTTACATGTCATAATGCTCCAACTTTGCTAGTCAAGATAGTATATGCTTCCTTGATCTTAGCCCTTTCATTCCCACCACTGTTCACAGTAGTCCCTATTGCATTTGTATCAGAAGAGCTACTCTCCCTTCTTCCTGCAATAGCACTTGAAGATTCATAAGTGTCCTGCACCGAATCCCATAGATTTTTGTTCTCTAGAACATTCTTCATTTGTTCTTTCCATATCTAAAAACCAGGACCACCTTCATACACCTTAATTCCAGACAAAAGTGATGCTCCAAACTTGCTAGACATTTTGAATCTGGCTCTGATACCAATGAAAGGAATTTAGAGAATTTAATGTCTATAATTTATAGAGTTACAACCCAACCTTTGCTATTGATTTCTTCAAATAACCAATTCTACGAGCTATATTTAAAATGAAATACAATGGTCAGAATAGTTACTGTAGAAATGGGATTACTCGAAACACTATAGCTTAGGTTATTGTAGCATTAGAAACTTCAAGCTATTACAATCCAAGTTATTTGCTTCGATAGCACAGGCATTCATCCGCAGACGAATCCAAAACCCCCCATGAACATATTACAGTATTAATCCTTCTTATATTCTGTTACAGTCGGTGGCAATCCATGAAGAATCGGCACCAAGTTCTCCTTGTCGGTTTCGCACCATCTTTTTTCTATTTGAATACTCAAAATGTCATAATCTCATTTGACCACTTATAACCATTATAAGTTATTTAGCCGTTTCAAATATAATGGCCTAGATATCTTAGGCCAATGATCAACTTAAGCTATAATTATTTCAACCTAATATATAGCCAATTCAATCATTCTGATTTCAACCTTAGGCTATTATTTCAACCTAGTATATAGCCAATTCAATCATTCTGATTTCATCATATAGGCTTTCATTGATTATAATATGACTACAATCTAACAGTTTTTTGGAGAAGTGGTTTCTTGCTCTTGGATTTGGTGGGTCGTTTACAAGAAATGTCATGAAGCAACTCGAGATCTTGTCAAAACTTCCACTAATTCTAGGTTGTTACTTGGTGAAGAATTGAATCTTCCTTTTGCACAGTTGAGATTACATACTCCAAACTCAATGGGCAAATATTTATGAATTCAATGTAATTATGTAAAGTTAACATCCAAAGAGTTCACTATTCTCAACAAATATAACATCTAATTGTCAACAATTCAATCCAGGAGTTTCACCCAGGAGCTTCGCTCAACCATGATCCTCAGCTGCACTGCTGCCATCCCTTGCTTATTCACTGCACATGCACTCACTGAGATTAGTCCTCGTGACTAAGTGGGGATCCCTGGCTGCAACTGCATGCATGGAAATACTCTGGAAATCTTGGACACAAAAATATAAGTATAAGCAAAGATACAGAAACCTATGTGAGTACAGTGCTAGACAATGACAACGTAATCCAAGGAATACCAATCATAAGCATCCGAAGCAAAGAAATACAGTCAAAGTGTCAAAACATCATAACATAGCTCCAGGACAATGGGAAGCTCAGCTAGCCTACATGCATGCTCTGTTAGCAGAGGTCTGGCGCTGGAGGACCTCTTACCATGGAGTCACAAGAGTTGATGCACCACCTCACCAGGAAGCTACGCCTGTGAGAAAGATACGCCCGGTGTCACAAAGCACAAGAATACCACAGAGAATCACAGATGAACATGAGGCGGAGCAACTTAGGCCACCGAACCTAGAGGCCCGATCCCGGAGGATCCAAGAACATGATAAAACACCAAGACAACAGTGAAGCAATGCAAAGACCATGACAGTTGATGTTCACTAGATATTTGCTAAACATTGCCCTTGCCGAGGCTGCCCATACCACGCAACCATGTCAAAGCAGCTAACTCATTGGTGAAGGTCATGAGCACAATCCAAACATGTCGAGGAAGTTACAAGCCTGGTTTTCATTGATGTAGCTTCGATATGTATGTACTTTACTGATCAAGGAAAGATACTAATGTCTTCCATAATACAAAACTTGCCTCAAAACCATCCTCCCATGAGGAATACAATGCCCCATACCGTTTATACTTTGAGTACATTAACTGTGATGCTCTTGATAAAATACAATGCAACAACTTAGAAACTTACCAGTATGCATTTAGGCTAATAGTACTTCATGCTATAACCACATTCAGACCCCCAAACTTCACATGGCTCTCCTTGTACCCATGTGGACTCGTGTCAATCTCAATAATCCTTGATGTCGGATGATCTCTTATTCCTATTTCAATATCCTCATACGAACTTGATGATAAAGTCCTTGATGCCGAGAAGTCGCTGACGCTCTACATCTGTGATAGGCTACTTCTCAACATTGGCCCCATCTCTATGAGCTAAGAAAGATATTGTATCCCAATCCTTAGAAATTTTCATAGTTAGACAATTATTCAAACAATGCATATTCTTACTACTTATGATTATTCTGCCCAGCTCTTCATACTCCGATCTCCTCTGCTGCTAAGCTCAAATGCAACCCAATTCCATCCATGGGTACTTAGCTTTATTTTATGACATGCAGATAAATTGACAAAAGCAACAAATACAAGGTCCAACAAGATAAAACACAAAACACAAAATGACAAAAACATAACATGAACACAAAATGGCATTGGAAAGCTCGGTGCCGACCAGATCCAATTCAATTCTGCCTTTTCTGAATTTTTCATGCTGAATCGGTGCTTCTCGGGTAATATTTGGCCATTCTTGACTCAGAATCATGCCTCCCAGAGATGTTTCCACTCACTGATTACCTTCTGTAGCCAGTCTCCAACAAATTCATAATTTATCATATTCACATCAAAAATCATTTACGAACTAATCATGGCAGCTCATAGCATCTCAATTGATCAATGGAAAAACCCCACCTGAGAATTTCTTGATGCATAGACCTCTGGACTCTTTCCCATTGCTTGCGCCTCAAAAAATCGCCTTCTAGCTCTAAGAATCAAACTGCAGAAAAAGATACATAGTCCAATCAATTCTGACCCAGCATCACTGTTTCTGTCATAACTTTCTCATATGGATGAGTTTCGGCATGATCAGACCCAATCCGGAAAGCTTACTTGAAGATCTTTCCAGTAAAAAAAAAAAGCACCTGAAAAGGATCTCAGGTTATCTAGAATTGCTTCCTGCCTTCATCGTCTACAACAATCCTTTCTACAAAGAGACAAAACCCGAACTCATGCTGCATGCATGTTATGCATGTGTACATATGTACATAAGTATGTGTACTGGCCCATCAAGTGCCCAGGTCTGTTACATTTGATACATAGCCGTGCACCTGTATGAACTTAAAGCTATGCTATGCTGCAGCAGATGATTCTTGAAACGGAGTTTCGAGTGTGAATAGGGTTCCAAGACTGTAATAGCCAGAAAAGTGGTCTAGGGTTAGGGTTAGGCCATAAATAGGTTAGGGTTGCCATGTCATGCCACGTGGCTCTACTAGGGTGCGTCCGTGTGGTGGGTGGCTAATAGGATGGGGCCATGTGGAAATGGCTCCCTACCCACACTAAGGTATACAAGCCCACTAGAGTAGGTTTGTATGGTGACGTGACCTAAAATATATGTATGTATACCGTATACTTTAGGGAAACGTCATATACCTCCCCCTCCCCCCAGCATAATATAATGTATTAATATCACGCCCACTTTGGATCTTGAAGGTCATGGAGCGACAAATTTACAATATGTTTTCACACTGTTAATAATAATGAACGGTGTGATTCTACAGCTTTAAAATAGTAACCAAGTACCATAGGTTCTTTATCAAGTAGTGATAAAAAATCATTAGCCTGTATACAAAACATGTTCCTTATCTCTTCATATGCTGAACAATGTAAGAAAACATGGGCCTCATCTTCCACCAAGTTCTGGTTACAGATTGTGCAATATCTCTCCTCTTTTGGAATATTTGACCATCTGGCGGTCTCCACACGCAGCCTATGAGAGCTTGTCCTACATTTTGCTATGGACTGCTTCAAGAATCTAGGGATTGGCACTTTCAGGTAATTTTGCTCAGAATAGACCAATAACGCATTAACCTCTGAAATGTAGGTGGTCATCCATGAACCTCTAGTTGCCCATAGTTTTTCCACAGCGCATGTCTGCACGAAATCCCGAGCTCCCACCGCAGTGTCTGGCCAATGCTGCATAGTTATTCCCCAACGTTCAGCCCACCTTAGTAAATCTCGATACCATCCTGATGATATTGATTGAATCATCGCTTTCTTAGGCAAGCGACTATCTAGCTACTTGTGGATCTTGTTGACATATTGCCTGATACGGAGCTTCTGCCTCAAGAGGAAGCATGTCGTCTTCTGCTAGTAGGATTGCAAAGGGAATTTGCTGCTTACCCCCAATTCCTCACGGAGAAACTCTTTGAACACTGTTTCAATCTGAGACCATTGTTGCGATGCAAGGCTAGGGCCCCAAATAGGTGACCCATAAAGAATAACAGTTTGCACTAATGTTTTAAATAAAAATTTCTTTAACCCCCAATCAGTGAGAGAAGCTTTATAGCATCTAGATAACATATCATACAAAGCCGTTTTGCCACCCGTTATCCATTTTCTGACACATTCTTTCCAGTCAACTGTTTCTAAGATCACCTTTATACAAAAATACAGGCCGACGAGTGGTCTCAACTACCATCACTTTAGATTTGGTTTGACTTCCATGTGTTTGGCATCACAAAAGCCAGCTAGAGAATCAAGATGTGAAGATCTTTTGATTTATCTGCTAACAAAACCACATCATCAGCGTACAAAAGAAGTTGAATAAGGAAATTACCTAAACAGGCGCCTGCTAAACTTCTATGGCTCAGCCATTCTTCTAGCTCATCTATGTAAAGTCCAAACAGAATTGGAGACAATGGGCAGCCCTACCAGACACCTATTGTGCTTTGGATCTCTTCATCCAAGTCTACAGACAACTTTGCTAGCACCTTAGAATAAAGCTGGGCAATAGCTCCCATGATTGATTGTGGTACTCCAATATGTTCTATTCTGGGCCCCAAATCTTTCCAAGGAACTGTATCAAATGCTTTTGTAAAGTCTAAAAGCTAAAAACAAAGCCCGCCTGGGACCTTTAGCTTTCTCAATTAGCACTCTCAGACTGAGTGTGTGATCAAGAGTACAATGGTGTTTTCTGAAGCCTGCTTGGCATATGGCCCTTTTACCATTCTCATCTGCCCAAGAGCTTAGTTTTCTCTCCAACACACTTCTAACAACTTTGAGAATATACTACCTATCAGAATTGTCCTGTAATTGTGCACATTGTTCTTATCTCCAGCTTTATGGATCGACAAGACTTTATTCTCTTTCCAATCCCGTGCCAGCCCTTGCACAACAGCTTGGTTCACTAACCCAGTGACAATCTCAATGGATTTATCGCCACTCCACTTTAGCAATTCTATGCTCAAACCTTTCAAATCCGCCGCCTTACCATTGGACATAGCTTCATGTGTGTTTTGTATATCACTCATCGTGAACATATTTTCATGTACAGCCTCAGAGTGCATGCTTTCAACATTAGGAACCTCATATATCTCTCTGACCATATGTAACAATGCCGATGTATCCAAGTTTGTATGTGTTAGCTTACTATACCCTCCAAATTTTCAAAGATCAAAGTTAAGCTGATCTTTTTGTGATTTTAGATATGCAATCTCTGTTTGAATTGTATTATTTCCAATCTCTTATACACAATTGGACCATCCCAATCTCTTCTGCAATACGTGGACAAGTATGATATGCAATCTATATTATGAATAGGACAAGATATACCACAAATTATTCACAATGAATCATGATAAAGTGCGATTTGATTAAATTTTAAAAAAGCAAGCTGCTGCAACACTCTTCCTATGAAACTCTTATCCAACAGAAGTAATTGAAGCCTAAATGATCTGCTCTCTTCTAAACATATCATCTAATATTAAATTGCATTTGATTTAAGATTAGAGGTAAGGAATCGAAGGATTCTTAATAGAACCAGGAATTGCTCTGACTTGGCTAGCACTTTGCCTGGAACTACAGGATGGTATTGTTGCTTCCCAGAATAAAAAGAGTTTAAATCTCCACTATTGGTTCACCATAGCCAGGATCTTGTGCGATATTTTCTTCCAAAATGTTTTAGGATGCTCGCAAAACCACTGCCTAAAATTCTCCTACCTTCGTCGGAAGTAACTTCTTTTCTTATCCCTTACAAGGCTTTTATACCACCTTGGCTTGCGCAAACAACCAGCAGGCAGCTTAGCTCTGGCCAAATGACACTTCATGTCCCACCAACCATTTTGACCTGGCTTTCTTTGTCACGTGCATCCAAATGTACTCATGGCTGCTGTATGTAAAAATTTTGAGAAATGAGCTGCATCTTCTTCTACATTCCCTGGCCACGTAACATCTGTTAAAAGCCCTGCAAGACACTCCTCATATTGGCTTCATTTCCTATGTTCCAGCTTCAACTTTGGCATGAACTTGGTCTGGTCTTTCTGAGTACAAACATAACCTGCCAATTCAAAGAACAATGGCACATGATCAGATTCAGGCAGCTTGTTTGCTACATGAAAATTTCGTACCGAGTTGTGCTTATTAGCGAGGAGATAATCAACGGTACTGGAGCCCAAATCACTAAAGCATGTGTATTTTGAGGTTACAAATTGTTCCCAACTCCAAGAATAGATCACCTGAGTTGTTCTTAACAGTGTCTGTTGAGCATCTTTTAAAGGACACATCATTATCCTCTAACAAACGAACATCATCCAAACACTCATAAGAGGTTGCTTGAAGGTTCTTGGTTCTTGCATTGAAGTCACCGACCAAGAGAACTTCTCCGAATTCTTGAATCCTAAGAGTATCTTTGCAAAGCTCATGAAATGGATTTGCCCGGCCTAGCTCAACATGATCATAAATGCTCATGCTCAATGGAGCAAAATAGCATAATGCAAGATATTTTCTTCCACCAAACTGATCAATTCTTATCCAAAGATTTTGATTCAGTTTATGCTTAGAATGCAAGTGAACACAATGTGCAATATCTGATTTTGCATACACTGCAATGCCACCAAACCCCCTTCCTATGCCTAGATCCTTCTCATTCCAAGCACTCCCCACAAAACAAAAACCATGTAGAACAGGAAGAGATCATATTTGGTATTCCCATGTTTCAGAAACTAACAATAAGTCTACATCTTGTCATGCTGTTACTGAAGCCTCCATTTTCTCCTGAGATAACCCATGCACATTCCATGCCATCACCTTCAAGACCCGAAATTCCTAATCTTTTCTCTGCTTAGTTATAATGGCCTTTCCACTGCTGTCCAAGAATGCTACAACACCATTTTCCCTTGTCTCTTTCACCTTACTGCATTCTTTCTTCCTAATCTCCAATTGTGCTGGAGTTAGGTCTTGGTCTAGCCAAATTGTATGGCCTTTTAAAATACTATGATTTTGTGTAACTCTGTTTCTGGCCTCCTTAGTTTGAAATTTTACTAAAATAGGTCTTTTGGAAGCTGGCTTGCCTAATCGTCTACAATGTACGAACTGAGGCTCATGTAGGTGCATAGTATCTCTGAAAAATTGTTCGATTGTTCGATTACAGTTGAGACACCCTCACCTTCATTTTCTGCTAGCCCTTAAACTTTTAAGTTATGGGCCCTGGCTTGTTGCTCAATTCTCTCAGAAGAAACCATGTCCTGATGCAAAATCATTTGCTCCTTGGTGGTTTCAGCCACCAATTCGCCTGGATTGCAATTCTTCTATGGCATCTTGAAACTTAGAGTGTCCTGAATTAGAATTTGGCAACAAAGCTTTCAGCTCTTTATTTTGTGCTTGGAGATGTTCACTTAAATCGGTAACTGTTAACCTAAGCTTTTGAACTTCGTCCTTTAATTCCAAGAGCAGCTGCATTACTGGATCATCTGCTTCATCTTGTGAAGAGGAAGTGACCTTCCTCCTCGCCCCCATCTAGCTTTGCTCACTAAGATAAAAAAAAATACAACAAGGCAAAGACTTGATCGGATACACCTGGGAACAGGTGCTCCGCTGAATATGACGTGCCGAGCCAACAAGGCCGCTAAACGACAAAGGGATCGTCTACCGGACAAAGGGGTTCTCTCCAGCTACAAAACGGAGGCTCTGTGCTGGAAATCCAGAGGCTAAGTGCTAGAAATCCTCACCTTCATTTTCTGCTAGGCCTGAAACTTTTAAGTTACGGGCCCTGGCTTGTTGCTCAATTCTATCAGAAGAAACCCTGTCCTCATAATGATGTCCTCAACATTACGATAAGGTGACGAACCTGCATCAACCTTACAAGATACAATAACAAGGAATATAGCAATTCAACTTTATTGAAATGATCAACTTCCAATATTTACTTATAAGATTAATTATAAGGCTATGCTTATATACTTATAGAAAATTATATAGTCCTAATAGCTATTATTATAAAAATTAATACATAATGTCATCACTACATGTTTAGGAGTTCATAATTAAGTACAAAATTTATAGCTCATATCTTTTCGTAATGTGCTCCCTCCTCAATACTCCTCCTTCACTAACCTGCAATGAGTAGCACATAACGTTACTTTAGTTAATAAGTTGTAGTTTTAAGGGGACCACCCCCCTAATGACCTCCTTGAGCCGAACTACTAGCTCAAGTTTACCTCTATTACCTGTACCCAAACATGGCCCATAAGATTTAAGCTTAAGGACAATTTAAGATAATCCCATCATCGCCCATGATTGCATGCTAAACCCCTACATGACTTTTAGTCATGCGCACATGCAGTAGTGCATCATGGCATGGGGAACATTTAAGATGATCCCATCATCGCCTATGATCGTATGCCATGATCCCCCCCTCGCCCTCCCCCCGATCGTGCACACCCACAGTGCATCATGGCCCTGAAGGTTTAAGCTTAGGGAACATCTAGGATGGTCCCATCATCGCTCATGATCACGTGCTTAATCCTATATGACCTCCTTGCGGTCATGCGCACCCACGGTGCATGATGGCATAGAGAACATTCAAGATGATCTCATCATCACAACGCTCATCGTTTTAACCTACATGATCTCTGATCATGCACATCCATAGTGCACCATGATCTAGAGAACATTTAAGATGATATCATCATTGCCAATGATTCAATGCTTACATATATGCATCTTAGCTACCCTAAGATGCATACCTCTCTCCCACTAATATATATGTTAAAGCTATCTACCACACACCTGACGAGCCGGCGTCGACTAAGAGTCGGAGGCGACTTGGCCGTCTAAGTGCTTCATGAATCGTGCGTAGTCTTTCTCTAAATCTTGTTTTAGTACCCACGTGGCGTCTTACACTAGCAAAAGCTCCCACTTGACCAGGTATTGAAGGAATTCAGACCTTCACATTTTCTTAGAATGCTTTATCAAGAATTAACTTGGGAATAATTTCAATTTGCTCCTCAGTCATTTCCAAAAAGGTTGGAGTCTCGAAGACCTCTTCTGAGTTGAGAGTATGCTTCTTTAACAAGTTTGTGTGGAAGATCTTGTGAATTTTGAGATGATCGAGTAAATCAAGCTTATAGGATTGGCTCTCTATCCGCTTTACAATCTTAAAAGGCCACGCCCACCTTGGAGCCAGCTTATTACAATTTCCAATTTTGAGCTTTGCTTGCTTCACCTACCTACTACTACTGAACCTACACTATAACCCACTACTGATCTACGCATGTCTGCCAAGCTCTTTTGAGGGCTCCTTGTGGCGAGCAAATATCCTCGAACTTCTTCTACCAATTGCGACAGGTCTGCCAACAATCGTTGAGACACTTCTACCTTTGACACAAGATTGTACCAGGTATCTGGTGTGAGGCGTTGATAGCCATAGTTGATCATGAAGGAGAACATCTAAGACGATTCTTCTTGGAGACTGTTGTATACAAATTCAACCAAGTAGATGTAGTCCTTCCATTTTGACTACTTGCTCCACACATAGTGCCTCAACATATCTTCTAGGATTCTGTTCGTCTTCTTTGTCTGACCATCGGTTTGACGATGATAGGCTGAACTCATGCAAAGCTTCATGCTGATGATGTTGAAGAAGTCCTTCCAAAAAGCATTTATGAACTTCAGGTCCCTATCTGATGTGATTCCTCTAGGCATCCCATGCAACCTAAAGATTTCCTTCGCAAAAAGCAAGGTGGTGTCGAAAGCTGTGTCCATGGCTTGACGTGGCAGAAAATGTGCCATCTTTGGTAACTTGTCAACCACCACCATCAAGGCGTCATTGCCCCTTACTGTTTGATGAAGACCTGTAATGAAGTCCATACTTACCATCTCCTACTTAGCGTCTGACACCGCTAAAGGTTCAAGAGCTCCCGGGATCCGAAGTTGCTCTGCTTTTGTTTGCTGGCACAATTGACACTGTCAATATAGCTGGCGATGTTCTCCTTCATGTCAGGCCAAAAGTAACTACTACTTATCTTGAAGTAAGTTTTCGTGAATCCTGCATGGCCAGTTATTGGGCTATTATAAGTATTCTGAAGAATTAATTTCCTTACTCCCGATACTTCTAGGACGTAAAGTTTGTCCTTGTAATATAAAAGATTGCCTTTCTTTTTATATCTCTTATAAGCTTCTCTTTCTTTATTTGATCTTGCTTTCTCGTAAAGGCTAGTCCAGACTTCCTTGAATTTCACATTAAGGGAATGGCTTCTTCTATCTTCTTATCGAATTCAGTTGACAAAGTCGATATGGTATTGCAGTGCACTCTGCTCTCCAATGGTCAACGAAAAAGCATGTCGGTAACCACGTTTAACTTTCCTGGCTTATAGATTATCTCGAAGTCATAGTCTTTGAGGAGTTCCATCCAGTGTCTTTGACTAAAATTGAGGAGTAGTTGCGTAAAAAGTGTATGGAGGCTTTGATGGTCAGTATCTAATTGGAACTTCCTACCAAGCAAAGCATGCCTCCAAATACGAAGAACCCTTACAACCGCTAGGAGTTCTTGGTCATGCGTCGAGTAATACTGTTCGGTGTCGTTCATCTTCTTGGAATCGTAGGCGACTACCCTGCCTTCCTGCATGAGCACTCCTCTTGTTGCTATTATGCTTGCATTTGTTGCCATCAATTTATCTTTCTATGGGTCGGGCAAGATTAACACTGGAGCTGTTGTCAAGGCTTCTTTGAGCTTGCGAAATGAAGCATGAACGTTCTAAATCCAATGTTTGACACAACCCCTTGACTTTCTGATGCTTCGTGAGGCCCGAAAGAGGAGGTGTCCACTTAGCAAAGTTCTTAACAAACTTCCTATAATATCTTGTAAGGCCGAGGAAGCTTCTTACTTCAGCCACATTTTTCGATGCTGGCCAGTTGATTATTACTTCGATCTTGGACAGATCGATGATGATTCTTTTGGCTGACACTACATAGCCTAGGTATTCCTCCTTTAGTATTGCAAAATGACACTTTGAGAGCTTGCCAAACAAGTTGTATCGTCTTAACTTCTCCAAGACTCTTCTCAAATGGATCACATGCTCTTCCATTGATTTACTGTAAATCAAAATATTGTCATTGATTGAACTCGTCTAAGAACTCGCTAAAGATATCAGTCATCAAGCGTATAAAAGTCGCTGGCGCATTTGATAGATCAAGGAGCATAATTGTGAACTCATAGTGCCCATACCGCGTCCTAAAAGCGGTCTTATGAATATCTTCCTTCTTGATCCTTATTTGGCGATAGCCTGACCTCAAGTCCACTTTGAAGAAGACATTTGCTCCTTGGAGCTGATCCATCAGGTCATTAGCCCTTGGCAATGCATACTTGTTCTTTATCGTTTGCTTATTAAGTTGTCGATAATAAATGCACATTCTTCGTCTTCCATCTTGCTTCTTCACAAAAGTATGGGGGCTTCAAAAGGCGATACACTTGGTCGAATAAATCCAAGCTCTGGCAATTCTTGCAACTGCTTCTTTAGCTCTGCTAACTCTGGGGTGCTCATCCTATAAGGAGCATTGCTAGTCGGCTTAGCATCTGATGCAAGAGTGATTTCACACTTTACACTTCTGTAGGGCAAAATGCTTTCGAACTTCATCAGGAGATATATCATGGAACTTCTTGATTAGCTTAGCAAATATGTAGCAAAATAACAGGGGGTTCCAGGGCGATTTGATATGGATATAATTCCTGAAACCGTAGACCATATCCCTGAAACAAATCAACGGGTTATTATAAAAAAAATATAGATTTATGATAAAAAAAAAATAGTCACGTTAGCTCACTGGTTAGATTGGTTAAAGTAGTCTTATTAGGACATTGAGTTATTTTGGTAGAGATTCGAGCTCCCGTATTTAATATTGTAAAACCTTAAACGAAGCTGTATAGAGACTTAATATACCATCAAAACTTAGGCAAACTCGTATTTGACATCTCAAAATCGTAGGTGCCCCCAATCATAAATGAGCTTAAGCGAAACGAGAGGTGTCCAGAGGCTCCAACATACAGTTTGGGCCATAGGATTGACAGATCCGGTGACTGTGGTAGTCCAGGGTGCACCTCGTTTAGAATATATGGCAAATGTATCTTCCTTTTTACTCGTTATCGGGGTCGACGGTTATGCGACATCTTCCCTCATGATGTACTTAAGTAATTGCTTTACAGACATGCATTGCATGACTAAAATTACTTCCTTAACTTTAATTGTAAGGTGCTTGCCATTTGGTGCCAGTATAGACATCTCTTGCTTATGGTAATCACTTATTGCCTTAGCCGGCTTTAAATATTCCATGTCTATTATGAGGTCGTACTTGCCGATGTCCATAACTTGGCACTGATGCTTACTTTGCTCTACTTAAGGTTGATGTCAAACTTGACTCTTGTTCCTTTAGTGCTGCTAATTGCTCAGCCTTGCCATAATTACTGGCCTAGATTTAGACTTAAGAGTCTTGCTCTTAAAGATGTCCGCTATCTAGGAGGTGCAAGGTTATAGGTTAAAGAGTTCTTTATATAAATCCTATGGCTAGGGTTTTGTCTACATGACATTTCCTTTGGACACAAAAGACTAGGAATTAAATAATTATTCTTGCTTCAGATCCAATCTATACTCTAGGATTCTTCCTTTAATTTATTACCCTCTTGAAATAGTCCCATCTTTGAGTTGATGGCATCTAGGAAGTTGGCCGAACTTGTTAGATTGCTTCTCTTCATTGGGTCGGATTATTCCTTATGTTGTGGAGGTACTCGTCATATACATGGTCAACGATTATTCTATTAATGAATCCAGCTTAACGTGGTGATCAAGCTCACGAAGAGGTTCCAATATGTTGGTTATTTATTAATAAATGTATATAATTTTAGTTACTTCATATGTTTTTCTTCCCAATCCATGAGGCTTTGCTCAATCCTTGGGTCCATCCTTTCAAAATAACAAAATATACTTGGAATTTCGTCCCAATTCCTTCATGGATGTGATCATCCATAAGTTTAAGATATTAAAGTATCTGACCTTAGATCCCCTAGCTTGCTAAAAGCTGGTGTACTCGTTATTCATTGGAGTAGCATGTTGATGTTGCCCGAAGTTGTTGGAAATTTTGATCTCTTTGGGGTTGTTACGTAATCTTTCGTAGGCATTTCGCTTTGTCGAACATCTTCTATTTGTGCTCCCCCCGAAGTTGAGGTTGACTTTCTTCCTTAGAGAAGGATGTGTGTGATCATGGACTTGATGTAGTTGATGACATAAGGGCTTGATGTCTTGTCCCAAAAGCTTGAAGATAATGTTCTTTCCTCTAAAGAATCTTCCATGTTGACTCATGCTGTCTTAGAGGTTAGACGATTTGAGGATGGTGCCGAGTGTTTTGCCACTTTGAATTGTTCAACCTCCCCTCCTTTTTAAGAGTTGAGTTTATTGGCATCCATGTGTAGGATTGATAACCTTGCAATAATCAATTGTTAGTGCTAGTCTTTGGTCTCTCATGGTGCCTCTTCTTGTTGCTGCTTGACTTTCCATCTCTAAGGCTAGAAGGACTTCATGATCTTTTCGCAAGGAGATGGTATTATCGAGGTTGGTGTAGCTCGCAATGGCATAAGCGCCCTTATGTTTCTTGATTTTAAGTAGTCCTTCTCATGTCTATTCTTGATGTCTCTATCAGTAGTGAGGCTCCCCTGTTCCTCGACTTGATCTTTGATCTGCCAAGGTTTCCTCCATTAGATTGTTCTCTGCTTTCGAATTACTTGATGTGGTCGGGTAGCTACCGTGGTCGAGGATCTGCAACGAAGGTTCACTTGGCCTATTTGTGTACCCTAAAGTGCATGAGATAGCTAATACTAACAGACGCAATTATCTATGCCTACCAACTCTACAATTCCTATATTTATGCCTTCTATCTACTTTAACTCAAATGACCTCCTTGGCATTTGGCACTTTAATGAGAGCTGGAAAGGGCACTTATTTACTATCATGGGGTGGTATGGAAACTTATGTTTATAGCCATACTTGGTATGTTGGGCTAAATTACCTAGGTAGAATGAATTCTTGGATAATTATCTATGATACAATATTATGGCAGAAGACACTTGATGATGGTGCATCTATAGCATGTGTTGGCGTGTCATGCCAGCGTGTGGCACAATTTCTAAGGCCTTGGCAACAGGTTGGGTTGCTACAAAAAAAAAAGTTTGATTATACTACCATTGTGTAGACAAGAAGACACTTAGCAAGATAAGAGCGATAACTAAGCTAAGATGAACGCAGATGCTGTCTCTATCTAGTTTAAGGGTCTTGATTCTAACTCTAAGGATCCTGGGCATTAATATTCGTTCTTACACTCGTTCCATTCTTATACTTGTTCGATGTTGACCCTTGATCCAAAGAATATACTAGAGAATATACCATATTTTCTAATCCTGGGGGTAGAGCAAAAAAGAAGATGGGGTCAAATCCCATTTTCCACATCAGCCTGTGACTTCAATGCCATAGTTCCAAGTCAATAATACAGTCAATCAACAAATTGATAACAGCAAACGCCCTCCTGCCACAAGCACAACAAAGGGAACAAACCAAGCACAAGGAAAATCCACAAAAAATAGTTACGAAGCAAGAATATTAAAGAGCTATTCTTACAGCGGCTGCAAACTTTGCTAAAGAAAACTCAACAGCAAGGGGAGCCGCTCTGCACCCTATAGCCCTGCGCCCAAAGAAGCTTCGACAAAGCGACAGCTATGACCAGAAAGGCTGCTCCACTGCCTCCATGCGCCATCGCCTCCATTGCAGAGCCAAAACCTTTCAACAATAATCCTAAACATCCTAAACATCTCCACAATTCGGTTCTTGTGCAGGCTCGTGCATTGAGCCTGTATGGATGAACATTCTGCATCCAAAGCCCTCTTCCCTGTATGAAACTGCTTCATCGGCCACCAGAAATGCCCACAACAACACCCAAAGGAATATCATTCATAAGCATAATCTAAACTGCATAGATCGCCCTTTGCCTTGCACAAAATTGGCATGAATTAGCTCTGCTTCTGCCAAAGCCCATGAAACAGTTGCTGCATGCTGCCCTATCTGCGTCCGTGCATTGGGAAGAATAGATCCGCACCCAGCTTCGAAGCCATCGCCATTTCTTCCACGCCCCCACATTTATATTTCTGACATCATCAGTATACGGTTTTGGCATACTCATACGTGCCAAAAAGTATACAAAACCTTATGTAAGCCCAGCCCCTTTCTTCACTTGCAGAAGATAATATCCAACATGATTAGAGCTTAAATTTGATTAAGGATTATAATTTAAATATAAATGATGCCCGGTTTGGGGGGCTTATCCCTGTGGGCGTCAGTGTGGTAAACTTCTTTAACACCTCTGTGGTATATCTGAAGAAGACATGGAAGGATTTTCTCTAATTTTCTCAACCGTTGATGCGAAATTGTAAAGGACCCAATGACTTAGGATAAATTAAGGTGACGTGGCAGGCCACGTGGTATGCCAGAATTGCAAAAATTGTTTTCTAGATAATAGATAAGCCTACTAAAAAGCCATTTCCATGTTTTGATTTGTCAAATACCATCATTATTTAAATAAATTACTAAAATGCCATTAGCAAACAAACTGCAATAAAGAAAACAATTCCTGCTACTGAAAACCTTGTCCATACCAACATTAGTAAATTGTGAAAGCAAACCACTCAGTAAGAAGAGACTATACATGTAGTTCCATGCAACATGTCTTCATCCTAAATGTGGAGCAGTAGAATTCTAAGAAAGCCAAGCCACCATGCTCAGGAGCAATCTTGTCCACTGAGCATGCTTTCCACAAGTTTTTTTAGTGCAGATCCATAGCGCCCAACTCTTTACTTATCATTATAAGCCATACTTGTATGTACATATAGGTTTTTGGTAATTTCAAAATACTAGTGCTTTTTGGGAAATTTTTAAAAACAATAATGGTTTATTGATAATGCAGAATAATATTTTGGTTTTCTTGGTAGCTTTGTGTAGGGGAAAGGAAATGGAATTCCAATAGGGACTCCGCAACTGGCGGAAGCCGCGGGCGGATCTCCCGCAGAGCAAGAATGAAAGGTCATTTTCCTTTCCCCTACAAGATAGAGGTTGGGGAGGCCTTTTGGACGTAGATTGGGCGGCTACCGCAGGTTTTTAACAAAATTTGGCAAGATACATACCTACAACAAACCCATTGACGAGCTCTAAACAAATTCTTAGAGGATTGGAGAGAGATTTCACAAAAGCAGCATTTAGAGGGATGACGGCAAATAACTCAAATTGATGAAGCAATCTAAGTGCAAAAGTAAGAAAAATCTCTGACATCTGAAGTTAAGCCCATTCCAACAAGCTACAACATATTTGGGCACAAATATATCTCATTCCATAGTGTAGGAGGTTGCCACATGGCACAACCAAAATACATGACACAATAAAAGGTCGACCAACGTGTATGTTGAGTAATGTACAAAACCTTAATGCACTGGTCCTCGATTTTACAGGCGGAGATCTAATCTCAGAACACTTGACCAGCTTCATTTCGGCTGTTGCTTCTCTATCTCCATTTCGGTTGTAGCCATACCTGTATCTATTCCGGTTGCTTCCTCTCCCCTCTCTCTGTACATATGTGGAGATGATGAGATAGAGGATGAGAACCATTTGGTATTACATTGCCCTGCCTACCAGAATATTAGAGATCTCTATGGTATTCCAGATAATATTTCTTTGCATGATTTCTTTGGAAAACTGATCCACACTATCGAAAATTTCTTATCCGATGTGATGAAGATGAGAGAAGTATCAATTAAAAATTATAGGCAACTGTTGGACGACTATGAAAAAGAAGAGAGTGAGCCTAATGCTGCCCCACTTGAGGGCATATTAGATGATATGCGATTAAGCAATACTGTCTGTAGAATATATCGTCTTCTAGACCTGATGGTCTCAGAGACACAATAAACATTTCATTTCATTTCATTTCATTTCTCCATAATCCAAACCTTCGAATCGGAGACGTAAGGGAGATAACATCTTGGCCCTCGAGCGTCACCAAAAAAAAATTCGAGCCATGTGGCTATGGCCAAAATGGCTTGGGCGTGCACCTTCGTTATTTTGGCCATGTCCCTACCCCAGCCTTAAACATTGCACATACCAGTCATAAAGCAAGAACGCATATCAAAGTTCCTTTGCCCTAAGAAGCTTTCCTTGTGCGCCGCTAGAACTGCTCGAGCTAAACACGACTGTACCACTTGCCGGAACAGAAAAAGGCTTGAACCCACCAGGTATGGAGCTCTCTACTTATGTAAGCATCCGACTATCTCAAGAACGAGTCAATTAGGTCAAGTGTTCCATGGTTCTGTTATTTCTTCTTCCAAAGGAAAGGAAAGGTGAACTGGATAACGTGCCACCTTCGTTGGTATTTCCAGGCTAACCTTTTCAATCTGCTAAGGCATTTGGCAGTTGGTGCAGCTATGATACTAACCATTACTCTTATGGGACTTACAAATTAAGTAGCTCCTGCAGGCATTTAACTTCTCCTCCAATATACTAAGGACAAGATGCAGAGATTTGGAGCGTTGTTTGCTCCTCAAGCTCGATCTGTCAGGCAGCAGTTAACTCAGATTTATGGCATTGGACGTACCAAGGCGGTTGAGATTTGTGACCAGATGGGCCTCAGCCTCAATGTGAAAGTTAACCAATTGTCAAACAATCAAGTGAGCCAAATTCTTAAGATTGTAAACCAAAACCATTTGGTGGATACAGAATTGAGAACTTCAGTTCAAAATGATAAGAAGAGGCTAATACGTATCAGCTGCTACCGAGGAATGCGCCACAACTGGGGGTTACCGTTACGTGGGCAACGAACACATACGAATGCTAAGACAAGTAGGAAGTTTGCAATGAAGCCAAGGCTTGCAGCAGCAAGGGGAGATGCAAAGACGAAAAAGACAACAAAGAAGAAGAAATAGCATGTGCATTAATTTTGTTCTTTAACTTCTGGGATATTAGCAAAGGTACATTTGTTTCGTCCATGGCTAGTTCATATGTGATTGTCAATGAAGCTATTCTGTATTTAGCTTACTTTTGTGAATATACTATCTGTTGAAAATGCATTTAATATGAGCCTCATTGCTGTTCAGTACACAGACCTGTAGTTTCACCTTTGAGGTTGAGTAAGCAATTAAATTCACATTAGAACAATTGAGCTCTGGCTTCTGACCATTAATCATTTGTAAGAACTTCAAAGCTATAAACGTCAGTCTTGTGCAACTCGCCTAATACTTAGGATCTACGTAACCAGTCAGTACCCTTTGGAACAGTGTGGCATCAACAGGAACAAATAAGATAGCTGAGCCCTTAATGCTTTGTGTAACAGTATGTTAGGAGACTTTGCATATTTGCTGCAAAGTGCACTTCAGCTGTTTCTACTGCAATCTTGTTACAGCCTACCTTTGGCCCTGCTGTAAATGATCATATAGTGTTCCAGTTTCCCAAGAGTACCTATGGTATCATTGTTATCCAAAACTTTTATCTGCTGCAATTTCCAGTGCTACTACACAGTTTGATAGGAATCGTTATTCCATTCTCAAGGGTTCCTCCTTTAGCTTTACCAAAATCCTCTAGACCCAGTTCCAAATTTTGAGAAAAATAATTGGCTGCTGTGTTCGTTTCTGTATCAGTGAATACTTTTGGAGCCTCCATCTCTATGCGATAAACTTAGCGATTAATGATATTTAACTGAAATTTGGATTGGGCAAACCGATTTGTCTCTTTCCTGTCTGCTCCTTCTGCAAAGTCCGATCATGATACTTACTGCTGATGTGAGAACTTTCAAAAGTTATGATTAAAGTGCTAACGAATACTAAGTGTAGAAGAAATGGCATAGACATACAATCTTTTCTTTTGGATTCTCTCATTCATAATTATAATTCGTTTCATCCTCATAACAAAAGGCATTTTTTGTATTTTGTATGTTGTACACAGGCTGGTTCTGTGAATGCAATCCAGCATGCAAAGCTCAGCACTCAAAGTCAAGCAACATTGGCTCCTTGTAAATGCAAAATTACAAGAAAGGCATTATGAGAAGCTCCTTTTCATATAATGGCAAGCAAGCTGTGGTTCGACGGAAAAAGCATTGAGTGCTTCACATGCATGCAAATAATTAACTTAGTTGATCCCAAAATATGTGCGAACAAATAACTAACTTAGTTTATCCCGAAATATGTGCGCAATGTTTATATCTTGTTTTCTGGATCATTGATTTGGGGAATATTCTTAGATCAAGGGCCCTTAATTTTTTGCACAGGCACCCCACGAAAGTTTCAATGGTGCAAAACAGACCAATGGTTGGTGCCACAAAAAATAAAAAGAATGCAAAAGCCATTGAAGCTGGCTATGGACTGCCGGAATCTGGCTATGGACTGCCGGAATGAATACTCAGACTAACAGCAAGAGCTAATAGCTGAGCTTGACCCCATCGGCCAGGCCTGTCATCCATCGCCGCTCCTTCAAGGCAAATCAGCTTCAGGGCTCCATGGTCGCTGCTTCAGGGCAAATCTGCATCAGTGAAAATTGGCCTCAGTGGCTTCGCTCCTAAGCAGCTGGACCTGCATAAAAAAAGAAAGCAACCAACCCTGGGCTGGAGAATTCGAATCTCCAGGCCCGAACGGCCTCATCAGAGCCCATTTTCATCATTATAATCCCTTCAACACATTCTCCCACATTAAAGCCATCAAGTATCTGCCACAACTCCTCCGATTTCAGGGCAGGGAAATCGTGGGCTACAGTTCGAGCCATGGTAGGAACCCCTTGTTGCCTCTTGTACAAGGACGACCGCCCTATCAGAGAATGTAGTCGGGCTAGATGGGCAGTCGGAAGAATGCAGGAATTTTAAGAGGTTTTTTTCGGCCAGAATGGGCGTTTTGGAGCCTGGCTGTGAGATCACAGGTGTTTACAGGACCTGTTATCGCTCGGACAATTTCGAGCTTTGGAAAAATGCTGCCGAAGGCTCTGGTCGAGGGTATGCCGCTCCATCTGGTGCTCCGCTACCCTTGCCAAAAAAAGAAGGGAGCATCCCTTCTTATCCACGCCCTAAAAAAAGCCTCGAATTTTTTTTTTCCTTCTCAACCTTTCCAAAGATAACTTATCTAAAAACCCAAAAAAGCAACATGACCTCTAAATGACATTAAGCTCCTTATGGCAATATATACGGGTTTTCTATACAATACAATACCAGAATCATAGTTCTCACCATTGCGAGAATACCCTCCCCAAATACCAAACGAATTGGACAAACTTAAGGCTATTTTGGTTTCTACAATGTTAGATATATTTCCTAGTACATTTGAAATAAGTATATTTATATGGGATGGGTATATTTGCCATTAATAAAAAATTTGGTACAAGTGTGGCATGGGTGCAAAAATTTCAGCAATATGAAATCTTATCGGAAGGGGTTTTTTTACAAGGGAAAGTGTATAAGGGGAGTTTCTTTTAACCCTATGCACGCAGATGACGTGCTTTTCTATAGTTTAGGTGTATCCCTTGGGCTGGAATGGCCGTGATTAATTTAAGTTAAAATTAATTTAAGTTATCATCGAAGAATAAAACTGCATTGTCAAATCCTTCTTAATCTTAGATAGACCTCCGTCTTCTCACTCCATTCCAGGGAATAGATTCATACTCTATCTAAAACAATAGAACAAGAGGACCAAGTTTACAAATTTGACGAAAGAGATGTGCCCCCTGTAAGTACCCTAAACAAGTTTTAGGTCTACCTCTACAGTTATCTAAGTCTTGCAATGCTTTCGTGTACTTTTGCTGAATGCATGCATAAACCCCTTTTTGAATAACCAAATAGATGCATGTATCTAGCATTCGTATATATGTATAGATGTGAGTGGAGTGAGTCTTCCATGCACCATCAGCGGTTAAGAAGGCGCCATCTCGACCTCTGTCTTCTCACTCCATTCTAGGGAAGAGTTTCAAAAACTCCGCAAACCCTCCATCTTTACCACTAGACCAGCCATTGATTTATTGAAATAATTGAAAGTGCGTGAAGTCCAATCAATCCACAATCTAGATTCTAGATAGTTTAGAATGTTCTAGAATGTCCTAGAATACTAGAATGCTCTAGATGCTCAAGATAAGCACCTCAATCTAAAAATAGAAAGATTTTTGGAACTTTTCAAATAGTCGAAATACAATTTGCAAATAATATAGAAGGTTCTAGAATGTTCCAAATGCTCACGGGTAAGCACCTCAGTCTAAAAATAGAAATTGAAACTTTACAAAAAATAAAATAGAATGTTCTAGATCTCGCGCGTAAGTAGCTTAATCATTCAAATGCTCATCAATAAGCATCTCACTCCAAGAATATAAAGTTTTCCAAAATGTCACAAAAAGAGTGCTCCTCATGAGTGATACTTTGGATTAATAGTGAGTGTCAGTAAGCGCTTCGTGCATGATGCTTTAGAATTGGCAGTCATTAGAAGTAGAGAAATAAGAAACGAGAGAGGATAGAGAAGGGAGATGGACAGAAAACGAAGAGATTAGAGAAACAAGGGATAACTAATTTCGCGTGTGTGGCTTCACGAGTGACACTTTGGAAGTGGTAGTAAGTTGAGTAACCTCTCATGGATGACACATAATATTGGTAGTACATGGCAATAGATCCTCATAGATTGACCAGTGGATGTTGAGTAATATGGGTATGAACATATAGGTGTTGGTTAACATGGGTGGGTGGTGGGTGGTAGGTGTGAGTAAACTCTTATATGTGATACTTTGGACCTTGAACATATAGGGGTTGACTAATCAAACTTGATAACAATAAAGAATAGATGTGTGATACTTCAGAATGCGTGAAAAGGTGCAAGTAAACTCCTCACGGATTGACCAATGGATGTTGAGTGAGTGATTGGTTGATGAGGTTACTGCCATGCCAGATGCCCAAGAAACATCCTCAAATTCCTTGAGACACAAGTGGTCTCATCTGAATTGGCCCCATCACAAGGTCAATGCGGTTAGTTTCATGGAATGTTCAGGGGGTAGCCTCCTCCCCCCTCAAGCGGAGTCTCATTTCTTTCTACTTATCTAGATCGGATGCTCAGTTTGTATGTCTTCAAGAGCACAAGTGTCGTAAGCGAGATGTATCAAAGCTTGCAGACATGATTGGTCGAAGGTTTAATGTCCTTATCGCAGCATCTGATTCTGCAAGTGCAGGGATGGTGATAGCATGGCTTCCTTTTTTGTCAGTCATCTTCACTCAGGCTGATTGTTTTAGTCGTTGGTCCCTAATTGTATGGCAGGATCAAGGGGTTGAATATGGTCTAATTAATGTTTACGCCCACAATAGGCCCCGTCAGAGAGCTTCACTGTGGGCCTCCTTGCGAGGGAAGATGCTCAGCTTGGGTTGCCATATTTCATGCTTCTTGTTGGGGACCTTAATATGGTGGAAATGGAGTCCGATCAGTTGGGGGCTATCTCTACAGTGGTGGCTGGTTTTGAACGCCAGTAGTGGCTCCGTCTACTCCATGTCTGCAACCTCTCAGAGATTGATGGTGAAGATGCCTTTACTTGGTGTAATAGTCAAGTTGGTGGGGGTCGCGCAAGCTCTCGGTTGAATAGAGCTTACTGGAATGCAAATGCAGTTGTGGCACTTCCAGGTCTCTTCCGGTTCTATCTCAGAGACAACTCAGTTTCAGACCACCATCCACAATTCCTTTCAGACGAGCCTCTGCAGCAGCAACGACCTGGATGGACATGTTTTGAATTGAATGTAAAGTTCCTAAAGGATGATGACTTTCAAGAAGGTTGCATGAACATTTGGACAACTGCCTTCAGTCGACGTCGAGGCATGATTGGAATAGTGGATGCAATTGCGGCAGTCAAAAGGTTTTACCAAACAGTGGGGTTGAGAGTCGGCAGCTGCAGTCATGCTTTATTGGACACCTTGTATCAGGACCTGTTCCATTCTCGACAGGGACTTCTTCCAGGTGTTTATGATCGTGATATTTTGGCATAGATCCATTGAAGGAGGAGCAAATCCAGCAGGCAAAGATGAAGGCAAGCCTTCAGTGGTTCCATGATGGAGATCGTTGTACAAGCTTCTTTTTTCGTGCAGCTAAGAGGCGTCACATGACATCAACCATGTCCTCATGGATGGTTCAGTGCTAACAGAGCCAACTAAACTCAAGCAACATCTGCAGAACCACTTTCAAACTTTTTTCGTTGAGAAACATCTTCCCTTTCAATTAGAAATGCGAGATGCTATTTTATCTAGGATTTTCCCCATCATCTCTTGATGAGCAGCGCATGTCAATAGAGGCGGCTATGACAGCTGAAGATTTAGGTTTGGCAGTCCTTGAACTGAAAAGAGGCAAATGCCCAGGTTTGGATGGTTTGCCAATTGAGTTCTTCCAGGAGTATTGGGAATGGCTGGAGCCAGATATGTATGATGCTTTCTGTGACTTTCGGTGGTCCACTGCTTTGGATAGAATTCTAAACACAGGTGCCATCTCACTCATCCCCAAGGTCAAGGATCCTCAGACTATTTCAGACTGGCGGTCCATCACCTTATTGCCATCTATATATAAGATCTTTGCCAAGGCTTTTGCAGAGCGGATGAAGGAGGAATTAGTGCTTCAAGTAAAGGTCGAAGGCCAAAGAAAAGAGGCTTTCGTAAAAGCGGCATCTTATTCTAGTAAGGAGATAAAGATGAAGGCATGCGAAAGGTAAGATATATCTTCACTTGTCTTTAGAAAGAAATTGGAGGCCATGAATGCAGACAAATTTACATTTTCAAACATCCTGAAGTGGTACTTATCATTGAACAGGGTAGAAAGATATATGAATATATCATAGAGAATGAGGTGATTGTTAGAAATACTATTATTCATATGTATACTAGGTACGGATGTTTGGTGGAGGTACAGTGTGCCTTCGCAATTGCAGTACCAAGGTGTGGTATTAAGGAGTACAATCATTTCTGGATATACATCTTAAGTTATCGATCTATGATTTACTACAACACAACAACATGCTGATATAAAGAGAAAATGGTGAGCACAGACTTCTCACCGTAGCCTGATATAAGATGAAAAACACCTGTACACTAATGTACATGACCTCATAGGTGGATTGCCACGTCAGTTGATGGCCTAGATCATATAGATGAGGTGGAGTATTGTCATATATTAACACCCTCCCTCAAGACTAAACACTTAATTCATCTAGCCAAAATCATCGTGGCCAGATTTGTGAGTGAGCCATCTTTGGCAAAGATGTAGCTTTGCCTCAATTACCTGGTGAAACTGCTATCCTCAAAAATGACATTTCAATATATTAAATAACGTTGCAGTGAGGTTTTGATAAGGATCTTTTTGGCTGGTGGTAAAGTGAGCATCCGATTATGTCAAGTGAATGGAAGACCAGAACTTAAGGTTTTTGCAATGAACTAGTTGCAAATGTAGCCTAAGTTTTGCTGCAGCTTAACTAAAATGCCATCGGCAATCACTTAAGTAAATGGCGTCTAGCATGCTTGAAGATGTATTCATGGAATATCTTCCCAATGATCGTTCCTTTTGTATATTCATGGTATGGTGGGTCCTTTCTAGCATAGTGATTATAGATCGTGTTCACTGGATATAGCAAGAGAAGCTAAGAGCAACTATTCTTGGCATCATTTTTATAAGAATATGCATTGTAGTCTTACGATCTAATGACATTATAGTTACCTTTATACTGTTTTAAGTGCATGTGGCAACTATTGTAGCTTTAACGGAGGGCAGACTAATCCATGCAGCCATGAGTAGATGATGCATGTAAAATGTTCAATAGAAATAAAATAACTCTTAAAAGAAATGTGATATCTGATTTGTTTGTGCAGATAAGTAAAGCCTGTGATCCCATAAGATGATGTCTCCATCGAAGTGGCATGAATCACGTTGATAATGAATACTAAATGTCACATTTATCACGCAAATGCCATATGATTAGGAAGGAAGGAAGGAAGGAAGGAAGCTGAAATATTTATGGATGTGCTACAGGTGGTTTGTAGTGCATCAACATGATAAGTATCATGCAATGAAAACAACTTGTTTCAAAGTACATTAACTTTTGAACACGACATGTGCTGGCCATGTTAAAATAATGGCGGATATCTGTGTGCAAGATTTGATGTCCCTAAATATCAGATCATGCGTGTCTTTGTGACAAATGGCTTCGCAACATGCTCTGATATAAATAGGAGAAAAATAGACACATCATTTTTTGAAGGATGTGGTTGTCTATTTAAAAGCGTGTAATTTTTTATTTTCCTTTTTGAGTTTGGATTTCATGTTATGCTTTCATTCTCCTTTTGCACTTTGATTTCATATTCAATGAGGTTTGGGACCAAAGAAATGTTCATGATGGCCCTAATCCTTCTAGACCAAATGTCTCCAATCTTAAATTCATTATTCCTTTACACCAATGCATTTACCCCACGATGTTTGGTGGGTTGATTAGCCCTAGAGGTGCTAATGTAACATTTGGGATCAGAGCCAAGGTTTAATTCTTTGTGGCAACATAGATGTGCTCCACATTTTGAGGCCAACCATCTCAAAAAAAAGGAAGGAATTGATATGGTCTATAAGCCTTGGAAAGGTTGGGGCCCATTGGATAATGATTTTTCACAAAGAATCCATCCTTTTGATGTGTTGGTTATTCTTTTTTGTTGTTTGAAGGACTTGAGCCTTTATTATCCAGAGAAAGTTACAACGTACAATGGGGACTAAAAACTCAGTGGAGAGAATGTCCACCAGAGCAAAAGCACCCCACTCAAATACAACATCTAAACAATATGAAGAGCAAGCAAAAACTCATAAGTACGTATGAATCTGAAGATAGTGCTCCCAAATGCGGCTTTTCACCTCATTAGCAATTGATGAGCACCTGAATGCTTTGACAATTCATTGTTGGGCATCAAGAAGGATCTGTGCATCTGAACAAGCAAGACCTTTGAATATGAGAAGATTCCTTCTTTTCCAAATGGACCAAATGATCGATGCAGAAGCCAAATGAAATGCCCTTTTTGCCAAATTATCCCAACTACTTGGATAGACTGCTAATGACACCTACTGGCTATTCAAATTGCAACGAAAGCAGCCTTGAAGCCATAATCAAGCATGTCTGACATGTTTACACATGAAGAAGCAATGCTCAATTGTCTCGTCCCTCTGTGCACATAAGGGACAAAGTGCAGATACCTCTGGACGAAATTTATGCACCAGAATATTAACGCGCAGACAACGATAAATGACTTGCCACCATAAAACAGATACTTTGGGATGGAGTAGTTTATCCCATACCCATTTCCATACTGCTTTTTGTCGATCTCTAGGAATGACCAAAGGCCACTTGGACGAAGGAGGCAAGATGTCCGCAGCAAGCAAGACCTTATACATGGAATTCACCAATTTATCTGCTTTGACATGCTCATGAACTACCCAAGGCTGGGGGTCGTCCACTTGTGCTATTGGAGGAAGAATTGAAGACACCTTCTGCCAAATAGCCCGATCCCACCTTAAAAGGAGGAACATAGCTCTAAACGCTTCCCATGTCAGCAACTGCCTTTGATTATTATACCAATCAGATATCATATACACATCTGCTGATCTCCATCGACGCTGCGTCAATGGGTGGATTGAAGATACCAGAGGACCACCGTCCAATGAAATCCACCAACAACTTGCAGTAGTGCTAGTGTGCGCAAGATGGTGAAAATGAAACATAGACTGTACAGTCTCCCACGCAACTAGCAATCCTCTAAGAAATGGGGACGCATTAGGGTACGCGGTCAGTGGATAAAACAGAGCCCCGGTGAAAAGTGGCCTACGAGATGGAGATCCAAAAGAAATGCACATTTACAAAGACTGATAAACAAGACAGGAACCCGGAGACTCGTCCACATTATTCAAAATTCTCCAAATAAACTTAGAAATCATTACCTTACTCTCCAAAAGGAAATTGATCATCCCAAGGCCGCCAAAATGCTTTGGCAACATGCACTTTTCCCAACCGACTTTGACAAAGAACACCCTCCTCTCCCCCCCCCCCCCAAGATGAAGTTCCCGACAATCCTGACAAGTTGTACTTTTGACTGTGGAGCCAACATGAACGAAGCCATATATACATGGGTGCTACTTAAAACTGACTTAGCCACAACGATTCGTCCCGCCATGGAAAGGTTTGTTGTGGACCACTAGAAAAGGTATGTTTCCAAGCCCTTAATCACTGCCTCCCACGCATCTCCTGATGAGATATGAATACCTATTGGATAACGATTTGCCACGAAGGATCCGCCCATTTGGTGTTTGGTTATCACTAGAGGTGCTAGTGCATAACATCGTTGAATTTTGTCTCTTTAAAGTCGTGCTATTGTATTTATTGTTATCTTATTTTCATAAAAGGACTAACCATAATTGGCTCATGACAATAACTATTTTAATATTGCCAGTTCTTCATTACCGCAGTTATTCTGGTGCAAGGACACTCTCCTGAGTACATGTACTATAACAATTCCTCCCTTTCTTAAGATTGATCAGCCTCATTTCTATCTAGAAAAATATTTGGGATATGGACTGTGGATTATGCGATAAAGCCTTGAAAGTTTTGAGGCCCATTGAATAACAATTTCCATGAATGATCCACATTTTTGATGTGTTGGTTGTAATTAAAGATGCTAATGCATAATATTTGATATCAGAGCCAACGTTCAATTCCTTATGGCAACATTAGTGTGTTCCACATGCTTGAGGGCAAGGATCTTGAGGAAGGGGAGGAATTGATATGGTCTGTGCTGTATGGAAGGAATAAATCCTTGAAAGGTTAGAGTTCATTGAATAACGATTTCTATGAGGGATCCACTTGTTGGTCTATCATGCCATATTAAGAGCAATGGTCTATGAATTATTTAGATATATTATGGGCAATGCTTATGGATTATTTAATTTTTAAAAACACATGGCAATTAATTGCATGTCAGTGAAGTAAACGTAAATAAAAGGCAAAACTAGAAGTCAGGACTGCACAACGAATGATCACTGCAAGACCGTGGATCGTGGATCATATTTGAGTTGCGATTGCAGTACAGAAGGCATCGGATTGCAGCCTAGTGTTGACCGAATTTGATTCGGCTTTGTTTGAGATTGTTGTTGCAGAACAGAAAGCATTGGATTACTGCCTGATGGCTGGATTTGATCCAGTTTTGCTTATTGGATCCTGCTGCTGGTTCCGCAGTATATACAATTAAAAGTTCAGGAGCTATCGTTTTTCAGAAGTAAAGGCTTCTATACAAGTTTTGTAGCAGCCGATATTTAGCTCTGAAAATCTTTGCAGGTTATTTAGCTGATTAAACTTGCATTCTTTTGAGGAAGAAGTAAGGTTTTCTCAGTTTATCTGGTATTCTGTCTCTATTGCTCTCTCTCTCTTGTAAATATTCATTGAGATAAGTATTGCTTGAATTCTCACATTGGTATCAGAGCAATATAGATATCATGACCACCAGGTTTGGATCTACACTGCTTAATGCAATAGAAGTATACTCTGGTGGTTCGAGTTTTTAAATCTGGACAGAAAAGATACAAGAGGTGTTAAATGCAGAAGGTTTAATGGAGATTGTTCAGCCTCCAGAAGGAAAAGATTCGAAGGAGATACTTACAGAACTAGGTAAGTTAAAACTTGGTGAAAGTGCAAAAGGTTCTGGTAAGTCAGAAGTTTCTTCTATCTATTCTAATAGCAAAGTTAGAGAAGCAAGGGGAATAATTGCATGTAAAGTTGGTTCTTGCATATTGCTTAGAATGCAAGGTATGAACCCTCAACAGATGTGGACATACCTTATCAATAAATATAAACGAAAATCATCATCACAATTGGATATTTTAAACAGTGAGCTAAGACTGTTAAAATATGGTGAAAATAAAAATATCACTGATTTTTTCTCAAAGTTGGATAACATTCTTGCTGATCTAGATGCAGTAGGAGCTAGGTTAAGTGATGAATTCCAAGTTCTAGCAATAGCTCGTGCTTTTTCAAACTATGATGTTTTATCCACATTGATTAGGAGCACCACTAAGAATGTCGTCGATTCGCGTAGCGAATCGGCATTCTTGCTCAAGACGAGCATGCATGCATTGCATGCGTCGCATGCATGCATCACATGCGTTTTAGGCCGTTTTTCAGGTTGGGCGTTTGCTACTTATTGCGGAATTCTTCATCGACGTTTCATCGGCGCTTCCTCTTCTCTCAGCAGTACCTTATTCTCTTTGAACGCACCCTCCCCCCCTTCTTTGTTTATATTTTGTATAAGTTCTGTTTATCATGTTTTTCCACCCGGTGGGTGATGCTTTTTTTCCACCCACTGGGTGATGCTATTCTCTGGTATGTTTCTCGTTTGTTGTGTTGGTGATGTGCAGGTGCAGGTTGGCGAGCGCCATCCGTTTTGACTTCTCCATGCGGGGGTTTTTGGGAGCGATTCTATGCCTTACGTTTGTCTAAGCCCCTTGCCGAAGGCTTATCCCTAGGGTTTTTCCTCGAAAACCCGAAAGGGCGGGGTTTTTTAATCCCGGTGATAAGCTTTCGGCAGGTACATCAGCCACTCATCTATTAGCATTGTATTTGTTTTTGGGGTCCAAGTGATATAATTGGATTTCCCTTTATTTTTCGTGGGTAGTTCGCATGTGTGCGGCTATCCACTGTCCACCATTGTAGAAATCTGCTGAGATGAATGAGAAGCCTATCTATTCGGGCGCTTTGTTGGTTTCATGCGAGTCGCAGTGCAAGAATCATGATGATGCAGAAAGATTGCTAAGAACAAAACTTGAGCAAAAGAAAATAGTAAGTGAAATAGAACAAAACTTGAGCAAAAGAAAATAGTAAGTGAAATAGAAGAAAGTTCTGACATTTTATTTGTGTGTAAATCTAAAGGAAAAGGTAAAAGGGATTATGTGGACAAAAATATTAGTCCTTGCTATTAATGTCATGAAATGGGACATTTAAAGGCCGATTGTCCAAAATTAAATAAAGAAATGACCTGTTATAATTGTGGTGGTATGGAGCATATCTCCACAACCTGTTCGAGTCCTAAGAATTATAGATGGAGTGCCGAACGGGGAAACCTTTTTCAATTTTCGAATAGAGTTTTGTAAAGCATAAATGTATTGTCAGTTTCTCCAGCTTCAGTTTGGCACAAGAGACTTCCACACACACATAAACAACATTAGGTACATGATAAAGAAGGGGTTTATTCACGGAGAAGATGACACATGTGAAAAATTTATTTGTTCACGATGCATATTAGGAAAATTAACCAGATTACCTCCTCTTGATCTTATACATACAGATCTTTGTGGACGATTGAATATAGAAGAAAGAATGGGTAAGAAATATTATATATCTTTCACTGATGATTTTAGTAGAATGAGAAAATGTTATCTACTTACCTCTAAAGATAAAGCACTTGATGCTTTTAGACAATATGTAAATGAAATGCAAAGATAAACTGAGCGTAGGCTTAATGCACTGGATCTGACAGAGGTGGTGAGTATCTAGCAGAAGATTTAAGCAATTCTGTTCTGAACATGGAATAAGAAGGCAACTAACATGCAGATACTCGCCACAACAGAATGGAGTCGCGAAAAGGAAAAATAGAATAGTTCTAGATGTTGTAAGGTCAATATTAAAATTTGCAGGTCTTCCTAACTATCTTTGGGAGGAAGCAGTCAGAACAGTACTTTTCATACAAAATAAATTGCCATTAAGCATTCTAAATGGTAACATACCCGAGGTAATCTGGTCAAAAGGTAAATCAGGATTTGCATATGATTATTTTAAAGCTTATGGATGTTTAGCATAGGTTCATGTACCTGAGGAATTAAGACTTAAATTGGATAATAGAGCAGAGATAGGTTTTCTAGTCGGTTATGACGAGGAATCAAAGGGTTATCAAATTTTTATACCTAAAACAAGAAAAGTGATAATTAGTCGAGATGTCATATTTGACGAGAATACGTTCTATAAAGATAGACTAGAGGCTAGGATTCATAATGGTTTAAAAAGGTTTGATATTGTTGACACAGATTCAGACGAGGATGATGAAGTAGTTAATGAGAATATCGAGGAGATAACAATGGAACTCAAACATCACAAGCGGAGACTATACCCGTAACGCAACGGAAAAGAAAAGTCAGAGGTAGAAAAGCTCAAAGATACAGGTATAGACTATAACCAGAATTATATGGGAGGTATGGTATAGGAAAAACTAGAATAGGAAAGCTACCAGCTAGATATCCTTCTTTGATGGCTATATTTGAACCTGACATGCCTAAATCTTTTGAAGGTGCTGTGAATTCAGAAAAAGGACTGGAATGGTTGAAAGCGATGCAAGAAGAGATGGAATCATTTAAAGAGACTGGTACATATGAATTAGTAAAGTGTCCAGTAGATAAGAATTTGGTCGGGAATAAATGGATTTATAGGGTCAAAACAAATGTTGATGGGTCGAAAAGGTTCAAAGCAAGATTAGTTGCCCAGGGTTTTTCCCAAAAGAAAGGAATAGATTATGATGAAACATACTCTCCAATTGTGAAACTAAGGTATAAGAGTTGTTTTAGCATTAGCCAATGCTATGGGACTTGATGTTCATCATATAGATGTAAAAACTGCATTTCTAAATGCTAGCTTACAAGAAGAAATATACATGAAACAAGCTCCAGGCTTTGAGGGAGGAGAGAACATGGTTTGGAAATTAAAACGTGCAGTCTATGGTTTAATGCAAGCACCCAGGGAATGGTACAGATGCATGGATAAGTATCTAAGAGCTCAAGCATTTGAAAAGCTTAATAGTGATAGAAATATATACATGATGAGGCATAAAGGAAAATTCTGCATTATTGCATTGTATGTAGACGATTGCATAATGGCAGCTATTGCATGCAGTGTTTAGAAAAATGCAAATAAATTCTAAAGCATAGGTTTAAAATGACTGACATTGGAGAAGTAAAATAATTTCTGGGAATTGAAATGAACAGGGATAAGGAAAATAAAATGCTTAAGCTCTATCAAACAAGAAACATAGAAAACATGATAAAAAGGTTTGGGCTGGAGAACACAAAAATAGTGAATACCCCTATTGTAGTGATATAAAATTTCAGCCGATCTATGCCCATCATCAAAATGCGAAAAGAAGGAGATGGAAAACATTCTGTATAGAGAGATTATTGGGTGCCTTCTTTATGTAGCAAATTGCACTCATCCAGACATTTCATATGCAGTAAATTTATTGCAGATACAATAATAATTCAAAGAAAGCACATTGGGTCGCAGTCAAAAGAATTCTAAGATATTTGAAGGGCACTAAAGATCATGGGATCACATACGATTCAGATAGTCTGACCTTATTTGCATAGATGCCGATTGGACAGGAGATCTTCATGCTAGAAGATCTACTTCAGGTTATGCTTTGATACTTGCAGGGAAAATGATATCGTGGAGAAGCAAAAAGCAATCATCTGTTGCCATGTCATCCATAGAAGCAGAATATTTTGCATCTTCATTGGCTGTTAAAGAAAATATCTTAGTAAGGAGATTGCCCATTGAAATAGGTATACCTCAATCTAAGCCTACTATTCTTCTGACTGATAGTTTGAGTTGCATTGCTATAGCAAGGAATCCTATGCATCATGAGAGAACTAAGCATATTGAATTAGATATTCACTTTATTGCTAGAAATGAAATTGCCATGCAATATATGGAGACCTCCTATCAAACTGCAGACCTATTTACTAAAGCAATGACAGAACAAAAAGTCATATCATTCAAAGATATTCTTGGTATTGGTTAATATGACATGAAGGAAAAGTGTTGGTTTATCATGCCATATTAAGGGCAATGGTCTATGAATTATTTAGACATATTATGGGCAATGCTTATTGATTATTTAATTTTTGGGAACACATGGCAATTAATTGCATGTCGGTAAAGTAAAGATAAATAAAAGGCAAGACTGGAAGTCGGGACTGCACATCAAATGATCAGTGCAAGATTGTGGATCTTGGTTCATATTTGAATTGCGATTGTAGTACAGAAGGCATTGGATTGCAGCCTGGTGTTAATCGAATTTGGTTTGGCTTTGTTTCAGATTGTTATCGCAGAACAAAAAGCATCGGATTGCTGCCTGGTGGCCAGATTTGATCCAGTTTTGCTTATTGTATCCTGCTGCTGGTTCCATAGTATATAAAAGCAACATGAGCTATTGTTTTTCAGAAGTATAGACTTCTTTGCAAGTTTCGTGACAGCCCATATTTAACTCTGAAAATCTTTGCAGGTTATGCTTAGCTGATTAAACTTGCATTCGTTTGAGGAAGAAGTAAGGTTTTCTTAGTTTGTCTGGTGTTTCTATTGCTCTCTTTCTTGTAAATACTCATTGATATAAGTATTGCTTGAATTCTCACATCACTCTTTTGATGTGCTAGTTATCATTAAAGATGCTAATGTGTAACATTATGGTATGGAGGCCACTTCAGTAAATTTTGGAGAGGCGACGTCTAATTATCATATACAAGAATTTAGCGCTGGCGGAGCCAGCACCTTTGTTGTGGGTTTTTTTTTTTTCCCCCTCTATGATGTTAATTGTTCTTTTATGGTTTATGATATGGTTCACAACAATAAACCATACCTTTTATCTCCTCTAAATAGAATACCTGATCTCTTCGAACAAATCATAATCTCATAACCTGTAAACCGTCTAGGTTTGCTACAGAATCCACAGAATAAACCGTTAGCAATGACAAAATGATCTAAGTATGAAATAAGAAGACAAATAAGCACAGATCCAATGAACATAAGATACGAGTTACACCAATTGATATGAACTACACCAATAGCTCAGAATGATCCAGCTCTAGTTCACCAAAACTAGAGGAAGATTCTCAGTACAAGGCAAATAATGGCAGTTCTCCACCCAACCGGGCCAACCGGTGTTGACATCTGGCAGATCATTGGCAAAGCATAAGGCTATGGCAATACTTTAAGGCAAGGATCACAGTTCTGGCAAAGAAAAGCTCAATAGGCCTATGGACAAAGCGGGCTTAAGGCTGGATCAGTAGAGTCGGCCGCAGCAGCTAGTTGGAGACGTCTGGAATCTGGTCGACAGCCGTTGATGATGCCCCTCAAAATTCGATGTAGCCTCCCTTATAAATCCGATGTTGGATCTTTTAGAAAAAGGTTCGGCTATTCCTATTTTAAACAAGCCTTATAAAGCTTAGCCATTAAATAATATCTTCATGATATTATTTAGCTATTACTAACTTAAAATATCTTTGCCAATTTAATTTCCTTGCCTTGCCTTGCCATTAATTTGCCAATCTCACACACCCATGCTAGTCCACCAAGACCAACATTCAAGGCCACTCCCCCGAGCTACCATATCCATATCAATTCCTCCCTTTTCTGAAGGCAACTGACCTCAGTTGTGTCCAAAACAAATTAAGCACCAACTTAATTTATCCAATTGAGCACCATCTCAATTTATACATGAGCACCAACTCAATCCATTTTAAGGACCAAAGGCTAGGATTATGATTTCATAAAATAGCACCAACTATTTATGACAATCACAACTGTTGTGGCTAAAGATTAAGATAAAGATTCAGGGAAGATTTGATTATTCTTTTGAGATATATTAGCAAAGCTTAAGATCTACTAGATAAAATTTAAATTTTAAGATAAAGACAAGATTAAGAAAAGATCAAGGGTTCTTGTTGAAGCACCGACTCCAACCAGTAGCACCAACTACTGCTCAAAACTCTAGACACCAATCTAGAATTTCAATATCATCCATTAACAGCAACACTTATGGCACCAACCATTTTGCAACTATTAATGGCATGATCATTCATTAGAAGGAAGCAATACAATCATAAAATAGATTTACAATTTCTCTAAAGGCACGAATCCTTTAAAATCATTTAACAGATTTTGAAGTCACCTCTACTTTTAAACTAATATTTCTTACAGATAGATATTCATTATTAAGATGTCTTACTAAAACAATGGACCGCACTAAACTCGTTTAGTTTGGAATAGTTCAAGATTTATCAAGGATAGAGAATTCAGATAAAGATTGATCTGTCCACCATAGATACACCCTCCGTAGATGCAGGAAAAGTTTCAACGGAGATCCATCCTGGCCAAGGAGATGGATTGTCAGTTTTGGTTAGGCTTGATTGAAAGGAGATCCATTTTGGCAAATGAAATGGATTGATAAGGAAGATTAGGCTCAGTTCCCTCTGCTTATTCCACGTCACCAATCACCTGCACCAAATAATTTATGTCGATATTTCCTGAAACAAAAAGAATTTTTTTTCTATTCAGATATCCAAAGATTGATTGATATGGGTAGGATCAAATTTGGAAACAATGATTCAAGAAAAAGATTTTAAATTCATAGAAAGAAGATCATTCAGATTCTCAAGAGGAGGAATTCTATTCCTGTTTGCAATCACTAGCACCAACTAGATGACTTGCAAACATCAGGAATAGCCAGAATAGGATTCTCTATTCCTGTTTGCAATCTCCAGCACCAACCGGAAGTCTTTGCAAACTTTAGGAATAGCTTGGCTCTGATACCAATTGATATGGTTCACAACAATAAACTATACCTTTTATCTCCTCTAAATAGAATACCTGATCTCTTCAAACAAATCATAATCTCATAACCTGTAAACCGTCTAGATTTGCTACAGAATCCACAGAATAAACCGTTAGCAATGACAAAATGATCTAAGTATGAAATAAGAAGACAAATAAGCACAGATCCAATGAACATAAGATACGAGTTACACCAATTGATATGAACTACACCAATAGCTCATAATGATCCAGCTCTAGTTCACCAAAACTAGAGGAAGATTCTCGGTACAAGGCAAATAATGGCAGTTCTCCACCCAACTGGGCCAACCGGTGTTGACATCTGGCAGATCATTGGCAAAGCATAAGGCTATGGCAATACTTAAAGGCAAGGATCACAGTTCCGACAAAGAAAAGCTCAATAGGCCTATGGACAAAGCGGGCTTAAGGCTGGATCAACAGAGTCGGCCGCAGCAGCTAGTTGGAGACGTCCGGAATCTGGTCGACAGCCGTTGATGATGCCCCTCAAAATTCGATGCAGCCTCCCTTATAAATCCGATGCTGGATCTTTTAGAAAGTGCGGCTATTCCTATTTTAAACAAGCCTTATAAAGCTTAGCCATTAAATAATATCTTCATGATATTATTTAGCTATTACTAACGTAAAATATCTTTGCCAATTTAATTGCCTTGCCTTGCCTTGCCATTAATTTGCCAATCTCACACACCCATGCTAGTCCACCAAGACCAACGTTCAAAGCCACTCCCCCGAGCTACCATATCCATATCAGTTTATTAGCATCCCTGGGAGTTGAACCCTGGTGTAACCACTAATGCAGTGCCCACGATATAGATCGAACATCGATACCTTGAGGCAGAGGTGCAGTGTCTATATCATTGGCGTGGGTTTTTTTTTTTTTTTTTTTTTTTTTTTTGAGATGCGTACCTTTCTTTATGGTAAGAGTTCTGTGTAGACGACGTTTGTTGTAGTTTGTGATACGTTGTTTGGATCGAGTAGAATTAGCACATCTTCTTTTCTTCAGACGCGAGTGAGTGCTGTGTATAATTGGCCATGAGCAAAAACTTCAGTTCATAGGTCGAGGACTATTTTATCGAGTGTAAGTCCTAGGCAGCTATTGAATGTTGTTGAGTAAGCTGGTCGTAGTGGAAGTTGTCGTCGGTGGATGGTCCATGGTCGATCATCTGGTTGAGTGAAGAAGTCTACCCGGGAGATGGGGTGAAAAGTCCCTTTATGTTGTGAATCGTCTGTAAGTAGTTTGACGGTCACAAATCTGTTGTGCATTGAAGATACCATTACTCTTGCATTTTTTACCTTCTTTGCTCTGGCTGTTTGGGCTTCTGCCCCCTTTTCTTGTATGGGTCCCATAACCCTTTGGGTTCTCGCGGACGATAAAAATTTATCTTTATCTTTATCTTTATCTATCCAAGGTTTTTGTTAGATGACATATTGTGTTGGATTTTAATTCAAGTTCGTGTTGAGGAAGTGCTGGGTGTTTATAACCATTGAGAAAGTCTGTTGTTGCTATTGGATGGTCTTCTATAAGCTGGTCGTTTTCTGTGAGTCTGTCAACACTGAAGTATTTTCTTAGGTAGCTTGGAAGCATTCGTAGAATCCAATTGTTGAATTCATCGACAGTAATATTTTTTGGTGATAAGAATGCTCTTTTCTCGCAAATGTCTGGGTTGGCAAGTACGTGTTGGTCGTATAGAAATGCAATGGCTTCTTGAATATTTGTACTTGTTTTAAACAACGTTAATGGAATGTTTTCAAGGAGTTTTCCTTCACCGATTGCGTCAACGAAGTCTATAAGCTGTAGGTCTGCGGTATTTCGGATTGGTTCATTGAGTTGTACCACATTGAAACGAGTCCATAACGGTGAAGATTTGATATATGCATTTATTGTTGCGGTCTTTCCTGCCTTTTTAACAATGGGAGCTATTTGTCTAAAGTCCCCTGCTCCGATGAATATTTTTCCTCCAAATGGTAGGTTTGTGTTTGTTATTTTTTGTAGAAGTATATCAATTGCTTCTATGATTGCCCTGTTTGCCATAGGAAATTCGTCCCAGATGATGGCTGTTGCTTCTTTGATTAATAGTGCTCTTGGAGAGTGCGAGTGAAGTAAAGAATGTAAGTTGATATTATTTTCTACTACAAGTATTTGGAAAAGAGAATGGGCGGTTCTGCCACCAGTATACAATAACGAGTCTAGTGCTGTCGTTGCACATGGAAGGATTATTTGCTTTACTCCTCGTATATAAAATGCAAAGGTGTTAAGGACGTAGGTTTTTCCAGTACCAGCTTTACCGTAGATGAATAATGGATTGAGCTGATGTTTAGTTTTTAGAAGCTTTAACATATCATTTTTTTTTTCTCGAAGGCAAGATATTTTATTATCAACCCTTTTAATTTGGGATTTTCCGACCTGACTAAAACTTTTTTTGGAATTGTTTTTAACTTGATTTCCTAAGATTATGAAAGATTGAGGGGGTTTGTCTGCCGGCAAATTTTCCGATTCTCCAAAAATCAAGACTTTTTTTATTGGTATGATTTTCTGCATTTTGTTGATTCCAGCGAATCCATCTCTTTTGGCAATCTTTGGGTCCATTCCAACTTTCCAGAGTGTGATCTTCCAGAAGGCAAAATGCAGTTCGCTTCATGTAGTCCAATGTTTTTGCAGAGTAGAGCAGATAGAGGAGGTTGTTGTCTCCGGCAATGGCCCACCATAGCTTGGATCGATGGCACGGAGACGGTAATACGACCCCCTGTGATAACAGACTTTTCAATCTTACATATGCACAACTATGACACCAGGAGCTGGATTCTTTACAAAGACGGGTGCATGACGTTCGGCTGCAGTGCCGAAAATGCTTCCGTGCGTCCAAAAATTGGCACAAGCTTCGTCTTTTTTTCAACATATAATTTTTTCAGGTTCGATGGCAGTATTATCGGCCTTGCTGCAAGCTCCATCAATTCGCATTTGCCATGCGATTTCAAGCATCTGGCGGTATAAATTTTAGCTGGTGATTCTCTGCCCTATATTCCCCTATCATTTTCGTTCTTGCTCTCATGTGCTCTATATTCCCCTGCTGCAAGCATAAAATCGAATTGTCTCTTCCCTTCTTTGCATGCTGGTTCTCAAAAAATTACAATTGAAGCTTTTATGTTAGGTTATTTTGCCTTGCAGAAGAAGCTTATGGTATGGAGCATGCATGGCAGATTAGGATTGCTTCATGTAAGGGCTTGCCTGTTGAAGACATTTATTTCTAAGTGTTTTTATTGTCTGCTTTCTTTTGATTGCTTTATTCTCTCTTTTACAGGCTGGTCAGGGAGGACAACACTCCAAAGGTCTCTTCTTTCGTACTGATCTCCCTCTCCTTTCCCTAATTCTGTGGTGATTCGTCCTCTCCCTTTTGATTTGTTCTGCTCAAAATGACAAGATAGAGGTATGTTTTGATTTTTTTTTACCATTTTGTGCAGTGATCCCCTTCGTTTCCATTCTGAACATTCAATCCCTAGAGGATAGTGTTGGAGAAGAGGATTTTAGCAAATGTGTGCAGTAAATTTATATTTAGCAAAGATAATGGAACAGCTTTGTGGAACTAAAAAATATGTTTTTTGCTCTTCTTAATATGGAAATTTGTAGCTTTGAGCTTTTATATCTCATAAGCTTTCATCGTGTATATAATATTCAACTTTGTATATTGTGGCAAGTTTTGCTCCTTCCATAGCCAGGTTAGGCATGGGCCAATTAGAATACCATCAGTGATTATTATACAGTGATTATTATACCCTGCATGTACAAAAACTCAACTCCATTATCTCTTTGAAAGATCTAACAAATGCATTTGGCACAATACTCTACAGATACTAGGTTTCAACATTTCTGTTGAAGGTGGTTTGGCTTTGAGAATTGAGCGCCCTTTAGTACACACAGGTGCTTATTGTATCTCTCATTGGTCAGGCACACATCCATATTTGAAGAGAATGAATTGAGTCTAATTAATAGTGGTTTGACAGATCATACATTTAGAGGTGAAATTTCATTATTGGATGCTAGAGTGGCACCCATGTGACAGATTTTTGTTGATACTAAGTACATACGATATCATGTGCAGGCTGTAGTTTTGAATCTTTACCTAAAAGTACCACATGTCCTGCAGTTCTACACCTTCATCTTGGTAAAAGAAGACCCCACAAGAACAATATGAAGGTGTCTGATCATAGGCAAAGGTAAATTGCATTTGATTTGTTTGTCGTCTATTGCACAGGATTCGGGCATAGATGGTTCAAGTAATTTTGATTGAGCCGTTGAGTTGCCCTTGCGTCCAAATGATGTACAAGGTCATTAATCAGTTAAAAAGATAGTCTGGAACTATTTTGTAGCTACATATGGCATTGCAACCACTCAGGGATTTAGCACGGAAGTTCTTCTCTCATCCTTTTCTCTATTAGAGTCTGCTCTTGCCTTTGACTTGGACAAGGTTAGGTACAAATGCTTAATAGTCTCTTTGCAGCCTTTTTCAAGCATTTCAAGGGCTTCTTATTTGGCAATTTTGTAGCCTCCCGTTAATTGACTAAAAGCAATGTTTGTTGCAAAACTGTTCAAGCATACTTGGATCTAAAGGGGACTCTTGCACAATCATCACAACCAGTCGGGCAACAGTGTCGTGAATCATCTCCTCTTATACACCTTATGCTTATGCTTCATTCCTCTTCTGTTTTGGATATGTTGGCGAGATGGTAAACTATAAATGGGTATGCTGGATTGGATGTCTACGCAATGTAGAAGTAGGACAATCTCTTAAAAGTGAATTTGGGCACCTTCGGTTTCCTGCTGTTACTATTTTCAACTAATTATGCCTTCACCATTGTCAATTTGGCATGCTGAAGAGGTTAATTTATCTGGCAACCCCAAGAGAGTCCTGATTGTTAATGTGCAATGTGAATGCATAACGGTCCATATACAGTTGAGGTCAAGATCCTGATAATATACATTACAGATCAAAGGTAGCTGATGTATATATTTGGAGCAAATAAAGCTATGGATATTCAATGCCATTCTACGTCAAACAAGGTAAGAAATTCTAACACAGAGTAGCATTTGAATCTGATTCTTGATCAATGCTCCTTTTATATAACATGAGCCCTATTTGATCTTGCTGTAATAAAACAATATATTGTAGCAGTATCATGTTTGAACTCACAACATGCTTATTTGCTAATGTGCCTATGTGAATACCATCACGTGTATTGCCATTATTTAGAATAGCAGTAGAATTATTATATCCCAGTGAAGACAAGAGCCATATCTACAAATTGATCCGCCTTCCTGTCTATTCCAGTTTTGTTATGTTTTGAGTGTATATTTTTGCATCAGAATGCCACACATGCATATTTTAGGTGTGTTCATGCTAATGATATCAAGGTGAACTTATGAAGATAAAGGACAGAACCTATCCACTGTGCACTTAGCTGTGTATGCTCCTTCCTTTTAGTAGACGTCGTTCAAATCTGCAGACTTGAATAAGGTAGATTTTGCACTTTGTTTGAGCAACAAATACCATGGGTGCACATTTCTTTTACAATTTTAAATAGATACATGTCATTTCTAGATAAGATTGAACACTAAATTGAGAGACACACACATGAGGTGAAGAGCTACTTGCACAATTGCAAGTTGAATTGTGTTTTGAAATAATGTAAAGATCCTACTAAGATCTTATTTAAGATCTTGCACATCATACATTGATTTGAGCTTTTGGTTGGGATCATTTGCATTGTTACAGCACAACGAAGACCTTTCCATGATTGAGAAAGAGATTTGCACTCCTAGAGTAGGGCTAGCTCATTATTCATAAGTGCAAGATTGTCTACTTTGAGGGCATGGATGCTACGTTATCCATGGGGCAAAAGTTGTTTTGATTGATTGTGTAGAGGTATCCATAAGACATCTACAAAAAATTGATCCAGCATATAATATTTCACAAGAACAACTCATCCTGAGGGGCAAAGAGGAAATAAATTACGTTCGATTGAACTGAATTATTTTATTAAAAAATAATTGTAAAGTGCTTATCAACAAAACGCCTCAAATATGCCAATATTTGGGACTTTAAGGCAAGCACAACCATCTCAAATGTTGGAAGTAAAAGAGTAACATTGATTAATGATGAGGGACTTTAGGGCAAGTATAACGATCTCAAATGTTGGTAAAAGAGTAACATTGACTAATGGCAAATCTATCAATCGCATCATTTAGCTATTAAACTCATGATGCACAATACCTAATATTAAACCTACAACAAACATGATCTAAATGGATTTGTAACACTTTGATATAACGTTCAAAGTTTAAAAGGAAAATAATTATTAATTAAATATCTTATGCCTACAATGCGTAATGATCTGTTGTACAACAATTGATAGATGACCTTGCCATATAGATTCCTTTAGATGACCCTTTTAAAGACTCAAATGCAATTCATCCTCCATCATCAAAATAACGCAACCCTACTTACATCACTTGCATCCACCATTTCAATTCATAAAAATTGGCAATCCTCAACTACCTCTACAAATCACTACCAAAGCCCGGCAACGCCGGGCACCATAACTAGTAATAATAAATATGGTATACAACCTTATTTATAAGCCTATTAACAGGCTAGATTGGAAAAATTTGCACCACACCCAAAAAGACGGGTGAGAGTGAGGCACTAGCTAACTTAGTACTAAAACTAGAGCAGCTCTACATCTTGTTTGCCACCTCTGATACTATAGCGGACTCACATCCAAGCTTCTTCCCAACAGGAGCAAATACTACAGGAGCAGTCCATGCATCAGCTGCACCTCACTTCTCCCTTCAATTTGAGTGTCCAAGAACCAAGATCAGGTGCTCAATCCATACTAGTCTCTCACAAATCAATCAAAGAGGGAATCCACATTAAGATCAGGAGCTATAACCACAGAGGGACAGAGAGGAGCAATAAGCCCAGCGCGTTAACTTGACCTGGCACACATCCTTCATCAGTACTATAAGAGTATGCTCCGTCTTCCCTCTTGATTTCACACAGGCCTGCCTGCCCCAAAGGGGTGGTCTAGTCGCTCCCCTTGCTCACTCTCCAGCATAGCACCCTGATGCTCCATACAGCAGTAAAGAACCCTGGCCTCCCATCCTGGATACCTTGTTTGATTCCTATTCCTTAACCAATCTGACTGATTCAATGTTGGATTATAAAACCTGATCTTCCCCTAGCTGGAAAAGGGGACGGTTTAACAGCTGGAAAATTCTAAAGCCCATGTGCTTTTGGAGCGCAAGGGCAGACAGTGAAGCCACTATCCACCACATTCCCTCAAATCACAAGAGCCCAGACACCCAGCTGTGCATATGGCTTGTGACCAAAACCCCTGCAAACAACACAAAAGCCCTAATACAGCACCAGCTCAATCTGAAAACAACTGCAGAGAGTGCAGCCTCCAGGTGCAGTGAGTGCAACCAAGAAACCAGAAGAGGGTAAAGCTGTTCAGAACTGAAAACCATGCCAGGATAAAGGTCACAAATCCCTAGCAATATTTAGTACAAAGGATTCAAGGACACAAATGAACTGGAAACCATGTCTAAATGCTAGTTTGAGCAGCATCCTTCAAGCATATGTCAAAAACCAAAAGAAGCATACCCTACCATGTCACGATCTGCTACAAGAGGGCAAGATGCAAGGGATGGCGGCCATATCCCCACTAATCATCCCCTTCTGCAAGAAGATCCGGAAGTAACAGGACAAAGATGCCTTTCTGCCATATCCACAGCATGAATCGATACTGCAGCAACCATTTTAGCTGCTCTTCCAGCTCCGTTCAGCATTCGTGAGGTCGAGCGGCCGTCGCCGCCGCTCTACATAGAAACCCTAAACATCCCCTTAACATATCATTATAGACAGAAGTTTGATTTTTTTTTCATGTTTTCAAACATGATTGAGCTCTTGGCGAGATATTCATCATCATGTGGGAACTTTGAAAGTTCATTTTGGATTTCTTTAGATGCGATATTATAGGCAGGTAAGCCGAATGCTGCAATGTTTGTTGCATGTTGGATTAAGACATTATTAATGGCGAGTAGAGCTTCGTTAATGGCAGTAGGTTCATCCCCTCGACATTGATCTAAAAAATCAGCTGTCATTTGTTGTTGGAACGTGTTCCATAGTTGCGTGGTTGGTCCGCCATCAAGTATGAGAAGTGTGAATAGGAATCTGAGCTGTGATGGTGTTTGTGGGCATGATCTTGCTTCTTCCATTGTTTTAATTGCTTCTGTTGCTGGTGCGATGAGGCCCATGGCTTGTGCAGTTTCTTAATATGTATTGTACTGTTGGCCATCATGAGTTTTGAGATCTTCCCAAGTTCTTGCGGGTTTATGAAGGAGGATGCTTCTTAAATAGAATGGTTCCCCGAGTTTTGGTAGTAGAAGACGCATTCTACAAATGAGTTGTCCGTTCGTTCTTTTATGACAATGTTTCGTATTGCACTTGGGTATTCTTGTTCAAGATGGTCAGATGGCTTTAGTATGGTATTTAGTTTGTATGGAGTGAATGTATAGTGTTCGTTGTAATCAATATACATTATTGAGTCAAGCTCAGGGATGAGCGGGCGTAAGAAGTATCTATCTAATGTAGAGATTCCGATAACTGATGTGGATGTTTTGGCAAATTGTGGTTTGTTTTGGCCTTTCAAATGCAAGGGAAGGCATTTGACTGATGGGTGTTTTTCTGTCATATGGTATGACATAATTCTCCAAGTTGCCTCCATGGACGATAGGTAACGTGCAGATATATAATCTTCGACTTCGTTGGTCTGTTGAGATTGGCGTTTTGTGTTTTGATCTATGGGCTGAGATATTAGTGAGCTAGATGTAGAATTTGATGGTTCTATTGGTTTGTGATTGTCAGTAATATGAAAACGAGTGGTGTCAAATCCTTTGTAAATGTATCCATATAAGTACGCAAATACATGCACTGTTGATGCAATGTCTGCATATATATGGCAATCCATTTGTTGAAGCAAGAATGGAATATATGGAACGACATTGGTGTCTGCTTCTGTTCGTCTTCTATATTGTACGTATCCCTTTTCGTCGATATAAGTTGTTGGATTTAATGGTTTTGGACATCGAAAACTTGAAAACATCATTTTTTAGCCTTGAAAACTTTTTGTTTGCAGGATGCACTTTCGCTTTCGAAATCTCATATGTCTGTATCCAATACACAAAAGCATGATAATCTTTTACGTAACTCTCTAATATTATCAATAGTTATAATTACGATGATCGACACAACAAAACACATATTACCTTCCCGATTTTGAATATCTCAAAAAATTGTACTGCCGCGTCATCAAACATACATGCTTGAATTGCCGTATTCTGCCTCACACAAAATCAGTTTTTAAAGATAATGCATATTAAGCACTAGTAACATACAGCTTCATCAGCCAGTTCAACATGGAAAACATGCCCTTGCTCATGAGTTTTCGCATACGCCCTCAATATTCCTTTCCTTGTCACATGTACCTTTATGATCCAATTTGTTTCATATGGAGTGAGCTGCAACACAGGCATAAACCTTCTGCTAATTTGTGCTTCAGCATCAACTACACAACTCCGCGTCTCCTGCTTGATATTTGCTTCTTCTGTATAGCACACACAATCTTAGGAGTTATATATATAACTTACAAATTCTTGAGAACCTTAAAAGGTGCATAAGTTCCAAATTCTATTAGAATAACATGCAAAACTTTCTACAATATAGGTGCTCAGTCTCCACTGGAATATGCTTCCTCTGGACTGGGTCGTCAATCTCTATTATTCATCTGCACAGGTCCATTAGAATGGTTTCTAAAACTACATGTTATTGAGCAAGGCAAGGCTAAAAACTAAATTCAAGCATAAGCCCAAAATCCTATCAAGATATACCCTAACCTAGAACCAATATCGATATAGGCCACAAAGATTCGAACTAAGCAAGCAGGAATGGATTCCTCTTCAGAGCCACCCGTTGTTCCTATAACAAACAATCGAACCTTTTTCAAATTACAACTAGCTGATTTAAAACACTAGATAAATATACATAAGGCTGATTCAGGCACAACCCTGTCACAGTCACAAAAGACCGATTCGTTTTTATGCAAGGGAAAATCTCTGTTATTTCATAAGACAAAAATTCAGCCTTACTCAATCATGCGTCGATTTTACTTCCTTACAATTCGAATTCAGCCAACTCTTTCATATAGAACCCAGATCAAACCATCAATCATATTCAAATTCAATCTACATTACTCTAAATCATAAAACATTCTACAGCTACATCGCCCTTCAATAGCACCTTCTGCTCTCTCCATCCCTCCAAGCCAATTCACCCACACTTAAAACAGCCAAGTCCAAACTGGTCCCTATCCGGCGTCGTAGCACCGGATAACCTCTGCCTTTCTGTTTACATGTGTACCCCGGAAAGCGTAGCCGGAAAATGATGATAATTCCAAAAGTATTTCCGGTTCGCATAATCTTATATTTAGTTAGATAGAGTGTCAAACCTCAACATCTAGACGCTTTTGTCCAGCTGGTTGGGGAACGATAGTTAAGGTGTCATATCAAATGGTATCAGAGCACAGTTCAAATCTCTTACGGAAGTGCATGTTATGGAATCGCAGAACTTAGATGCTGCAATCTTTATATGCTGCAACTAAGAAGCTACTGATACAACTGGTTGGTCTAGCCTAGCCCATGGAATGCTTGGCATTGAGCATATGTGACCACAAGCCATATCAATTCCTCTCTCCCTTCAAATGCCCGCCCTCAAGTATATGTGACTTACATTATTTGCCCATGAGAATAAAATACTATCTATCTATCCATCTATTATTTGCCCATGAGAATTTGAACTTTAATCTTTTGCAATTGGTAAGGATTTAAATTATTTGCCCGGGCCTTTGGTCTACTGATAACACATAGTCCTAAAATATGTATGTTTCAAGTTCGAGACCATCCAGAATTGCACTATTTATAGACCCGTCCCATCGCCCACTATAGCATCCCCATGGATGTTAAAATAATATCTATCTATCTATCTATCTATCTATCTATCTATCTATCTATCTATCTATCTATCTATCTATCTATCTATCTATCTATCTATCAATTGGGACGCTCCTATGGAGACTTGAACTCGAAAATTAATTAACCAATTGAAATGCTCCCATGGAGATTTGAACTCAAAACTTGGGACCTATGACAAGTCTCGAGTAGAAGTCCCCATGGGAGCATCCCATTGGTTAATTGATTAAGGAAAATGATGGGAGTCCTTGCAAATTGCAAAAGACCCAAGGTTGAAATCCTCATGCTTGAATGATATAAGTCGAATATATGCTCGAGGGCGAGCATTCCAAGAGAAGGAGGAATTCATATGGTTTGGGGGTTGATGGGACCACTTGAGTAATCTTTGGGAGGCAGCACCTAATTGTCATATATAGAAGGTCAAACCTCAACGTCTAGATGTTTTGGCCCAGTTAGTTGGGGCACGATATTTAAGGTGTCATATCAATTTGTCATTCATCTTTTCCTCCCTTTCCTAAGATTGATCTTCGTTGATCATCTATCTAAAGAAAGATTTATCATTCATCTCATTTACATTTAAGAATGACCTCAAATACTTTTAAAGGCACTCATATATATAAGTCAATTTCATCTTAGCACTGTCACTTGCATCAAATTATAAAAGGATTATCCTAATTGGATAGAAATAACACAGGCTCAATTGCCATTAAGCCTTTTTTACATCATCATTCCATTCAAGTGGCACATCCTTTTCCAAAAAACTATTCAATGGAAGGGTTATCTTTGTATGATCCTTTACAGATTGGCAATAATAACTGCAGAACTGCACAAAGGATTGCAATTCTTTGATATTAAGATCTAAATCAGTTAAGAATAGCCTTCACTTATCTCGATCCATTCTAATTTCATCTTCTTTTGATATCCAGTACAAAGATATAAAGTTGATATCTATCCAAGATATACAACTTTCTTTTGAACTCATCCACAAATAAATATTTTTATCTCATAAGTTAGAAAACTTATTGAAGGTGTTCACTTATGCTCCTTTATGGATCTGCTATAGACAAATAATGTCTTCAAAGAACATAACAACACATTTTCGTATCATAGATATGAAAAATCTTCCCATCAATTGATAAAATGTTGCTATTTGAAATCAATCACAAAAACCTAGATCTTCTGGCACAAATTCACCACCCAACTAGGTTCAGGCTTGAGAACATGATAGTGAATAGGCTTTAGCTCTACCAATTCCGAGGAATTCTGATAGAACCATTCCATCTTCCCTGGGTTTCCAATTAAGAAAGATGATATAGCTTTGGAATTAGAATAACATCAATCTTAAGGATGTCAAATGGTCTGTGCTTCTGACTAGAAATCATAAAATCATTTCTTCCTTCTGAATCAAGAATAAGATACCTCTATTTTTTTATAATTTAAATTTTCTCCTTTAAAGATCAAAAGCCCTTTTCTCACAAAGACATCCGTTTTCTATTATAACTGGATGAATCCGAATAAATAGCAACTCTAAACTTTACGTGGTTCATCAGATCATTATCTGAGAACCTGGAAACAAATTCGAATTTTTGAGGCCACAGGTCATTCTGACCTCTCTCGACCCGTTTTGCACCTCCCCTATACACTGCCCATTTCTTTTGTAGGCGAACTGCCCTGACCTTGCAAAGTTCCTCCTTACGGTTACACAATTGAAGACATTCGTATGGTTATATTGGCGAAGTGGAAAATACATGTCATAGTTGCTTATTGTTCATCCCTCAAGACTCCTGAACCGCTCCCCGAGCTTGTGCCATAACAATTCCTTCCCTTCTCTAGACTGATTGACCTTGATCATCTGCCTTGCAAAATTACTTTGAAGACTGATCGAACTCAATCATCTATCTTACGAATTCCATCCCTTTTCAAGACTAATTGAACTTGATCATCTATCTTGAGAAGTAACAACCTTTTTCCAAACCTAATCGCTTGACTATCTGTTTTGATAGGTTTTCCGCCTCCTCTAAGGCTGGTAATCTTACCATCAATCCTCGAGAAGCATCTAGAAAAATAATGTACTTAAGATCGGATTATTATTATTATTATTTTTTTTGGGTTGCCCCTAGGGGGGCAAACCCTTGTTTATGTGGGTTTTTGGCATATCCTAGGTATATGCTAGAATATCCCTAGGATATGTAGTGACTGCTCCAAACCTCCTATTTCCTGTAAACTCTCGGTCAAGTGATAAAAACTCCACGTCTCATTTCTGAAGCCAACCGGGTAACTGGCAAGGCCCTCCGGTTCATTCTTTGCTGTTCCCAACTATTCTGGAATGCTGGAGTCGAAGGCTGATAGGAGCTTCCTTCTGATAGACAAAAAATCGTTCGAAAAAGTAAAATATGGCAAAGTTATGGAAGGATTTTTTTTTATCAGTGCCAGTGCATTCCGGCATTGCCAAAACCTTCCCGAAACTTATGGAAATTTCTGCCATTTTTTTTTCTACATATAAAGAGGAGAGTCATGCATGTCGTAGTACTGTAGGCTCCGACTGCTTTTTAACTGTGAGATATTCTTTGAAGAGATGAAACTCTTGGGATGGAGATGGCAGATCCGTTATTAGCCCAGGAGCTGGTCTTTTTTTCTTATCAAGTCACAGATCGTTTGTGGGTTTGCTGTCTTTTGCTCCAACATTTCCTCTGATATCCCTTGCATATTTTGTGTTTTGTCTGGATTAGAAATTCGTAGGGTTTTGTGCTTTAGATTTTCGTCTCTGTTGATTTATAGTGCCTACATCTTGAGCAAGTGCAAGCGCATCTACATTTCAAGCATACCTCCAAATTGATATCATAAGGACTATAGCCAGTTGCAGGTAAATCTTGGGCTTTCCTAAATTCTTTATGGTTTTTTCTCTAATAGGATTTATGCTGGTTTCGGTGCTCCGCAGGTTTGGAAGTGGCAATCTTTAACTCTGCATCTGTTGCCAGATTCGTTGATGTATTCTTGAGTGGTCTGAGGCATCTGCAGACCACTGAAAAAGCCTGATTAATGACAAAGCTGCATTTGAATCTTATGGTTTAGCCATGACTCGGTGCAACCAGTTCTCTTGGTTGCATTTTTTATTGTCTTAGTATAGGCTTTGCTGATCTGAGTTCCGTGTTGTGGCTTAGGAGTTAGAAGCATATGCATGTCTATCTAGAGGAGCTTCTGGCTGCAAATATCATGGATAGGATGAGGTTCAACCAGTGCAAGGTGCATTTTTTACCTTTGTTGAGCTTAATAGTTCTTATATAATCTAGACAAAAGGTGCAGTACTGCACCAAGTGAATGTATCGCATGTTTTCTGCAGATAATCTCATGCTGTATTTTATATTTGAGCTCTTGTTGCATTTGTTATCGCTAACAAGAATGATTTGATCCCATTCGGTCAGAAACATATTTGTTTGATATGCTGCTACAACCGACATTGGATTCGGAGCACAGTGGAGATAGAGCAAGGTGAGCACTGTAAATGCTTTTTCATTTTCTTGAATTGTAAATGCTTTTTCATTTTCTTGGTTCGAAAATGCTTAGTTGAGAACCGACCTGCTTAGTTAAGAAACGACCTGGTATAAGCTGGAAACAATGATGTTGGAGCGGATCAATTTCAATTTCTCTGGTAATGATCCAATACGAAATAATCCATTCCATGGTATGATTCATTGCTGCCAGGGTATATTTTTCTCAGTTCTGTTTCAATATGATATGTTACAGCATACAGGGACAGGAGCTGTTGCTGGTGGCATTCAGGGACATTAGGTGTTGCATTGTATAGCGCTAGCTGCAGAACTTGACAACATCTGGCAGAAAGTAGGGGGTTTTAAGTTTTTTTTGGTTGAGATACAAGGTAGTTCAATCAGTTCCATTTGAGGTATAATCTTCATTTAGATTTCCATGCTCGTATCCAAGCCTCAGCTCAAACTCTGAGGATCAAACAACTGGATGACAATATTTTGACCATTAATAGTAGATAACTGAGTAGTGGATCATCTGTCGTCTCAAAAGGATGTTGGCTCATCTTTGCATAGCACATGCACTGCAAAGTTGTGGAATCACTTTTTTAACTTCTATTTACAAGTGGGTTCATTTTTAAGTGATGAACTATTTGCTTCTAGGATAAAGGTTAAGGCTTCCCTGTTGCATTGCAACTTCAGAAGCTTCTTTCTAAGCTGTCGCACCCCACCTCTCGAGAACATTTAATCTTTTACATGTGTGGAGCTGAGAACAATGCCCTTTGCGCAGTTGCGATTGTGGCTATGGCAGAAAAGAAAGTGAGGAAGCTTAACACAGATATGGCAAAGAAAGTGCAGGTCTTTTGAATAATAGAGGAGAGTTGAAAATTTGTGATTTTGGTTTGGCTCGTCAATATGGTAGCCCTCTCAAGACCTACACTAAACACTGGTTACACTTTGGTATAGGTATGATATCTTTTATCTTGAACGGGAAAACTTTCCTTTCTCTTTCTGCTGTTTTTTAATTTATGATCTGCTCAATGACAGGGCGCCTGAGCTGCTCCTTGGGGCAAGGAAAGATTCTACTGCAATCGATATGTGGTCCTTAGGATATGTGGTCCTTAGGCTGTATCATGACAGAACTTTTAGCAAAGGAGCCTCTTTTCAACGGAAAATCAGAAATAGAACAGATTGACAAGGTGAGTATACATTTATATTTTATCTACTTTAAATTGGTACGGTGACAGGAACATGACCAAAAAATGTGGCGTTTTTCCAGATCTTCGGGACCTTGGGAACTCCCAATGAGAAAAACATGGCCTGATTATGTTAATCTGCCTGCAGTTAAAAAATGTAACTTCAAGAACCATCCGTAAGAGCTCAGTTTTTCTTTTTTTCATTTGTTTTATGGATCTCAAGGACCATACAAGTGAGGTTTTTGGAGTAGTAAACTCCTATCTTACATTATTTATCTAAGGCTTTTATACTGCAACTGAGCATCATTCTTCAGTATGTAGTGCAAGTGCTTTACACGCAGTTCTGGATGCTACTTTAGTTGAGAAAGAGAAACTGCAGCACGAGGTAAATAAGTCATATGCTTTAACAGACACAACGACACAAAAGGCAGCTAAATATTAAAGCATGCAAACTCCTATTTCTCTAAATTATTATGTAGCTATGTTTGTATGAAACCTATAGGTCATGGCATTTGATTACTGTAGCTGCAAAAGGAAATGCAAGGACTGTCTGTAGATTTCTTTAATCGACATTTATACAGATTTCAACTTGCTTCAAAGAAGATAATGCCCAAGTGGACATGTTATTGTAACACATGCAAACTGTTTCTTATGTTGATGGATATCTTCTCGCACATATAAGGAGTTGTATCATTCCTATCTAGATACATGGGTATACATGCGTCTTCTGATGATTGTTAATGGAATGATTTGGAGAAGATAGAAGGAAAGAAATAAGTAAACACTAATGGAATGATTTGGAGAAGATAGAAGGAAAGAAATAAGTAAACACCAATGATTCGTGGGGCTTGATAATAAGACCAAGTTCTGTGGATAAGCACGTGCTTTATAAAAGTCTCAGATTTCCTTAACATTGGAGGGAAAGTGAGGAGGCTTACACTGCTATGAGAGGCGATGAAATGTACAAATTTGATTGTCGCACATTTGATGATTATTATCTCAACATGAGTAGTGGCATTACAGGATGAATTTGTGCTAAGGTGCTATGCTCGAATGACGATTTTTCCATCTCTTATCTGTTATCCAAGCACGAGATTTTTTAGAAGTAACTAGCCTTGCATTACAGCTTATAGTTTCTCCTTATGTTTTGTCAAAGTGCGTTATATTTGTATTCTCAGAATATGTATATAGTTTCTTCTTATGTTTTGCAAAATCTGAACGAAATGCAAGTTTACGTTTTGCAGGTCTAGACATCTTAGATATTGTAAGACATCTTCTGTTAAATTGAGGTCACGTTATAATTAACATGTGATGTTGGTTCTGGTTTTGAAATCATGCTCAACCCAATTATGAAATATAGTATTGTTTTAGATGTACATGTATGTTATGTTGGCAAAGATTTGATACTGCCATATACTCTATTTTAACATGAAACTCTAAACTAGACTAGAAATTAGATGAAGGAATTACATGTCTAAACCAGGCACCTCAAACCTAAGCATCAAATGTCCAAATTAAAAGCAACCTCCCGAATGTGTAACACACAAAAAGAATGCATCAAGCTAGAGCAAAGTATAGCAACCAAGTTCTACAAAAACAATATGCTAGCATAAGTTATTCTTTGATTGCGTTTTTACTGCATTTGCATACTCCTACAACAAGGAAAAATATAATAAGAGAAATATATAAGGAAAAAGAAAATAAGAGAAATATATATAATAGAAAAAAGGAATCACATTAGCTCATAGTTTATTAATTAAAGCAATGTTATTAACATTGAATCATTTACTAGAGGTTCGAGTCCTTTATAAAACCTTAGGTATTTTGGTGGAGGTCCAAGTCCTTGTATTTCATATTATGAAGCCTTAGGCGTACTTGTATTTCTGAGACAGACCTAGCCCCTCCGCCTAGACTATCACACCAACCGTCTACAACTAATTTTTGTGCAAGTGATTACATCTCAAACTTAAGCTATAGGAATTCAACAACACATCTGGACAATAAGTTATGGCTCAAGCACTCTTACATCATATTGATACCATTCTTACACCATATCAATAAAATTCTAGATTAGCACTCTTGGTCTTGGCCATCCACCGGTCCAAACTTAAACCATAGAAACTGCATCGTACCCCCTGCATCAATGCTCATATATCCTATAGGTGCCATATCTATGTCTTGGAATTGTTGTTGATGCTTTATAAGATAAAACCAACAAAATGAAAACCAAGCAAGCACACTCTCAGGCCACCGGAGGGCAACCCTCCGTGCGCAGCACCTTGTTTTTGAAGGACGAAAGCCAAAAAGTTTATTAATCAGAGAAAAAGTACAAAATTTACATGTCTCATCTAACTGTAAAGATGCCACAGGAGCACGAGCCTGAAGCATAATGTACTTACTCCAGAATAGAAGACTAATGATAAGAATCAATGCGAAGATACTGAATCCATATGTGCCACCAGTTCTGAGTCAAGGGAGAAACACTCGTAGGCTGTCAATATCTTTTTCTGGGCCACCGTAATAACACTGTGTGCAGATGAATAAATGCCCTGAAAGATGTGGTGTCTGCGACACTTCCATATCGACCATAGGAGCCAACCGGAACCAAGATGAAATGCCCTTTGTTTAGCTGGAGGCCATGCTTTGGGATAGGACGTCAAAAGGATGCATCGGCAGTCCAATGTACTGCTAAACAAACCTTGTAGCCAGGACCATATGCGAGGATCATAGCGATGTCGAAAGGCATTAACCCGCAGGCAGCTGTGGATAACCTGCCACCACAGTACAGAGACTTTAGGGTGGAGCAACCTATCTCAAAGCCATCGCCATGTACGACCACGAGTGGGTCATGAAACCTCAGAGGGTGCCACCCATCCGGCAAATGGAGGGGTTGTGGTGCTAAAAGAAGGCGATAGACTGATCTGACAAATTGCTTGCCTTTGTGAATATTTTCATGACAGTCCCATGGCACCCTTTCAGCAACACCAACTTGCACTATAAGAGGCAAATTTTCTGCGACCTTCTCCCATAGAGATACATCCCAACGAGAGAGCAAGAACTTTGCCTGAAATTCAGGCCAAAACAGCAGGCGACCCTCCTCATACCATGCTTGAATAGAGACAACACGTGCAAGAACCCATCGTCTCTGTGTAAGGGGATGAACTGAGGCTGCCAATGGAGGTGCTGAGGGGTCTGGAGGCAGTGGTGCCCACCACCATGGAGTCTCCAATAGGGTGTGGATAGAAGGGCATGGCCAGAAAAGATGTCTGACTGCCTCCCATGCTGCCAACAAGCCACGCAAAAATGGAGAAGCACTTGGAAAAGGCTGCAAAGTCTGAAATAAAGCCCAAGGTATGACTGGTTTGACAGCCTTTTTGCCTAGAGGGATACAGTGACCAAGAGCTTGTCGAAGAAGGCGTGAACCATGAGAGTCATCCTTACCATTCAGGAGTCTCCAAATGAACTTTGAAATAAGCACTTTGCTCTGCAGTAAGAAGTCTATCATACCCAGACCACCTGCCCATTTTGGAAGGATGCACTTCGACCAAGCCACCTTAACCACAGCACCTTCCTCAGTACCTGCCCAAATAAAGTTCCGAACTATTGCAATGAGTTCACGCACTTTGATCTGTGGTGCTAGCAGTAAGGATGCCATATAAACATGGGTACTACTAAATTTGGCCACTGTAATGCGACCCGCAAGAGACAACTTAGCAGTGGACCACCAGAACAAGTGCTTCTCCAAACCCCTAATGATCTCCTCCCATGCAGCTCCCATAGTAACATGGATGCCAACTGGAATCCCCAACAACTTGATGGCCTGTCCATACGCAAGTAATTTCCATGGATAATCGTGAACACATGCCGGAGCCGGATTATCCAATGTCCACAAGGCTGTACACTTCTGCCACCCCACAAGAACACCGGAAGCCAGTGAAAAAGTATCTAAAAGCATTTTGGCAGCAGCAAGATTCTCATCATTAGTGACTAGGAAGAGAAACGTGTCGTCGGCATATATGATTGCAAACCTCTTGTGTGCCGTCCTCCATTGCAAGACCATGGAGAAGTTCCTCTGTCGTTGCAATGGTGAATAACTGTGACAAAGCCTCTGCAACAATTGTGAAAAGCAATGGTGCTAAAGGGCATCCCTGACGAATACCACGACCGAGTGAAAAGGCATGTGATGGCTCACCATGGAACAGGACAGTCGCCTGAGTAGATATGCAGCTTCATAATATCTGATGTGAATTATTCCCCAAATCCCAGTCGTAGCATACATTGGCGCATGAATTCCCAGCTGACATTGTCATAAGCTTTTGTAAAATCAAGCTTAAGGTATACAACTGGAAGGTTTTGCCTACGTGCCCAATAAATTCCCTCGTAAGCAGCACCAACATTATTCAAAATGCACCGTTTTGGAAGAAAACCTGACTGGGTTGTTGAGATGGACTCTGCCAAGATGTCCTTTACCCGCTCTGCAAAAGCCTTGGCGAAGATCTTATATACGGATGACAATAAGGTGATGGGCCGCCAATGTGAAATAGTCTGAGGATCCTTTACCTTGGGGATGAGTGAGATGGCACCTGTGTTTAAAATTCTATCCAAAGCAGTGGACCTGTGTTTAAGATCGGATTATTGCGCTGCAGTCACAATAATCTTCTAGCATCTTTCTTTAAGAGCAAGCATTTGAATGAAAAAGAAAATAAATCCATTAACTTAATTCAATATGCACTCATAATGCACACATGATCCACTTGTTTTTGAATACTTCTTTACATTATAATTTTAAACACCTAAAGCCTTCGGTTACTCCACGTGTCTATAAAATTACGAATTGTTTCCCAAATTCAACTCATGCAAGAAAATCTCCATGTCCTACAAAAACATGATGAGCAAAGTTTTGCCATCAAACTCAACCAAGTTGGTATGGCTCCTCTTGTTTACTAACTTAAGCCATTATCAACACAAATATTATTGAGTTATTACCAATTTAAATCACCACATCTAATATAAGTTCAAAGTTTCAAGTAGTTCATGAGGTAGAGACTATTAATTGTCTATGCCCCTAGGTTAACTACCTAGATCCGACAAAAATTTGGCCACTATTTCTTTTAACTTTCATGGAAATCCATATCTCAAGGTAATGCCCTTGTGCTGATTGAATAAAAATTAAAAACCTTAAATTTGATAATCAAAGGTCATTGAGCTCGATATTTAGGAGGCTTGATCTATTCCATTTATTTTATTATTTGTTCACTTTATTTTTCAACTAAAAAATTCATGAAATTTTAAGATATCAAAAGAGGAATGGGAACATAAATAGCTAGGCTGGATTTATAAGGCACAAACTTGGCTTCTTATTGGATCTATGGGACGCAGGCTTGGTTTTCATTAACATTTGCAAATTGCATCCATATTTACAATGTCATTACCTAGCAATACTCCACAGCGTCTTTACATTTTGTTTGCAAGGCCTTTAAGACTCCCTAACTATGGTAGAATCTTTTTTATTTCGAAACTGCTACAGAATAGGTTCAGCCCCTATGAAACAGGTTCCAAATCCTGCAAGCATTTATTAGGCTTTCTTTTAAGCTTCTCTTTTCTATCAAAATTTTTAAGCAGTTGAAATACATAAAGGGCTTCGATATTTCTATGGTATTTGCCTATGGGCTTTAGATCTTCTAATATCCGCAAAAATCAATAACATTTGTTGAGGCTGGCTATGGCAGATTGGCGAAGATAATTTCGACTTTGGCAAGACTATTTCTCTATGGCTAGAATTATTCAGTCATGAAATATATGCATTTATGTAACTATCAATTTATATTCTACTAACCCTTCTAGCTTATAGTTTAACCCCTTTTATTTTCCGTTTTAAAACCACCGTAGCCCATCTTATCAACTACACACACATGTTTCAGGACAGGAACCTTGCTCTAATACCAATACAATACAAAATATTCTCTACTTCCTGCAAACTTACCAAACTTTATCAAAATATCCGAAGTGAATTACAAAAACCTAGATCTTCTGGCACAAGTTCACCACCCAACTGGGTTTTTGAGAACACTACAACAAACTTTAATCTAAATAATAAAGTTCATATTTAGCCAATATTACCACATGAATGTCTTTTCTTTAAGATTTATATTCTCATCCATGGGAAAGACATGCCGTACTTGCTTAGTATTTATCATTCAAGTCTCCTAAATTGCTTTCCTTCTAATTGGATTTTCTTGCATTTGTTTCTTGACTTTTACATGTGAATCAAAAGATATCATATTATTTAGTATCGAAGCAAAGTTTGATCTTGCGTAATTTGTGCTATGGCCGCTAATTGCTTCAATCTATATAATAGTGATATATCTGCAAGCTACGAATAATGCTAGCTTTATAGCAACTCAAATTGCTTTTCCTCAGCAGTTAGTCAATGTGGAGAATATCGAAACGAAAATGTTTTGCTCACGTTACAAATAGTGCAAGCAAGTCTATTGAAGAACTCATAAGGAAGGAAGGAAGGAAGGAAGGAAGGAAGGAAGGAAGGAAGGAAAGTATTTTCATCGTCCACGGAGACCAATCGGTGTATGGGACCCAATACAAAAGCGCAGCAAGTGGATTGCTACCCGGATTAAAAAACCCCCGCCCCGAAGGGTTTTCGAGGGAAAAACCGTGGCAGCAATCAGCCTGCTGACAAACTGTCAGAAGCATACTCTACACGTATTACCATTCATGATTCTTTAACGCGCATAGCAAACTGCCAGTAATGATAGTTTGTTAATATAGGTTTCTAAGGCCCACTGATGTTTGAGCCTCGTGAGACGTATACAATGAACAAACTTTTGTCTAAAGGGGATGATGATGAAAATAAGAAATAGCAAATGGAGAAACAAAGAACTTATATTCCTGTCTGCCTCAACAAATTTCAAGCAATTTGGAGCATATATAGCCGATTTATGGCGGTCCAACGATGGAGAGACTCTCACCATGCACTGGAGGGCAGAGTAAGAAATCTACTTTTGTCCTCGGCGCCACGAGAGTATGTGGCTTTGGTCAGGATGAAATCAAATCTAAGAAGAGTAATTTCTAGTTCTGCACACCAGGTTAAGCTCAGATTCATCTATAATTTACCAAAATATACACCTAAACCAAAGGGAATTTCAGGGGGATTTTAATTTAAATGTGTTGAATGCAATGGTTTGTATTAATCAATGTTAATGGTAGTTATGTCTTCACTCTGCGCACATTGATTGAGGATAGCAGGAATCACCGACAAAACCTGTACTGTTGTTTCGTGGATTTCGCAAAAGCTTTTGACACAGTGCCCCAGGACAGGTTATGGGACAGAATGCGGCAGCTGGGGACTCCCCTTGACTTGTAGAATGCAGTGTATAGGCTGTACGAGGCATGCTCAGGCCGTATCACATTGTCAGGACAGCCGGTAATCAGTAGTATTGGAGTGCGTCAAGGTTGCCCTCTCTCCCCCACACTCTTTGGCCTGTACATTGACCAGCTGGAAGATTGGCTCTCTGAGCATGGAGGTGCGGGCGTCCATCTCATGCATCACACAATCCGGCAACTTATATATGCGGACGATGTCAACCTCCTGGCCTATACTCCAGAGGACATGCAACATCACCTGGATGCTCTCGACACTTTTTGTCGATTCACCGGCATGCGAGTTAACTTGGTCAAAACTAGGGTGCTGCTAGTCTCATCATCCCGTCAGCCAAAACTTCCCTCATCGACTTACCAGGGACAGGATGTGGAGGTGGCTCCGACTACAAGTACTTGGGGATCGAGTTCTCTACTACCACCCATTGGGGTGCTGCCATCAGGTTGCGGGTCACGGCAGGTTGGAAAGCACTCTATGCCATGCAGAACAACAGCCACAAGGTAGAGTTGTATGCCTGGGGCCACCAGTCACACTTATTTCGAGCATTGGTCGAGCCGGTCCTTTTATATGGGGCAGAAGTATGGGGTCCGGTGATATCCCTCAACACCTGGAATGACCTCGAGCAGGTGCAGAAAGCCTTCTTGGCACGAGCCCTTGGGGTAAAGTCCACAGTTCCATACCAGATCCTACTCCAGGAGATAGGTTTTCTGCCCCTTCAACGGGCTGCATTGGAACGCCATATAATTTACTTTCAGAAGGTGGTCGCTATGGGTGATACACGTTTGCCCAACCTTGCTTTGGCCATGGTGATGGGTCCCCAACGCCTGAAACCTGCTAGAAGGACAAGCAAGCTCAGTGGTTCTTATGCTGGGGTGTACATGCAAACAGATGTGTACATGTAAGGACAAAGAAAGATCACAAGGCACTTAAGTTATACCTAGATGCTACTTTCCTTCACAAGCTCTGGGATGCAGATGCTCTGACGCACGTTAAGCTGGCACACTATCAGCAGCAAGTCAATCCTAGGCTCATGAGAGGTCCACACCAGTACTTATACACCCAGTTGCCCATGAAGAAGCGCAAACTTATAGCTTCCATTCGCACGGGTGCACATCGCCTCCATATTGAGACAGGACGTTGGGCTCGAGAAGCACGAGAGCAAAGGCTTTGCCAGTATTGCCACCAGGGCACCATTGAGGATGAATGTCATGCCCTCCAGGTCTGCCCAGCGTTTGACTATATCAGAGAGCGGTATGTTCGATTACTAGTGCCTGGCCAACCGTTGCATGAGTTGTTGAATACGGCGTCAATGGGTTTGTTGGGGTCATACCTCCAGGAGGTTATGGATGCACGGACTCAGTTGTGTCTTCCGGGACGGCATTGAACTGTCCTACACAATTGTACAGCATGCCAGCAGACTTATTACTGCTAAGGTTTTTCCCTCGAAAACCCTTCGGGGCGGGGGTTTTTTAATCCTGTCAGTAATACGTTTGCTGCTCTCTTTTTTGTTTGGGTCCCATAGGCCAGTCAGTCTCCGTGGACGCTAAAAATCTATTCTATTCTATTCTATATTAAAAAAAAAAATTGACCCCTTTGGGCCCTTAGGAAGGAATTTCACATGTTAGAAACAACGATACAAACTATACGAAATGTTACAAACAATGAGAGAGACTATATTAAATGAGGCAATGTGTATATTGGAAAAAATTTTGGGCCCTTCGGGCCCTAACAAATTCAAACATGCAACACAACATGGTTTTTATGGTAGAACCTCTTAACACATTTACAATATTGTACAAGCATCTCTTACACACATTCACATAAAATATACAAGCAGTAAACCCCCCTCGAGAATCAAATCTGGGTACTCCAAGCCTCCTCTATCCCTTCTCTTCCAACAAATCTCTCCTTCTCGCCCTTCCAGAGTGAATGCAATGCAACCAATCATGGGCACATCCGCACATATACTTTCGCAACAGCCATCCAAATGACACATATAATGTTGGCATTGTTTTCTGTTTGTCTAACCACTCTAGGTACCTTTTGTCTGAAATAAAGATGGCAATAATGGTCCCAAAAATAAACATAAGCCCAAAAATAAAGATGGCAATAATGGTCCCACTGCTAAATAACTTGAGCTCTACATTAGAATATCTCTTATTGTCCTTGTTTTTACTGGTTCAAGCTCGTCAAAATTACTTGATAGAACATATTTTTCTCGGGATAATGTTTCATATCCCTTATTGATCACTGCTAGTTTTTCTGATTGAGTGAAGAGCAAGACAGGCAAGTCTGTAGGCTTCAAGGCCATGCCAGGAATAAAGTTAATAATCTCATCCTTGATGATTTTTTCTGTTGGTCCTGCATACAATAATAACTAATTTCATTATTGTTATTAGGATAACTTCCAATGCAAACAAGAAAAGAATTTATTATCAACATATAATATAATAATCGTAACAAGAAAAGGTCCTCGACCTATGTAATGAGGCTGCGGAATGGACAAACGGCATCTCGGATCAACATTTCGCCATGAATATGAGTAGTGAATCTTAGACCATGAATAGTGTATCTTAGACCGAATGTACATCTACGACTTCTGAACCGGCTCTACAGAGTCAGAATTCTTTTGCCACGTATGCTCGGATTCTGCAACTGGCTCTACATAATCAGAATTTGCCATCTGAAATATCAACAAAAGTAATGAGGGGATGAATGATAGGAGAGGATGCTGGCAGGAATTCGGTTACATTATAACATACAGAGCAAGGGATTGCTTCAAAGAAATAATAGGACATAACTGATAACCTGTGAAGCAGCTTTAGTAGATCGCGCACAACAGGTTCTCTTCAGTATCACTCACAGCAGGGTTTCTTCAGTCGCCTAAGAACTCTAAAATTCCACGAAATTGCTTTTTGTTTCTGTTGGGCTGTAACAAAACCTAAGGCATGTGTCCAGCAAACAAATCGACCAGCAATAAACTCCTACAACGTGATGTGGATTCCGGCTCAAAAAGATAATAGAACAGAGCTCTCAATCTCACCCAAGAACTAATGTTTGAAAGCTTCCTTGAATTAGAACTAATGCTAGAAACGGAATCTGCAACTCACATCTTGAACTGTGATCGGAAGTCGAGATCCTGCTTATTTGCTCCTTTGCAAAAAAAGGTTCCTTGCAAAACAATAACTTTGGCCGATTTGTATCAATGCAAATCGAGGAAGCCCAGATGCCTTCCGACTGACCAGGGAAATCATTTACCCTAACGTAGGCTGTAAACAAACCCTAAAGTTAAGCTATCGAGCCCTGCATATCTTTAGATATTGTTTTTTTGTTTTTAAACATACAAACCATTGGCAATTGCCATAAAAAAAAAAAAACCTTGTCCTGAGACAAGACATTTAAAACTAAAATTCCATTTGAAAAATTAGTCTCCAATTAGCAGCCTTAGATAGTATAGGTGCAATATACATCTAAATATTGACTTGGTTATCATGATTAGAATAGAAGAAGTAGACAACAAGACATAAGTCAACAAGACATCTAAATATTGATTTGGTTATCATGGGCAGAATAAAGGAAGAAGGCAACAAGACATATGTCAAATAAATGAGAAGTTTAAATCCTTTTTCAGCAAAGGACCATTGGAAGCAATAAAGTTCATTTATTCCAACATGCCTTTGAAATTCAGATATACTAATGTTTCAGATCAGAATTCAAGTGAAAAGAAATTACATAATTCATTGATAAGATACAAAGTAACATGGTTTACAAAGGTAAAGTGTAAGTCCCTCCCAATATCGAAGTAGAACTCCAAGAGAGACGCTCCAATGAATTGACAAGTAAATATATCAATGCAAAGAGTAAAAGATCCTGTTACCTGCAGTAAACCAACCAAAAATTAGCCTAATGGGTAATCATGGCAGCACTAGCAGGTGTCATGGGATCTTTTAGGTTATCCCCTTCACTCTGCTTGATAAACAGAAAGATAAATCAGAAAAATAGAAGATGAGGATTAGTCTATTAATATCCATACTTTTTTACATCATAGCAGTTTTAAAAGGTAGCTAAGATCTGTTGTGCAAGAGCCTATGCATTTCTAGCACTAAATTTGGCTAGAATCACTGCAATATTATATTATTAATAAGAAAATACAGAGAATAATATCATGTTTTAGCAATAGGAACAGAATATAAAACTCACAAGCTATATCCCCTCAGATTTGATATGCAGACCAGATCCTTAGCCATATGTGACAAATAGTAAGCTATGGCAATGTCATTTCTTGACCCAGATCTATCTAGAATTGAAGTCTTACATTAAGAACAAAAGGACCTAGTTAGCCAGATTCATCATAATTCATGTGGTTACTTCCACCTATCAGAGAAATTTAAAGCAATGAAATATGCAGACCTAGTTCTGTTCTAGGTGTTTATTCCATGCATAAGAACAAGAGTTTAAGATACAGGCATTTTCCTATGTCTATTTAACGTAAAAAGATATGTTGTAATACATATTTCCAAGACCTCAAACCTGAGTATGTTGGTCTGGACCAGAGGTCTCCATTGTCTCCAGATCTGGTAAATTGCTTGAAGCTAGATGCTATCTGCTATCACCTGTGCATCAGCAGCTTTTGTGGACTTGCTAGCATTCCAGCATATTCAATGGAATTGCATGCAGGATTACTAGCACCTACAACGGTATGAAAATAAAATATCTCCTTGCTTTTAGCATTAACGCTCTTCTCCTCTTGAAGCTTTTTCTTAGTGCAGGCATTGAATCCCCCTTTCTTCTGCCCATAGATCTAGATTGCATACATCGGTGCCTTCTTAACCCGGTGGAAGCAAATGAAATACATCGGCAGACAAAGGCAGATTTTTAAGGAGCAATTTGGGACTGTACTTGGGGACGTCCTGAGTGCAAATGCATACAACCCTTGCGACTATGCCAGCCAGATGAGAGCTGCATGTAACCACCATTTGCAGAAATAGAATAGGTAAACTGAAAAGCTTACCAGTTTTGCAAAGACAGCTATGTGTAACAACTATTTGCAGATGAGAGCTGTGTGTAACAAATATTTGCAGAAATAGAATTGATAGCGTGAGCAGCTTACCGGTTTTAGAATGTCGGCGGCCCATCTTGCTTCAACGCTTGCTTTTTGTTAGGTTTCGAAACCCTAGAAGTTCATTCCACGATTTGGAAAAAGCCCTAAATTTGAAGTTAGAAGATTTATATGGTAACAAAAACCTTTTATTTTTCCTTTGTGTGCTTGGCTTGCAACTTTTGTCATGGCTACAACCAGCTTACAAAGTTGCAATCAGTAAATCATACATGAGCCCATAATCTCATATAGAAAATAGCTTTATTGATAAAAAAAAAAAAAAAAAAAAAAAAAACATGAAACTGTATGCGCACTCTAGATGTACGCATTAGTACATCCATGATTACACCACCTCTAGGTACACCCTGAGAATACATGTCCTAACTTCTTAACAATTTGAAAATAATATAATCTTAACTACTCGTATCAAACAATTTATTTATAACTGCTCCATGTTTTACATTAGTCACTGATGCTGTGACTTGATAAACATTGCCAAGTGCATGTCCCTGGGTATGCACATAATCCTTGGAGCGTGGACTGGGCATGCATTCGAATCTTTGAAGTGATGGACTATCTCCATCTCGACGATGTCTTGCATGGCAAGCAACATATCTGGGGTCACTCCATGATGCTGTCAAACTCGTACGATATTTCTCAGTTGAGCTTTTGAAAGGCCACTTGGAATTAGAAAGTTTGAGGAAAGAGCACCATAGGCAAGAAAACCTAAATGTCTGAAGCAAGGGTGCATGCAACCAACATTATTTTAGAGCCATGAACAAATCAGTTAAGAGTTAGATTAAAACATTAGAGGAAAAATGAGATCACATTTTGTCCCATTAAGGGATGCTTAAAATGCCATGTCAGCTTTTTAAACTATCCAATAAGAGAAGAGCTCCAGTATATCTCATTCCAGTATTATGTGGCAGCCTGTAATTAATGCAACTGCAACTAACTTCTGTAGTATCATTTTTTCATTATAACTTTTGATCCAGAACTCCGATTCAAAAACTTTTTGTAGCAATGGGTTCGTCTTCACATGATCTATAACCCATTCATATAGCTTTTACGATATAAATATATAAGAAATAAGCAAAAAATCATATTTTTTTAAGGTTAATGCATATGAACATATTGAAATACATCATAACCATATATCATTGGAAAGATCTTTTCATTCCGCATCTAATGCAACAAACGCCGCAACATTTTGACAAGCGGATCAAAAGTTATAGGGGGAAAACGACAGCAATGAAGTTGTTGGTGCTGCATTAATTGCAGTTAATAGAGGGTAGCCATTCCATTGGAGGATTCTTATGGGGATAAAATGAGATCTCAAATTTCCTCTAATGTAGACTATCTTTGCAAATAAATTACGATGACTGGTTTAGAACCATACTTATTTGTTATTGTGGTTGTTTATGGGAGACTTTTTTTTTTGGGTCAAAAATAAAAGAGCAAAAAAGCATTTCAAAATGTCATGTAAATCATAGAACAGAATGACGAAATATAAAATACTTGATATTCATTTATTAGAAACAAGAAATCATAAATCCCATAAACAACCATAACAATATGTTTTCAAATTTTATCACTTCGAAGTTCCTCTTGAGAATTGATGAATGAAAGCTTTAAGTTTCCATCAAGAAACAGAGCAAGCAACTTTGCTTCTCTGGTCTATGAACATGGCGGTATTCTTAGAACAATACCGGATTAGGGCAGTATCAAGAACAAGTTCGTATTAATAAAAGCTCTGGAGATAAAAGTTCTCATAAGATAACACAAACCCAGATGGGACCTACCCCCACCAATGTACATGGTTGAAGTGGGTCCTTTTCCCAATCGTCCTCTGGCGTAGACAATTGTCAGATTTCAATTTGAAATCGTCGCATAGTATATTCATTTCCTGTAGGTTTAGCTCATCCCTACAACCCACTTTGGACTTTCTCCCCTTTCCTTGAGTTCTTGAGTTTAGTCACTAAGCCTTCCTCCTTAACTGTGTCAAGTACTTTTGCTATCTAAAAAGGTCGACCTTTGTCATCCTCCTCAGTTGGAATGATCATGGCCCTTTAAAAATGCGTAGGAGTCCACAACCAACAAATTTTTTGAGCATTTGTGCTCTAAAGATCACTTGAAGTCTCAGACAAAGGTTTAAAGTCTCTGAGAAGAAATAAAATGCTCTGTAAAACCTTTGGTGGCTAATCTCTTCTTATATTTGGCATTTTATAAATACTCTAACTGATTAACCTCTTCTTCTATTTGGCACTTTGTCCGCTTCTAATTTGCTCTTCAATACAAGACAAGCCCAAAATGCAAAAAGCTTTTTTTTCCCTTCAGCCAAAACTTTGTAAAACACATTTGCAAATCTTATGGACCCAATTTTCTGTCTGCCATAGACATGATTTGGCCAAGGACATTGATTTGGTCAAAACACCTGAATCCTTAGATTTTAGGGAAAAACTATAAAATGCCCCTAACTTTTCATGTATTTCATAATATGCCCCTAACTTTCTAAAAATTCACAAAATGCCCTTGAAAATGTATACATGTATTTGTACTATTTGAAATTTTATAAAATACCCTTAACTTTTACTTAAATTCATGAAATGCCCTTAACTTTTTACAAAATCACAAAAAGCCCTTCCTAAATGTATACATTCTACAACCAATTAAATTCATAGAATGCACTTTAGTTTAGCTTAACTTCATACAATGCCCTTTGTACCCTTGATATTAGGAACATTCATCTTAGAATTTTAGAAACAAGTTTTCTAGCTCAATTGAAATTCCAATCTTCAAACAAAACACATCAGAGACGATTTTTCTAGCTCATTGATAAAAAACTTATTTGTTATATTCTCATATGTCTTCTCGATATCTGAAATATTTTGATGGTACAAAAGGCATTGTGTGAAGGTAAGCAAAAGTAAAGCGTATTCTATGAATTTGATCAAAAGTTCTAGAAGGATGTACATTTAGAAAGGCCTTTCTGAATATGTGCAAAAGTTAAGGGCATTTCATGAATTTAAGTAAAAGTTAAAGGTATTTTGTAAAATTTCAATGAGTACAAATACATGTATACATTTCCAGGGGCATTTTGTGAATTTTCAGAAAGTTAAGGGCATATTATGAAATAAGTGAAAAGTTAGGGGCATTTTGTAGTTTTTCCCTAGATTTTAATGCTTATTGACTCGAGATCAAGAATGGACAAATGAAAGAATGAATGCACAAGATTAAGTGTAGATGGGAATAAATGAATTAAGGGGAAAAAAAGGCCTCATTGAGCCAGTTGAAGCAAAACCTAAATTACCATGTGTCTTGAATGCCTTTGCTTTATTTTTATTTTTTTTGGAAGGATGACAGATATATTCACACTTAAATCATGAAAATAAATACATAAGTTTGAGTTACAGGATTAAAACCCAGATAGAAAAATAGTCCCTCTGTGCAAAGCTTCCTGGGAGTCTCAGATAATCTATATACAGAAGGAGCATCTGATTCTAATTCTAAATCAGCAGTATGAACTGTTGGAGCTCGCTTTTGCCGAACTGCCTTCTTAAATGAAACATGCATCTAACCATCATTCTGATCCTTAAGTTGTCCATTGCACTGGGCAGGCCAACTACACCGAAGATAAATGGAGCAATTGCAGAAGGAGCTATTGAAGCTTCCACCTGCGCAAAATGAGATTTCTCCATAGTACGTGATGCCACAACCGTCATACTATGTGTTACACAGTTTGCATTCAAGATGTGGTTACCCGTGCGATCAATGGTACAATAGCACATGATACCTCATCAGATGGCATTGACATTATAGATGCTTTAGGTAAAGAGGATCAAGAGGAGATATCAAGATCGGGGAAGAACTCACTAAAGGAGAAACAAAAGAAGATGTAATAGGAGAAGTAGTGATTGAAGTTGAAATTATAGGAGTAGTAACAGAGATTGTGCCTGAAGACGAGGGAAGAAGTGAAGGGATACTAGTGGATGATGCAATAGAAGGAGTCTTTAGGGACTGAACAATAGAAGTTGAATGCCTTCATGTGTCTCATGTTCAAAACTTTTCTAGTGAATGAAATGAGAATGAAGCATTGGAATGTAAGCTCTATTTGCACATCATAAATCACAAACTATTATGACAATGCATCTAAAGAGAACACATTGCCCACACCATTTACTTTTTATTTGAAGCAATTGAGAAGAATGCCTGATTTTGGAGCTCCTTCCGCTGGATGTTACATTGCATATGCCGAACCACCGCAGGTTTTTCTAAAGCACTTATCGTTCATCATATTGAATCAAGCTGAATGTGCTAATGCCTGTATGCGATCCAACAATAGGTCATCTCATGGTTTTCGCAAGAATTGGTTTCCATGTGCATGGTTTGGCCCTTATTTCCAAGGTAGAAGCTATCTTTCTGATTCCCATGCAGCGAGAGACCCGACCTCGCTGCCTACGTGGCCTAGAAATCGCCCTGGCCTTCCAGAAGGGGGGAGGTACCATCTGGCATCCCAAGCTAGGCTGCTGCCCATAATCCTCCTTCCTCAAACCTATAGCAAGCTGTCTAGGGCACTACTCCAAGCAAGACTGCTCCCAGGCAATCCAATCGTGTAGGTGATAACTATTTCGACCAGGAAGTAACACACAAGAATGACACAGAGAAAACGCCCTGACTTTGGGACACGTGGTCGAATAAGCTACTACCGCATGGAAACATGCCCTAAATGACTTGAAATGTATTATACAATTTGACGTGAGAATTAAGGAATATTCTCAACCCCCTTGGGGCTGGTCTGAGTATAAAAAATTTCAATCCTCTTTTCGGAATTTCCCTAAAGATTTTCTCCGGCTGGGCTCGAGAAGAGAGAAACGATGTCTGTCGCGGCCGGAGTTAGCGATGCGGCCATCACGGTAAGAGAAAAGCTAAGGGGTAAAATTGGACAGACTAGGGTACAGAGATATTGGCCAGGCCGAGCACCGGAATGGGCTGCAGAGGTAGAAGAAGAGGCGGAACCCAAAGGTCCAAATGAAGCTGTCAGGGCTGCATTCCCTCTTCGTGAAGATGGGTTTTTAGTTTCTGCTGGTGATGATGCTAGATTGCGTAGATTAGCCGAAAGCCGTAGAGATCGTGAAGATGCAATTGCTAGGCATAGAGAGATTAGACAAGCAGAAATTCTTTCTATTCGTGAAGAGGAAAAAAAGGCCCAAGAAGCCGCTGCATTTGAAGAAGAAGAGGATGAAGTTGCTATTGAAGCTCGCCGGTGCAGAATTAGGGAAAAGATGCTTGAAAAACAGAGGGATGAAGAAATTGCTATGGAGGAGGAAGAGGATGAAGAAGATGTTGATGAAGACGAGGAAGAGGAATATGAAACAGATTCTGAAGATGAGGCTGGTGCAATGCCAATGGTGAAGCCAGTGTTTGTGAAGAAAAGTGAAAGGGACACAATAGCTGAGAGAGAAAAGCTGGAGGCTGAAGAAAATGCTATGCAAGAAGCTCTCAAGAAGAGGTTGGAGGAGAGAAAACTCGAAAGCAGACAGTTGCTGATTGAAGAAATTACAAAAGAAAAAGAATATGAGAAGATGAAAGATAGTGAAGCAAATGCAGGGGATGTTGACACTGATGATGAGCTCAATGAGGCTGAAGAGTATGAGGCTTGGAAGGCAAGGGAAATTGCTCGAATTAAAAGGGATAGAGATGAGCGGGAAGCAATGACAAGAGAAAAGGAGGAAATTGAGAAGCTTCGCAATATGACAGAAGAGGAGCGAAAGGAATGGGAAAGGAAAAACCCTAAGCCTCAAGTTGCTGCAAAGAAAAAATGGAAGTTTATGCAGAAGTATTACCACCCTGGTGCTTTCTTCCAAACGACGCCTGATGATCATGCTGGAACTGAAGGAGGATATGACATCTTCAGAAGGGATACATCTGCACCAACTGGGGAAGATAAGATGGATAAGACTATTCTTCCAAAAGTCATGCAAGTCAAACATTTTGGCCGGAGTGGCAGGACAAAATGGACTCACCTTGTTGCTGAAGATACAACTCAATGGGACAATCCGTATGTACTTTCCTTTTAATTGCTTAGTTTTTTGTGGTTAGCTCTTCATATGATTTAGTTCTAAAGATTATTGGAGCAGTTCTTGCTATTGGCTTGTTTAATTGAAAAACTAAAACAGGATGGTAAACGTTACTATGGCAACATTATACACCATTATTGTTATTTTGAATGTAGATCGAATTGTCTTGCAATCTGTTTATGCTTGTAGCGTGATACCCTTCTGAATTATTAGTTTCGAATGATCAGTAGAAAACTGTTTTGCTGCAACCAAGTTCATATACTATCCCTGTGTTTCCCATGACATTTTCTATATGGGGCCAAGTTTGTTTTTTGAAATTGTGCTATTTTTTTCTAAAATCTATCTTGGAAAGAGACATTTTTGTTAGTTGTGTTGATGCTTGTTGTCTACATCTTTTAACTATGATTGATATTAGGGTCATCTGACTGAGGATGTCTATTTGTAGTTAATTCGTCATGGTAGCTGCTTATGTGTTTGAAATATGCTCTTTTCAGATGGACATATAATGATCAAATGCGAGCCAAATACAACCAAAAAATGGCTGGCATGAACAGGCCCATTGCAAAACCTCAAGGGAGTAAGAAACTTAAGGACTGGGAGAAGGTATAGAATAGAGGGTGAACAAACGTATGCCACCTTCAAACATAGCAAGGACAACTCATCTTTTTATGTCGCAGTAAAAATTTTCCTATCTATACCTTGTTGAATATGATCTGAGATCATTTGACTAAATGATAATGGCGAATATGGATAAACAATCGAAGACCTTTGCTTGGGGCATGTCACAGGTTGGAGTAGCAGAAATTGTAAGGTCATCTATAATAGGAAATGTTTTTATCGGCATCCTTGTTAAAAGGTAAAGCTCTCTGTGGACAATGTAAATGGCTTGGTAACCTTTCTTCAAACATCTCTTTTCATTACATCTATATGCAGTCAATGCAACGCTCAAATAAAATTCATATCTAGTAGATAAGCAGGAGAGGTTTATTTATTGTGTGTTCCTTGTAGCTATGGAACATGTTTTGGTATTTTTGCATGTGGCAGATGTTTTTTGGTGTTCATATGCTGTCGTTTCAGTGTTGGATAACTGTTCTTTGGCTTGCCTACTGGATATTGGAGCTATGTTCAAAACCTCAAGGTCGGCCTTGCTGTTTTACTTTCTAATTTCGAGTTCAAAATGCTTAATAGTATTTGAAGTGGCCAGTGATGTGGGATTTGCTATTGATCCCCGTGCCTGGACTGGTGGAAACACGTTAAAGACTATATCTTACTGAGGTTGATGTGCTTGCTGATTTCTGTGGCTTTATGGAGATGACGGTAAATCTTTCAAAGACAAAATCGACGATAGTGGGCTCGAAGCAGAATCATGATTTTTTTAATGAGGGAAAAAGAATAGATTCCACTGATACATACAAGTATTTGGGTCTGGGTTTGGATAGGAATTTCAGATGGAACAAGTGTATTGAACAGAGAACAACTGCTGGTTTAAGGGCACTATATGCTATGCAAAGAAGTTATCGACAGGCATACATATTGAACATGAACATGAAAAGAATGCTATAGACATCCTTAGTTCAGTCTGTAGCCTTGTATTGATGTGCACAATCTGCTTGGGATTCTCATGCAACAGGAATGTATGTGAATGAGTGGGCTCAGACAGCAGAAACAAGTCAAGCTGACTCGGAAGCCCAAAAGAGTTTGAATTGCGGAATAATAACTAAGAATGGCTGGAATAACTGTGGCATTGCAACTGCACAGAAGGGCGTGAATATGCAGTTGTATACGGATGCCATTTGAGGCGTCTCCTCTTGCAAACAGCATTGGAATGACCTTCAACATCATGGAAGTGGCTGCTTAAGATTTTGCCTCTGACTCATGGCCTGAATCAAATTTGGAGCTACAATGCAGCTCAAAAATTGGTCTCTGCATATTTATAACGAATTTAGCCACTTTCTTTGTTGTTTAGAATAAAGTTTGTGGGCCTCCATTTCAAAGATCTGGATACCAAAATGAGCAGCAAATGGCGTTTAATATGGTGGGGAATGTCTTTAACTTTGGACCTGAATATCAGCTAAGAACATTATTAGCTAGTGCAACGTGAAAAAGTCTTGAGATGTTTTACTATAAGCATGTAATTCGATGGGCATGCACCACCTGTGATCCTATCAGGCATCTTATAAGGATGTTCAGATTGGTTAAAGAAGTCACAAAGTTAGATTTCAGACATCGTCAACTGTACCACAAGGTGCCAAGAGGCATGCCTTTTTTAAACAGGCTGTCACAAAATCAAGTAAAGATTGTGTAATAAGATGAAATTTTAACCAACTTGAAATTATAGGGTAAATCATCTTGATTTTATAACCTGAAATTTCAAGGTGATTTTGAGTTCAACAGACTTACATAATCAAAACTCCAAATAATAATGACAACCTAGAACATTCAATTTTATCACAAATCATCTTCATTCCAAATCAGTATTTTCATTACAAATAACAATTGCTGTGCAGAGTAATGACAGAGTAACAAATCTGCAAACTCTGATACAAAATTGAAAAAGGTAGAAATTTGCAACTTTGATACAAAAAAAAAGTACAAATCTGCATCTCTTATACAAAATCGGTAGTTCCAGACTAAATTTTGACACAAATGAGCCTTTTCATAGCCATCATCCATAAGCACAATTTCATTATTTTTGTACAAAACCTGAATTTATGGACCATTTTTTGGATTTATACTTCAATAACAATTTTTCCCACACTAACAAGAATCACCAGCGAGGGCTGCATATGCTTCAGCAACGGGCACTGGAATCTTGATAGTATTGGGGAGCTTCTTCCTGTTCGATGGAGACCAAGTAAAGTCGATTGTCTCCAACTCAATGTGATCACTAGCAGTGGTTGGCCTCCATCTTTTCTTCCAACAGTTTACATAATTGGCTGAGTACACTTGGTTCCTTACGGGGACAGGCTCCCACCAAGTGACCTGTACTGTCTCAAAATTCTCCTTCTTATCATCCATCTGGGGCTCCTCCGTGGCGTCCCTACCAACCCATGTGGGACACAACACGTCATCAGGACGTGCCATAATGAACATACCTTTCTTCACATCCTTGAATGGATTGAATTCTGGTATGGGTTTATCCTTCAATGGTCCCACGTATGGAGGAGCGATGCTTGCAATTGGCTCCGGTACTGCAACCATTTCTGGAAGCTGAGCTCCTTCTTGCATGGTGCATGGCCAAAAGTCCTCGTAAGTGCCTTCCGGGCACAAAATCTTCCCTAGCTCCTGTAAAAGACCCATCCAATACTCAATGGTAGCCGTGAATTGTGCGGAATAGTTGGCTGTTTCCGGGGTGCCCTTCTTGCTTGTGGAGATTGCAACCCAATGAAGGATGTGGTTGTGGATGATGTTTCGCAACTGGCCAAGGTCTTTTACTGTTCCCTTTGGTTTAAGCAGCTTGGGTGTTCCAATAGGCATCATGGGCTTCCCGTCTTCCCCTTCCTTCCACATTTTTATACTGCCTGTAGGCAGCCAATCCAAGAAGCACGGACGGGTTTTGTAATACATGACAGGCCACTCTCCATTCATTGCAAATTTGAATGTCAGAGGGGTGGTGTGGCCAGTCAATCTATCATCGCCGTCGGGTATGTACCCTTCTATAAACCCCTTCCAATCTGGCACTTTATCAACAATGTATGGTACAGGTGCATTCAGATTGCATGTGTGGAACTCATATAATAATTCGGGCATGGTCAGCACTTCGGCCTTCTTCAGAGTGGAGGAGAAGTTGCCAAACAAAGCATCAATGTCTTCGTGTGTATGTCCAGGCATCATGAAACCCAACTCTATCTCCTCGAACACACCAAGATATACGAGGTATGAAAGATACGAGAATACATACCTGTTTTTGTTTTGACCTGAAGCATTGTCCAGTTGCAGCAACAGTGTTCGGGGGAGGGGCTTGAAAGAAGGTCCTTCTTGTCTAGGCAAGCTTGCAGGGATGTTGCTATTGGTGAGTGCCAATTTCGATTTGAGTGCTGCATTGTTACGCAAGGAAGTCACCCAAGCCGGAGCTGATGTTTCTGGCATTGTAAGATGGCCTCCTGGATACTCATGAACCATCTCGAGCCTTCTCAAGATGCTATTCAAAGAACCCACATGGAAGTTCGAGTCATCTGGCCATAGATCCAAAGCAAAGTTTCCATAGCTTCTCCTCCCATGACCATGAGTGAGAGCACCCATCAATGATGTTTTGAGTTTATCCAGTCTCCAAAGTGACTTCACCGATTGCTGCAATTTTGGAATCATTGTCTTTCACTGGTCCATCTTATCATGAATTATACAAACATAGTCTTTGGGATGCCTATGGGACAATAATCTCCACGACCAATACTGGGTACGACAGGAGGCTTGCTCCAATCTGTGTGCTCTTCTCTGGGCACGCAATATCCGCCTTTCTGCCTCATCCTTTGTCTTCAATAGCTTCGTACGAATGACCTCGCATGTATCACATTTAGAGAACGAATTTTTTTTTGCGATACTGACATCCCTAAAGCTCCTTTTCCAAGTTCTATGAAACCCCGCTGGCGAGACTTTCTTGCCTGTCAGTGCCATAACTTCTACATTCACCTCTTCTAGGATGCTTATTTTCGTAAACATTGCAGGCAACTTCCTAATGTTTTCCCGGATGCCATCTTCATTCCTCCGACTACGGTGAGGCAAGGATTCGCAATTCTCCCTTACGAACATGGAGAAAACAACCTCGGATGCTAAGGTGGATGCACGAGGCTTCAAACTACCACAGTTCCCGTGCTCTGCTTTGCGAGCACCCTCGGTGTATTGTGCTTTCCATTTCAGATACCCTGACTTTGAGATTCCCAGCCCAAGGTACCAGGCTCTCTCACAGACTAGCCTGCTATGCAACACCAGACGTTCCACTCGACGGCCTTTCATGTTGTTCCCAAGCATCTCATACACAAATGTCACCCTGTCGCTAGACTTCATTGCATAGAACTCCTTGCGCATGTCGATGACCTGATTATGTGAGAACTTTGCACAACACCTGTGTTTGCAACACAACGCGATATTTCAAAAATAGCCTCCCTAGAGCTAAGGTGTTCAATCTTAGGCTGTCTCAAGAACCGCCTACGCTGACGGGAGTGGAAAGTGTACTTGCGCCTCTCGAAATTTGGATGCTTCTCAATAACAGAGCTGCCTTGACTTGACGGAGTATCTGCTTGCTCAGTTGGCTTTGCAGTCAAGATCTCAGACACCTTTACACCATCCACTGTAACATATTCGTTACTCCATCTTACAAGCATACCTGCTTTTGGAACCTGTAAACAAGCCTGACAGCGGAAATTCACTTCAGCAAGAACCGGGTAACCCTCAACAATAGTCACTCCAATGCATTTCAACCCTAAGAACTGGTCACATACTGCATCATCTGGGCCTGTAAAGGATATGAACACCTTTCCAGCAGGAATGGAGTCGCAAGAGTGCCATATTTCATAGTCCTTCTCCAGTAAAGTGTATCTGGTGTGGGGGATAGGTTCCATAGTAGATTCCACTCTCTGTTTTTTGGAGGTGGACCCGACATCCTCTATATTGATTCACAGACGTCTTCCTCTCTCCAAAGAATGAAGGATTCTTTGGCTTCTCCTATAGTTTCTGCATCCGGAGTGGGCCATGGGAGGGCGTGAGACTCCTCAAAAACCTCTTGAACATCAACACTGACAGCTCCAGCGGGGATGGTTCTGAAATGGCACTGGTTAGAGTCTCCAGCGAATCCTTTGGCAACGGGACGACCATCCTTGAAGATGTACACTTCCTGCAGAACAGAGGAGTCAGAACATGGGGCCAGGTTATTGAGAGCAGAACATACTGTAACAGAATCAGCCCCTGATTCGGGACTTCAAATCGGGCGGATGCCCGATTTGAACCCATGGTGCACTCGCCACGAGAAGCCATATTGGACGGACATCCAATTACAGGCCCGGGCCAGTTTGACATATCCAATCGGCTCTGAAATCGGGCGGTCGCCCAAATTGGTTTTGAAACATCACCTATGAGGCCACTGGGAAAATGATATTGGGCAGCCGCCCATCCTAATTCCCCGCAAGCTCAACACAGCAGGCAATCCAATGCCCAATTTGTTTTGCACGTGGCACACTGGCCAAAGTAAATTGGGCGCCCGCCCAATTTGTCTTCCATTTCCTGCAAGTGGGCAGTCGTCGGTCGCCCGAAATGGATGCTGTGCACGTGGCACTGGCCAAAGTAAACTGGGCGCCCGCCCAGTTTGCATTCCATTTCATGCAGGTAGGAACACATGATCACCTTCATTGGGCGGCCGCCCACATTTAGGTCAGGTGTTTCTGGAGGGCTCCTCAAAATTGGCTGGTTTTGAAGATTGTCAGAACTTGACTCCCCCAGAGTGGACATCCATTTGTATCAGCACTTGCACTGAGTCCCGAAGCTGCAATCTTAAAAGCATTGAATTGGCAGGCCATGCAGAGGCAGATTCTTTAAGGCTACACCATTAAGGAGGAGGGAGCTCAATCACGTCACCAAGATAAAGTATACATAGCAGACTCTTCTGTCTATTAGCTAGTAAGGATAGAAGGACAAAAATTGGAATCCAGGTGCTGACATCAGTAAAAAACATCTTCCAAAAAATGTTTTATTAGTTGAGCTAACATGAATTCGAACTCAAGAAACAATGCCAAAATCACAGATCTACCTTATTTAAGAAAAATTACCTTGGGAGTGACTGGCGCCATGTAAGTTCTTCGATGAAGTATATTAAAGTAGGCCCTCAAGGATGAAGGATTCAAAAGCAGAAAGCAATAAACATAAATGGGGAGGAATTCGAGATCCGAATTTGAATTACTCAGCAAATTCAAATTCAAAATTCAAATTCTCCCCCCATTTGTATGCATTTAATAGAGGGCAAATTTTATTAATGTTATTTGGGACACGTGCACGATACGTGTGTATATTCAAATTTTTTTGAATTTCAAATTTGAATTGTGGACCCTCGGTCCATCAGCCCCCCTTCATTACTTTCAAGTACGGCTTGCCATGTGGCACCCACATATTCGTGGACGCGGGATTGCCAGGTGGCATCCAGGATTCTGTTCATTATTTACGGCGCCTGCCCATTATTTATGGACTACAACGGTCCATTATAACCGCAATTCGACACTTGTCCTCAGCCGGTGCAACCTCGGTGCATGCCTTCCTTATAAGTATAGTTTTTTCTGGATAGCCGCATTTTTAACAGTCCAAAGCTCCGCTTCCGAAACAGGTGCTTCGTTGTCACCAGATCTTAGGATAAGATGCCCATCCACATCAGGCGACACGCCTGCTCTGTATTGCTGATGGAAAGTCGCCCCACGAAAGGAGGCAAAGGTAATGCTTGCATCACTGCCGGGTTGCTGTCACTGTTTATAAATTTTTTAATCCCAAAACAACATGGCATCTATTCTATCTTCCATCTATTCCCCCATTAGCTTTAAAAGAAGCTTGCACCTCTTCATTCTTAGTTTGTCCTGAAGTTACTGCAATAATCAACTGTTTTTCCTTCTAATACCTCTCTATTCTATCCTCTAACTATCCCCCAGTTCCTCTAAAAGAAGATTGTACCTAATTCTTGTGCTGGCTTGCACCTATTTCTCTGTTAATCACAGCTCTGAGCAGGTCATGTGCTTGATAGTCGAACCACCTAACCTTGCTTCCCTCAGTAAAATGGGCGCCCGCCCTATTTTTCTGTTAATCACAGCTCTGAGCAGGTCATGTGCTTGAAAGTCGAACCACCTCACCTTCCTTCCCGCTCAGTAAATTGGGCGCCCGCCCAATTTCAATGAGCAAGTGTCTCTGCGTCAATTGCAAGCACTTAGTAAATTGGGCGCCCGCCCATTATACCTAAGAAGTGTGTATGCCTCAAGATCATCCACCGTTAGACTGGTCAGGTTGGTGGCCAGTCCTGGACCTGGCAAATTGGGCGGACGCCCAATTTCAGAAGGACATGCCTCTCCCTTGGCGCCTGCCCTGAACCATTCCACCTTAGTTCATGATAAGTAAATTGGGCGGGCGCCCAATTTACCTCTGAATTGCATGCCCACTTTGGGGAATCCACGATTTCTTGGACATCTTGCGCCCCTTTGCAAATTGGGCGCCCGCCCAATTTACTTTAATACTTTCGGTCAACTTGTACTTCATGGTACTTTCGGTAAGCAGTACTTAATTCTTGTTTGATGCAATGCAGGACATACGGCAAGGACAAAGTAGACCGCCCGCATGCCTGGCTATGGACCTGGGATACCGCAGGCTGTTGCTGCTGCGAAAGAGACAGAACAGGATGTGACATTTCAAGGGATTGAAGTAGTTCCAGAAGAAATCACATCTGTTGCTGACACGTACACGTGATGCATTGAAATTGGAAACGTAAATCCTAAGTCGAGCACAAACCATCTCAAGGATTTATGTTTATATTTTGCCGTGCCAGGGACAAAAAATACAAGCAATGCTGGGATAGCAATTGATATGGGGGTAAACACAGAGGTACCCGGCGAGATAGAGGTTTTTGTAGAAGACGTATTGGACAAGTGCTTCCGTGCATACAGGCTACCCCTTGCCACTTATGACCCCCAACTCATGTCAGCAAGCATTACCAAAAATCAAAACTCCTGCGCCGCAAAGGGTTGGCAGCTGAACTCATACGAGAGCTTGGAAAGATCTGGAATTAGAAAGCATGGAGACGTTATAGACGGCTTCAACATAGTCAGACAGTGGATTCTTGATCACAAGCAGACTAGGTCGAAGGGCTTGTATACAGAATATCATGGGAAGGCCCAGCCAAAAGTGTACGATTCGGCCTGGTTGAGGTCTCGATATGGAGTTCCCAAAAAGGGAGAAGCAGAAAAAAGTGCAGAGAAGTCTAAGAACGTAGTAGTTGACAAAGGCACTGCTACAAAGAAGAAGAGATCATCTTTGAAAACGAACCCCAGCATTGAGACGCCAGTTGTTATACTTGGAGGTATGGAAAAGAGAGCAAGATTCTCTGATCCGAGCAATAGTGCCGGAGAATCTTCTGAACATTCTGCTGACCTTCGGTTAATAAAGAAACTAAGAACAAAAGAGCAAGCAGGCACCTCCTCTAAGAAACGAAGACGTCCCACTCCGCCTCAGACTTCATCTGAGACAAGCGAGGACAGTGAAACACCTAGCGATAGTGGAGAAGGGGGACCATTGTCAATTGTACAGTGTACAGCCTCTACTGGGGAGTTAACACAGGAGAGTAGGCGTGAATTATCTCAGAGCGCCATGTTGAACATCAAGCATAGGGAGAGGATTTATCCACTTGGTGTTGGGTGGTGTCGAAATTGATGTCGACATACTTAAGATGCATCAAGCCCCTGCCAACATGACCTGCAGGGTCATCAGTGCAGAACATGTGGATACCCTTTATGAATCTTTCATAACTATGCAAATGCATCCCACTGGCTGGAAACCTAACTCCAACGGAATATGTTAAGGTCAGCCAGGAAACAAATGATATCATACTCAAGACAATTCACGCAGATGTCTTCTTCGAGCAGGTCCAGCAACTTCGCAATCAGTGGGAACTGTATGGCAAGCCCAAGAAAGGGAAGCGTGGTCAATCAACGGAAGGCGCTTACTCTGCAAGTTATCTTCCCATTAACCCCTGTCCCATGCAATCCAAATTGGGCATCCGCCCAATTTAATCTCTGCACCTCCAATCGAGTGCCCATGCATGTTCACTCCAAATAGGGCGGCCGTCCAATTTCAAACCCTTAATGCCTATCCATATTGTAGTTTCATCCAATTCTTGTGTCGTCTCAAGTTGTCTTACAGTATCTTTTGTATGCAGGAATGGGTAGCTATAGCAAAACAGACCCTGAAGAATAAGAGCATGCGGGACTATGATTACTTCATCTATCTTGAGGAACAAACTTGGAATATGTGCACGCGTGTTGCTCAACTTTTTTACGAGGACGAGCTGAAGGATGAGAATGGCGATACAATTGAAGTCAAAGATCGTCTAAGGATGTTCACAAACAATTCTTGTCGGCCACTGAAGTCTATACACCACATGGACTTGCAGAGATTAATGAGGGAGATCATGGCAGGCACCACGTTCATCAAGGCCACAAAGGCTTATAAAGGAAGGCGTGTCATGAAGACAAGAGCGCAGGAATTAAGGAAAATTGGCATTGTTGAGCGTGCATTACGAAATATCTAAGAGAGGTGAAGAAGTTAAAAGTTGAAAATATGGATGAAGTCAGACAATCTCATCCCATCTTCACAGAGAACCTCATGCTAATGTTTGCAAACAGTGTCAGTGATTGGACAGAGAGTCGAAAAGAAGCTGAGAAGGAAAATCTTCCAGAGACTCTAATTACAAAAGTTAACGAATACCTCCGTGGACCAGTTGAAGAGGGTTCGAAGGCTTTCAAATGTCTGACTGTCAGTCCACTGGGGATGTGTGTTAATGTCGTAAATACGTCAGCACGTTTGGTTGGATGTGACTTTAGGAACCTTAAGAAATGGTCGGTAGAGGAGTATCAGAAATTCATGGATCAGATTAGTATCCTAACGGACCAGCAATTATATTGGATAACGATATTCATCAGCCCAGAGCATTTGAATGAGTGCTTGGTTGCAATGAAAACAATAGATGGTGGTAGTCGGGTGTGGATTGGAGCCTACCAGGATCCAAAAGCAAAGTCAGGGTCAACCTCTAGAGTTCGTGAGCTTCAGAGTTTTGTCTTGGTCATGTACGTGGCCCGAGACCAAGCGGCAACACCTGCACTGGAGATGACTTGAATGTATGCTTTATAGACAGTGACCATCCATAACAGCATTCGAAATTTCCCCAGCATCTTAAAGAGGCAGAGGACATCGAGAAGAACTTACCAGACGTGGAGTGTTCGGCAGGTAATATTCTTTGAAATAGGGCGGTCGCCCAATTTATATGTTGCTTTTGCTGAAATAGTTTCTCTTTCAGCGTATTGGTTGTATCGTCCCTGGCGTGATAAGAGTGCAGCAGGTGGGTCTGGACCTCTCGTTCCGAATCAACTACAAGCCAAGACCTGCACGTATTTGGTGCGCAAACTAATGATGGAGGGTTGCAGCGTTCTTGATTTCTTTTCTGGAGGTTCATTCAGTCGTGCAGCACTATGCGAAGGATACAAAGCAACTTCCTTCGAGATAGACGAGAACCTGCAGCTCAAGCTAGTGCAGATCTTCGATCAACTCGAAATAATGTTGGACGAAAAGAAATCATTGGCCCGCCGGAGGCAGAAAATTTCAGAGGGCAAGAAGAAGAAATCTGGTTCCAAGCCTGTACAGTTACAAACGCTGCTCAGACAGTTCAGGAACTGCAGTCCACACTCCGCCTGAGTAAGGAATCCCTTGCAGAGAAAATAAAGAAGGCTGCAGGAATAGGAAGTAAGGATCTATCCATCTTCTGAAAGAAAAAAGACAAAATTAATATGTTGGCAGGAACGCAAGTGGTGAACACTCAGGATGTCATTGACGGTAGCTCAAAATTCAATGAGATAGTGGACAATGATCGTGAGGAATCCTTCGTCAAGGACACACCTCAAAGTCAACAGGAAGAAGAGCTAGATAAAGCGCGAGAGCATGAGGAAGAACAAAGGCAGGTAGACAATACAGACAGAATATCCAATGTGGAGAAGGAGACAGGTGAGGTAGAGACAGGTGAGGGAGGGACAGGTGAAGAAGGTGGCTCACTGAGCAATGAAGAATTCATTAACAAGATGGAAGCTATAAAGCAAGATGTCCAGCAACAACAAGATCAACAAAATGACGTCGACAACACTGAAGAGAACCCCCCAGACCCGTGAACAAAGGTTGGAGCTTCGGAGAGTTGCTGAAATTGGGCGCCCGCCCAATTTCAGCAGTCACATCTACGGAATCAAGATTATATCATGTAATTTTGTATCTAGTACTTGTATCTATGACAATTTGAAATCATGAAATACAAATTTTTTTTGTGATGCTGTTTATTCTATTGGATTTAATTGGTTGTATTCTAATAGAACGTCTGACATAATTGGGCGAATGCCCAATTTGTCCAACCCGGGAGGCCATTCGTGGGCTGGGTTGAGAATCTACATGGAAAAGCAAATTGGGCGAGTGCCCAATTTTCCTGCGCTAGAAGAGCCACTGGTAGTTATCAGTGCCAGCAGTTGAACGTGAGGTGAAGTGGAAGTGCAGAAAAAGTGGAGGTCAAGAAGCACAACTTTACAAATTACTCAGGTTCGATCGCGATACATGAAATAATATTCACCATGCTTATACATCCTTACATATTTCAGAAGTGCTTATATCATTATATCCTTAACAGGTACACAAGTCATCACTATTTCACTCATCATTAACACCTGCTGAGGTGATGGCATTCAGCTCATAGATCTCCTGATCGGGAAGCCAAATAAGGTGGATCACAACACGAGTGAGCTCGAGGCAACGAATCTCAGGACCACGAGCTTTGGATTCCATCCAGGGATCAAGCTTGACATCCTTTCTCTTTCTCAAGCATTCATCAAGATCATGGTAGCTCATGGAGCACTTGATGGTTTGGATGTGCTCCGGACGAGGAGGCAAGGAAGCCATGGGAGATGAATGACCTCTACCACCGAATGGAGCTGCTTTTATAGTGAAGTAAAATTATTGATGTGAATTATTGGTGTAGATTGTACCGCCATTATTGAGCGTGTATAAGTATCATATACAAGTATCATGTACACGTACGAGAAATTGGGCGGCCACCCATTTTGAAGCGGAGCCATTCACTTCGAATTTTTGAAGACAAGTTGGAATAAAGCGTATATTCGACAGAACTATGCATTTCAACGCAAATTGGGCGGGCGCCCAATTTCAGCGCCAGGAATGGATATCAATATTATTTCACAGGAGTCATATACAAGACAAGTTGGACTAAGTTTATCTCAGAACTGTGTATTACAAAAGCATGTGTGATTGCGTTGGATAGTAACACAATCTGATTACAACAAGATGACAAGTATTGATTTAGGGGGACTCTTCTAAGTCATTGTCACCAGCCACCCCAGTGATCTTTTCTATCATGTACATTTGATGCTCTCTATTCCATATCAGATGGATGATAACATCGAAGGGATCAGGATAATGGCGAGGATTGAGAGCGACAGTGATCATCTAGTTTTCCATGGGTATTTCTCACTCGCGGCACTGCTTGAAGTTTTCGTGATTCATCTTGCAGGTAATGGAATCATGTTCAGGACCAGAATGAGACCACATGGCTAGATGGAGGCCAAATTTGATGGACAAAATTGGTTTGATATATATTTATACCCACCAAAATTATTGATGGTATTGTACACAAAAATTATTGGATATACATACTACTCGTATATACACCCAATAATGTTGCTACAGTGGTCATCAATAATTCCATGGCTAAGTATAGACGCATTCGAGTGCATAGCACATTCCTTTGCTATGTCTCGCCGTTTTGCTAGAGTTCTTCAGAGGTCGCAATTGCCTCCTCCTCTAGAGCATCTCGACACCCTCACTTGCCTTATGACTTTCGACGATCTTCATGCATGCATCTTCAAAGGGATCACCCTTGATCCCTTGCTGCATGGTATAGCTATTGGTCGACCGAAAGACTCCCCCGGCGAGTACCATATTACTATCCATATTGTTTGGGTTCCGGAGCACGATGCTTATGAGATTGATAAAATCACCAAGAATTACAATCTATGAGTCATGTATTTCATAAGTTCATAAGAATTTATATCTGATATGATTGTATTATGTAGCATTCACACGTGATCTTATAGTGTTCAATTACTTTTATTTGTGTTGGATTAATTATATTTGTCACAGTCTGTATTTCCATTTTCTTGCAACTCCAACGAAATTGGGCGGGCGCCCAATTTCCTTTGGAGGCATCTAGGAAACTTTGTTCAGACGACTACCAGGGCAAATTGGACGGGCGCCCAATTTGCACATAACAAATTGGTGTCTTGAAATTGTGGGTTATGCTCCTTCATAAAAATAGATAGAACCAGTTACATTCATATAGAAATGCAGTACATAGATGGAGTACACATATTATAAAACCAATGAAACATCATGCCTCGACATAGATAGTTCGACACAAACAGAATAGAGAGTAGAAAATATCAGGGAGCCAGGTTTTAGTCAATGCCTAGTTCTACCTGAATAAGATCACCCAGATCGAACTTATCAATGTAATTTCTGCTATACATATCCAGCCAGTCATCCAATTCAAGGATCGAGTGAGGAGTGTTGACAATGAGCTTGGTTACCAAAGCTTCACGCTGCCTTTTTTCCTTCTTATAAAGCTTCTTAAATAATGGTCTGAACGTGTTGTGCAGCCAAACATCCTCTAGTTTGAGCAGCCTCTTCAGGGCCTCTCCCCTGTAAACATGTCATTTCAATGATATGAGGCAAGCTTCCAGCTCCACCCTACTGAGTTGATCATTGCTTTCCTTTAACAACCCTTCCCCACGGAGGAGCTTCATGACCTGCCCACTGATTTCTTTTCTTCCATTCTGGTTTATCTCATTTTGCACCTCAACCTGCAACTGATTCGCGTGGGCTAAGATTGGTTCACTAATATGGGACTGCATTTCAGTCATTGTGAGTCCATACCGGCGCCTCGTTTCAACCATTCTGACTGCTTCGTTATGAATCTATGCTACACAGATTTGCAAAACAAAGCTTGACTAGCAACACCTCTTATACAGAAGGCGCTTTTCCGCGATACCGAGTTTGCTGTGTCTTCCTTGGCTTAGTAGAAACAACACCTGCCATCTCATCTACCTGCACGTTTCCCGAAAACTTGCATCATTCTATTAAAAAAAACCATAATATTCCAAAACTTTGCGACAATTTCGGAGGCGTATGGACTCAGGGAAAGTCCATATATAATGAAACAGTGCTTCCATGCGGAGACCTTGCACCACATTGTCGGCAACTGCGACCTGAAAAAGCTGCGGGAGAGCTTCTGCCACTATAATGAACAGAAAGGGGGCCAACGGACATCCCTGCCTAATGCCTCGGCCCACAGAGAAGATTGAAGAGGTCTCACCCTGACACCACACTGTCGCCCTAGCAGACACGTGCAGCTTCATAACCGTTTTCCTGAAACTAGGTCCACACCCAAAGGCCTGCATCATATCCGCCAAGAACTGCCAGCTGACACTGTCATAAGCCTTGGCAAAATCCACAAGGGGCTGCCTCATCCTACGAGCCCAATGCACTCCCTCAAAAGCAGCAGCCACGTTATGAAGAATATTCTACTGAGGGAGAAAACCAGACTGCTCTGCGCTAATGGCGTGAACTAGTACTGGCTTAAGCCTCTCAGCCAAAGCCTTAGCAATGATATTATACACTACAGACAATAGAGTAATAGGCCTCCAGTCATTGATGGTTTTAGGATGCTTACATTTGGGTATAAGTGAAATACAACCTGTATTCAGTAGAGGATGCATCGAGTTATTCCCCAAAAGATCCATATACACCTGCACCACCGAGTCCCCCACCCACTCCCAGTACTGCTGAAAAAACTCCACTGGTATTCTGTCCAACCCAGGACACTTATTCCGAGCCAACAAGCGACATGCGTCCCCCAACTCCTGCCCTGTCAACGGCTCCTCTAAGCTCTGTCTTTGAAGGGCTGAGATTCTTGGCGATACCTTGGCCAGCACCAGCTCCTGAAAAACACTCTGTGAGGGAAGCAGGCTCTCCTTGAAAAACCTTTCATAGTGCGCTGCTACAAAGGCCTTGATAGCATCTGGTTGCTGCAACAACACTCCCTAGGGTGTAACTATGTCAGCCATGGCTGTTGCATACTTCTTCTGGCGGGCTGCTCGGAAAAAGACTTTAGAGCAAGTGTCAGACTGCTTCAGCCACGTCAAACCACCCGCTTTGACCCTGGCCTGCGAAGTCCCCATAGCCACAAAAAGTAGGAAGCATCGAGATCTGCTACCACCAAGATCTGCAACCACCAAAACGTCAAACAACAAAACAACAACAAAATATAAAAAAAAAAAACAAGGAATAAAGAATGCTTTACCTCAAATACCTTGCATGCAACTGCAGCACCAAGAACTCGGAAGAAATTGATCAAACTAGTAGAAAACTCACAAAAAACCTTTAAAAACTCAAAAGGAAGCTCCACAGACTCTACAAAAAGCTCCAAATCTTCTCAAACACCAAGAAACTCCAAAAAATAGTAAGAAAGCTCCAAAAACCTTAGCGCTCAACAAGCGCCAGCAAAAGCACACTCTAAGCTTTTAGAAAATAGAAGCAAATCGTTGCCAAAAGTTTTGGTAGCATGCTGGATCATGGACGCCATAGCCAAAAGGAAGAGAAATTGTCTCGAAAACTTTTTTATAAGGCGGCCACGTCAAGCAAAATTTCAAGTTGGTTAAAATTTCGTCGGCGAATTTCGGTGAGTACCTTTTTGCTCATGCATTTTTTGAGCAAGCAGTCCCATACTCCGTCTTGAACTTATGTCTTCCTTGCAAGCAAAACACTTCGTAAATAAAAACCATGTAAGATCGAGGGACCAGAGGATGATTTTTCGAGGGGATTTCTAATTTCCTTAGCCAGAGGATCAAAAGTAAGAAATCTAACGTCTAGGTTTTAGCCACATCCATTTTGGGATGAGCTGTTGGACACGTGGATAAGCTAGAATTTTAGAGACATGTGCCATGCTGGAAATGAAAGCCATGTCATCACTTAAAAACAATCTCGGCCTTATTTCTTTTTTCTTTTTTTTTCCACCATTAATTGGAAATATTTGAGGCCACAAACACAATTGCCTTTCCTTTAGTGATCGATCTCGCCCTTAGGTGAATGCTTTTGGCCAGTAACTAAGTAACTAAGTTGGAGGTTTTGGAAATGGCAAGCTGTTTGTCGCCATGGCTTTCTCAGACTACCTCCAGGTTAGCTTTGATTCATCTAGTATATATGCATACTCTGATTTTAGTTGATCGGTCTATTACTTCTTAACCAGCACGCTTCAAATGGGAACACATTTAGTAGCCTCACCTGCTTCAAAGCAATTTGCATGGAATCATCACGAAATTCCTTTCGTTCGGAGTTTCCGTCAATCTAAAAGGGCAGATTTGGTAGCCAGTTCCACAGATCTGGCAGTAAGCTCCACATCCTTTCCATCTTTCCTCCCCCCTGAAGTGGAGAATTTACGAGAACCAGCTGCACGTGAAATGGCTATGAGAATTCAAAGGCTTCCTGTCCATGTAAGCTCTCTTCTAAAAAAATGTGTCATACTATATCTGGACTCATCTGGGTTGGAAACATAGACAAGATTTTGTTCCAAGCCAATTATGACAAGCTGTGTGATACCTCAAATGGAACGCAAGGACGTGCCACCGTTACTTCTATTACATGGCTTTGATAGGTATTATGGAAGTCTTTTCTGTCTACCAATTTTTGCCTACAAACGTGTCAAGTTTTTCATTGACAGCTCTTGTTTGGAATGGCGACGTATATATCCATTACTTGAAGGTGCGGGCATGGAAGTCTGGGCAGTTGATATTCTTGGATGGGGTTTTTCAGCTTCAGGTTTGGACTTCTCTGGTTATGCACATACAGGACATGTATAATTAAATGCTTTTATACTATGCATCTAGGTATTTGCCGTTAGAATAAGTAAATGATATTGACCGCTGGCTAATTCAGTAGTGTGCGTAGGAGATCTGCAGAAGAAAAGGTTCTTTCTTTCGGTGTAACTGCAAAACGAGAACACTTATATGAGGTGAGATTCCTGATGATACTTAGTAGGGCAAACCCATAGGATCTTACATAACACAATTCTAAGGTTCTCCTTACCGCTAACAAAATTGCTAGGTTTCCACCAACAACAAAGCTAGGTTAGCATCTCCCAGCTATTGTTTGGAGTGCATAAACATGATAATTGGAGTATCAGATCAATGGATTAGGATTTAAGCTCTAACTTATAACCTTTAACAGAGGTCAGGTTGATGAAGAAAGAAAGAAAGAGTTTGTTAATGTCTACAGGAGACCCATAGGGTCTACGAGACCATCCATCAAGGCAATAAGTAGAGTTCCAAAATAGCTATTATTCTGTAGACCTTTATTTATGTGATGCCTCTTAATATTACTCTCTTAATTTCACATCATTATTACCCTTCAGTGTCTCTTCTGGTTTCCCAGTGTCATCTGCAGGTTCAATTTGATCAGCCGCTCCCTTTTCAACATTCAAGGATGCATTCTCAATGAAAGCTGCTATGTTTAATTCAAATGTTTGTGGTGTTCACAATCATCCTGATAGCCTCCTCCTCCTCCTCCTCCTCCTGCTTCTGAGCTTTAAAAAGCTGGTAATAACTATCTGCCTACAGGAAGTTGATTATTAGCAACTGATTATATTTTTACAGCTACTTACATATGGGTTTTGCTTGTTCTATGGTCTCATGGCAAAATGTGCATTAGCATATGAAATAGGGTCTTTTGTAGACCTTCTTTTTCTCTCCTCACCCCTTCTTTTGCCAAGCAGTTTTTCTGGTAAAACATTTCTGCACAGATGATAACCAGGTGCGCAATGTTGGGTATGCAGTTTTGGAAAAGACATGTAAAGAAGCCAATTGTTCTTGTTGGGGCAAGTCTCGGTGGAGCAGTTGCTATCGATTTTGCTGTTGCCTATCCAGATGTGGTAGGCCTTATCCTATGTACTATTAACAGAAGCATCTAACTTCGTCTTTTATAGAAAATATTTTAAAGATCAGTATAGTAGAAGATTGAAATGCACGAGTGAAATGATGTTAGGTCCATGTATTGGATGCTCCAGTCAGACACTGTTTATATCCTTATTGTTCATTTGATTATTTAATTGTGAGCATTCCTGTTTCGGTTGCCCCTGGCCTAATATATATATATTTAATACTAGGTTTCCAAGTTGGTGTTAATTGATTCTCAGGGCTATTCAGAGGGCGTTGGTAACCTGGCTAGCTTACCAAAATCAGTTGCTTATGCTGGGGTACTAGTCCATTATATGCTTTAGTCGACTAACTCTGCATGCTACTAATGTTAACTCATTGAACAGGTAACATTTTTGAAGAGTGTGCCTTTACGTTTATATGCAAACTATCTAATATTTGTCAGATACTCCTTCAGGGAACTTGTTGATTCGATGCATGTAAGTCATAACTGAAAAGCCCATAATGCTCTCTGATTAAGATGGGCCACTGAAACATTACCTCTCAGGTTGGTAGATTACACTGCCTCATGCCTGGATGGGAAGATGCCATGGTCGATTTTATGCTCAGTGGAGGGTACAATGTAGGGAACCAAATATCCCAGGTATAAAATTGAAATTGGTAGGCACATTCCAATTGATTATTTCCATTCCTAATAACATAGACTTGATGCGTCCAAATTTTTTGTGCCTTCCTGAATCTTTAATACATTTTTCCCTTTTCATTTAGTATGTGATATCAAAATTGTGTAAAAAACATCACATACGAAAGAATGGTAAAGAGAGTGAATATCATTGTGCTTCCCACAGGTAGGACAGGAGACTCTCTTGATATGGGGAGATGAAGATAAAATTCTTCCAAAGGATTTTACTAAGGTATCATACTTAAACTGCTGGGTTCTGTTCGGTTTTTGACGTTTTCTCCTTTTTTTGTCTAGAAATTCATGGAAGATCTTTGCATCGCGACATTGAAGGTTTTAGAAAATTGTGGCCACATACCACATGTTGAGAAGCCAGCAGAAGTTGCAGCTGTACTTCTAGAATTTGTGGAAAATGCTTCAAACAAAGTATGCAAAACGTAGTTGTTATTCTGTACATCTGTGCATAATTGTTTTTAAGTAGGTGAAATTACTTTCGTCATTCATTGTGAAGATCCATGATAGTTATTAACCTAAAAGCCCAAAGATAAAATCCCAAAGATAATAATTTGCAATTGAATACTTTAAGTGACGAAAATACCTCCAGCTGATTATGCCTAGTTTAGATGAGGAGCTTATGGCTAGCTGCATCTAAAACCTTGTCTTCAGTGGCTGTTAAGCAGTTTGGTGGCTTCCTATTTGAATGACAATTATCTGAATCATCAAAACATTTCATTGTTTTGGCAAACATTGCTTTGAGCAATTGGGACACACTGATTTGAAGTATTGAGAATCTCGGACAATGGAAAGCACCAAGCCACCACGTGCTACGCCAGAATGTACGTATATAGCAATTTGGGCACATAATAAAGTTGGTAAAATGCCATTGGTTCCCCAATTCCAATTCCAATGTCGAGATAATTTTTGTGGGGAGGCATTTTACGCACTACAAATTGTTGAGGCGGTGCTGGTAGACGAGCATCATGAGTGGTGAAGCCATGAATGATGCCAAGTCTGGCAGCCGCTTCAGGCAATTCCACCTCGTAACAATGGTAAGAAAATGGACGGAATTTGAGCCAAATATGCATTACATTAGAATACTTCCAATTATTACATCCAAAACATTCTCTACCCCCTTTCCCAATACACAAGAGGTGTGCACAGAGCAATACAATATCACCCAATGAACTGAAATAACAGAGTAAAGATATAATCTATCTACTTCAAACATACATGGTAATAACAGAGTAAAGATCTAATCTATCTACTTCAAATATACATGGTTAGGTTCATTCATTAGTGGCTAAGGTTCTTGGGCTCTAAAGGTCATTTACAGCTAAGAATAGATGCAAATCCGGGCTAATGCCCATCAGGAAGCATGCATTGCCTATCAGACAGTCCACTAACCCGATCCTTGGCTCGCTCCTAGTCCTCGGAATGCGTCCATGCTGCCGAAATGGACTGAGATGTTGGACTCTTGACGATCCGCTTCAGAACGCGAGCTTCACTGCTGCTTGAGCAATGCACACTCCCGAGGCTGGAATAAAAAAAAGGGCACTTTTAGGATTATGCCCACATTTTAGGGTTAGGGTCTAATGGGCCATATGCCTCATATAGGGTATTGCCATGTGGCAATATTGAATATATTCACGTGTTGCATGACATGTGCAATATAATGGGTTCTAATGGTTGTGCCGCATGGTACAACCCTTTACGGTTGCCGTGTACATGTCATAATAGTCGACATGTACTAGTGATGTGGCAGTATAATATATATGTATTCAGGGTTTCCCTTAAGAAAAATTCTTAAGTGGTTTACTTTAGAACACCTGGCGAATTTCAATTTTAAAGGTTAGCTAAACGTGGCGATTTTTTTCGTTTTGGGAAGTTTTGACATAGCATTGGAGGCGAATTTTTGAGTGAGAACATTATAGATACTATATGTATACTCTAAATTGAACACATTGTATGAAAAAACAAACACATTGCATGCAAAAAAAAATGTCTTACAGAATATTTTGAAACAAGATTTTAAATTTTAGAACTCTCTTTAATCAATTAGACTATCCCAATTTGTGCCAATTTTGTGTCATTCCGTGGTTTTTGCTAGAAGAGGAAGAGTTCTTCAGCATGTTTTACAGTGATCACACGCATATGTTACAACATTTTAATTCATCGTGCAATCTGCATTTATTTGCATTTGGCATGATAAGAGAAAGAGTACAAACTCAAGTGCTTGTCCGATAGAGAAAAATCCACTTTGCACATATATCTACCATGCAGCTCATTGTATACAGATTTTTAAAGACGCTAGCAGAAGGATCGGTTAGGGCTATCTGCAAAAGAAGGGAATATAACAAATTGTGAAGAGAAAATGTGTTTCATGCAGGTGTATAATTACCCGAGTGTCTTTTGTCGCCAATGTCCTTCATGCATCAGTTAAAGCAAGGATTCCAGTTGTGTCTATTGTTGTCATCGCTGCATCAAATGTATGTGAGCATAAATTATATCAGGCCATATAACTTGTAGACTTCTCTGACTTACTACATACCCAGAACTACAAATTCTGACCGAATTCCTCTTCTTCCACCCACCTCGTAAGCCTAGTTCAGAAAAAAAAATGCAGCTTTTAATCTTTTATCTTCAATTCAATTTATCTTGATCAAAAAGGGTTTATGTACTAAATATACAATCATACTTAAATTTTTACCTTTCTCTTATATGATTATGCATTGCAGAAGATATAGCTGCCTCAATGCATATTATGAAAATGTCTTTTATCCTATCCACATCCGGATATTGTGTGGCGCTCCTACAAAGTAGTGTTCCTGGTAACACTCACAACAATTTCCGGTCCAATAGGTGTGGAGATGAAGAGGACTCATAAGAATGCTCCAAGAAATGGCAGCAACAAATCAACTTTATCTACTCCCTATATGTTCAAAGCTTCAATTGGTTCAACTAAGACGGCGACTGCGCAGAAACTGATTGTGGAAAGGATGGCATTTGGGGTGAAACATAAGAGAGGCATAAGCTCTAAGAGAGTCATCAGGATCATCATTGCTAGTAGAATATCAGCGAATGCTGTCATGCAATTTGCACTAAAGTTTACTGCTGTTTTCAGCACAGCGCTTGGGAATAAATCAAGCACATCAATTTTAGCTCATAAGTTATGTAACTCAGACATTTTCTTACCTATAATGGCATAGTGACATTCATGATGCCAACAGCAAGCATCTCTTTGTTGGTATCATCGTACTGCAATCTCTTCCCGCATTTGCCTACTAGTCATGATAAAAAGACTTAAACATGGGCATGAGTTTGTACACAGCAGACATGTAGGGATTACCATAAGAGATACCATTGCAGACACCAAACCAATCTTGATGCTTTTCAAAAAGTATTTACCAAGGAAGAATATTTTATGCAAGGATATGGGATTAATCCCTTTTTGCAAATGCCCTATCTACAGTGTAACTTTCTTAACAAAATACAAAAAGGAAGACCATACAAGGTTTGTTCCACTTACGCTTCCAAGACCATGCTTGTTATCCTGTGTTAACCAGACAAAGGAAGAGGAGTAAAAGGTCTCATCATGCTCCTCAGGTGGAACTTTGTGTGATAATACGTTTGTGACCTAACTGGAACTGGAAAAAAACATGAAAAGCTTTAGAAAAGAGAGCTTATCTAAGGCTAACACAATGCTATTACTTTCAGAACAATACAACATATCATAACAGATGAAAATGAAAAGCTCTTGAAGCGGTAATATAGTTCAGATAATATGCTCTAACATGCAACTTTTTGGTCTGGCATTTTTGGTGAGTAATCGGCCGCTAAGAAGAGGGGAATGTTAAAAACAGGAGACAAAACAGAAAGAAAAAATAGAAAGAAGCATACTTATAGCAACAACGGTTTGTGTCCTTGGAACTCTAAGGCAGCAGGAGTTACTGGAGGTAAGAGGCGAATCCGGCTTGAATATGGAGATCTCTTATCGAGATCTAGGCGAATTGTCGAAATCCCACCATCGTCTTCAAGGCGACCTCAACATGGGCGGGAACCTAAGCCGTCGAAAGAAGGGCGAAAATAAAAAATTAAATTCAACAATGGAGCCTAGTCTAGATTCGTATCCATTTTTCTTAAACCCTTAAATATAGCATATTAGCGAATATTCGCCCCTTAAGGAAACCCTGTATGTATTTATATTGTATATTATGCTGGAATGCCACATTCTCCCCACCTTGCATTGATGTTGTCCGCAACATCACGCATCTTCTCACCTTGAAATCCTGCATTAACTTTACAATATATTTAATTACATATATTACTAGCCTACATAAGATTTAAGCAATTAGTCCGATAATAAAATTATATTTACTCTAGGCTTTAACAATATTTACAACATTTACATACATCTTAGCGCGATTATATAAACATTAATTATAATTTAAACAGTAACGTTACATAGGTAAGGTTTTAATAATCCCCCATTTTTTTTATGCATGCGACATGTTGGAGTTTCTATATGTTGACTTTTCCTACATGTTTGCTACATGATGCCTTAGTAGCGCCTACTCATATTTACAAGAGTGTAATTGAATTGCACCTCTGAGGGAGTAAACCTTTGAACGTATTTAACTCCTTGAGGCACTTCACCTTACATAAGCAATGGGTTTCTAAATCTGACCTCAGGTTGAAGTTAATTTGCTTGGATAATATTATAGTTCAGAAGTTCCTAGAATGGGACTTACTTTCTCACATATTTATGACTATAGTCCATACAGACATGCTGAATTGGCTAAGGGCATGGCTTAAAGGGTCTTTACTCTTTGAGAAACCATTGATTATTTGAGATGTATAAATGGCTACTCTAAATATGCTAGGGAGCATAATGTGGCAGTTGTAAAAGATATTTTAACCTTGTGAAATTCCATAGGGATGATACATATTCAAAATGGCTATGTCGGGGTTATTATTAACCGTAATATATCTAGATAATTTAGTTTCCTAAAACTTATAGCATACCCTTTTTGAAATGGTTCGTATCATTTATGAATAGAGGCCGGTTGAAGACTAGAGCATCTTAATTTAGATATTCTTGGCTAGGCCCAAGAATATCGTGCATGCAGTATTCCAAAGTGATTTACCTTGAACCTTTTTCCTTGGCAATAGACCATGTATTATTGTTATGGTCTATGTCTGGCTGCATATCCCCACATTGGACATAGTATTCCTTTGGAATATAATGCTTGGTTGGGATTTGATACTATTAGTTTATTTGTTGTTTACTATGTTCCCTGGATATATGGTACCATCCTGGACTGAAAGGTCCTCGTATGGCCAGATAAGACAGCGGAGGGATTGACCGAAGCTGATGTTTGTGCTAGGTATAACTAGTTCAAGCCGGTTTTTCTTTTTTTCTTTTTTTTTTGAAGGACTTGAGCCTTTATTATCAGAGAAAGTTACAAAGTACAATGGGGATTAAAAACTCAGTGGAGAGAATGTCCACCAGAGCAAATCCACCCTACTCAAATACAACATCTAAACAGTATGAAGAGCAAGCAAAATCTCATGAGTAAGTGTGAATCTGAAGATAGTGCTCCCAAATACGGCTCTTTACCTCATTAGCAATTGCTGAGCACCTGAATGCTTTGACACTTCGTTGTTGGGCATCAAGAAGGACCTGTGCATCTGAACATGCAAGACCTTTGAATATGAGAAGATTCCTTCTTTTCCAAATGGACCAGATGATCCATGCAGAGCCAAATGAAATGCCCTCTTTGCCAAAGTTTCCCAACCATTTGGATAGACTGCTAATAACACCTGCTGGCTATTCAAATTGCAATGAAAGAGGCCTTGAAGCCACAACTAAGCATGCTTGACATGTACACATGAAGAAGCAATGCTCAATTGTCTCGTCCCTCTGTGAACATAAGGGACAAAGTGCAGATACCTTTGGACGAAATCTGTGCACCAGAATATTAATGGGCAGATAACGATGAATGACTTGCCATCATAAAACAGATACTTTGGGATAGAGTAGTTTATCCCATACCCATTTCCATACTGCTTTCTGTCAGTCTCTAGGAATGAACCAAATGCCACTTGGATGAAGGAGGCAAGACGTCCGCAGCAAGCAAGACCTTGTACCACTACAAGAGGATGGGGGTATAATGTCAACCCTTATGACAAGCCATAGGTCTAGTGTCAATTTTGTGTCGACTGCTACTATCTTGACACAAAGTGCTTGTGTTGTGTGAAGTTTATGTCTAGTGCATAGTGTCAAACATCCCGTCCAACGCAATGACATCCTTTTGTCAACTTTTTTGTCGCAATTTAAGTTGATTATTGCAACAACTTTTGAACAATATTATAACTAAGATGTAACAACCTTTTCTTAAGGCTTGTAACAAAATGGTATCCAAATTTTTAACTATTATTTCAACTGAATTGTGAGAAGCATTTGTTCAATTTAAGTGGGTTGTTGCAACAACTTCTAAACAATATTATAACTATGTCGCTACAATATTTTCTTTAAGACTTATAACAGAATGCCATCCAACTTTCTATCTAGTATTTCAACAAAATTGTGTTGTGTATTCATACATAAGATATAGTACAGCATCAAGGGATATTACTTGGTACGATTCAAGAATGATTTGGATATCTAAGAACTAGTTAGATGAAGGGGAATAGTAAATGGTGAACAATGTGAACAAAGGAGCAAACCTATTAAGAAGGCAAGATCCATCAAATATGAGATACTTAAATGTACATAACATATATCGAAACTCCAGGAGCTACTCTTTATATGACGAATAAATGAATTCATAGAATTGCAAGAAGGTGCAAACAAATGCCAGTCCAATTTAGATTGCTCTTGTAGGCTGCATCTCAACGGATGGACGCTTCCCCTTGAACGATGATCCTGGAGGATGAGTAGCAAGAAGAGGAACCTCTAGTTTCTCAAGATTTACAAGGAATTAGCGATAGTTCCATAATTTAGAGACGACAAATTTGGAAAGACAACACTCAATATCAAATGATCTAAACTGTAGTAGTAATTGCAATAAGATTATAATGTTGATTATTCATATGTGAACACATCAATTTGTTCACCTAGATCATGCTCAATGTCATCTATCTCATCATCATCTAGATGTAAACGAAGAGCCAAACCTCTAATTGCTTCAGAACGATCATGTGCATGTCCAATAATTTCTTCGTCTTCAGTGTAATCCTCATCATGAACATGAACATGGATTGGCGAATTAAATGGAGATCGGAGCACATAATTCGCTTCTTTATCAACCTCCTCTCTTCGTGAAAGTGCTAATGGCGATTCGAAAGAAACATGTTCATCCATATGATCCTCATATGCACCCTCCTCTTCAATGTCCTCTCCTTCTCCTTCTCCTTCTCCTTCGTCATGCAATAATATGTCATCATCATTATTAGTGATGTCTAGAACAGCCTCGTGGTGGCCACCACCACCACCACCACCATCAATATCATCATCATCAGCATCATCAGCAGATAAAGCAATTATACGTCGAGCTCTTGGTTGACAATGTACGACAATCCACCAGTTTGTGTCATTAGGATTCTCATGGATAAATATCTGCTCAACCTGACTTAGAAACACGAAAGGTTCTTTCATTTCAGCCAATACCTTTGAAGAATCCACTTCTATAAATCCAGATGGATGAGTCCTAACTGTCTTGCCACGACCTCTATATACAACTTTGAACCATCGTGCCTTCAAGACATTGACATGAAATCTGCGATAATCCAACTCAATAATGTCTGTCAGGATTCCCACATAATCCAGGTTACTCTCCAGAAGGTTGTGATCCCTGTTACTAGATTGACTTTTTTGTTCAAATTCTGCGCTGATCCCTGAATCAAATGTAACCCTACACTTATCAACGTTGTTGATGCGAAGATGCTGTCCATATGCCCACATCTTCTTATCTTATATTATAATGTTTTAATGTAAGTGTGGTGCATCGAGCCCTAAATTGGACGGCCCAGATTTGATCTAAAAGTTGCACGGTCCAAATAACCCAAGATAGCCCACGATTTTGTGTTTTGTTTGTGTCCTTCAAGCCCTAACCCCATCTTTCTCTTACCTTCCGATGTTTTGATCCGCCGGAGCTGATAAAGCACGCACAGCAGCAGTGCTTGCAGAAGAAGAGGGCATCGTTATCAAGGATTACATGCTAACTCTTGAGGCTGTGCAAGGTCTGTGGCATAATCTGATGTTATTTCACGACTTCATGTCTCTATTTGCACTGAGGATTTATAAATCAGGTGATGATGAGGTGGAGTATTGAAACAAGCTTCGGGAGGGACAGAATAAGAGGCGAGCTACTGGGGACACAAGGTATATTCTATGAGGCTAAAACAGTTATACATTCACATGGGTGTCTTGAACGCCTATTTATGATATTTACAGGGGCCGTGGAAGAGGCAGAGGAAGGCACGGGGATAGATCCTTTAGTTCGAAGAAGCACTCAAGATCTCAGGATGATTCTTATGTTGAACCAGAGAGCAAACTCACGAAAACAGACTAGCTATAGAACGGTTATTGTCTTGGTTGAGATATTTTTCCTGTTTTTTCGTGATTCCAAGTCGTAAAAGATATCTTGATAATCAAAGTAATCATTGTCAGTTAGTTGTGCATATAAATAAATACTTGCCTCCAAGTTTACGTGGCCCAGTCTGGTGTTTTTCGTGACTGTATTCAGTGGATTAGTGGCTGAGAAGTGCAAAATGCAGTTTTATGTGAGTCAATCATAGTGAAGACTATCTTCCCCAAGTTAATATATATCACTGGCTTTCCTGATGTATACACAGGATTGTCTTAACACAGGATTGTCTTAAATATTTGAATTTTTCCTATTGAGCCAAGGCCGCTTGACTTTGATTGAGAGAGACTAATTATGGTTGTACATGTTGTACATGAGCTTTTATGACGAACACTTGCTGGTGATGAATCTGAAAGGAGATGCATCTTGACATGCCGACGGTCAGAAATGTTTTTAAAAAAATCACAGAAAAGCTAAAGCAATTTGTTGGCTATAGTGCACGTTCCATAACCAGCATATTCCGTTTTTGTCTTTAGGATTTCTTTATGACAAAACGGGCAAGAGAAGGGTCGACAGTGACATAGCTGCTATCCTTCTGTGTCCAAGCAGAACATAGATTTTATTATGAATTGGTAGCTTTTAATCTAAAACAGTTCAGTAATAGACGTTTTCTATTGTGCAGGCTTTGCTTTGTTATTTCAGAAATTCTTGTTAATTGTCCTGGCTTGTAAATCAGTGAACTAATCATAACACTTTTCTAACTCTGTATACATTGCCTTACGGCTCTGTGTTGGATGTGTTCAACTCGCAATTTGCTGGTTACAGATGCCCATGCTAGAATATCACTGCCTAACTTTTCATTATTTCATGTTTGCACTCCGATATCTTGAGTTTTATTTCATTAGCCAGGCTGAAGCTATGCATCATTTCCATTCTGAACTGCATCATTGTGAATGGTTGATCTGGAACATGGTAATATGAATATAGGAAGTAAATGTTTTGATGAAACTAGATTTCTCTTGTACTGCAGCATAAGCATATGTGCAGCATATGTTCTCAATTCATGTTTGAATGCAGGTATGCTTTCATAAAGGGGAATTGTTGAGGGATGATGCGGGACGCGAATTTGAGCAAAAAGCATCGGATGCCTTGAAAACGTATTGTAGGGAGGTTGATAAACTTATTAAAGAAATAAAGCCACGTCATCTGCAGAGGGCCTTGAAGTACATCTACGAGCAGTTTGGCGATGGACTATCCGAGATGGATGTCATGAAATTCTTGAAAAAGCGGTGGAAACACTGGAGGTCAGAAATTATATCACTTCTTATGCTTTAATGAACTCGTAAAAGTTCTTTTTTTTTTTGTTTAAAACTATAGGGAAAATCTTCGAAGGAATGTGCGAAACAATAATGCACCGAAACCAATGCATGTCGACGATGAAAGTTGGAAGAGGTTTGTCGAGCTTTGTGGTAGGAATTATCAACGGCAAAAAGATGCTGCTGCCAAACGCAAGAGGCAGCAACGGACTGGCTCTGGAGGCATTATGTCCATTAAAACTAAGTTTGTAAGTGCTTAATCACTTTGCACAATTTTTTTCAAATGCTTTTCTTTAACTTTTTGTGAATTCAAATACAATGCAGTTTCAGGATTGGGGGTCCATGCCCACGGAGGATTTGTTATAGGAAATTATAGCGAAAGGCGGGTATGAAGCATGGAGGAAGAAGATGATTGCAAAAGGTTGTGCCGAAAAAGTGTGTACTTTCGATTTTTTCTTTCGAAATCAGTGTCTTGCATGCATTGCATTTATTATTTTCACTTGTGATAGTTGTGTGGCATGATCATTGCTCAACTTTGCCTTTATATAAAGTGAACTTTCCTCTTTCCTCTTCCTCAACAACAGCTCCAAGCAGCAAATGCTGATGCAAATGTAGCTTTTGATGCAAATGCTGCTGCCACTGCAGCAGCAACATAACTTTCTTATAAGCCTTATTTCTTTGTTATTACATAAACGTAGCAGATCCATATGTGTAGTACACAGCCAGAAATTGCCGTTATGTTACTTCTTGCTCAAAATCTTATTAATGTGCATGCCGACAGTTAAACCAGATACTATATTATGCATTTAAAGTATGTTGGATCTTTCAAACCATAAGGTGTATACAGCATGAAAACCCATTCCAAAATTCCTTTTCCATTTATAAACTCCACATGGACTATCAGTCACATTAAGCCAACGAGCATTCCAAACCAGATTCTAGAACAGTAAATATTTTCATGATAGTAAAGGCTTTCAACAGGTTTGATAAATGCTTATAACTTAAACATCTTCCATACGCTTTGAAAGTAATTTCTTCTTCATTACCTCAGCATGTATTTTGAAACCGTATTTGAAGTATTTAAATTTAGGGATAAGATAGAACCTGAAAAGCTTATAGAAAAGCTCATGTTCATCACACTTAGGAACTCTTTTTACAGTAGGAATATCCCTGAACCAAATTTTTGCTAATAATGCAAAGAGTTTCTTTATCTTGTGGATCCTTATTGCAAAGAGTAAGTGCTATAGAAGAGCTCGTAGGTATTTTACTTTGGTGGCTGTAAATATTCATGTTTGAGCAAGAATTATTTTAGTTCTAAGTGAGTTGTTTTTCTATGGCAGCATAAAGCCTTGGACTATCTTAACGGGACAAGCCCAGGTGTCATCTTTAAGATAAAACCCAAGAAGGAGAAAGAAGTTACAAACAGGGTAAGTGTATTTCATTCAATAATCGTGGTTTTTGTGAATTTAAATTAATCTTATGTTTATATATTATACATGCAGAATATTTGCTATATTGATAGTGACTCTGATAAAGAACCTGATAAAGAACAGGTATGAAGGGCTATCAAAACGATTCGTATTACATGAAATTCTTTTAATTCAAGCTAATTTCTCCTTTGAACTAATTAGGAGGAAGACAATGATGAAGGCAAAAGAAATGAAGATGGACTCTAGAATCAAGAGGGTTGAATCTGAATTTTATTACTTTTAAGTAGTTAAAGGCCCTTCTTTTATTGAGACGTTCGGAAAATTCAATGCTCAATGTTGAATTTTTTTTTTTCGAAGCATGAACTCAATGCACATTTTTATTGTTTATGATCCTTATATATCTATAATGCAATTGATTATTTTGTTTTCTTAGAACCATCAAACTTGTCTTTTTCTTATTACTGAAATTTGCCTATTGCATTCGAGTAACAATGTAGACAAGTGCAATCCACATTTGAAATGAATTATTTGTGTTGGTATTGTTATTTTTCACTATTTCGAGAAGGGTGCGTTCTTTTTTTCACAAATTTTTGTTGATAAGTTGACACTATTTCACAAATGGTGTCTCTTCAAGTTTGCTATTACGTTGTTGTAATTTTGTCACAAGTTATAACCTAAAGCTTGCTATTACCTTCTTGTAATTTTGTCATAAGTTGTAACCCAAAGCTCATCACTACCTTATTGTAATTTTGTCACAAGTTATAACCCAAAGATAGTCACTACCTTGGTGTAATTTGGATATAAGTCATTACTCAAAGCTCGTCACTATGTATTTGTAGTTTTGTCACAAATCATTACTTAACATTGCTATATGCTAGTCACGAACCATGGTACAACTCAACATAATGCTTCTTGATATTCGTGACACTAAACTGCTATCATAGGTGATGCTAATTTGTCACAATACGAGTTGCAACCTTGTCGGAAACTCTATTAGTGTCGAATTTTTTTGGTCACAATCTTGACAATGGTGGTCACCCCAGTGACCAATGATGATGTCTAATATAGTGTCAAGATTTTGACCATTTTGGGAACATGGTAGGTTCAAACATTGCCACTATGCTTGACACTATACCCCCCATTCTCTTGTAGTGCATGGAATTCACCAACTTATCTGCTTTGATATGCTCATGAACTACCCAAGGCTGGGGGTCATCCACTTGTGCTATTGGAGGAAGAATTGAAGACACCTTATGCCATTAAGCCCAATCCCATCTTAAAAGAATAGAATAGAATAGAATAGGTTTTTAGCGTCCACGGAAACTAATTGGCCTATGGGACCCAAATAAAAAGAGAGCAGCAAGCATATTACTGACAGGATTAAAAAACCCCTGCCCCGAAGGGTTTTCGAGGGAAAAACCTTAGCAGTAATAAGCATGCTGGCACACTGTACAATTGCATAGGACAGTTCAAGACCGTCACGTAGGACACAAACGCGTCCGTGCATCCATAACCTCCTGGAGGTATGACTCCAACAAACCCACTGACGCCGTAGTCAATAACTGATGCAACGGCTGGCCAGGCACTAGTAGTCGAACATACCTCTCTCGGATATGGGCAAATGCCGGGCAGATCTGGAGGGTATGACATTCATCCTCAATCGCTACCGGTGGGCAACACCGCAAAGCCTTTGCTCGCGTGCTTCCCAGCCCAACGCCTGCTTTCAATGCGGAGGCGATGTGCACCCGTCTTGAATGGAAGCTATAAGTCCGCGCTTCTTCATGGGCAGCGGGGTGTACAAGTAATCGTGCGGGCCTCTTGTGAGCCTAGGATTGACTTGTCCGGCGATAGTGTGCCCGCCTTAACGCGTCGCGTCGAGCCTCGCATCCCGAGCTTATGAAGGAAAGTAGCATCTAGATGCGGTTTAAGTGCCTCGCGATCTTTCTTTGTCCCGACTGGACGCGATCTGTTTGCTCGCACACCCCAAAATATGGAGAACCACCGAGCTTGCTTGTCTTTCCAGCAGGATTTCAGGCGTTGGGGACCCATCGCCGTGGTCAAAGCAAGATGGGGCAAGCGTGTATCAGCCATAGCGACCACCTTTTGGAAGTAAACGATATGGCGTTCCAATGCAGCCCGTTGAAGGGGTAGAAAGCCTGTCTCCTGGAGTAGGATCTGGTACGGAACTGTGGACTTCACCCCCAGGGCCCGTGCCAAGAAGGCCTTCTGCACCTGCTCGAGGTCATTCCATGTGTTGAGGGAGATGACCGGACCCCACACTTCTGCCCCATACAACAGGACCGGCTAGGAGGAACTTAGCTTTAAACTCTTCCCATGTTAGCAATTGCCTTTGATTATTATACCAATCAGATATCATATACACACCTGCTGATCTCCATCGACGCTGCATCAATGGGTGGACTGAAGATACCAGAGGACCACCGTCCAATGGAATCCACCAACAACTTGCAGTAGTGCTAGTGTGCGCAAGACTGTGAAAATGAAACAGAGATTGTACAGTCTCCCACGCAACTAGTAATTCTTCTAAGAAATGGAGAAGCATTAGGCTATGCAGTCAGTGGATAAAATAGAGCCCAGGGGAAAAGTGGCCTAGGGAAAGGTTTTAATATCATTCACAAGGATTAGACATAAGGAGTTAGTAGTTACATTCTTATTAGAGTGTAGTTAACATCTTAAATAAGCATTACCTTGGAACCCTACATGATCCTTGTTGGACTCCTTTATTGCATGTAATTAATTACCTTAAGGTAAGATTCCCACATTAGCATTATAGTAATATTGGATATATTGGTTCCAATAGTATTATATTTAACTGACAGTTCAGAACTTTAAGGCCTTTAAGATATACCTTCTCACAATTATGTCGAGGCAATACTTCTAATTTAGAAAATATTTTAATTATTTATCATATAGCTAGAGTTCTTTATCATCAGATCCAAGTGTTAAACGTGTGTCTTTCGTTTGCCACTTGGTGATGCCTCAACCTTACAGGTATATATTTTACAGTTACTATACTTAAAATAAGGCAATTTCTGATTATATTTACAAGGATTTTGAAGGTTATTTATATGCCTTTGGAAGGAATTACATCCTTTAGCTAACATATTATGTAGACAGCATTTTACTTATCTCAATACTAAGATATGTACACAAGACAAAGCTTTGTGTAATGGTTACATTAATATTTAACTTATCTCAACGAGACATATTAGAGCTTGCAACACATTTTCTCACGTGGACTGCCCCTAAATGCATGCCACACTGATGTACTTTTATTTTATATAATTTATGTGGTTCTAAGGGGTTCCATCCCTGATTTATTTAACTAAGAGCTAGCCCTTCTAGAGTACCTACACTTGTTACCAAGACGGCATGAGGAATGGCAAAATTCCTATCATGGCCACTGGTGCAGGTGTTTTTCCTATCATGCGCCCCATAACAATTTACTAGATGATTTCTCTCTCCCCACCTTGGCTCACTGGCCTTCTACGGCTAACCTGAAGGTGACCTGGCCGTTGCATTGCTTCTATGAATTCCGAAGGTGGAACTTGCCTATGATATCGACGTCGATTAACTTAACATTGATTGTCCCTAAGAAGCAGGTATGCATAATATTGAGCCCCCATATTTTTTTTGAAAACGAAGTGGTCCAACGCACCCTATCCCCTCAACTGATATTGTGCCCAACATCATAACTATTCTCTCCCCTTAAGAGATTAGACGCTTTTTACTTAAAACGTTTAATTTTAGCTAAACATACTTACCCGTCTCACACGATGGATGGAGCCATCATGTTTAACATATCTATCCCTAAAGCAATGGGTTAACAAATTATCTAGAGAGGTTTTGTTATCACCACACCCCCTTTTTCAAGAGACTATGTGATTAATATACTTCTTATTTTAGATGTAGCTTATATGTATTATTCAATTTCACATCCTAGAGATTCCCCCTTTCTTAGTTATTTACTCTCTTGGATTATTCCTACCAATTGAATTGATGCCATTATAATAAGTTGGACGGACTTGTTAGATTACTTATTTTCTTTCAGTTGGATTATTCCTTGGAGGTACTAGCTTTATACATGGTCAACAATTGTCCTAGTAAAGATTCCTTCTTAGTGAGGTGATCAATCTCACTAAGTGGTTTCAATATGTTGGATGTCCATTAACAACCATGTATAATTTTAGTTACTCGTATGCATTTCCTTCCCAATATTTCACGCTTTGCTCAATCTTGAGGCAATTCTTTCAACGAGAATATCTAGAAATGTCCTCTAATTCCATTATGGATGTTATCATCAGGGAAAAAATTAAGCATACTATATATTTTTCCATAAAAAATGGTTTGGCTATTTTTCAAAATTTTACAGTATTTTATGATATACATTTGGCTAAAGTTATTATTATTATTACATTTATATATATCTACTTGGCGAAGCATTTGAATTATGTACTATAAGCTTTCACTTGGCTATTTTTTTCTAACTGGAAAAAGCAAAAAATGTAAATTAAATTCTGCAGCTCTAGATATATTGTACTACAATTACAAATAATAATCAATAATCAATAAACATACAATAATATTAAAAAATTTGTAACATAAGCTCACAACATAGCTTATAACATCCATAGTTTGAACTACATTCAATGCAATGACACCATCTAGATATGGTGATCAAATTGCACTTATCTCTTACCCAGATGTTATGCAACCAACTCGGGCATCTAGAAGGATATCGGCCCTCTATTACATTTCCTTTTTAAAGATGCATATATGGTATATGTATTAGAAATTCATAGTTTGAAAAACTATATCACCAATGATGGTAGGTGGAAATGCATAAAAGTCTATAATAAGAATTCATTTTTGTTTGGCTATTAATGATTTAATATATAATTGTAATATAAAGATAAGATATAAAGCAAGGCTAATCCCTTTTTCTTTAAGGAAAAGGGAGAAAATAGTTTGGTGAATCCTAAAAATATAGTGTAGTATTTGTTTTAACTATGGCTATTTTTTATTTTTTTAGATGAAATCCCCCTTCATAAAATTCGCCGCAAAAATTGTCTAGACCCCCTAAAAAATCGCCATTTGGCTATTAATAGCCACTAATTTTCTCCATGGTTATCATCCATATATCTATCCTACTAGACCCTATGACCTTAGATCCCCGAGCTTGTTAGAAGCTCATCCACTCTTTGCTTGCCTGAAGCAGCAAGGTAACGTTCCGGGCTCCTCCTCGATGTAGAGGTCAACTTTCTTCATTAGAGGCCTCCCATTGCTAGTGGTTTTGATGGCGTAGGTGACCATTTGAAATCTTCTATGTCACTTCCCAAAAGCATGAAGGTGGTGCAGTTGAAAAAAATCTTCCGCATTGGATTCTTCATCTTGGGGCTAAAGGACGACTCTGGATCTGATATTGTTGTGTCGACTTCATCAACTTCTCTCAGGTCGAGTTCTTCTCAGTCGTTTTCATGTTGCCTGAAGAGTGTTGAGGATGTTGATTTCTTCACCCCTTCGAATTGCCCGGGCATCTTCTCCTTTTGATCTGTTACACTATGGGAGGGAGGGGATAACAAGGGTAATATACATGCAAGGCATATAGCTTGCACAATTATAAACACTACTAAAGCTATTAGGTCCCCCAGCGCCTCCCCTTGAGGTGCACACGTATTCCATGGCAGTGCTATCAATGTTCCTCCTGTTTGTACGTCAGCTCGTACTCTGGGTAGGTCTATTGATCCGATATCTGTTGACTAGGGCGCAATACACTTTTGCTTCACACTCTAACTAAAGATGCGAAGGCCATTGATGCTTCAACGTTCTGGTCTATTTTCTGATCTTGTTCTTGGGCAAAAGTTGTCCCCCGTTCACAATGTCTGAAGCTATTTGGAGAGGTTGTGCGCAATTCCTTTGGATAGACTCCTAAGGAGTTGTTCTTCGAATTGGGTTCGCCAAGTTGCATGCGAGTTGTCGTATCTTGATGAGGTTTTTAGTTGAATCGCCGATTCTTTGGCTCTATTGCTAGCATTTCTCCATCTTCTCATCTCTTGTCTTTATCCCTCTCTACATGCGTGTCTCTGTGGCGAGTAAGGCATCATGGCTCTCTTTCCTGATGGCCATGCTATCGAGATGGTGGATCCTTATGTCGGTATAGCTTGACCCTTGAGTTGAAGAAGTTTCTGTCCTAGTTTTACTTTTTGTTCTTGAATAGCCTGGCTATTGTCTTGACTCTCTTTTTTGCTGGAGGTGCTTCGATTGCCATCCTTGTTATTAAGGTGTCGAATGCTTCTATCTTGGGCGTTGAGGCCCTACACATCGGAGATACACTCGATTTCTTCTCTTTTAATTCCTGGTAGTACCTGACGAATGAGCATAGGCATAACCCATCGCTGCTGCAATATCTTTTGTAAGTGTATCTCCATCTAATACGCATCTCACATGCATCACCATACATCACCATAAGGTGGGATTATGGTCGTCAAGATGTTGCCTTCTCAGTTGGCTCGTTTGATGTCAGGTCGTCCCGAAGAATTTCTCGACATTTGTCAGCTTGAGGTCATGGCCGTGGTTTCTGAAGATGTCTGGTTGTTCCTCCTTCTATTGTTGAGGACACTCGTGTCATAAGGTCGTCAAGTGTTGTCACTGCCACAAGAGGTTGAGTTGCGTCTCGAAGATGTCTTGGTGCAAAACCTAGATGGTACAACGCTAATGATCTTGGCATGACTGGTGTGATGTGACAAATTGATTAACAAAGGGCTATCATTAGTTGCAGCGCCATCGTATTATGGTATAAGATCTTATAGAGGAGGAACACGTGAGCAATTTTTTTGGTTTTGTCCTGACAACTATAGGTGCACATGGTACCCAAATGCTGCTATGGTTTCCACACCCAATCGTCCCTTTTTGTGGCCTATACATAAAGGTGTCAAACTTAAACCTCATGAGCTCGAGACTTTGGAAAAGTGTGGCTATAATCTGGAAGGATTGAGTAAAACCACATATACCCATCAAAATGAAGATGTTCAGTATGTTAACAATCCTGGAAGTCAATACTCTATCATGAGACATGATGGTAAGCATGTAAACAGAAGGACTAGACTTAGTAGAGTTGCAGAACTGAATTTGGAGCAAAGCAAAGACATGGATGTCTCAGTTCTAAGTAATGTGATTGTTCATAAGAGACATGTGGACTTCAGTTTGAACAGAAATGGCAATGCATTTAGCATCAAGAAAGAGCCTTCATGCACATGTCCCGATTATCAGAAGAGGGTTGCAAAGGAAAGCTTCATTCCATGCAAGCATATGTTCTACATTCCAGTCAGAGCTTCGCAGAGGTCCCTCCATTGACATGTCGCTTCTCCAGCCAGTGTTTAGTGATGATCTTTTGAATAGGTTATTGCATGTCTTCTGACTGCAATATTTTGTCTTTGGATAGCTTAATGCATGTGTTTACTTACACTCTTAGCATAATACAATAATCACATTGTAGTACTTTTTGATAACTTTCTAAATTGAGGGATAAAGACCATAAGACCATTATAAAAAAGACTGCAAAAAAATTGCACTCCGCATTAGCATAATAGTTAACATCATGAGCATAATAGTTAACATCATGTTGCTATTCAATGGGAGACTACATAATAGTATATGGTTGCAGGGCCAATAAATGGAGTCTATCCTCCCAGTGAAAGAAAGAATAAATCAACTCTAACTTGCATCATCAAATGTAAATAGTATAGATCATCCTAGCTTCTGCAAGTTTTGAATATGTTAAAATATGGATGGCTCTTATTCTATCGGATAAAACAATCCACTATATCTCCACTATATCTGCAAGGTGCACCACATGGATGATGTTAGGTATCCTGTTCTTGCACTTGCCATGGCTGAATCTCCTCAGCGTTTAAAACGATGTTGGAAAGAGCATTGCAGTACATGGTTTGTCGTTGGGCTGTGCACCCAGAGCACTGCCTGATGCTTGCCAGTTCTGATCCTGAGCTTTTGCAACAATATCTCAATGGTCGTTTTTCTCAAAAGATATGGGACGCAGTTACTTTGGCCCAAGTGAAAACTGGTCATTATCATCCACACCTAAATCCCACCTTGGCACCAGGGCCCCAAGCTTATTTGCTTGCTTCATTGTCCAGGAACAAGCTTGTAGCTATTGCATCAATTCGCACGGGGTCCCATAGGCTACGGATTGAGACAGGTAGATGGGAACGGCCGCAATTGCCGCGAGAAGCGAGACTATGTGCCTGTTGCCAGTTACATGTTATTGAAGATGAAAGCCATACTCTTCTGATTTGCCCTGCTTTTGAGATAGTCCGGAATCATTTTTTGACCTTAGCATTCCATTCCACGCTTCCATAACTTCTCAGAGCACCATCTGTGCATGACTTGGCATTATACATACTTGAGGTTCTAGATAAACGTCTGCAATTACTGAGCCCTCAGTAGTCATTATCTCCGCTTGTCTAGTATCATCATTACTGCAAAGGGTTTTCCCTTGAAAACCTTTCGAGGCAGGGGTTTTTTAATCCTAGTAGTAATGATTGTACTAGCCCATTGTATGGGTCCCATGACCTATTGGTCTTCGTGGACGTTAAAAAACTATTCTATTCTATTCTATTCTATTCTATTCTATTCTATTCTATTCTATTCTATTCTATTCTATTCTATATGTGTGTAAGAATATCATAAATAATATAGATGCTTCACCAAACTAATAGAAAAATGTTCATTAGTGGAAATCTATAAAGTGGAAAAGAATCATAAACCATGGTCACTGTTCCTTCGAACTATAGAACTATTTGTTTGTCCTATAGTACAACAGTGATGTACCTTTTTGTTATCCTACAATGTAATGCTAAGGCGGAGCCTTATGAGACAACTATGAAGGAAATCACAAAGAGGAACCACACCTATAATTATCATGTTTTTTGTCAAGTCTTTGCTTGGCTTGCATTGTCCGATGCTTCTACACTTGTGGCACCTGAATCTGTGCACGCACCATCTCCATGCTTAAAAGTCTGTTCCAGTTTCTCTGGCCCTTCTTAGATGTTATGCTCCAGCACAGACTGTGCAAAGAAATTAGAAAGGGCTTAATATTAGCCTGCTCTGTACATAAGGAACTCAAGCAGATGTATCTTTAGAGAATCCTCAGCCACTCCATCACAGGTCATTCACACGCCCATCATGCGAGCAGCCTCACCAACTAATTCTGCATGGCTTCCAGATAAACAAATCTTCTAGATGAATGGCTGATAAAATTTAAACACCAATCTGTGGTCCATGGGATAAAGATTATGCAATAGCACAATATACATGTTTCATAATTGTAATCCTCAGATTAAGGCTTTGCAACTGTCTTTATCATCTGAAATAGTAAATGCAAGCTGCATAGAAAGAGTGAGAGTGTATTAGAAACAATCAAATTGCAATGCTAATCGATCCACTCCGTAGGATCGAGATTCTCATGAGGAGGAGCATGCATGCAGTTTTGGATCTCTGGTTTAGTTTTTTTATAACAGAAGTCTTCTTCAGCTTCTCAAATCAACATTTCTTCTTCGTCTCAACAATTTTCGTTCTCTTCCTCTTGAACCATGCAGGGGAGGGGCTTCTTCCTGTATGGATAGACAATTCTTGACGTTTTTCATTCTCCTCTTTCCATCCTGGTCTGGTTGTCTGGATGCATAATGCGAGGTTTTCCTCGGAAACCCAAAAGGGCAAGGTTTTTTTAATCCCAGTGATAAGCCTTCAGCAGGTACATCATCCAACATCTCATCATACTTTGTCATGTGAACAACTTCATCAAGGAGTTGTTTTTAGCTGCATAATTGTAATAATTTATAGTTAGTTTTTGGGTAGTTTGTGATGTGTGGCTATCCACTCTCAATCAATGTAAAGCACCTGCTAAGATGAATGAATTAAAAAGCCTACCTAGGGATCAAAAGGCTTACCATGAGAATTTAAAATTGCACACTCCACCAAAACAACAAAAGAATGAGGGAAAAAATGTGTACCAAGTTCTTGCCTGAACGTTGCCTGTAATCAATCAATGGGAGAAAAATAAGAAGGCTTCGAATTGACAATCATGAGAATATAAAATTGAAACTCCAAAGTATATTCTACGTCGCAATCCAAGCTCCTGCTAAGAATCCTTCCAGAAAGCACCATAACAAATGCTCTGAAAAAGGCTGTAAGGAGATTATTTAACTCATATGCCTAATCCTATACAAAATCAAGGTACACGGACTCTTACAACAAATACAAAAATGAGTCTAACTAAAACACAGAGATTGTAGCATACCTCCATGCTTGTGAGAAAATCTAATATAAGTACGACCATCTGGTGGCAAATTGAGACCCAAATAGTAATTGCACCTTTAGAAAGTTCTAGAAAGTTTAAATCGACAAAATATAGTAGATGCCTGCCATTCTCGAGAAATCAATAAGCATCAAGTGAAGACCTTCGGCAAGATAGGCGGTGCATTTGTGTGTGCTATCCGGATTCGTGTATGCATAGTATATATAGATTCGTGGGATTCGTGGAATGAAAGAGAAAATGTAGAAAATAAATTAGAGCCAAAATTCTTTCTCGATTTTTGGAGAATCAGGATTTCTTTCTGGCTGCCAAAACCTCTAAAATCTTAGGGAAATAATTTAAAATAAATTCCAAAAATATTTTTTTCCAGATCTAAAAATCCCGTGAGCAGAGGTGGTGTACGAATACTTGAGCTTGGGTTGCTATGTTGAGGTCCTAATGGGGTACGCTTTATAAACAAGCCCTAGTTTTGACAAGGGGGATTCACTCATGTATAAGGGGGATATGCCATCTACGTGCATGGGGCGGCAAAAAACCCCCCTGTATACGGATCTTTAAAAGCAAATTTTGACCCCTTTCGAATAAAAATTACCTAGGATAGTGCAAAAAATACCAGAAAAAGGACCCCCTGCCGACCGTATATGTACGAAAATGGGTCCAAAAAACCCCCTTCCCGTGCATGCAGATGGGTTATACGCCCAAAACTGTGAACCCCCCTTGAGTTTTGAAACTTTTAGGGTTTGAGACATTTTGGTCATCTTGAGGTAGGGTATAACGTTTCTAAATTTGAGGTCACAAATTAGTTCTAAATTATCTAACGGGCCTATTGCAACAAAATTTAGGTGATGTGGAGCAGTCGAGCTCAAGTTATGAAGGTTCAAAGGTTTGACTGCTTACAGCGTGCGCCACAGGCCCGAGTAAGTTTCTCAATACTGGCAGCCTGTTTGAGTCCTAGATGTTGCCAAACTGATAAAATAAGGGCATTTTCTTGCTCTCGCGATGAGTAGAGCCTGGAAACACTCTTGTTTGCTCAATTTGGGGTAGTTTTAGGGTAGGCCAGGGGTCGATTACTCACAGCATGCGCCACAGGTCAGTCATCTCCTAGCGCGTGGCGTGAGTACTGGAGGTTTGTTTGATCATATTGAAGGTTCAAATCCTTCTCGAGTCCTAAAAGAGAATTATAATTTGCTTAATAGATTAACGCGCATGAAAAATTATATGATTATCAAACTATGTCAAATGATAAGTACAATTTGCTGGGAGCCAAGATGTCAAGTGTCAAGGGTTCAATTCTCTGTTCAATTCTCTTTTTTGCCTTAAAATTGTCACAGACTCTACATAAAGAATAAAAGTCAAATTACTCTTGGTATCTTGGTAAGGTCATAAATTTGTTAATAAGAGGTTAGGGGTTCAAATCCCTCAATTATACCAAAAACATTTGACCTAACAATGTAAACGGGAGGCTGACTGAGATTTTTAGTCCGGTGTTGGGCGCACGGCATGGGTAATGGCCCTTAATTTATTGTTTCCTATTATTCTATTATTTTCTTAGTGTTCTGATAGGTCTTCCTAGCTCATTTCAGATTGTAAGCTTATTTAACCTATTGTATTACCGTTTAGACCTATCATTCCTGGTCAACTATGGTCCACTACTCACGGTGTGTGTTAGAAGCATTTTGGAATTTCCAAATGTGTGTTGGGCGCACTGGGTGAGTAGTTGCATCTCTGATGGCAAAAAAAATTTTAGGTTCTATTGGAATTCAAGCTCATAATTACTACATATTCCTAGCTAAATGCTTATATTATGATGGGGAAAAACAAATCTCCCATTGTTCGAGGTTCTTGCTTGGAATTTTAGCTCCAAGACTAAATATCTAGACTATTAGTACTATTAAAAAATGGCCAATGATCGATCTTGATCAACCAAGATCATTGCTCTGATACTATTGTGACGTCCCCTGCACGTATAAGATGTCCCGCACATATAGAACTAGAGTTTATCCCTCCTATCAACACAAGCCCGCGAACAAGAGGCTGTCTACCTATCATCGGGCTCTTAATGGTGAGCAAGAACCTGACCAAGAAGCACATAAACGTAAGCATAAGCCATCACATCACACAAATACATAACCACATCGAAGGGTGGGATCACCATAACATAACATCTGAAACAACAATATCGGTAGCATCAACAAAGAGGGGAAATCCTACCCAAGGCTCAGACTCATAAGGATCGTGCTGACGGCTTAGAGTCTCTAGAAGTCAATGTAGACAGAATTCATAGCAAATGGATTTGTCTGACATAAGAACATGGCCATTGGGTAGTCCACTCCATCCGCCCCTCCTGTGCATACTTTGTAGATAGGATGATAAGTATTGAAGATGTGACCATAGCCTGTCGAGTGCATAGTCAGAGGGACTACTCCTAGATTGCATCTCCCCAGTCTCGATGCGGCAGGCAGGGATCACTCCCTTCTAGAAGGTCCATGCCAACTACAGACGAGCTAGAGAGCCACTGCTCATCTACGACTTGAACCTCACTGAGGCGACACATCACCTAGGAGGTGTCGAGCCCATACCTTGCCCTCACTAAGTGGCAAGCTATTAAGCCTAGTACACAATGCTCCCGGCCCGTCGCTACGTACCAGAGGGATAAACTGTAGCTGGACAAGCCTTCCTTGTCAGCCGGTCTAACCTTGCCACCCACATCCAGGCAGGCTCCTATGCACATGCCGCATTTATTGGGTATAATGAGGCTATCTAGGAACATCATCTACGAAGGCTTTGGGTCCCTATCCCCCTTTCCAATACACAAGAGGTGTGCACAGAGCAATACAATCTCAAATAACAGAGTAAAGATCTAATCTATCTATTTTAAACAAATATGGTTAGGTCCATTTGTTAGTGGCTAAGGTTCTTAGGCTCTAGAGGTCATTTACAACTAAGAATAGATGCAAATTTGGGCTAATGCCATCAGGAAGCATGCATTGCCTATCAGACATTCCACTAACCCGATCCTTGGCTCGCTCCTAGTCCTCGGAATGCGTCCATACTGTCGGAATGGGCTGAGATGCTGAAATCTTGACGATCCGCTTTAGAACATCAAGTTGCTCGAATATCTGAACAAGCTTCATTTGCAACTTCTCGTCTGTCTCAAATGACAATGCTTTATAGCCCTCGCACAATGCAACCCGGCTAAATGCACCACCAGAAAAGAAATCTACGACGGTGCAACCTTCCATCATCAATTTTTTTAGATAGGTGCACGTCCTCAATTCTAACTGATTCTGCACGAGGACTCCTCCCCCACCTGCTGCACCCTTATCGCACCATGGGCGATATAGCCAATAAGTTGCAGGCAACACAAATGTTATAAACTAACATAATATATATCATGAAATCCGGCAGGCGCCCAATTTCAGATCTACATAACTGCCGCGAATTCAATGTCGGGTAAATTCTTCTCAATATCCTTTTTTTCTCGCAAATGCTGGGGAAATTTAGCATATTGCCTAGGATGGTCCGAACTGATGAAGCAAATATTTAAATCATCCAGTGTTGGCGGAGCCGCTAGGTCTCTTGCAACATACTTGACCAACAAGACTTTGCAGCTCCCGCACTCGAGAAGTAGAAGCACTTTTGGCGGAGGGGTCCTGGTAGACACCAACCCAAACACGGCTACCACCGTCTATTGTCTTCATGGCAGATAGGCACTCATTAAGACGGTTCGATGTGATGAATATGGCGATCCTGTGCTAGTCTGTCAATGAATCTGGTCAAGGAATTTCGGATAGTCTTCCATTGTCCATTTCTTTGTGTATTTGAAGTCACAACTGATGAAGCGGGCTGCCGTGTTGACTACGTCCAGGCACAAACCTAATGAACTCACGTGGAAACACTTGAAAGACTTACCTCCCTCCTCAACAGGGCCAAGAAGATACTCGTCTACTTTTGCAAAAGAGGGACTCCGGAAAACTCTCCTTCTCCATCTCCTTGCTGCCAGGTGCTTTCTTTCAGGCGGCCATGCCAAAGCTTGAGTAACAAGTAGTTGAGCCACTGTTGTGGTATGGTTGCTATTTATAATCCAGAACTCTGCATCTTCCAAATATGTGGCCTTCTTCCACTCTATGGCCCGTCCGGTCGCTGGGTCAAAGGGCGCGACATCAGCACAGGGAAGGTGCATCATGGCTGATTCATATAGAGTGTCCAAGTGCCTGATGGCCCTACATGTCATATTTGCCGGGGCTTTGTGCATCTTGAACACATCGATCTCAATCTCAAAGACGACCCCCAGAGTGTAAATTCACTCTCTGTGCTTAATATTCACAATGGCACTCTGAGACAATTCATGCCGGCGTGACCTTAACAATCTGCATTGCTGGTTCTTCAGATTCGGAGGCAGATCCGGTCCCCCTCTCTGAACCATGCGAGCTCGCAGGTGGTCTGGCCCGTTTGTGCCTCTTGGAGGACGAACCAATTATGGGTTGTCCTTTATGCTTACCGGCTTCCTCTCCAGACGACCCTCCCTCTTCTGCACTGGGTTCAGGCGACCTTGGTGTCCTCGACATTCTACCCAAGAGAAGCTTAGGGGTAGATTGAATCATATTAACCTTAACAGGTGTCCTCAACTTTTTTGACACCATTGGCGTTTCCACGGCAACTTTTTATGACTCAACCTTCTTCGAAACCCCACATCTGGATCCTAGCCACTTAGTATCATAAAACTTTAGGTTGGGTTTTAACATGATACTTCGTGTACAAGGTCTTGGACCTGTTCTGTTTGTGCTCAAATATCTATTGACGTACTGTGTAGAAGCTATCCAAGATATCCGAATGCCTCTTAATATCAGACTGCTCCAAACTCTCATATGAGTCAAGCACCCATTCTTTCTGTACGCAAGAATGTGGGTTTTCAGTGATAGTAGCCTACATCAGCTGGGGCTCGTAAATATTGAGAAGAAGCTTATAATGAACGAAAGCCCTGTCCACAATGTCTTCGACATCCAACTAGAAGTCGTCCGGATTATCTGGCGACACCTCCATGTCAATGAGGCTGTATGGATCCTCCGTGTCCCTGGCTCGCCAAAGTAAAGACACCTTTAGATGGTTCGTGCTAGAGCCAAGGTGGATATTCCCTATCTCGATGCACCAGGTATAGTTGTCAGCTACATTCATAACTTCATCTGGGTTCCTAGGCAGAATTCATAACCCTAGTCAGGATGGTTCTAAGGCTGGACGGGTGAAGAGAAAGAACTATTTGCCAGATGAAGTCATGAATGTCAGCGTTTACCATGCAATTCTGCCTAGGAACCAATTTACTCTCCAAAAGCGAGCCTAGGATTTTTGAGAATATGATTTCTATCAAAATTGTTCTATAGTTGCTTGCAATTCTCTTATCCCTTGATTTGTGAATAGGATGTACTCTGTTTACTTTCCAGTTATATGGAAAACCATCCCTGCCACATTGGTTAAGCAGGCGTGTACGGACCATCAACGTTTTTGGGCTTCCCCATTTGGACAGTTCTACACAAAGACCTTCAGTGTCTTGTGCCTTGTGATTAGCCATGTCTGCCATTATTTCCTTCACTTTGCCTTTGAGAAAAGTTCTGCTTGTGTGGCCATGATGGACATATTTTCGATTCTGTCTTTTTCATAAATATCTTTGACCAATTTGGCTAGAGACTCCAAACTTAGTGTGTGCTTATCTGGTTGGTCACACATCACTGTCCAAAAAGTCTTTGAAGCGGTTTTGAATTTGTCACACAAATCAACCTGTCTTTGCTTGAGATAGACTTGTTTTTTTCGCTCTTAACAGATTTTTATACCAACATGGCTTAATCATGCAATAACTTCCCTTAGCTATAAGCCCAGGCGAATTGCTTGGCTTGTTGCAGGCGTTTGGATTCGTCCGAAGAAAAATTCAAACTAGGGGACTCGCTAAATTGCAAAGCGACGTCGTATCCGTGTTGGTCAGCAATAAGGACAAATTTCATCTCTTGGTCCGCCAAACGCGTACCTTCTTCCACCATCTGCCACACATCGTCCGGAATGGCGACGCCCAACATAGCGAGATGTCCATGAATCCACCGAAACCGGGTGTCCATAGCAGAAGCAAACTCGTAATAATGCCGCATGGAGTCGCGCTCAAAAGAAGGGGTAGGTCGAGCGGCTCGTTCCCGAATATCCCGTTGAAGGTGCTCAAGTTGGGTCTGAACTGACAATTGTTGGGTCATCGATGTCTGAAGTGCTTGGAGCATGGCCTGTTGCTGTTGAAGCTCGTGCAATAATTGAGTATAATCATGTGATACTGGAGCAGAAGGAATGGGCATGGCAGGGGCGGGAGATGTGTGCGGGAGAGAAGAGAAAAGAGGAGCCATCTGAGTGGGAAAAGAAGGGGCAGCGGCACCCGCGAGAGAAGAGTAAGGAGCAGCAAAAGCTGAGGGGGACCAAAAAGAAAAAATAGACGATGCGGAAGCGGGGGAGGTGGTGGGAGAAAGTGAAGTGGGGTCCACGGAGTCGGGCTCCGGTAAAAGGGAAGCTTCGTGTCAACGACGAGAACCGGTGACGCGAGTGAGCCGTGGGGGAGAAAGTGAACTCGAGGTAGGAGAGTTGGAGACGCTTGCGATGGAAGGTATCAACTCAAGTACATTAGAGAACAAAAACAATGGCAAGAAGGGTGTGCCAGCCACGAAACGGAAAAAGAGGTCGCCCCGAGAAAGTAAGTCAAGCCCCCCGGATGACGAGCCCAAGAATGTATACAGAGGCGCCCAAACGAGAACCACAACAATACGAAAATGCAAAGCAATAGATGACATGAAAAAACAACAATATAAGCGGGAGAAATTAACAATAATAAGGAAAATGCCAAGAAAAACCATGAATGAGGGAAGCCAATCCAGAAGAATGACGGCGAGAGAAAAAATGATGAGCGGAAGCGGCAGCGGCTAGGGCGGTGGCGGAGGTGAGGCTACCGCCGCTTCACCTTGCTACCGGATTAGCAGCGAGGCATGAAGCAAAAATCTGGAGTTGGATGCCAGGCCATGATGCTTTCTAACCGCAAGATTGATTATCACAGGTTTTCTCCAGATTTTTCCAGGGATGTAGTCTGTAGGCGATCTTCAACTTTGGGTCAGTTTTGGTTGCATTTCCCACTCTTTCCTTGCAGTTCTTGAAGGATTCCTTTGAGGCTGGGTCGACCTGGGATGGATGGGATTTATGCAGGCTAATTGGATCAAACTGAAGCAGGCTCATGTTCCGGTTTAGTACGGGGTAAGCTTCATCTGAAGAGGTAAAGTCTTGCAGTTCTGTGAAGTGTCTTGGATTTACTCTTACCCTTTCTTGCTGGCGGAAAGACAAAATGTGTATTAAGAACAGATCAGGTACTCAGGCACTTTTGGGGCTTTCTAGTTTTATGCAAATAAATTGCTGGATTTGTTTTGAATAGAATAGCCGAGCTAGGGATATGATGTAGGCAGGAAGATTACACATCTTGCACCGGGCTTTTTGAGGGAGGAGTCTCAGCGGCATATATTTTTTTGTCTAGCCGGCTTCAATTGGATTGCCTACCCCGACAATGCAGCATTTTATTTGATGCAATTCACAGGTGATTTATTTGAGTAAAGCTGAGAGACCAGAATCCATGAAGCGGTGGCAGCTTCTATGAGCAGAGTGGCAGGCTGCTCTTCTTACACTGATTTGTTTCTTTATTTCACTTCTTTGTACCTTGGTAAGAGTAAAATGTGCAGTGACAGCTGGTGGTATAGCCGGTCTTCTATGCTACTTCAAAAGTAGTATACAGGTAGATTTGGTGGTAGTTGCCGTGATTAACAAGATGGATGTGCTTATTTATCAAGGATGTATGGGCTCCTTGATGGGACAATGGAAGTGGAAGACTCCCTTACAGGGTGACCCTTTCAGTGGAGATTGCCGAGCTAGGGGGGCTATACAGAGCTTCTATATCCCGCACCCCGGGCTTTTTAGGGAGGAGTCTCATTTGGGCTTGTACTAAGCCTAGCTAGCTTTAGGCTATCTGTGACCCCGACAATGCAGCGCTCTACTATGCACCTCAGACACAACATTTTGAGAATCAGGTTTCTTTAACCATTGTTAGCTATCTTATACTTCTTTTGTTTTGATGTTACTCATTTGAATAAGTTTCAGTTCATAGAGGATGAAGAGGTTGAGGTTACTCCTGTAGTAATCCTCTGTGAAGTTTGAAACATTGTACTCTGTACTTTTTATTATATAAAATATAAAAACTTCCTTTTCTCCAAAAAAAAAAAAAAAAAAAAAAAAAAAGAATGACGAGGCAAGATGGGCACCTAAAATGAGAAACCCCAAGTTGTCAACAATGATGCAAAATTGCAAAAGTACTAAAGGGAAAGAGACATGCTCGAGGCCCAAAAAACCGTGAGATAACAACATGTGACAACACTACCGATAGGTACCCCATAAAACGACAAACAACATCACATAGGTAAGAGCCTATAGGAAAATCAAACATTATGTGTGGACAAGAAAGATAAAGGGAAAAGCAACATAGATAACGACCATACAAAAAATCATGCGATGTTACCTAGGATGTATGAAACAAATCAAGCTATGCGATTTCATAGTACAAAAAAACACGCTATGTTAGGTCATAGAATGTATGCTATGCGATTTCATAGTATGCATAAACATGAAAAGCAAAAATCACACCATGGGATTGCATATTAAGCATGAGATAGGGCCAACATAGATAGTACCCCAAGTTGTCAATGAGGATGCAAGAATACGAAAAGTAATAAAGGGAAAAAAAATATGCCTGAGTGCCAAAAAAACCGTGGGAGAATAACATGTCACAACACACCCATAGGCACCTCATATAACGATAACAACAGCATATAGGTAGGAACAAAAATCAAGCCATCTTATGGGAAGAGAACGAGAAAGTGAAACCAACACATAGGCAACAACCGCAAAAAACAAAGCTATTGTATTGCATATGAGTAATAAATGAGTTAATATATGCTGATGATGTGGACCTCCTAGCTTACACACCAGCAGACATGCAACGACATCTCGATGCCCTGGACACATTCTGCCAAGCGACTGATATGCGTGTCAACCTGGCCAAGACTAAGGTGGTTTTCATATCATCTTCACGTCAGCCGAGGGTCCCCTCCTTCAGTTACCGAGGCCAAAATGTGGAAGTTGCATCCACATACAAATATTTGGGAGTGGAGTTTCCTTCTACTATGCACTGGGACACATCCATACGGCTACGAGTGACGGCAGGCTGGAAGGCACTATATGCAATGCAAAACAATAGTCATAGAGCGGAGTTGTATGATTGGGCCCATCGATCCACGCTGTTCAAGGTCTTAGTGGAGCTGTCCTTTTATACGGGGTGGAAGTATGGGGCCCAGTAGTATCACTTGCTACTTGGAATGACTTGGAGCAGTCCGGAAAGCCTTCTTAGTACGAGCACTAGGGGGTGAAGTCCACAGTCCCATATCAAATTCTCTTGCGGGAGATGGATTCTTGCCTCTTCCCCGGGCGTGCCCTTGATCGCCACATTGTCTATTTTCGGAAGAAGGTGGTCAATATGGGCGATGCTCGTCTCCCTAAACTAGCTTATATCATGGCAATGGAGCATGGCCTCAAGGCTTCTTTGGAGGGAAAAGAGAGCTCAATGGTTGGCTAGATGGAATGTGCGGGGAGCACAGTGCATACATGTGCAAGCAGAGGTCGTCATAGCTTGAGGCAATATCTTGACGATTGCTTCCTCGAAGCTTTGGGATGCCAATGCCCTTGAACAGGTCAAGGCGGCCACACTACCGGCGCCACATAAATCCCACATTGGAACGAGGCCCGCAATGCTACTGCGTACCCACTTGCCCATGAAAAGGCGCTGCTCATTGCCTCCATTCGCACGGGGGCACATCATCTTCGGGTGAGAGAGGCGAGATGGATTGGTGAGCCACGCCAGGGTGCTCTGTCAATCTTTGCCAAATGGGAGTCATTGAGGATGAATCTCATACCCTTCAAAGTTGCCCAGCATATGATCAAATTCGGACACGATATGCTGAATTGGTCAGGCCTGGCCAGCCGTTACATATGACATTGAGCACAGCATCCGTACGGGTGCTGGGATCATATCTTCAGGAGGTTATGGACATGCGAGATCAGCTATGTCCTCGGGCACACACTTGACATGTATATAAACATTGATGTATACTTGTACAGTTTGACAGCATTCTTATTACTGCCACGGTTTTTCCCTCGAAAACCCTTCGGGGCGGGGGTTTTTTAACCCGGACAGTAATAAGTTTGCTGCGCTCCTTATGGGTCCCATAGGCCGATTGGCCTCAATGGACGATAAAAAATCATTCTCATTCTCAATAAACATTAAAAAGACAAAGCAAGCCATGCGATTGCATATGAGGCATAAACTTGAAAAGCAAAAGGCAAGCCATTGTATTTCACATTATAAAAGGTGGGATCAACCTATAGACTATGCCGAGGCCCGCAGCGTAACCCCCACAGAAGGCTGAGATCGGCACGCTTATCAACCCCAAGAGGGCGGAGTACGTAAATTGGGAGCACAAATGGGTCAAATTGGGCAACAAAAAAAGAATGTCGGAAGGGACTCCAAAGAGATCCCACCAAGAAAATCGCAAGAACCAAAGGAAAAACAAGTTGGCCGTTGAATTGGTTGGCGGGAATTGCCCCAAACAGAAGCCACAAGGTCGAAAACCGAGAATGGAGGTCGGAAGGTGGGAATCTGCAGGAAAAATTGTAAACGAATCAGCATGCAACACAGAGAAGGACAGATGGCAAGCTCAGGAACGAAGCATTGGGGCCAGGCAGAGGTACCGAGAAGCGAACACGCTCCAAGGCCAAAGAGATTGCAGAGCCGAGAAGAAACGCCATGGTTATTGAGATGGAGAACAAGGCCGGAGGAGGAGGCAAAAACTAGAGCAAGCATGGGCTGCCAGATCGAAAACCAGGGAGGGATAAGGCAGAAACAGAGCCCGGATGGGCTGCTAGATTGAGAACAAGGCAGGGGGAAGGCAAAAAAACAGAGAAAGTCAGAAGCCGAGGAATCAGAACAGAGAGTGAGATGGAAATCAGAGGCAGTCTGGCCGGGAGAGGCTGGACTGACCAGCTCATAAGTTAGTAGCGATGAGAAGGGAAACCAAAAGATGAAACAGAGAGCAGATGACAACAAAAAACCAATACAAAAAATGATCACCCAGATAAGCCAAGCCTCAACAAAGAACCAATGCAAAATGAGCAAACCAGAATTCCATAATGCGAAAATAACAAAGCCCAACACAAAGCGTGGTGACCCCTAACCTGGAGGATGATTAGGAGGCATCGGAACCCAAGCTAAAAACTCTGCATGTTGGTGCTAAAGAAAAAATGGAGCCATGCGAGCACAGAGAGAACAAGAGAACCCGAAACGTGCCAGAAGGAAGGTGAGAACCAAGACGTCAAGATGACGAAGGGAAAACAAGCGTACCTTCCAAAGAATGATGAGGAAACTCGCCAGGAATGCACCTGTAGCCATGATGTGGAGGAGGAAGCCAGCAGAAAAGTTGGAGAAGAAACCGTCGGACCAAGAGCCATGGAAGCAATGAGAATAGAGGAAGTGCTGCTGTGAGAAGACACCGATGACCGATCCCAAATGCACTTACATAACGGCTCGTCCCTACCCAGAATGGCGATCCGAGGGCTCGGATCGATGCGATTACTGGGCAGTTTTGATCTGGCTTCTTGGCATTCTGGTTCCCACCACAAATTGCATGCTCCCTTTAGCATGCTTCTTAGTATGGCCAAAAGTTCTACCACCTACATCAAGAAGGGTCTCTGTAAAAAGTTTTGCGTCTATTTCTAAATCCCCTGACAAATTGACATCTAGGAGGAGGCTTTCTACTAACTTTTGGTATTCTTTACTTCTCGAGAAATCTGTCTTCAATCTAGGCTGTAAAGGAGTTTCGTGATTACAAGTTTCTGCTGTCACTTTGATTTTCACATACAATGGCATGTGATCCGACTCTGGCACCTTGTTTCCAATGTGAAACGATCATGTCTAGGCTTTGTGTAAGAAGATAATCCACTGTGCTGCTCCCTGCATGATTAACACATGTGAATCCTTTGGAGTTCTGAAACTGGACCAGTCCATTAACAATTTGAATGTTTACATGTTGTACAACATTCTAGTAGCCTGTTTCCTGTGTTATTTGCCACCATGTCTTGGGATGATCTAAGAGGCACATCATCCTCGTTAAGGTGTACGTCAAGAATGTTTTCGAATGATTTTGCTTGCTTATTCCCTGTTCTTGCATTGAAGTCTCCCATGACAAAAACATCCCCCTGGGCTTGATATTTGATTATGTTCATGCTCAGGTTGCAAAATGGATCTTCACTGTCCAACTCATTGCATGCATATATTTTGGCATTGCTAGGAGCAAAATAGCAAATTGCTATAAAAAGCATTTTTCTATCTGATTGTACCTTTATCCAGATGTACTGTTTATTCACATCTTGCGCTAATAAGTAAATGCTATCCATTAGTTGCTTTCTGTAGTAAACTGCCAATCCACCAAAGCCCCTCCCTTGCACCTATTTTTCTTTCATTCCATGTATGTGTGATCATCTTAAAACCTTGAATGTCTGGCAGCAGGCGAAATTGATGTTCCCAAGTCTCTGTGAATAGCAATAAATCCTGATGTTGCCATAAATCTTTTGTAGCTTCTACCTTTGGCTGATTCAGACCGTGTGCATTCCAAAAGCACACTCTCAAGGCCCTATTTCCCTAGTTTCTTTTTCTATTGGTGGCCGCCGCCTTCCTGCTTTGGTCCAGGTAGGCAATGAAACCATTATTTCTTGCATCTTTAATTTTGGACCATTCCTTCCTCCTGACATCTAGTTGGGCTGGAGTTAAATCTTGATCCAGCCATATCCCTCTCTCGCTCTTTCATGCACTTCTGTTATGCAAAATTCTATCACGAGCATCCCTGGTTTGAAACTTCACCAATATCGGCCTGGTGTGGGAGCCTGGCTTTCCCAGTCTTCTGCCTGATGTGTAACCTGGTCACTGAAAAATCTCTTAAGTGTCTCTGTCATGTCCTCGTTTTCAGTTTCTAAAAGGCCTGAAATTTTCAAGTTTCTTGCCCTTTGTTCCTGGTCTGACTGCTCAACCCTAATTTGTTCCTAGTAAATCTGCATTTGCTCCTTGGTATTCTCTGCAATCAAAGATGCCAGCTTGGCTTCTAGATTGTTAATTTGCTCCGTATAATCTGTCATGGGCTTCTGGAGGGAGGAAGCTAATTCCGCTTTGATTGAATCAATCATTGGTGTAGCCAGATCCACATTTTGTGTTGGATTTTGGCTGAGTGCATCTTCCAAAGATTTCTTCAGTGATTTTATTTCACCTCTCAATCCATGTACTTCTTCCTTGAGTTCCTGGATCAGGGCAATGATGTGAGCGGAGTCCCCTTCGTATTCAATCAGGTCGCCCTTGGTGGGCGAACCTGGCCCTTTCTTCTTTGGTGGCATACGAATTGCCTTAGCCACTAACCTTGATTGCCTTAGCCCCAGCAACGAAATATCTCAGCAAATGACTATATAACGCACATGGGAAAGCACCTCGTGATCTTCAGCCAGAATCTGGTGTAGGCAGATAACTTAAGTGTTCTTTGACAATGAATTGCATAAAGTAATCTATGTATTTACACAACCATTCGCTTTAACTGAAACCCTAGGCGCTCTGAAAGCCGGTCACACGTTTTCAATCATAACTGGAGATCTGGAAGTCCGTTTCAGCCGAAATTTGTTGCGTTGGAAAGCCATCTCAGAGCTCTTTCTGTCGGTATGTGATTTGTATATGTTTCACTAATTATTCTGCATCAGAAACACAGATTTCCGGGCTGCAAATTGGGGGCCCCAAAAACCTTGAAGTGTTGGTGGTGCTGCCCACTTTTGATCATATCTGGAGATCAAGAACTCTGTTTCAGCTGAAATTTATTGCGTTGGGAAGCCATCTCAGATTTCTTCCTATTGGTATGTAATCTGTATGTGTTTTTAATACTATTTTCTCAGCAAGAACTCAGATTTTCGGGCTGCAAATTGAGGGCACAAAAAACCCTGAAGTGCTCGTGGTATTGTCCACATATTTTTTATCATATTTGGGGAATTTTAACTCCGTTTCAGCTGAAATTTATCGCGTTGGAAAGCTCCCTCAGAGATCTTTCTGAAGGTATGTGATTTGCATGTGTTTGAATGGTGTTTCCATAGCAAAAACACAGATTTTCAGCCTGCACCACCGCTTTGTGGTTCATATTACATTTTTGTTCATATCTATTTCTCTGTGACTCGGTTTCTGACGATATTTGTATCTTTGGAGAGCTCTCTCAGAGTTATTTCAAAGATATTTTATGTTGCTGATGTTTGAACAGGATTCCAGAGTGAAAACAACAGATTTTCAGTGCTGGATTTAGGGTTTCCATTGTTCTATTTTTCAGCACTATATACTTTTCTTCATATCTATTGATCTGCAGCTCTGTTTTGGGAGCAATGCATATCATTAGAATGCTTGTTCTGTGATGATTCTAAAGACATATGGTTTATCCACATTTGCTTAAGATCTGAGAGGAGAAAACAACCAGTTTTTGCAACCCGATTTTAAGGCAGGATTCAAAGGGTGTGATACCATCCAATCACCTTGGATTAAAACATTTACATGCTAAAGCCTTGCAGACGGGGAAAGCCATTGCTTATTTTCATTTCAGACAAGTGTCTGTAAGGTGGCAGAGGTTGAACTTGAGGCTGCGCTTGATTTATGCACTTGAACACTTTCGCATTGTGTGTGTCGTGGCGGTGAAAGAGCCCGCACTTGCTTCTTGCACTTGGAAGCTGCGCTACCGCTTCGACACGGAAAGCTTTGGACGAGCGTCTGTAAAGGGACAGAGGTTTCATTTCAGACAAGTGTCTGTAAGGTGGCAGAGGTTGAACTTGAGGCTGCGCTTGATTTATGCACTTGAACACTTTCAGACAGGTGTCTGTAAGGTGAAAGAGCCTGCACTTGCTTCTTGCACTTGGAAGCCTGCGCCTGCTTCTGACACGTGGAAGCTTTCGGACGGGCGTCTGTAAAGGGACAGAGGTTGTGCGTGATCAAAGTGCTTGGAGGCTTTCAGACAAGCGTCTGTAGGGTGACACCCTATTCATGGCAACTCCAGTGATAGAAGAGCCGGACGAGCCCTGCGTCCCTTCATCCAACCCCACAGATATGCATGTGGATGGTGCAGATACGCAGTCCCCTCTACCTAGCGCAGATATGGCAGCAAAACTTCTATTGGGAGAGTACATAGATGCCATCCCCAATCGCTTGACCGGATGACACCGGCAAAATTGATAGGTGCATATTGAAAAGAGAAGCGCCGGCAAAGTCTCGTGGCAACAAATATAGCTCGACAGCCTATGACAGATACTCTAGCCTAGCGGCAAGTCAGATCCGGGCTTCACCACCACCAAACCAAAGTGTTGAGGAGCACCGAAAACAGGTTCAAGCAATGGCGAGAGGGCAACAAAGCTCGAATTGCTTGCTTGGCGTAGGAAATGCAGGCCTCCACACCCAAATTGCTCAAGAAGCGGTGGCCTAAAAAAACAACGCGTGTTTCGGTATGGAGACCCGCATACAAAGACCTAGAAGATGGCCTTCGCCTAGTGCACTCTGAAAGGCAGAAGGACAAGAAGAGTCTTGCTGACATGCAGGCCCGCATGGATTCCATGTCCACCGCCATTGAAACCATGACACAGGAAAAGCAACGTGTTGAGCAAGAGACAATGGCAACCATCTCCCGCCTTCAATCGTAGGTCGAGGAGGTCAAGCATCATGATGCTTAAAAGTTCAGGTCGCTTTTGAAGAGAGCCAGTCACAATTGAGAGCCCTTCAAACTAGGGTTGAGACACAAGAAGTGGCCTCTGCAATGAACCCTATGCTGGACTCTCGCTTGCAGAATCTGGAGCATAGCTCCGCAGCTCGAGATCGAAAGGTGCAGGAGCTGAGGGCAGCCATCACTGAACAAGGCAAGGGCCTCAATGCAGAGGCTCATGAGCAATTGCAGCGGTGCATGCGTGAATTGAAAAGGCAGCAACAATTTCAGCAGGAGCTAAGCTCCCGGCTTCAGGAAGGAGAGACCGCTATACCTGCCACGGCAGTCCCACCTGCCCAAGAGTCTGCAAGGTGTCAGCCAGGACCGTCTGCTACTGCACCCCCAAGCCACTCTATGCCACCCCCGCCCCAACGTAGGCCACAGCCTATGCTCCGCCGACAACAAACAACTCCTGTTGTGCCGGGCAGGATTGACCCAAAAATCAGAGAGTTCCAGGAGCTGAGGCGGAGAAGCCACAATGTGGTGGTACGTGGCCCTAATTTAAGAGGCGGGGAGGACCTCTCATTAACCGGCTCCAAATGTTGATTCTTGTTTCGAATGACATTCCCCGTGCCGGTACATATTATTAGGGCGAGACGCCATGGCGCTCCAGACCCGCATCGCCCACGGGTAGTCACGTTCACAGTACGAGATGCGCAAGTGAAAGCAGCTATCCTACGCCAGGGTAGGCAGCTGAAGGGAACTGCCTTGTATGTTGACCGAGACCTGACCCCAGCCCAACAAGAAGACCGCAGGCACGAGTTGGCCAAAGTTAAAAGCATTCGCAGACAGGGAGGAGCTGCAGGACTGATTCGGGGTAAGATGCAAATTTTCAAGCCGCCAAATGCTGCTGCGAATCCTGCTAACCCTCCAGCAGCTCCTGACCATGCCACTTCTTCGCCTTTCTGACCCTTACGCCCTGCCGCTCAGTTGTTTCACCTTCGTTGCTCGCGACATCTCAGTTTGCCTCTACTTCGCCATCCCCCTTCTGCTGCCGCCACTCGATCCCCAACCGCCCCCGCCGACAAATAGGAATTGTGCCTCGCATGGTCTCCCTCGAATTGTCCGGGCTTCCCATGGCGAAGGGAGATAGTCTCAACCCCGCTGTCGCAGATATGGATCTCATCTTCCTTATGGAAACATGGGAGCATGCAGGACACAGGATACCCGACTTGCCAGGATACCAGCGCTACTCAATCTTCAATGATTGCACAGGAAAGCGGGGCATGGGGAGTTGCTCATACTATCGAATCCGCCTTTGGCACGGTCCGGTTTCCTTGTTCAAGATGCATAAGCACAACCGGTACTTGTGGGTGCGTGTGTAAAATCGGCAAAGATGCGCACCCTCTTTGTGGCAGCCGCTACTTTCCACATGCGTAAAAGCAACTTCTATCACACCCACTCTGGATGTGGATAGGTCGGACCCCTATGTCGATCTATATGATGACATACAACAAAGATAAGCAGCTAGGCAAAGTCATACTCCTTGAGACTTCAATGCGCCAAGACCGGTAGAACAACCCATGAGATTTGATCCCTTGATCGATGATATATTGCAGCCAAGGCGTCCCCGCGAAGCGCAGCCCACGGACATCGATGACAATCAGTCACACGCTATGGTAGACAATTGCTTTTGCTATGTGGTATCTTTTGACTCGGTAACTGCAATGGATCGGCACGCTGGTCATTCCACCCGCAAGAGCACTTGTAGACAGGAAAACCGTGGGGAGGATCTAGTGTGGTGGACTATGTGTTTGGTGCCCGGCGGGGATATGCATGTCATCAAGCACTTCCGTGTGGGAACAACTAATAGGGATGAAGAGATCGACTTCGACCACTTACCACTTTACTTGAAGTTGGCTTGGCGTGTTGTGCGAACCCCCGTGGCCACGTAGCTCCTCACATGCCTCACCACGATTGGATTATGAACATGCGGGGGCTTATGCCCGTGATGCTTATAGATGACCGGGCAGAAATTTTGCAATATCCTACACTAGAGCAATAGATGTTCTACCGACCGATGTGCTTAGGACCGCGGCGGAGAGATGCTTTGGGATAAGCCGCCACACGGACCTCCGTGAACACAACCTTCCCACGTAATCAATGGTTTGATGCGAGTGCAAGGAACACAAACGCCGGCTCCGCCAAGTCACGCACTCGCTTTACGCCCATGTACGGTCAGAGCACCAGCGTCTTCCTTAAATCTAAGAAAGCCGTACATTCGCGGCACATCAAAGGGAAATGTTTTATCTCCCTCGAACGTCACCCCCGTGACCTTCCGCTAAGGGTTCTTAGAAAGCCAAGACATCTGACCCACAAGGAACATCACTCCCGAAAGCGGTGGAGGCAATACTTGCAACAGCTATACGACCCTCGTGGTGCACATGCAAAGATTACCCCTCGCAAGAAGGCCCAGTGCTGAAATCACAGATTCGGGACGCGGAACAAGGCTTACGGCCTTGCCAATGGGAAAGCCCCGACCGGATGGCATGCGGCGGTAATTGCTTAAGTGGGCAGGACCGTCCATAATACCAATCTGACCCGCCTTGTTCAACAAGGCATTACAGAAGGCTTCCCGGAGGCGAAGGACCAATAGCGAGTTGTTCCCATCTATAAGGCGGGTGACCCAGATCGCCTGCCACCACCGAACAATCATGGTCAGCCGGGTGTTTGCAAAATTGCTTGTTGGGATTCTCGAGCAGCGGCTTGACGGGCCGGGCGAGGGCAAAGAGATAATGGCCCTCACCCAAAAGCGGATTCGCACCCCAACACTCAACCATTGACCACATCTTCACATTGCGAAGCTCGGTTGAAGACAACAGGAACCGCCGATCTATATTGTTGCCGTGGATTTTGCAAAGGCATTTGACACCGCGGCTCGGGGAAAAACTATGGGCAAGATTGCGGCGGTTTGGGGTTCCTGTGATTTGCGTAATGCAAAGGTAATGTGCTTTATGAAAGATGCTCCTGCCGGTTGCGTCCGCAAGCCAACCATTTGATAGTAGTATCGGGGTTCGCCGGGGATGCCCTCTCCCCAACATTGTTTGGGCTTTACATTGATCAATTGAGAGTCTGGCTTGGCGATAATGGGGGCGACGGGGCTCACTTTCTCTACCGGATCATCAAGCGCTTAATATATGCCGATGATGTGGACCTCCTAGCTTACACACCAGCGGACATGCAACGACATCTCGATGCCACGGACACATTTTGTCAATCGATATATCGCGGCGCCAACTTGGCCAAGACTAAGGTGGTTTTCATATCATCTTCACGATACCGTAGGATCCCCTCCTTCCGCTATCGAGGGCGTAATGGAAGTAGCATCCACATACAAATATTTGGGAGTGGAGTTTCCGCTCTACTATGCACCGGGACACATCCATATGCGACTACGAAGTTACTTGCTGGCTGGAAAGCACTATATGCAATGCAAAACAATAGTCATAGAGCGGAGTTGTATGATTGGACCCATCACCACACACTGCTCAAAGTCTTAGTGGAGCCTGTCCCTTTATACGGGGTTGAAGTATGGGGCCCAAAGAGTATCCCTCGCTACTTGGAATGACTTGGAGCAAAAGTGCCCTTCTTGGTACGAAAGCACTAGGGGTGAAGTCCACAAATCCCATATCAAATTCTACCGCAGAAACAAGATTCTTGCCTCTTCGTAGGGCGGCCCTTGATCGCCACATTGTCTATTTTCGGAAGGTGGTCAACATGGACGATGCTCGCCTCCCAAAACTAGCTTATATCATGGCAATGGGGCCACAATGCCTCAAGGCCTGCACTGGAGGGAAAAGAGAGCTCAATGGATGGCTAGATGGAATGTGCGGAGCACAGTGCATACATGTGCAAACAGAGGCGATCGCCATAGCTTGAGGCAATATCTTGACGCTTGCTTCATCAGCAAGCTTTGGGATGCCAGCGCCTTGAACAGTCAAGACAAAGACACTACCAACCCACATAAATCCCACATTGGAACGAGGCCCACAATGCTACCCGCGCACCCACTTGCCCATGAAAAGACGCGACTCATTGCCTCCATTCGCACAGGGGCACATCATCTTCGAATTGAGACAGCAGATGGATTGGTGAGCCACGCCAGACGTGCTCGCCAATGCCGCCAAATGGGAGTCATTGAGGATGAATCTCATACCCTTCAAAGTTGCCCAAAGATATGATCAAATCCGGACGCTGCTTATGCCGAAGTTGGTCGCCCCTGGCCAGCCACTACATGTGACATTGAGCACGGCATCCGTGCGGATGCTAGGATCATACCTTCGAGGTCATGGACATGCGAGATCAGCTATGTCCCTGCACGCACTTGACATGTACATACACATTTATTTCATGATGATGTATACTTGTACAGTTTGACAGCATTCTTATTACTGCCACGGTTTTTCCCTCGAAAACCCTTCGGGGCGGGGGTTTTTTAACCCGGACAGTAATAAGTTTGCTGCGCTCCTTTTGGGTCCCATAGGCCGATTGGTCTCAGTGGACGATAAAAAAACTATTCTATTCTATTCTATTTAATCTTTGCGCTTCATTCACACTCCCAACTCCAAAGATGCTCTGACACTTCTCAAGTTGTCTTCTCAAGTCAATCGCGTTTGGAAGTCGCATAGTGGACTTGATGCATCTCAGTTTGTAGCATCGGCTTATGGGCTCCTAGCGCTTCAGGACACGTTGCCGCCTTCGGATAAGTGGTCGCTTAAGCTTCCAGGGAGTAAGTGGCCCGCCATGTGGAAGTGGGCGTGGAATACATTGCCTCCTCCTAAAATCCGTACCCTTTTGTGGCAGATCTTGCACCGTAGCCTCAGGGTGATTGTCCGAGTCCACAGGTTCAAGCCTCAGGTAGCGAAAACATGCCCTTTATGTGGGAGGCGACGTGAGACCATTTAGCACTGCTTTGTCCTATGCACAGAGGTAGGGGCAGCTTGGTCTTTGGGACTTCACTATGCAGTCAGAAGTTTCTCTTGGGAGTCCTTCCTAGCGGTGGGCGTGTGGCCCAAATGCGGCGTTCATTTATGCGAGCTTGGCTTTTGTGGCTGATTTGGAAAAAGACGGAGGCGAAGGTCTTTGAATCGTGATTTAGCCCTTTTAGGTTGGTTCCGGTCTTGAGGCATAAGTTGTGGCAGGCTTACCAAGTCTCAAGCTTGTCTAGCACAGTTAAGCGGGAAATTTGGTCGACATTCCTACAGATTGTGGATCATGATGGGCGCTTCATTTCTTAGCACCACACTTATCATTATACTTGATCGCATTCTAGTGGTTTAATATATTCTTATATTCTTCAAAAAAAAAAAACATATGCAATAGAAGGCACGAATAAAATTAGCCTTATAGAGTCACCTGATTCACCTTATAACTAAGTAAAGATCTAATTTATCTAATTCCCATTTTGCCAGAAGACTATGGCACTGGAATATAGCAGAAGAGAGATATGGCTCAACTCATCTTCATTATCAGAGAACAATTAGACAATTAAACTCCTTATTTCATAATTGTAAAGCTCAAAAGAAGAATAGGGAGATGTGACGAGATGGAGATGGAGATAAAAAGATTTTGAACATTATGCTGATATATCACAAATAAAAAATCCCAAACCTGCTGGGCAACTAGTAACGGTGCCCAGCATTGCTGGGCAAAATTTGGAACCTAGTGCTGGAACTTGAGAACTTGCGCATTTGCCTAAAGTAACTTCTAGGCCATTAGAACTGTACATTTGCGTACAATAATTTCTAGGCCACGGGATCATCTTGGGAACCTGCAGATTGCAAGTTTAGGCCATTGGATCATTTTGGGAACTTGTAGGTTGCAAGTGGCCATGTCTATGAGTTGTTGATGTTGTGTACTAAATCTCATATTGTTGCTCGTTGCTTGTAATTAATGTGGCCATGTCTATGAGTTGTTGATGTTGTGTACTAAATCTCATATTGTTGCTCGTTGCTTGTAATTAATGTGGATGTGTTGTGGCTATGGATGTGTCGTCTCTTATTGCTTGTATATGAATGTGGATGTGCGTTGTGTCTATGAATGCGTTGTGAACAACACCATGTACTCTTTTAAGGTAAAGGTAAAGCATTGCATTATTTTGTGTGACTACGGATAATTTGTTCATTGTGTGTTACACCTTTATCTATAGCTACGATTAAAAGTACTTTGCACCTTTAATTGGAGCTAGCCTTAGAAGTACTTGAATGTTGTGCAAATGAAAGATGGGCTTAATGGATTTTCTTAATATATGTATCCCATGTGTGGTAGTGTTAAATTTAAACCTACGTTCTTTTTTTAAAACTTTGGAGACATGGCACAGAAGAATGTTAGTGAAATTTCAACATTAAATAATGTTCTCATGAGACATGGATAGAAAAATGTTAAGTGGAATTTCAACATTAGATCGTGTTCTCCGGTTGACTGACACACCCTTTCATCATAACACCGCACTTCCTTTTACAATATGCATTGAACCATCTCATCATGACATACCATGATGTAATAGAGCTTCTGGTTTTTTATTGCAAAGCCAGGGATATTTCTAATTAGAAACAGACGTGGAATCTCATTTTCTCAAACAACATTGGGATAAGAAAGAGAGGTAAAGTCCTCAGTGTTATACAAAAAAATCAAGCATTCCTTGAGAGAAGGTGATTATTGATGTTTATCTACCTCTTGTACAATTTGAAACATAAACAAATTCTTTGCTTTTCGGACAGCCTTCTCTCTTCCCATGTCAATATATTTCTCCTAACATTTTGAAACGATACATATTTCGTTATTAAAATGTATTTGTATTGATGTTTTACTACTAAGTATGGAAGCATGGACAACTATAAGAATTAGCATATAATAATGCAACAACAAATATATAAAATCGTCCAGCATTCCTACCCTGCTGAAAATATGACCAGCTGAGAGTAAAAAATGGACATTGGAGCATGAAGGAGAGAATGAAGTAACTAACACCTCAATTCCTACTGGGCCGAATAGCTCCAAATATTCAACTTGGAAAATAATAGGTTTCAAGATTCTAGAGATGAATATCTATCAAAACTGGAATTTTCTTTACTTAAACATTTAAAGATTAAATTCTCTTCTGTAATATCCTAAACCGAGATACACTTTACAAATATACAAATGTCATATATTTAGTTCAAATGCAGAGTTGTTCAGATCCTAGAATCATTCCAAAATTGTTCATTCCTAAGGCTGATTCTTTAATGAATAGCTAGAGTAAATAGCTAACGTAAACTTAACCTCCAGTTCAATGCAATTGATTTTTCAATTTAAAGAAGGTGGCCATGTATAACTCAAGCATAGGAATGTTTATCAAGCTTAAATACGTTGAAGCAACGTGGAAAATTTTCTTTAATAAAGGAGTCAACATACTGCTTTATAGTCTAATCTGGATCAGAAGACTTTAGCATCTCTGCTAAAATGTCAGTAGCTTACAGTTGGGCCTTGACGGCATTATCGGCTTTTTGCAAACCAAAGAGAATGCCACTGCAATTGTTTAGTATTCTCTGCCATGCCTTGAGACCAGAAAAGGATATATAAGAACTTCATCTCTAAATGAGACAGGCTTCTCCATTTCGGATTTGAAAGAATGAAGGGTTCTTCAGTTACTTCCCATTCAATATGATGTTGCAAAGAAACACACGAAGATAGATGCATCTCTCTTCTTGTAGATTTTGAAGAGCAGTCTAAGTTCAAAGGAAAAATAGTGCCTCAGCTATTTCTGTATGTATTCTATACCTCCAAGGATGTTGTACCATAACACAATAAAGAATATTTTGCCAAGTGATAACTGAAGAAGCTCATCAACAGTGGCTTCTTGCAAAGGTAGAAATTTCTTGAGGCTCTAATCCGTTCATTTTATTCTAGCACAATGAGAGAGCCCACTAAAATGTACAATATTGCATTAGCATAACCGGAAAGAATTCAAATCTTCCATGCCCATATATAAACGTTATATTTGTCGAAACCCTGGAGAGAAAGCAAAGCATACCTCCTCTGTAAAGCAAAGCATTCCTCCTCCATTGCATTCGTAAGGGCTACATGCGGCCACTTCAGATGCACAAACCTCAACCGCACTCTTTCCTTGTGAGGAAGGGGCACTTGCGATAGAATGAGGTCTGAAGCCAAGAAAAACAACTACCATCTTGCTGTCAATGGTGTTGTCCCCATAACTCTGCCGCCAAAGAAGAGGTTTTGCCATCCCAAAGCCATGTCCTGCAAAGTAAGAAAAGAAACTGGCTACTCAATCACGAACTGCACTCTGTAGATTCAGGAACCAAACTCTGCAGATGCAACCCTGCAGATGCAATAAAATACATGGCAAAATTTGGGCAGCGAAACGGAAGTAAGATAAAAGTTTCCACATGATTTCTGCTTGGGCTTAGCTTGATTTGCATAGGAACTGCTGGTGGTGAAAGCGGCGGAACTGGTTTGTAAATTTGCTGCATGGTCCCATGGTGTTCATGCTCCTTCTATGAAGCAGGCTTCAAGGATCGCCGTCTATGCATTCCCTAAAACCCTAATATTTCCAAGACCCTTTTGTTGCTTTAGCGTAATCTGGGACGTTGAGTTGGCCTAATCTGGGCCATCCAAATTAGGGCTGGGTCCAACACTTACAGAATAACTTTATAATATAGGAGGATAAGAGGTGCCCAAAGGCCCCAACATATGGTTTGGGCCGTAGGATCGATGGATCTGACGACAGGAGTAGTCTGGGTGCACCATATTTTAAGACCTTAGGCAAAGCCATATAAAGGTTTAGGTCTCCGTATTCCATCTTTCAAGACCTTAGCTGAACTCGTATTTCATATTTCAGAATCATGGGTGCCCTCAATCATAATTGGCCATATTCAAAATGAGAGGTGCCCAGAGCCCCAACATACGGTTTGGACCGTAGGATCAACGGATCCGATGACCGGAGTAGTCCAGGTGCACCTCATTTAGAATATATAACATAATAATAAGAGCTTCCAGGGGAATTTAATATGGATATAAAAATAACAATCCCTAAAACCATAGATCATATCCCTAAAACAATTAAATAGGTTGTTATAAAAACAAAATATAGATTTAAAGTAATAAATAATCATGTTAGCTCACTAGTTTTATTGATCAAATCATTCTTAATAAGACATTGAATTATTTTGGTAGAGGTTTGAGCCTCCCTATTTCATATACTAAATGCTTAATGTACGCCATATAGAGGTTTGAGTCCACGCATTCCATCTTCTAAGACCTTAGGAAATTCATATTTCATATTTCAAGACCATAGGTGCCCCCAATTATAATTGACCATATTCGAAACGAGAGGTGCCCAGAGGCCCCAACATACGGTATGGGCCATAGGATCGATGGATCCAACGACCGAGGGGGGTCCAAGGTGCCTAAGGTTTATGAAACATGATTGTGTGCCTTGATTGTTAGACAATCATCTTCAGTTGCTAGTTAAAACTTTCATGAAACATCCTATTGCCTTACTCGGATCATACATTCAGGAAGTACTGGACTTGAGGGCTCAGATATGCCCCCAGTCAACCATTTAATTGATGTCAGCAGTCTTATTGCTGCCACGGTTTTTCCCTCGAAAACCCTTCGGGGCGGGGTTTTTTAATCCGGGCAGTAATGTGACTGCTGCGCTTTTTGTATTGGGTCCCATAGGCCGATTGGTCTCCGTGGACGATAAAAACAATTCTATTCTATTCTTACACTTTGGCCCTATTCATGGGTTGAGTTTGAAGGATGAAGCCTTGGCTTTGGGATTCTCTAATAACCATTCGTTTTGTACATGTGTAGGTAGTACGGGTCTAACATTCAACTAGCATCTTTATATTATAAAATTATAGCGTAAGTATGTATATCAAGCATTAAATGTAATTGAGGGCTCGGATTGTGCCACCTGGCATGGTAAGTGTACTTTTTTTAATGTCAAACGGTGCTATAGGTACCCCTCGAAAAGGCGCTTGTACGTTCGGAAGCGGTGTGGGGAAGATATTTGTTCTTATAGTTTTTCCTTGCTCTACCGCCTTTCCTTCACTGACCCTTGCCTCCCAACATATCTCATACAGATTTCCCCTTCTTCCTATAGATTCAAATTGCAGCAACTGATTTTTTTTCTACTTCAATCTCTCATTTGGGTCTTCTTCAAAGTTGGTGGATCGAAATTCATCTTGGGCAAACACTTTTGGGTTCAACGGCCGTTGTGTTGGCATCTTGGCACTCTTTTCCAGATCCCAAACAATCGTGGGCTTTAGATCCTTTCAAGAATTGGGCAACCCCCGGACTTGAGGACATCAGGGACGGAGTTTGATACACTGCGCTTGAAGGTAGGGCGTAATGCTCCAACAATGTTGTTTTATGCTACCGTCACCATAGCCACTACTTCTGAAAGATTCCAAAACCACTGTGCTGCCACATTTTGGCAGCATAGAAGAGCCATGTGCATGAACTACACCTTTGGCTAACATTTGGTTTGAGACATGTGTGCATGAGCTAATCAAGCAACAAAATTGAAGACATCTATCTTTGAAGACTCTTAGAAGACATTTGTGATGAAGAACCAAGGGAGAACATTGATTGGGTATCATACAAGTATGGCAAGCAAGAAGATTGAGCTTAGAGTGAAGACCCCTCGAGATTAGAGTTTGGAAGATCCCTCAAGATTCATTGGTATGTGGCTAGATCCAAGTCATTTTGGCATGAATTCTATTTCCCAAGGCTTCTTTCATATTCCTACTACCTTAATCCTATCCATGAGATACCCTACATGCTTCATGATTCACATTTACATGCTTCATCATCATATTCCCCTTCCAAAGTTGGCAAAGAGTCTTTTTTCTAGAAGCACATCACACATCCATCATGCATCTACTACCTTGAGAAAATGCAAAAAATTCCACCAAATTTTAGCCATTCCTATGGTCTAAGACTATTTTCTCTTTAAAAAAATCAAATTAGAGGGAGAAAGTGCATGTTTTCTTCAAACAAGTGTGAGAGAACAAATTTTCAAGTCATTATATAAAGTTCTAATGGTATGTGCACAAGTGCCAAATTTGATGCCAAATTATCCACATCATCTTCAAAATGTCAGTTATGATCCACATCATCACTCAAGTACATCCACATCATCATACACATGTCATCCACCTCATCACCCATTCACAAAAACTTTTGACTAGAAAAAAAGTCATTTTGCCACCTTGCTTGACACATCATCACCTCATTATGCCATGTCACCACCTATTTGCCACATCATTCCATAAACTTGCCACCTCACCAATTTTAGCCCCATTTTGGCTGCCAAAAATCAAGATGCTCTTTTTTTGCAAAAAGATTCTTCCATCTTGTAGAGCATCGTAAAAGATTCCATGTGGAAAAAAGAATTTTGGAAAAAGACCTTGTTATGACCCTCATATTCCATTTCTTGTGATTCGTGCCAAATTTGAAAAAAAAAAACCTTTTCTACTCCCTGCCAAATCTCCCATCTTAACCAATCTCAGACATCAGATAAATTTAATAATCAACCTTGGATTATTGTATTTATACCTTGGCCTTCTTTTTCAATTTATGCCTGTGGGATATTTCTTTGTTTTGAAGAACTCTAAAACAGAGAAGGCCAAGAAATGGATTTTCAGTTGGATTGGAAGCTCGAATCATTACCGGAAGGGGCCGAAACTCTCTGATTCATGCCAAGAAAACATAAATACCACTAAAAACAAACGAAATGGAGGGATTTTTGGCACGAACGGACCATGACAAAGGATAGGCAAGAGGGAATTTAATCTAAGGATCAGAGGCATGGAGGATGAAAAACAGGTCGATTTGGAGAAGAAAAGAAGGATCAAGAGCTGTTACTTAAGGATTTGCTTCAATTTCCACTCTCTTGACATGTTTTTGACAAAAACGTTCCACTGATGAATTACCATATTTCCTTTGATAATCTGATACAATACTTGTGGAGTTCAAACAGAAGTTATTCTAGTTTCATGTAAATTTTCTGATTTCTTATCAAAATCCCTGCTATAAACACTGAAGTTTCACTGTCCCAAGTCTGCAAGTTTAGCCATGCCCCATATCCAAACTATATGTCCAAAAAATCTGAGTTTAATTTTCATGATTCCTTTGCTATTCATCTTTCATTCAAAATAAATTTCATGATTTTAGCATCTATAAATCCATAGTTATGGCCTTGCAAAGTTGGCTGTTCTAAAACTGTAAAAATTTATGAGACAGTCATTGAAGTTTTCTCTTCCAAGTCTGCCTTTTCAAAAATCCATAGATCTCAAACTGCTTATCCAAAAATTCTGAAATTTCGTCGTGCGCATGCCCTCTTATTTAGCTTCCCGCAGTCCAAGTTTCATGATTTTAGGAGCTTTCCATCTTAAGTTACAATATGGTATTTGGGTCACGATTGTTTGATTTGGGTTAATTTAGTGCTGCCACGTGGCAGACAATTCCTTTGCAGAATGGTAGTCGAGTCTACCATTCCGCATCTCCGATTTCTAGCCAGTTACATCCTCTTCCTCTGTTTCCACATTCTCTCTGCCATAGCAAAGCCCGTGCAAGCAAATCTTGTCTCAGCAAAACTCGGCAAGCAAATCTTTGCCTGCAAATCTAACAAAGTCCTCTGTGCAAGTCTAACTATGGCAAAGCCCCTTTCTGCATTGGCAAACTGTGAAGATCGTTGAAGGAAGGGCAGGCTATTTTGCACCAAGTCATTCGAACAGGTCGAAGCAGGAAAATCGTCTGTAAGTTTCTTCTAGCCGGTTAACAATCATCTCTTCCCATCCTCTGTCTTTTTGCCAGTAAACATCCTCTGTTTCCGACAGAGCCAAGCTTGAATCCGATCCTGTTCAGACCAAGACAGAGTCAGAGCTTGAATCCGTAGCATGAATCCATAGATTTTCTTAACTGTAAAAATGGGCATAGCTTCTTTACGTTGCTGGAGCAAGACAGGGCCATAGCTTGAATCCATAACTTCTTCAGCCGCAGCCGTAGCTTGTATACAAAAGCATCTTATAGTCTGCTACTTAGCTCTGTTTCATGGAAAAGGGGATTAAACTGTGGCTTGCAAAACTCCCAAGATCTTACCTGCAAACGAAAAAATTGCTGGCAATGCCTCAAAATTTATACTGAAATCCTAAACAGAAAAAAATACTTCATGAAAAACTCAGAATGGGAAGATATGGTGTCCTGCCATAGCAAAATCTCTCATACCGACACCATAGCCGCCAAAACCGCCGAAATCGCTCCCCAAATACCATATTGTGGGTGCATGGCATTTGGCCTGCCTTTCTGGCACGTACCGGATACTCATTGAAAATTGTATGTTTTAAGTCTGCTTGTTCAAAAATCCATAGTAAGCAAAGGAAGCTTCCAAAAATCCTGAAATTAAACACCAAGCATCCTCTGCTATTGTTCTCTCATCATTCCAAGTTTGAATAAGTTTCACTACACGGATCCCAAGATATGGATATGCAAACTTGGCACTTCTAAAACTGTCGAAATTTCAGGGACTGTTGAACTTTTTGCAATTTGCTCCATTCTAATCCATCTTTGCTTTGAGGATTGATCACCCTAAGTGATCGGAGGTCCTGACCACCCCTATGGTAGGCATTTTCATGAGGTTAGCTTGGTAGCTAGGATTCAAGTCAACACACCGCCATAGCCCTAAAAAAATGTTTCTTTCCTGCAGAAGCTTGGGCCTCTCTTGAAGTGCCTTGCCATAGCCGCCTCAGGCCAGTGCTATAGAAGTTCGAAACAGGAATATGAATCTAGGGTTTTGCAAAAGGCAGATGGAGAAGGAATGCCCAGTGTGTGCACTCGCCCTCTTCGACTCTGGAGGATTTTGATAAAATAGAAACATCTAGCCCAATGTTGAGTGCAAGCAATTCTTAGTGTCAGGTACTTATGCTTCTGTCAGTTAATTACTAAGAATTGAACAAGGTAAGAATTGAACAAGTTGATTAATTTTTAAGATTTTCAATCTTGCTATGCTAGATAGCGGCAGAGAAGGCAGAGATGCTTGGCCGAACAAATGATGTCATGCTGGCAGACAAAATTCTTTTGCAGATCATTGGTGCGCGCCCTTTTCACGTGGCTGCAGAACAAATATTTAGTGCAAGAAAGGAAGAGGCCGACAATAATCTTGCTGGTTTTTAAAGCCACATTTGGTCTTGCAGGCCACCAGTATGCTTCAAAGCTTCCTGATTTATTTAAAGGATCATAAGGCATACTTATTTAAGTGTACAATCTTATATGGAGAGACCGGATAACCCAGTATTGTCGATGAGTGAGATAATAGAACTTGAATGGTTGGTACTATCAGGTGCTAAGCAAGAGCAACATTTGTATTGAAAAGCTTCCTTTCATTTGCAGGCAAAGAAAAACGTCATCAATTACATGGAACCGCATAGTTGTTTTGCTCGGGATATCATGTTTGCACAATCAACTTGGTATTTGGAAAACCTAGAGAATCTGGAAGTCATTAAACTGATTAGTGAGGTTAGTAATATGAAACAATTTCCAATAACTTTTAGGCTAGCACATCTTGCAAAATTATGACAAATTTGAAGTTTTCGACCATATCTTACGTGATGTTTGAGCTGGTTTATCTGGCAGGTAATTAAACGCTTTGCTAACGCTGAAATACAATAAGCTGCAAGCTTATTTGACTGTGATTTATCGTTGGAAGATTACTTGGATAAGAGTTATTATAAGACAACATCCCTTGATTGTAGCAGGCACCCCATCTGCATCTATATGTAGTCATGTTTTTATATTCATGATCAGATCTTTTTGTTGAAAAACATTTGGGTTTGACTTTTCAAATTGTTGATGAAATATAATAATTCACTCAGTCACTTGGGCATCTTGGAAAACTAGTTGGGGATGATTGAATTAAGGGCAACACCTGTTCTCTTTGCGCTAGAGATGCAACTGAAGACTCTAATTGAAACAGAGTTTATTGATAATGGGTCATTAGATGCTTCTCAAATCTGTTTTGTTTGTTTGTTCCTTCTCAGCTTTATATGTTTTGTTTTCATTGTTTGGATGCAAGGTATTAGATATTATAGTTACTTCATGCATTGACAATAATATTTGATATTTAGGCCTTCTATTGTGGCCATTCCAATTCCAATTAAATTAATTTGGAGGGAGTTTATCTATCTATCTAAGTTGCACAACATGATATAAGAAACTCATAGTGGCCTCGACATTTTGTACTTATTGCAGACTTAAAGAGACTCAAAAGTTCCACGCATGAGAGATTGAAATTGAGAAGCAAGAGAAGTGGTTCATATAACATTCTTCAAATATTGCTTAGATACAAAATGAACAATTCTCGAAGGGCTCGCATGAAAACAGACAAAAGCTCCCGACAAAAAGAGAACTTCCTTATCAAAACGGGACAGAGGTCGAAGGCTGAAGGATGAAAAAAAAAAGGGACAAATTCAGGGAAGAACATGTCCCAATATGGAAAAAGACGCCAAACTGTCAAACCAAGCAGGGAGAAGCCCTTCCCCTGCCTGGTATCAAAAATAAAGAGTCAAGGGAACTGCTGAGAGAGGAGAATGGCGCTTCCTCTTCTCTCTCAACAGTACCTTATTCTCTATTCTTTGAAACCATGTAGGGAAGGGGCTTCTCCCTGCTTGGATTGACCAATTTGGTATTTCTTTCATGTTGTGGCATGTCCTTTCTTGGCCTTGCCTCTTTTTTAGCTATCATCCTTTGACATTCGTCCTCAATCCCGTTTTGATAAGGAACTTCTCTTCTATTCGGGAGGTTTTTGTCGTTTTCATGCGAGCCCCATTCTAGAATTCCATCGATCTGAGCCCTCGGATCGAGATTCTAGAGGGGGCGAGTATGCATGTCTCGCATGCATGCATTGCATGCCTTCTCTGGTTGGGAGATCGCTATATTAGACGAGGTTCTTCATCAACGTCTCATCGGCGCTTCCTCTTCTCTCTCGGCATTCTTTTGAAACCACCTCCCCCTCCCCCACCCCTAATTATTTAATGTAATTGTCACCTGGCACGCGTGACCAGCCCCTCTATTTGAAGAGGTTTTTTGTTTTGTTGTCGCTTGGCACGCGTGATCAGCCCCTCCACTTTGGGAGGTTTGTTTTGTCACATTTGTTATAGTGTTGGTGATGTGCAGGTACAGGTTGGCAAGCGGCAACAGCTTCAACTTCTCCATTCGTGGGTATTTTGGGAGCGAATTCTCAGCCTTACGTTTGTCCAAGCCCCTTGCCGAAAGCTTATCAGTAGGGTTTTTCCTCGAAAACCCGAAAGGGCCCGGTGATAAGCTTTTGGCAGGTACACAAACCAAACATCTATTAGCATTGTATTTCATGGGGTCCAAGTTGTATAATTGGATATTCCCTTTATTTTTCTTCGTGGATAGTTCGCATGTGTGCGACTACCCACTATCCACCATTGTAGAAATCTGCTGAGATGAATGAGAAGCCTATTAGGCTTTTTATTCATCTCAGCAGAATTCTACAATGGTTGAGAGTGGGTAGCTGCATATTTGCAAGCTACCGACAATGAAAAAACACAGGGAATATCTAGTTATATCACCTGGACCCCAAAAAAATTCTACAGATGCCGGTTAAGTGTACCTGCAGAGAGCTTATCACCGGGATTAAAAACCTCGCCCTTTCGGGTTTTCGAGGAAAACCCCTAGTGATAAGCCCTCTGCAAGGGGCTTGGACACAACGTAAGGCTGCAAAAAAAAATGCTCCCACAAAGAAACCCTCGAAGCCTGAAGAAGACAGAGTCGCGCATCCCATGGTACCTACACATCAACAACACAAAGATAAGAAAACAACCACCTCGAAAAGCGAAGGGCTGGTCACGCGTGCCACGCGACAAAAAACAACCTTGAAAAAGCGAGGGGCTGGTGGTCATGCGTGCCACGCAACAAAAAACAGCATTTACAATAATATACACATTAAGGGAGGGTTGGTGGGAGTCAAGGGAACTGCTGAGAGAGGAGAAAACGCCGATGAGGAGTCGATGCAGAAGCTGCAAGAAATAGCGATCCCAAATGAACCAGAGCCACAGAAAATGCATGCAATGCATGCTCGCCCATTCAAGAATGCCGATCCGATAGCTCGGATCGATGGGATCATTACATGGCCTCAATTATTACATGGCTCCTCAAACTACGGGTAACACATTACTACCCCATTGTTTGTGAACAATCACATGTAAAGCCCACCGACAGTGGGCAATTTACTAGTGCATCTTTATTTCTTTATTGTACATACATATATGCCATAGAATTCCACGATTAAAATTTTATCATGGGAAATATACAATGCACTTATCTTTCTTGATTCTTAATCCCCATGGATTAGGATTGAAATTAGAAAGTTCATATTCCAATACCATTGTGAGCTCCCCATGGGAGTAATGTACATAAATCCCACCTTGGCACCAGGGCCCAAAGCTTATTTGCTTGCTTCATTGTCCAGGAACAAGCCTGTAGCTATTGCATCAATTCGCACGGGGTCCCACAGGGTACGGATTGAGACAAGTAGATGGGAGCGGCCGCAATTGCCGCGAGAAGCGAGACTATGTGCCTGTTGCCAGTTACAGGTTATTGAAGGTGAAAGCCATACTCTTCTGAGTTGCCCTGCTTTTGAGATAGTCCGGAATCATTTTTTGACCTTAGCATTCCATTCCACGCTTCCACAACTTCTCAGAGCACCATCTGTGCATGACTTGGCATTATACATACTTGAGGTTCTAGATAAACATCTGCAATTACTGAGCCCTCAGTAGTCATTATCTCCGCTTGTCTAGTATCATCATTACTGCAAAGGTTTTTCCCTTGAAAACCTTTCGAGGCAGGGGTTTTTTAATCCTAGTAGTAATGATTGTACTAGCCCATTGTATGGGTCCCATGACCTATTGGTCTCCGTGGACGTTAAAAAACCTATTCTATTCTATTCTATTGTATAAACATCAACATTGTTTTATTATGTATGGTGATAATTCTTTCAAAGATAACGTGATAGGATTTCAACCCTTTTTCATTTGTTCCACGACCTTTTCATCTTCTTCCCCCTTCACTACACCACTTCCTTTGCCCCAAGCCAGCGTTACTGCTAGTTTCTTTATAAAAGCATTTTAATATGTCCCTTTTTTGTTATGCACTTGTAAAAACCTAGTTGTTTGGTTTTCAATTGCTAGGAAATGATATTGGATTTCAATGGCTAGGTCTAAGGTTTGAGTTTGGGCACATTACAACCAACCTTTTGAAGTTTGTAATAGTTGCTATAATACAAAAAAATTGGCTCAAACATAGTGATGCAAAATCCATTTGGATATACTATTATAAAAAGTGGCCCAAACATAGTGATTTTTCTTTCACGTGCTATAATAAGAAATTTGGCACCTAGTGACTTTTTTCCTTCAAACAAGTTTGTCGCGGGTGCAAGTTTTCCCCTTTTGAAGTTTGGTAATCGTTTTATCTGGATTATTATTATTTTCTTAAAATATCCTCTCGCCCATGGGCACACTGTAAAAGTTTATGCATTCTAAATTTGTGGACTTGTATATGCTTGATAATTTTCTTACCTTTCTCAACAACTGAATATCTTTTAGCCATATTATTATTGGAATATATAGGAACCTCATATTTTCTCCTTTTACTTTGGTTTCTATTGATTGTTTCCTATGGTGTGAGACATTCTGGCTAGAACTTTGCTAAATTTGCATATCGATCTTTTTAACCACATGAGCTCATGATCCTTGAAACTTTCTCTCAAGCCTAGTGACTCTTTCCCTTCAAACAAGTTTGTCGTGGCTGCAAGTTTTCCCCTTTTGAAGTTTGATAATCATTTTATCTGGATTATTATTATCTTCTTAGAATATCCTCTCACCCCTGGGCACACTGTAAAAATTTATGCATCTTAAATTTGTGGACTTGTATATGCCTGGTAATTTTCTTACCCTTCTCAAAAACTGAATATCGTTTAGTTATACCATTGTAATATATAGGAACCTCATATATCCTTCTTTTACTTGGTTTTTATAGATTGTTTCCTATGGTGTGAGACATTCTGGCTAGGACTTTGTTAAATTTGTATATTGATTTTTTTAACCACATAAACTCATGGCCCTTGAAATTTTGGCATTTGTTTGTACTCAAGTTGCAATTGGTTATTTTATATATTTAGGTATGATTACTTGTGCTTACTTTTGTTTTTCTGGTGCAAGTCTTTTTCCTTTCAGAAGTTTTCTCATATCATTTGAATTGTTTTATATATAATCGGTCATAAAATACTAGTTTGTCTAAATGCAAGTTTTTTCCTTTTGGAAGTTTGCTAATACCATTTTATTTGAATTTTTTTCTCCACCTAGGCAACTTTTACTAGGAAAATTACCATGCAATTTTCCTTCCATTAGGTATTTATGGTTATATGTTTATGTTGGAATTCCTGTACTTTGATGACATGTGGGGGTTTGACTATGTATGTTGGATTGCAATTTTCCTTCCATTAGGTATTTTTTGTTATATGTTTATGTTGGAATTCCTGTACTGTTGATGACATGTGGGGGTTTGACTATGTATGTTGGATTGTTTGTGGTAATGGCACGCGGACTTTAGAGGTACACACGTAGTAAATTATTATGTGTTTATGTCTTTATGGGTATTCTTTGGGAGTTATGATTGGTATCTTAAAAGGAACTCTTAATCTTTCCAATAAGTTGGGCTTTGCCTTTTCTACATCATGGTTTCGTACTTCATGGGCCTATAATTACATCAATGTAGCCTTTCAAACTGGCATTTTATCATGGTGTTAAATTCATTATCCCGTTAGCACCCTCCTCCCTTCTCTCTCTAGCATCCTCTTGCCTTCTCTCTTTAGCACCTTCCTCCCATCTCCCTCTAGGGTTTTGCCCACTTTCTCTCACTGGGGTGTTGCCCAAGACTACCAATTTTTCCGCTCCTTGCCTTACATACTTGTAGAAGGAGATTTTAGAGCCCCCTTATGGATTCCAAACATCCAAAACGAGCTTCGCGCAACTTTTCTGCTTTGCCCTAGATGTTTGCTCTAACAAATTGCAAAAGGATGTATTAGAGTCCCTTTTTTGGATTTCAAGCATTCAAAACGAGCTTCGTGCAACTTTTCTGCTTCGCCCAAATTTTTGCCTTAATTTATGTTTGCCTTAAAAAGTTGCACAAAGGACGTTTAAGAGTCACAATTTTGGATTCCAAGCCTCCAAAATGAGCTTTGTGCAATTTTTCTACTTTGCACTAATTTCTACATCTTCGAAGAACCCTAATCCCAAACAGCCATGGCAACTCCTGTAGCCTCCCCTGAGGTCCCACTTGTTAAGCAACTCGGATCTCCTGTATCTGTCCCACTTGTTAAGCAACTCGGATCCCCTCTCGAAACAGAGCTGGATGGTTTGGAAGAAGACGAACAAAAGAATTTAAGGCTCTAAAAAGAGAAACGCAGCAAGAACAGGACAGGCGTATGACAAGGATGTTTCACAAGAGACATAAAATGGGTCTAATTCATCAGATTTAAAGGAGATGAGGCTAGTTCATGCAAAACAAGATACAGCTTTATCTCTAAAGGTGAACAATGTTTTCAAGTTGTTGCATCTACAAACAATAAGTTTCTATTCTCACATACTCGCTCTCCACAATTTAAGGTTGCAAGATTTCCTAAAGGTGAAGTGAACGTTCTTTTCAAGCCGTTATGTCCACAAACAATAAGTTTTTATTCTCACATACTCAATCTACACGATTCAAGGCTGTAAGATTTCCTAGCCAGTTTCCTCTAGAGTTTCCATCAGGATCATTTGCAAAGGATCATTTTGCATCTATTTTAAAGGTAAGGGAGGGGTTTTAATGTTTTGGGCTTTGTTAGTGTGGTTGCAAATGTCTTTCTTTTATCGAGTGTCACGTGGGCTTCCATTTTTTGGTGAACAAGACTTTCCTACAGAGCGATGACGAACGAAGAGAGATCGTGAACAGTGCTTCTTTATAGAGGAGTCGGCTGCAGAGCATGGCAATAGATTTGTTTAGGTGAATGCTCCATTTATTCTAGAAAAATTGAGTGGTTCAATGGTGTTTATGAGCGGATACTAGTTTAGAGATCAATTCGCCGACCAGTGGACCCGTTGCAGAGCCCTGGCAGTATTGCTGCTTCTTTTAGAGTATGCCTTGTAAATGTATTTTCTGTTGCACTATGTTGTGGATGGTGAATTTCATATGTTCCAATGGTTTTGACAACATGTATTTGTTTTGTATATGACTAACTAATGGAAAAATGTAAAACAGGTATTACTTGGACATAAGCTAAAAACAAAACTACAAAACTTAGGGCACCATCTTGTCTTCTTTTCTCTTTTAACATATGGATGCCTTTGTCATAGTTTATTTGGCTTGTTAACTACTCTAGTAGAAAGCTTCCTATATTGCTTGATTCCTACCATTGATATTCCCTCGAATATTCCTTACCCTAAAGTTGGACCACCATTGATATTCCCTTGGATATTCCTTGCCCCTCCATTCAAAATTTTGAAGGTGTCAAACTGCATTAATCATAATCCACGTAAGCATATGATGGCTGCACCATTGTCAATCTATTACATACAATCTTCCTATGTGTCATATATGTCAGAATATTAGAGGGAGGGCATTTTAGCAAAATTCTCCTCCCTTCTCTTCCTAGATTACATCCCCACAACAAAACGATCTGCTATAGCGACATGTCAGAGCATCGGGCATTCTACAACAACTCTTCTACGTGCTCATGCTCACTGCCATTAATAAATAGATATTACTTTTTAACTTTTTTTTTTTTTTTTTGAGGGATAAAAAATAGACTTTTACTTTAAGAGAATGGTACAAAGCCACATGGCAGGGGTGCACCCATCTACAAATGTGAGATGAGGATAACTATTTGGCTCCTTCTTGCACTATTCTCTTGTATGACCTAGTGTAAGTTTAGGTAGGTGCCCCATATTTCAACCTTTTCTTCTTCTTCACTCTCAAACACTCGCCTGAATTTTTTCAGCCTTTCAAGCACCATATGCGAAAGCTGATTTGGTGTTATGTCCTCTTGATTCTCATCGAAGACTAAGGCATTTCTCCTCTTCCATATTGACCAGATTGTCCAGGCCCTAGCTATATGAAAGGCCACCTTCTTCATGGTGCATCATTCTATGGGAAGGATTCCCAACAGCAGTTCCTTGGTACCTAACGGGTATTCAAAGCTATCCAGACTCCATGCCCATACTACTTGCAACTTCTCACATTCCACCAGGCAATGTTCTATGGATTCCTGTTCAGCCTCGCACATGGGGCATACTGGGCTGACGTTATTGTCCCATTTTGAGACTAGTTGATTGACCCTTGGAACCCTATGTATCACTTGCCAAAGAAGAGCATTTATCTGTGGGGACAAATACTTCTGCCATACATTTCTCCAGATGTTTTTAAGGATTTCCTCCGTGATCACTAGTTCCCATTTGGAAGATATTGGAAGTAACCCCTTAGTCCTCAAGCTTCTGTAACTTAATTTCACAAACTTGTTTGGCTGAATCGCGGAGTACAAAACCCAATGTTTGGGAGTATTGTAGCCACACATGCCCATATTGCTTTGCCTGCGTCCTTTAAGGCAAAACATACCTAAAATTCTGCCCAGCTGGCTAGATGCTCTCCCTTGTACCACTGAGCACAAGAATCTATTCCACAAATTTTCCACCTCTTTACGATCCTTGCATCAGCCACCATACCTAAGGGGCCTTGTTTGTTGTGCAGTACCACTGGTACCCACCATGGGGGGGAGGCCTCTGCTTCGAATTTGTTGATGTCAAGCGTAAATAGTTTTTTATGACTTGCCAAGCCGAGATTAATCCCTTCAGGAATGGAGAGGCTTCTCTACATGGCTTAAGATAAAAAAAAGAGTGACCATGGGAGTACGACTTTGACGGCGGGCTTACTATGCTTACATGAAGCTAATAGAGCCTGGTTGATGAGGTGCATACCTGGGGACTTCACCTCTTTCTGTAAGATCATCCACATGAATTTGGCTATTAGTACCTTGCTCTCCCTCTCTGTCTTATCTCTCTTGCACTTCCACCAAGCGATTTTGACTACTGCCCCTTCTTCATTCCCTCCCCAGACAAAGTTGCGAATTAATCCTTCTAATTCTTGTGCCTTCTCCTTTGGGGCTAGTAAAATTGATGATGTGTAGACATGAGTATTGCTTAACACATGTTTTGCCACAGTAATCCATCCTGCAAGTGATAGCTTTGCCACCTTCCACCACTTTAAGTGTTTCTGGAGGCCTAGCAGAATTTCATCCCATATTTGTGCGTTAGCGATGTTAATGCCCACCGGAATACCTAACAGGTTGGAATGCTCTCCCTCTGGGATTATTTTCCATGGTAGGATTGTCAAGCATGTGGGATGCAGGTCTTCCAGTGGCCACTGTACTGAGCATTTTTTCCAATTTATGAGACATCTTGAAGCTATTGAGAAGGAAGCTAGTAATTTACCTGCACTTGTCAGGTTATCTTCCTCTGCCTCTAAGAATAGGAATGTGTCGTCTGCGTACTGGTTACATATTTGATGAGAGCCATCCAACATTTCTAGTCCCTGAATCATACCGTCTGCTGAGGCTTGCATGAATATCTGTGAAAGTGCTTCTGCTGTAATATTAAAGAGGAATGGGGCTAGGGGGCACCCTTGCCTGATGCCCCTCTTTATGTCAAATATTGGAGAGGGTTCACCTTGGAATAAGACTGAAGCTCGAGCAGATTGCAAAAGTTTCATGACCCTTTCTGTAAAAATATTTCCACAACCCAGCTTGAGCATCATTTTATGCAGAAAACTCCATCTGATACTGTCATAAGCGTTGGTAAAGTCTAGCTTTAGATAGGCCACCTTTTGTCTTGTTTTTCTGGCCTAGTGCAAACCTTCAAATGCTGCTGCGACATTGCTTAGGATACTCCTACCCGGTAGGAAGCCAGATTGGGCTTGTGAGATGCCTTCAGCTAGAATTGGCTTAATCTTCTCTGCCATAGCCTTAGCTATAATTTTATAGAAAGCTGATAGAAGTGTGATGCCTCCAGTCGTTAATTGTGCTTGGCTCCTTACTCTTGGGAAACAGGGAGATACATCATGTGTTCAACCTTGGGTTTAGATTTTCAGCTTGCATACAGTCTGTATATATAGAGAAGATATCATCCTTGACATTCCCAATTGCATTGGTAGAATTCTATGGGAATTCCATCCATACCCGGACATTTATTTTTAGCCAGTAAAATGGTGGCCTTTTGAAGGTCTTCATTTGAGAGGGGAAGACTTAATATATCTTGCTGGCTCGGGCTTATTATAGGTGAGACTTTTGAAACCACCAGCTCTTCGAAAGTCTCTTGAAATGGTAAATTGTGTTCTCCAAAGAAAGCATGGAAATGGTTATATAAATACCTTTTGAGATCTTCGGGAGATTTGAGAATTGAGCTATCATTTTGAGTGAGGGATGATAGTGTGGAAGATCTCTTTTTTTCTTTAGCTGCCTTAAAGAAGAACTTTGTGCATTTGTCAGCTTCTTTTAACCAGGTCAATCCTACTTTACATCTGTTTTCAGTTATCTTGACCTCTTCTAATGTCTTTATCTGCTCTATTATCCTCTTCTCCTCCATCCCATCGTTGGGGCCCAATGCTCTAAGTGAGAGGAGTTGACCATAAAGGTGATCCAGTTCTTCCCTTTCTTTATGCACTTTGGCTCTACCCCAACTTATTGCCATATGCTTTTGCACTTTCAAATATATAGTATTTAATTTGAATACTGTTTTAGAAGTACTAAACTGACACTTCTTAGTAGATATCACTTGTGGGTTGTGATCGGAGATAGCATTCTTTAATTGATTGGACCTTTGAAGGTTTGGGAGGATGGAGACAGCCACGTCATTCATATAGCATCTATCGTGCCTTGCATACGTCCTCCCTATTCCCAGCCATCCATTGCACCATGTAAATTCCTTATCTCCGTCCAGCTCCATAAAGCCCAATGTCCTCTAATAATTTACACCACTGAGGTTTCTCAAACCCATGCACAATTTCTGAAGACACCCCTTGTCTATCCTCGGCAGCCTCCACCATATTGAAATCCCCTGCCATAAGCCAAGCTACCTGACTTCCAAAGCCTTTCAGTCTATGTCTGAGAGTAGCCCATAAAGCACCTCTGCCTCTGGGGTTGTTATGGGCATAAATATTCACCAAACCCCATATTCTACCTTCATGTTGCCATAGAATTATTGCCCACCTACCAAATCTGTCTACCTGTGAATCACATACTTTTACGTCCTTTTGCCAGGCGATCAGAGTACCTGCACTAGAGGTATCTTTTACTGCAACAATGCCCACGTATTCTTTACCTATTGTGTTGAACAATTCGTGTATCTCCCCCTATTTACATTTATGCTCCTGCAGGCATATCACGTCTGGATTTATCTCCTTGATTGCGTTTGATAATCTGTTTTTCTTGTATTCCGAGGATTTGACTCCCCTGATATTCCAGCTAAGGATCTTATAATTCATAGGGAGATATTTGGAGACCCTTTCTTCCTTTTCATGTTGCCCGTCCCATCTGTATCTATTACTTCTTCCTTTTTATTTTTTTTTTTCCTGTTAGACTGGGAGGATCTTCATCCACCACAATCTCCTCTTCCATTGGGAGGTCTGCCCACAACTTTTTGTGTGATGTGAGGGCACTCTCTATAGCAGCCAACTCTCCACATACTACAATTTCTCCTCGATTTCCTTTTACCTTTTCTGGCGATGCCTCCTCTAAAATCATTACTTCTTTAATGTACTGGAAGAAAGGATTGTTTACCTCAGAGACAATATGAGTGCTGAGAGACACCTGAGGAGGGGACTTTGGGCGAGGCCCTCCACTCTTTCGAGCAATATTTCTGGTTCTCCCTTTTTGCTTGGCCCCTCCCACTTCCCAAGTTTGATCATCTGTTTTGGACAAGCCTTCACCTGTTGTAGAGATGATAGGCTCCGATGTAGGTCTCATGGTTGAAGATGCCATATTGCTAGTGTAGGGGTTTCTATTCCTTGACTTGGAGCACTTGGGGTGACTGTTGCAGAAGCAATGGGGCTGCTCAATGGGACCCCAACGCTTGTGGGGGGATCTTTGGGATTATCGCTCTGTGCTTGATGTTGCGAACTCATTTCTTCTTTAGATCTTGCCTAAGGGTTCTCTTCCAGCCCTTCAATTTTTAGATCTGGAAACATTCTGTATATTTCCCATTTGTTGGTAAATTTCAAGGGAAATTTGAAAGAGCAGTTGCCACTCTTGACTATCACCCCTTTGGGTATGCACGCCTTTGCTGGAATGGCTACACAAATCCTTGGCCCTCTGGCTATGGAGTGTGAGATACATGCGCCTATTGTGTTAACAATGACCATAGGTGAACCAACCATGGATAAATCTGGCCTGCTAGACTCTGTGAGTTTTTTCTGCCCATATGCATTATCTCCTGCCCCTGCCCCTAATATTGCGATTTTCAATTTTCGAATAGCTCCGATAGCACTCACACTTGCCTTGGAAGCCTGATCTTCCCCTAATATCGCTTCACCTACATTGCCATTTGCCCTCTTTGGGGAGAGGTCTATACTTTGTGAAGCTGGGGCGGCTATTGATGGACCTAGATTCTTATCAGACAAGCAAGGGAGATGATTTACCTTGTGCAGGGCAAAAGCCCCAATATTAGGATCTGGTTTGTTGGAAGTCCCAGCGATTGGGGGCAATTGCAGGCCCCTGAAACCTGTCGGTTGGCTGCTCCAGCCTGATCCCACACTGGCAGCAAGAATCGGAGGCCCTGGGCCACCGTCGTGAGCACCTGGGTCTATCCTTGGTCGGTTCCTGGCAGCCGCCAAAGCGGCCGGTTGAGCTTCGAGTGACATTTTTTTTTTTTTTGATCCAGTACAATGCATTACGTACTAGGGAAAGTGCACCTCGAGGAAATTCCTCGAGGGAATTTCCTGACGCCAGGCGGCGCCCAAGCGGCGGGGCCGCCGAGGGAATATTCCCGAGGGAATATTCCGAGAGGTGCACTTTCCCGGACGTAATCACCGGAAGGTTGAAATTATGGTTGCAACCTGTTCAGAGATCAGGAAGCAATTGGGCGATGCAGGGTGCATGCCGCATTTGATAAAATTGCTGGAATCGAAGCCCAATCAGGGCCAGGAATGTGCTGCAGCGGCATTGGCGAGTCTATTGCTTGTGGAAAGCAACAGAAACAATTTGATGGCTTCGTCTTTTTTTGTTGATCTTTATTTGTGCGCCTTTGTTGCCAAGGGTTTGAAGATTCCCGAGCTGAAATCTAAGAAATCCAGAGCTGCTCATAAGAAATCGTCTCCGACATCTGTTTTCCAGATCTAAAACAGTCGTAGGGCGCCTTGGACGTATCTCTTTTTTAGAAATTCTGCTTCAAAATTGGACTTTTTTTGCCCTACTTGTGGACTAAAAAATGAAGAATACTCTGCTCTCTGCTTTCTGACTTGCCGGACGCCATCTCCATCTCTCTTAATGTATTTGCCAAGCAAGGAAAGGCAAGCAAGCATAAGGCACCCTTACCGGAAGCATAAGCAATCAAGCATAAAGGCGCTAGTATCGGAAGCAGGGGAGGCGATGGCAAAAAGCAGGGGAAGCAGACGGGAAGCAGAGGAGGCGGTGGCGCCGCTCCGCAAAACCAGGAAAACCAGGAGCACTATTACGAAATATTATTTTAAAGGAAAAATGCCATAATTTCAACCTACTTTTTACTTTTTGTTAGATAGACAGAATAAATGTATTTATCATTCATGGAAACCAATTGGCCTATGGACCCAGAAGAAAGAGAACAGCAAGCATAGTAATGTCAAGATTAGAAAACCCTCGTCCAGCTCTGCAGAAACTACACAACACGAGTTCAAATTGGCATTGTGAAGCAGAATAGAATCGGCAAAGCAGAGTGGAATTGGCTCCTACTATCCCGCTCCAGCATACAGGATCCTGTTAAGCAAGAAGAGTCGGCTCATCCTTAGATAGATAGATGGGATGGGATCGTTGGCAAATCTGGAAAAAAGTAGGCATGTTTATTGCTGCTGAATCTAGAAACAAGAAATAAATAAATCCCAGCAACACAAAATCCAGGCCCTTTCTGTAATGCCAACTAAAAGCCTAATTTTCTGGCCCCTTCTCCATAGCCTATGCTCCCATTTACCTCTGTGCCCAAGAAAACCCTTCCATTCATATCTGCGAGATCTTTCGATGCCATATCACCTTCATACCACTTCCACATACTTATTATACCCCTTTTTAACCTTTACCCTTCCACAATTACACCACATTATACAGTCGCAGACCTAAGGCCAACACCTTACATAAGAAGTTGACATTTACTTTTCTGGTGGACAACACCTTTAAACAAGTCACAAATATCCAAAGGTGGGGAACAAATTCTCTGTACCAGTGGCTAAACTTCATCCCGACATGGTTCACTTTCTAAAGAGGAAACTGTGTTTATTTGCATAAAATGACAGACAAGGTAAGTAAATCAATGATTTGGAGAAATCACATTTGCCTTCACTGAGAATTTTAGGGAGAGCAAAGTTACTCCACCCAAGAATGACCACGGGAGAAAAATAATTTTGTCGCATAAGCATCTCTTCCCAGAATTTAAGCTCTCCTTGCCATCGATTTCTATTCATGGATAATCTTTACAAAGTCTGTTCAGCGGAACTTTAGTTAATCTTCGGCTTTGTCCGCTTTGGTTTAAATATGCAATATAGAATAGACGCAGCCATCAGCATTACAATGCCAATGAGAACATCAAGCCTTGTTTCTATCTTGTGTTGCCGTGTACAGTGTATGGGATGGAGTATACCCACAGTTTCCTTTACAGTTTTCATAAATCTGCATTCCGAAAAGAAAGAGAGAAGGTTACAAAATCTCCCAAAACATAGAACAGTAGTCACTCACTTTTCAGAAGCATGTGATAGAGAGGGAAGTTGCTTGACTGCTTCTCCAAACCGCATATCTTCCGTAACACCAGCAATCTGTCCATGTCAGCCACCTCCATACTTATCTCAATGGTCAAGGATGAGACTAAACATAGAGCACAGATGAACTTCAAATTAAATCAAAATAAAAACGAAACGAGTGACAGATTGATAAAGGAACACGCATTGTGCGGTATAGAGGCCTGTCCCTCAGAGGAGGGCTCCTTTTAAGTAGGTGCTGTATAGAAAAGGTCCTGCACCTTAAACTGGCCACCAAAATAGATCTGCCTACATTACCCTTCGAGAAGTTCCCAATCTTAACAGGCCTCCTATTCTTTAGTGGGGAACAACAAACCAACACAACAAGAAACAGTCTCTACTGGTCCAGTATACAAACCCGTCTCCAAAGGCTGACGACGTTATTGTATTCACGCAACAAAGATTTATCATGAAGTTTGAAAGCCCTGAATGTCTCTCTATCTGGCATATCATTAAGGAAGCACCAAATACTGGGTAATTCATCACATCTTGACGAGCAAAAATATGAAAAACCATTAATCTTGAATGACATTGCAATGAAATTCTAGGATACAGGTTGCCTCCTTCAGGAGAAGGTCGATTGCTTCATTTACTAATTCTATAGACTGATCTACAGCTGTCACAATGTAACTTCGAGCAATTGCATCACTCTGGAATGTTGATATTTGCCAGCCGCCTGAAGTGCTAGAGAATGGATGATACCCCACAGACCACACCCAATCCTGCAGGTCATGGTTGTGAAATTGCATCACGAGACGTAAATATATAGGCGTGTCTCAAGTTTTATTGCTTAATCAACCTGGATATCTTCTTCACGGGCTTCACTGTAAGCAAGATGACTCGGCATCAGACCAGCTAAATGCGCCGCGACTGCTGCAACTGCTGCTTTGTGTGGACGTCTAAGATTGCACACAAAAGCAAGTTTTAAGGCCATGAATTTTGACACGTTCAAGGTGAATATTATTTTTACCGAAGATTCCACAAAATTGACTTTCCATTGCATTGTAGATGGCTCTCCCAGGATGTGTTACTAGATTGTATTACAATCACCATATCGGATAACGCTTTAGCCAGGTAATGCTTGTCTATAAAGACAGGCTCACCCATACGAATGAACCAGAAAACTGGTACCTCTATTATGGACTTCCCTGTTGCATCTGGTAAATCATTTCCTATAAGAAACGAAAGAAGGAACATCAGCTCCTCATAGAACAACAATGTGCAAGCAAAACATACAGTTCTCCAGTTATCAGCACTATTGTTGTAAGCAGATCTTAATAGTGAATGCTGAAAATGCAAACTTAGGATCTCTCTTTTAAACAGGATCAAACATAACAGTAGAGACCAATTGATTATCTGCAACAAAGTCCTGTGTACGGTTGCCATGGTTAGATGGATATCCTTTTGATGAAAATTTGCTGCCATCACCTACAGCTAAATTTGGGAATTGATAGGACATACCAAGGTCGTAAATGTGAAACATGTGGATCACAAAAAGATGGAACACCATGCAACTACATTCAAGCATCCGACTTAGCTACAGTTGATAAATCTTGCAGCATCTATTTGCCAATGTTGAAAGTCGACAATTCCAGCTAAAATTTTTTACTCACATATAGTTACGAGATTGTGAAATTGGACTTTTATTCTTATTTACATTACAGCAACATTGCATTACTAAATAAAATAGGACGAATCATAAATTGTCAAATTACCTTGGGGTTTCCGGCTTGTGAGCTGTTGCAACTGATGCTGTAGAATCAGAGAGTCTATGTAAACTCTTGTTGATAACTTGTATGTCCCGTTTACCAAGAGGGTGGGCACAACAGCAGCCCGTTGTGCAACAGAAAAAGCCATAGATAGAGCTGGATCTTCTGATAAGGGTAACCTTCAAAACAACACAGCATGTGAAAAATTTAACTCCCATTCTCTCGAGGAAAACAGGATACAAAAAGCACATTACATGTGGACACTATACTGAAACTTCTGAGATGGTGATACAGCCAATGATGAAAGCGCCTCTTTGATTTCAGAGATATCAACAGGGAGGAGGTCTGTGTGCTTAATAATCTGTAAAACAGAATTGTGCACTCAATAACAGGCCTTTAGCGTGCATAAGGAATTTCTCTACAGATGCCATATCCAAGGCGGTTTCTGCGCTTAGACGCAAAGATGGAATCCACAAATTTGCATTAACTAATACTTACTTCTAAACCATACCTCTGGAGTCACTATATACAGTTGAATGGTTACTCTCTCAAAATAAACAAATGATCCATCTGCAGTTGATGGTGTTACAATATGCCTCATGGATGCCGATAATGTAGCACCAAGATGGGCAAGGAATGAGTCTCGTGCAACAGAGAAGTTTTGGACATGCTGTAATGCAAGAATATTCCATCAGTCCGGCATCTGGTATCAAATAGCAACAAATTTATTTTAGACCAAAAATTAATCTGTGTCCCCAAGCTACAATATCTGGCATGGCAGAACTTTTTAAGAACTCGTATGGGGGAACGTATGAAGAGTCGATATCTTTTGAAATAACACATGAGACAACACCATTAAATTTATTTAGCACCATTACATGCCTCATTTCTAACTCCACAAAAGGAAAACAAGAAAAGCCAATGCATGTTTCTTCATACAGTGTTTTAATGAAAAAATAAGATGTCATTGATGTCTGGTGGCAAGTAGATGCCACATTACTTACTTTAAATGCTAGAAGACACTGTAACTGTTTGAAGCTAGCTCCTTGATGAGGACAAACACTAGTAAATTGGTCAACTGAAGAACATAGTGAGCACCATCCATTCTTAACATCTAATTTATTATAATGCTTTTTCTCACACGGTTTTTAACCACGAGTCATGCATACTCTTTGCGAGCAATTTCTGCATCAACACGTTAATATTCGTTACAATAGTGAGTTTATATTGATCATGGTACCACTAGGACAGGTATGCCTGGCATTGTGTATTCTTGCCGCAGAACCAAAATGCTCTCAAACTAACATAGCTAAGCTGCAAGACTATTTTCCATTATCAATGGAGTCGGGATGAATACCATGCCAGCTGGTCCATAAGTTCATAGGAGGAGATAATGTTTGAGACAAAGGACTCAATTTACAATAACTTTTATGATGTTTTGCTGTTAAACCAGACGAACAGCAATGCTTCAAGAGATTATTACCTCGTGAATATCACCAAAAAGGTTCCATTTGTCAATGCGCTTCAACGCATCTGTTGCTTTTGTCTGGTGCCTTTCATCATGTTCTTCACCTTTAAAAGTTTCCAGCTCATCTCTAATATCATCCATCCGTTCTTGTAATTCTGTAAATACACAAAAAAATGCTCCACTCTCAATCATATGGCATCACACCAAAAAGATTTTCCGCTGCTCTACACATTAGTAGAACTCTATTCTCCAGGGTGATCCAAAGATATAGTCAAACAAAAATACCATAAAGGAGTTAGACTACTCCAAATGACCTCCTGTCACTTTACCCTTTATATTTGAAACAAATAAAAATAAGAAAGACAATTAGAAAAGAGAAACAAAAATTCTGCACCTTGACAGAGAGCAATCTTTATCTTTCTTCCTCTGCAGTGCCTTTCTGCAAACAGCTCGTAAACATCAACCTCTGCCAGAAGCATATCAATTGCATGCCTCTCTTCCTGCAAGCTTAGAGCACTACATTTCAGTAGAACACTTCTTGTTCGAAAAGATTGCAATTTACAGCTGATTTGAGATAACATTCTCAATGAACCTTAGTACAACATAGTCAACTTTCGTGACTAAAATGGGAAAGAGGTACACTAAAACTGTTGTCACTTTGTTACCATGGGCAAGTGCACATGGGAAAGGCGAATGGTTGGTAAAGAGACTTAAAGATAGCCATCTTACCTCTTCAAACACAGCAAACCTGTCCTGCACAAAGTTCTGTAGTTCATCTAAACCATCATCACCACCTACATCCGCTGGAAGGTGAACAAACAGTTGGCCCTTGAAATTTTTTATTAAATGTTCATTTAAAGCAAAAAAAAAAAAAAAAAAAAAAACTTTGATCACCTTCCCCTTTTACAGTCAAATCTCCAAAACTCTTATCCACAGAAGGCAAGCTCGCATTTGTCCGAACACCCTCTCCTCCTACTGCTGGTCCCCAAGAAAATGGGCCAGCTGTTAGATCAATAAATGCCCATCTATTAAAAACAAAAAAGTCAGCACAATGCCAAGGAACTGCTATAGCAATTATACGTGCCTCTCTTTACCAACCCAGGTATCCACAAGACATTCAGATTCTAAGCCTGAATTTGGATCCAAATGCACTTCTTTCAAGAGGACTGATGCCACATTCAAATTTCGATTCTGCAATATCTGCAAAAGGTATAGCAAGGGCTTAGAACAGACATGAAAAAAAGGAAACTGGAATCTTAAAATGTGAAATAAAGCTAAAGTAAAGAAAATAGCCACAAAAGGAAGCAAATTGGTTGTATGTACCTCCAAGGCCTTCGAAAATACAATCTCGTTATCAGATTTCCCATGAGACATGTGTTCTATCACTGATAATGTATTCCTGAAAGTAGTCACCCATTGTGCCTGCTCAACTCTGCCAAATTATAAGAAGCTCCAACATTCCAGACACAATGTGGTGAAAAAAGTTACACAAAAGAAACAAAGAAGGGTCATTTTGATGGCTATGAGAACTCTTAATTCACCAATGCATATGGTGTATTTTGCTCTCCCAATAAGTCTTCTGGCCCTGGCATTATAAAGAGCTTAAGTTCCTTTGCTACAAAACTAAGAAAATAAACTATTTTATGTTTGCCTTTAACTTGTCGATGAAAAATCTTTGTTTCGAAAAGTTAGTTCTATGCTGAGTAAGCTAGTTAGTGTAATATAAAATTGAAGGCCCTCACAAGAAGAACAGTCAAGCTTTTACAGGAAAGGAACAACATAGTGCACTTAAGATATTAATACCGTGTCCGCCTTATAGGATGGTGTCCATGAAAACTTCAGCATGGGATGCCTTCTATATAGCGGTTTTTTAATGCTTTCAATATCTGCATCCACATCAAATTTTGATCACTCTAAATGATGCTAAGAAAAGTGATTTCAGTATGCACCTAAGGGGTGGCGAGAACCACTTCGCTTTGTTGTTCGAAGCTTAAGTTTCATTTCAACATCCTGGAAAAGAAATTAAATGCTCATTTATCAGGTGAGTACTTTAACGAACTTTTAACAACACAAATCCAAAAGAGCGTGCAATATGAACAAATGGCAAGACAGACTCTGTCAGCAACATCAAAATCGTATTGGTTGTAACCAAATTAAGGACTGTTTTTGGACTGATGAAAAGATTGAAGACAATAAAATAACCAGCAAAATTAACATAGATGTGAGAAACGAGCGACATCTTGGTACCTTTTTTATAAGGCTAATTTCAGAGTCGGATAATCCATACCTGGCAAAACAAAATTATGTACAGATTGCATCATGTACAAGCATACCATGTAAAAAATTCTAGCTATCAGTTGCAACATAAATAAACAATTTCCAAATGCCTAGAACTATACCATAGAAAAACAACTACACAGATCTTGGGTTGAAAGGACATCTTACCGATAACCATAAGGTCCCCGTCGTTCATTACGTTTTGGATTCAACACAAAGACATTATATGCGTTGTCCAACTCAAGATAATGCACAAGACTTGAAAAAAGGTATGCCATATCATTCATGTCGACTTGCCAAAATACTTCATTACCTGCCCTGATGATCAATAAGTAACCGCAAGCGTCAGCATATAAGATGATCCCCATGTTATCCTGGAAAAACATTTCTAGACACTAGACTAATCACACAATTTCACACATATTCTTCAACTTACGTATCCAGATAGTTCTAAGAATGAATTCATGCCAGGGCAAGTGCCATTCTAATAAATGACCTGAGCCATACAGCTTCTCCAGGCATCGTTTCATTGGAGCCTCAATATCCTTGATATACTAACCTTCAGTGACCCATCATTGTCATGCAGAAAATGCTTAAACTAGAGAAGAGCATAGAAAATAACTTTTCTATTTTGTAACCAAAGATATGTGCCAAGACACTGGAAACAAGGATGTTTTTTGGTAGATCCTGGAAGTAGTGTTGCTTCATTATTTGTTAAAAGTTTAAAATCCTGCTAACCTCCAAAGAAAGTAGAAAGAGAGAAAATTTGAAATGCATACAACAGCTAGATGGACATTTCTCCTAATAAATCCCACAAAGTAAAAGGGATGGATTATTTAAGAATGTATATGCAACGATGTATCCAGGCAATCACCAAAGGTACTACTTTTGCAGAAATAACCTAGGTTTATGCAAATTCGATGACATAACTCACCTTGTATCAGCAATATCTTCTTTTCGTGAAAAGATTTTAATCGCCTGCTCAAAAACAGCACAAACATTCTCATCCAACTCGATTGCATGTACAGAATAACTGCCAAGAGATAATGCTAAAGCAATCAGCAAACAAATTTGCAATTTTGCAAGACAGTTGCAATCATTTTTCTTTTCCTCACTTGTAATGAGTGTAGCTGGGAAACGATCGTTGTTTCTCAGATTTTATCTGATCAAAAGGCGTTGTAATTTCCCAACGTTGTGGTATCCTTGTATGCTCCAGTATATGGTCAATATTCATAAACCATCGTTGAAGCTCCTCTTCACCAAGCTTGATCTCTTTACACAGAATGCAACAGATTCGAGAAACAAATCAACCTAATAAACGGTGTTGACTCCGTGCTCATGACATGAATTGCGAATTTCATTACAAGATATATAAATAATGCCATGGTTAGTGTATTGCTCAAGAATATGTTAAGAAATTTACCATGGTTTCCATGGCCGTCAAATCCTATGAAAATGAAGTTGATAGGCACAGGAAGGTAAACTGCATCGATATGTGCTAACTTCAAGTAATTTGCAATTGATCCTATAGCACAGCAAGGATTGGAACCAGGAGTAAAATGAAATCGGACTTCTGATTTTTCAAATACCTGCACTTGTGTAATTTTCTTGTGCCTCTTTACTGAAGTCAGAGACAGCAGATGCCTCCAAGTCATCAAATCCTGCAAAAAAACAATGATTCATATTGCTTTAAACATGATGCTTAGAAATGAAGATGTGTTTTACCTCGTCTAGATATTTATATGATACTTAGAAATGAAGATGTGTTTTTCCTCCTCTAGATATTTATCAGTTTTATAAAGCAACGTCATGCATATGTAAAAGGTCACATTTAAGTTTCTATTGCCTCCATCTTTTTCCAAGCTTTCAAACGCACCTCCCCACATGATTTTGTCACTCCAATATTTGCTCTTTTCCCGGATGTTGAAAAGTGACAGTACAGAAGGGCGAGATCTTTGAGATCTGTCAAATCTTTGATCCTGTGACAAGACATACTGGAACAACAAGGAAAGAGCGCACAAATGATACAATGAGCAATTTCTAAATAAGGATAGAAATAACACAGATAGCAAATATTTCTTAGGCTCGTCCCTAAGAGAGATACTACAAAAACAGATGACACACTGAGCTAGATGTCCCCGTACTTTGCATCTCATTCTAGTCCACAACATCACAGATTTTTCAAATTACACACTCCGACCAGCTACTCATTCGAATTATTTTGCAAATGATCGAGAACAAGTGAACTACCTGAGAAGCAGTGGCCAGTGCCAAAAGTACGAATAGGAGCCGCATCCCGCGGGATACCATAGCCCCGCTGCTCTGACAGGAGCCAATTTTCTGATCGCCGAGGAGAGAAGGCTGCCCTTCACATTACAGTGAAAGTGTCGACCAAAAATTACTTGGGGAAAATTACCAAAATGCCATATAGTTTGCCCAATTCCTTTTGGGTTGGGAAAGGGTATTTTGGCAGTGGTTTGGAGTAAGATTTCTGTATTGTATTGTATCGAAAAGGGTATTTTTGGGCAGTTTTGAGGAGCTTAAATGGCTTAAGGAGAAAACATCTAAATTTGGCTGGGTGGCGACCATGCATGGTCGAAATTAGGCCTGGGTGCAGCGTGCCTTTTTGGGAAAGCATGTGAACGCACCTGGGAATCGGGCAGAGGGGATTTGCTGGCCACTTGCATGCCGAAAGAGTGGAGCGGAAGGAGGGAGCCGGTTCTGCTGTTGTGCAAGATGCAAGCCGCCATGGATCGACCAGGTAAGATTTGAATCTCCTTTGATTATTGTGCATGAGTTTGCTGTCACTTTTAGAGAGGCGAGGCTGAAGGTGAGAGTGTACAAAATGGTGGAGCAAAGAATCATCTTGCGGAGTAGTCCTTGTGGCTGTTGCAGGGACAAGCGAGGGCAGCAAATTTGGCATTTATTGGATTGCCAAGAACGTCGCTATAGTTCCCGATGTGAATGTGGCTGCAGCGAGAATGGGAAGTGGGAGCAAAGGTAGGGGGAAGGGGAGAGTAGAGGGAAGGGGAAAGGTATAGCTCTTCCAAGAATCTCATCCAATATTCAATTGTGGACGTAAACTGTGCCCAGTACTTGGCTGTTTCTGGAGCACCCTTGTTACTGGTTGAGATAGCAACCCAATGCAATATGTGCTTGTGGATATTGTTTTGCAGCTGGCCGAGGTCCTTAACTGACTTCTTAGGAGGCAGTAGCTTAGGATTTTCAACTGGCATCAAGGGCTTTCTGTCGTCTCCTTCTTTCCACGTCTTTATTCTGTCAGCAGGCAACCACTCCAAGTAAGTGGATCGAGCTTTGTAGTACATGACCGGCCAATCACCATTCATAGCGAATCTGAAAGTCAGAGGGGTGGTGTGACCAGTCAATCTATCATCCCCATTTGGTATGTACCCTTCTATGAAACCCTTCCAGTCCGGCACTCTGTCAACAACATAGGGCACATGTGTATTCAAGTTGCATATGTGGAATTCATACAGCAGTTCATGCATGGTCAGCAACTCGGCCTTCCTTAAAGATGAGGAGAAGCTACCAAACAAGGCATCGATATCCTCATGTGTATGGCTAGGCATCATGAACCCTAACTCAATCTCTTCTCAAACACACCAAGATATACTAGGTACGAAAGATAGGAGAAGACATACCTATTCTTGTTCTATCCAGATGTGTTGTTCAGTTGCAAATGTAGTACCCAGGGGAGAGGCTTCATTCATGGTCCCTCTGCCTGTGGCAAATTAGCGGGGATGCTGCTATTGGATAGTGACAACTTTGATTTCAAGGCCATAGTGTCTCACAAGGATGAAATCCATTTTCGAGTTGATGTTTCAGGCACTGACAGATGGCCTCCTGCATACTCGTGGACCATCTCTAACCTCTTCAAGATGCTATTCAAAGAACCTACATGAAAGTTCGAGTTATCTGGCCATAAGTCCAGGGCAAAGTTCCCATAACTTCCCTTTCCATGTCCCTGAGTGAGTGCACCGGTCAATGATGTTTTCAGCTTGTCAAGTCTCCAAAGAGACTTCACAGATTGTTGCAATTTTGGAATCATTGTTTTCTTTGATTCATCTTGTCGTAAAGATATTGGGCGTGATACCTATGGGAGTATAATCTCCACGATCGATCCAAAGTGCAACATGAGGCCTGCTCTAGCCTATGTGCCCTTCTTCGATCATGCAGTATCCTCCTCTCTGCCTCATCCTTGGTCTTCAATAACTGTGACGCCCCCTGAACATATACGGCGCTCCGGACGTATACATACAGGGACTTCCCCCTCCCATGGCAACCAGCTCACCATGAGCAGGGCCCTCCGCCTAACTTCGGGCCATCTATAGAAGGATGCCCGTGAAGGACACAGAGGTGTCATTCGCCCACGCCTTCAATGGGACTCCTATGTCGCGGAAGCATGAATACAAGGTTAGCACACAAATAATCATATAATAAATAACCACCACGAAGGGTGGCACATCCATCCAACCGATGATAACAGAGAAGATAACATCTAATGCTAAGGAAAACACCCCAAACCCCGTGTCCTACCCCCCCGGACTCTGTGAGGATGGACCGGACGGCTTTCGGTCTCAAGAGATCGTGAGACAGAGGTATAACTGGCGTTATCGGCATAGAACAAATGGCTAGGGTTGTCCACTCCATCCGCTCCTCCCATGCACACTTTGCGGATGAGTGAATCAAGCTATGGCGCCATTGTAGCCTTCCTGGAGACGCAATCCCAAGGCATCACCCTTCCGGGACTACTCCGGGTTACATCTCCCCGGTCCGATGAGGCAGTGTCGGAAGTGTCCCTTCCCGTAGTCGCAGATGATTCCATGGGTGAGCTAGAGAATACGTGCCGCATCAGCGACCCCCGCATCCGTACCCGACCTACTCCCTAAATCTACACAAGTACAGGATCCACTGTACCCAGGGAGTGTCAGACCCATACCCGGCCTAGTTCACTGGGCGGATATTAAACCTAGCTCATCAAGGAGTCCCCCAGATCCTTTTATGCTCAGGCGAGACCCCACCCCACACTTCATCACCACGGCTCCTTGTCTGGTGCTTCAATCATGCCATAGATTCCACAGCTCGGTGGGATCTTGTGCACAGGCCGCAATTAACGGGTACTATGGGAGATACTAGGAACATACTAATGAACATAGGTCACAGAGGTCTCTACCCCCCTTAATCACTGCTTTCTGGAAGAACTAACAGAGATACTACCAAAGATACATCCATCCATCCATCCATCACAGAGCATAATCAATAGTTGAGAACAGTTCTAACTATCAAACAAGGGTTAATCATCATCAGAGACAAGCAAAGAAGCATGACAGAGGCGCTAGCCTACTAGAATCACAACTAAGCTAACTTTGTACTAACCGGAACCATAGCTAGCTCCATTATCCCTCCGGATCGCCCCTTCCTTAAAGGCCGGAACAGGGTCGAACAACATCTCGTGGGTTGGGCAAAGATCTCCTCCTCCATCTCCAATTGCCCCAAATCGAATTGGGGCAAATTGAGTGTAACCCCCAATTTGGGTGTCCCAAATTGAAAACTTCTGCTTGCCCAATCGATCCGGGCGGTGGCGACTTTTAGGTTGGTTAATATTAGCTAATTTGGTATTTTAGCCCTTTTTAATATTAGGTTAAGCCCTAAATTCAAATTAGGGTTTTAGGTTAGGTTTTAGGTTAGGTTTTAGGTTAGGTTAGGTTAGGTTAGGTTAGGTTGGTTAATATTAGCTAATTTGGTATTTTAGCCCTTTTAATATTAGGTTAAGCCCTAAATTCGAATTAGCTATGTTAATAATGAATTATTAACATAGCTAACCTTAGCTTATGAATAATTAATGTGCCATTAATTATTCATAATGACGGTCATGTATTTATACTCAAAAAGGCGAGATAAATATGTGGAACGTCACATTCTCCCCACCTTAAAAATGATGATGTCCTCAAAGATCAAGACTACTCTTGTTGCGGGGGCAACACATCGCATACATTGGAAGGAAGTCTCCCTCCTTAAAGAGATAGCGTGAGATTATAAGTGACACGACGTTGTCATGTTCAAAGTGATTAAGTTTGAAATGACTTGTAATGTGCAATTTATAACTCGAATATAAGAGGTAGAGGTATAGACCGGGGCGTGATCATGGCTTAGGACTATCAAAAGTCAACAATCAAGGTTTGTGGAAGTCTCACCGTGTCATTCTTGGTGATGAGTTTACAGTTTATCCGATGTAGAAATTATTCTTTTATACATACGTGTAATTATTTTAATATAGTACACTTATTAATCAAGACCGTTTAGTAGAAAGTCATTCTAATCATATTAACCGTGTACATGTCTATTATATTCTCCCTTGACTTTGCAAGTGATTTTATTACAGCCCGACCTTAATGTAATTTTGCATCTAAATTTTGTTTTCCTATTTTGTTACAGCTTTAACAACTCATTATATTGCTATCGTCAATGTTTACATGCCCCTCACATTTATACTTACCCTTTAATAGAAGTATATAGTTGTAATCGGTTTTGCCATTTTTACCTATATAATGTTAATGTTAATTACAAAAGTGACGTTCTTGATCATTTATTATTCATAACCTTGTGATAACATTTTCTAAGCCCGGTTATTCCCTTAGGAGTTTGTGTAAGACATACATAATTATCTCCTATTATAGTTGACTATATGGCTAAATAGCGTTGAGCGTTCTCCTTTTGAGTATCTTTAATGTTACCAGACTCACACTCTCAATCGCTAGTTTATGCTTAGCTATAACTGATAGCCAGACCCTGATATGCAGGGGGTAAAGACCCTTAGAAAAATGAGACTACATTGTGGAGGTAGAACGAGCTTTGCCTCACATGAGCACACCTATTAATTCATTAGTTATATCTATACATTTATTAGAGATACGGAAGCATCAAAAGCATGCCCGGTGCTTCTTGAGGCTATTATATAATGAAGGTTAAGCAGATCCTGGGTTGTTGCTTGAAGTAGAAGTGCTAAACGTTGGGAATAGGGAGTGGTAAGGTATCCTTATTTTGGATGGTTACTCGAGAAATTGGTCTGACGATGTTTGTTATCTGATTGAAACACTGGACCTACTAATTACGAGGATTGATTTATCATGGACCATAGATCTGATGAAGAAGTGGTTTATGATTATCTACTATATACCACATTAGAGAGGTAATGTACTAAGGTGGAAACTGGATTATAAGTATCCAGCTCATGAAAGGGAGATCACTTTAGAAGTGTAGGTTTTGACAATGGTATGATTCACGGAAAGGTAGAGAATAATGTTGTATGAGGATGCGGATCCATAAACTACGGATTATAAAATTACGCATACGTTGCGTTTCGTAAGGAGATTGATGTTCCTGAGGTGTGCAATAACGATGCAAGCGTGTGCATGATTAAGATGACAACATAGTCACTTGGATACGCTTAATGACGTTGGTGAAATGCATGACCATTATGAAGGATATAAATTAAGGAAATGGACACATCTTATGTTTGCTGGGAGCATGGAGATGCCGAATAACAGACTGGACCATAGTGTGGAACGTAGTTTGCACATCCCACAACAAGTAATATACCCAGACGACAAGTGGGAGACAAGAGGTGCTTGAAAGTTGTTGCAAACAACGTTTCAAATATAGAGAGTTTGGAATGACACGTTGAATATACCAAAGTCTGGAGTATGAACAAGGTAGGCGCCCAATGAACATCTCACCAAGGAGGATGTGCTCTGGACTTGGTATCGTGTGAATACTAGAACTTTTAGTTCACATTCCATATGAATACGGAAGTAATGAAGATAAGAGTTCTTATACTAGAGGTCTCAAACATGTCCACAAGAAACTTAGGTTGGCATTTGCCCCCGTGGAAGTTATGACTAGAGCTTGAGGACGAAGGCAAAGTAAGGTTAGTGGTGTCGAAACCACAACATGTGTATGGTACTAGATAACCAAGTTGAGGAAATAAGTTGGCCGCAAGTATGAATATAGCTAGATGCCTACGTCAACAAGTTACATAGGAGTCTAGACTTAGGGTTGGTGCACACATGTTACTATATCATATAATAACAACGTAGCGGTCTTGGATGTAGGAAGGATTTAGTAGTATCAAATACTATAGTGGTGATCATATCGAGGATGTCGATTGTGATATTCAGATGTATATCATATTAAAAGATAGTAGAATATTCGTACAAGGCGAGTGAAATATTACTTGACAAGGTTTAAAGAATGAGCGTAATGATATGCTTATATACGAAGATATTGGGTTAGGTATGCTTTACCAGAGATAAGCATTCAAGTTATCCCAATGGTTGGAGTTGACTATCTTAGATACGTCGTACTAAGGAAGATGAGAAGAGTTTAAATCAGTGAGAATAGCTAGAGTAAGTCTAGCATATACGATGAAGTTACATTCAAAAACATCCCGAGGATGGTTGGAACGGTGTTGGAATAAACGAGTATGAGAGCTTGGCTACTCAAAGGTTCTAGATACCAATGAATTACTTAATTGTTATAAGCTGAGAGCATTTATTTGGTTTTGGGAATGAAAAGATGTATAAAAATATCGCGTCCCCCTGATGGAAGAAAAGAAGGAGTACGATGACTTTGGCGATTATACCCTTAGGGGTAACCGAGAAGAGGCAATACATAGGAACTCTAAGTCCCGATAAAAAAAATCAAGACGAGGTGTATAGATTACAAGGAGTGAGATTATATAGACCAGTAGTCCATATATCCTAAGAGTTACCCTACTCGCGGGGAACAATTATAGGTACTGAAGTAGAAGGTGGAGGATCCGTTGCCTTGAGGCATAGACCCGTTAGAGATTATGACTTAACGCTTAAGAGGGTAAGGAATTGGATAACCATATGGCGGTTACTAATGAAGATTGAAACATTGGGTTTTCCTATTAGAAGACCAGGAGGTTTTAGTGCCTTCAGGTCCCTCTGCCTGTGGCAAATTAGCGGGGATGCTGCTATTGGATAGTGACAACTTTGATTTCAAGGCCATAGTGTCTCACAAGGATGAAATCCATTTTCGAGTTGATGTTTCAGGCACTGACAGATGGCCTCCTGCATACTCGTGGACCATCTCTAACCTCTTCAAGATGCTATTCAAAGAACCTACATGAAAGTTCGAGTTATCTGGCCATAAGTCCAGGGCAAAGTTCCCATAACTTCCCTTTCCATGTCCCTGAGTGAGTGCACCGGTCAATGATGTTTTCAGCTTGTCAAGTCTCCAAAGAGACTTCACAGATTGTTGCAATTTTGGAATCATTGTTTTCGCCTGATTCATCTTGTCGTAAAGATATTGGGCAGGATACCTATGGGAGTATAATCTCCACGATCAGTACCGAGTGCAACATGAGGCCTGCTCTAGCCTATGTGCCCTTCTTCGATCATGCAGTATCCTCCTCTCTGCCTCATCCTTGGTCTTCAATAACTGTGACGCCCCCTGAACATATACGGCGCTCCGGACGTATACATACAGGGACTTCCCCCTCCCATGGCAACCAGCTCACCATGAGCAGGGCCCTCCGTCTAACTCGGGCCATCTATAGAAGGATGCCCGGGTGAAGGACACAGAGGTGTCATTCGGCCCACGCCTTCAATGGGACTCCTATGTCGCGGAAGCATGAATACAAGGTTAGCACACATCATAATCATATAATAAATAACCACCACGAAGGGTGGCACATCCATCCAACTGATGATAACAGAGAAGATAACATCTAATGCTAAGGAAAACACCCCAAACCCCAGGTCCTACCCCGCCTCAGACTCCTGTGAGGATGGATGGACGGGCTTTCGGTCTCAAGAGATCAGCAGACAGAGGTATAACCTGGCGTTGGCTGGCATAGAACAGTGGCTAGGGTTGTCCACTCCATCCGCTCCTCCTGTGCACACTTTGCAGATGAGCTGAATCAAGCTATGGCGCCATTGTAGCCTTCCGGAGACGCAATCCCAAGGCATCACCCTTCGGGACTACTCCGGGTTACATCTCCCCGGTCCGATGAGGCAGGTCAGGGAAGTGTCCCTTCCCAGAGTCGCAGTGATTCCATGGGTGAGCTAGAGAATACGTGCCGCATCAGCGACCCCCCGCATCCGCATCCGTGCGACCTACTCCCTAAATCTACACAAGTACAGGATCCACTGTACCCAGGGAGTGTCAGACCCATACCCGGCCTAGTTCACTGGCCGGATATTAGGCCTAGCTCACTGAAGGAGTCCCCGTATCCTTTTATGCTCAGGCGAGACCCCACCCCACACTTCATCACCACGGCTCCTTGTCTGGTGCTTCAATCATGCCATAGATTCCACAGCTCGGTGGGATCTTGTGCACAGGCCGCAATTAACGGGTACTATGGGAGATACTAGGAACATACTAATGAACATAGGTCACAGAGGTCTCTACCCCCTTAATCAACGCTTTTGGAAGAACTAATGAGATACTACCAAAGATACATCCATCCATCCATCCATCCACGAGCATAATCAATAGTTGAGAACAGTTCTAACTATCAAACAAGGGTTAATCATCATCAGAGACAAGCAAAGAAGCATGACAGAGGCGCTAGCCTACTAGAATCACAACTAAGCTAACTTTGTACTAACCGGAACCATAGCTAGCTCCATTATCCCTCTGGATCGCCGTCCTTCTGGCTGGAACAGGGTCGAACAACATCTCAGGGTTGGGCAGCATCTCCTCCTCCATCTCCAATTGCCCCAAATCGAATTGGGGCAAATTGGGGTGCAACCCCCAATTTGGGTGTCCCAAATTGGAAACTCTGCCTTGCCCAATCGATCTGGGCCAGGTGGCGACTTTAGGTTGGTTAATATTAGCTAATTTGGTATTTTAGCCCTTTTTAATATTAGGTTAAGCCCTAAATTCAAATTAGGGTTTTAGGTTAGGTTTTAGGTTAGGTTTTAGGTTAGGTTAGGTTAGGTTAGGTTAGGTTGGTTAATATTAGCTAATTTGGTATTTTAGCCCTTTTTAATATTAGGTTAAGCCCTAAATTCGAATTAGCTATGTTAATAATGAATTATTAACATAGCTAACCTTAGCTTATGAATAATTAATGTGCCATTAATTATTCATAATGACGTGTCATGTATTTATACTCAAAAAGGCGTATAAATATGTGGAACGTCACATTCTCCCCACCTTAAAAATGATGATGTCCTCAGCATCAAGACTACTCTTGTTGCAGGGCAACACATCGTACATTGGAAGGAAGTCTCCCCTCCTTAAAGAGATAGCGTGAGATTATAAGTGACACAGACGTTGTCATGTTCAAAGTGATTAAGTTTGAAATGACTTGTAATGTGCAATTTATAACTCTGGAATATAAGAGGTAGAGGTATAGACCAGACGTGATCATGGCTTAGGACTATCAAAAGTCAACAGTCAAGGTTTGTGGAAGTCTCACCGTGTCATTCTTGGTGATGAGTTTACAGTTTATCTGATGTAGAAATTATTCTTTTTATACATACGTGTAATTATTTTAATATAGTACAGACTTATTAATCGCGCACTGTTTAGTAGAAAGTCATTCTAATCATATTAACTTCTGTGTACATGTCTATTATATTCTCCCTTGACTTTGCAAGTGATTTTATTACAGCCAGCCTTAATGTAATTTTGCATCTAAATTTTGTTTTCCTATTTTGTTACAGTTTTAACAACTCGTATATTGCTATCGTCAATGTTTACATGCCCCTCACATTTATACTTACCCTTTAATAGAAGTATATATTGTACTGTGTTTGCCATTTTTACCTATATACGTTAATGTTAATTACAGGCAGACGTTCTTGATCATTTATTATTCATAACCTTGTGATAACATTTTCTAAGCCCGGTTATTCCCTTAGGAGTTTGTGTAAGACATACATAATTATCTCCTATTATAGTTGACTATATGGCTAAATAGCGTTGAGCGTTCTCCTTTTGAGTATCTTTAATGTTACCAGACTCACACTCTCAATCGCTAGTTTATGCTTAGCTATAACTGATAGCCAGACCCTGATATGCAGGGGGTAAAGACCCTTAGAAAAATGAGACTACATTGTGGAGGTAGAACGAGCTTTGCCTCACATGAGCACACCTATTAATTCATTAGTTATATCTATACATTTATTAGAGATACGGAAGCATCAAAAGCATGCCCGGTGCTTCTTGAGGCTATTATATAATGAAGGTTAAGCAGATCCTGGGTTGTTGCTTGAAGTAGAAGTGCTAAACGTTGGGAATAGGGAGTGGTAAGGTATCCTTATTTTGGATGGTTACTCGAGAAATTGGTCTGACGATGTTTGTTATCCGATTGAAAACACCGGACCTACTAATTACGAGGATTGATTTATCATGGACCATAGATCTGATGAAGAAGTGGTTTATGATTATCTACTATATACCACATTAGAGAGGTAATGTACTAAGGTGGAAACTGGATTATAAGTATCCAGCTCATGAAAGGGAGATCACTTTAGAAGTGTAGGTTTTGACAATGGTATGATTCACGGAAAGGTAGAGAATAATGTTGTATGAGGATGCGGATCCATAAACTACGGATTATAAAATTACGCATACGTTGCGTTTAAAAAGGAGATTGATGTTCCCGAGGTGTGCAATAACGATGCAAGCGTGTGCATGATTAAGATGACAACATAGTCACTTGGATACGGCTTTAATGACGTTGGTGAAATGCATGACCATTATGAAGGATATAAATTAAGGAAATGGACACATCTTATGTTTGCTGGGAGCATGGAGATGCCGAATAACAGACTGGACCATAGTGTGGAACGTAGTTTGCACATCCCACAACAAGTAATATACCCAGACGACAAGTGGGAGACAAGAGGTGCTTGAAAGTTGTTGCAAACAACGTTTCAAATATAGAGAGTTTGGAATGACACGTTGAATATACCAAAGTCCGGAGTATGAACAAGGTAGGCCCAATGAACATCTCACCAAGGAGGATGTGCTCGGACTTGGTATCGTGTGAATACTAGAACTTTTAGTTCACATTCCATATGAATACGGAAGTAATGAAGATAAGAGTTCTTATACTAGAGGTCTCAAACATGTCCACAAGAAACTTAGGTTGGCATTTGCCCCCGTGGAAGTTATGACTAGAGCTTGAGGACGAAGGCAAAGTAAGGTTAGTGGTGTCGAAACCACAACATGTGTATGGTACTAGATAACCAAGTTGAGGAAATAAGTTGGCCTAAGTATGAATATAGCTAGATGCCTCGTCAACAAGTTACATAGGAGTCTAGACTTAGGGTTGGTGCACACATGTTACTATATCATATAATAACAACGTAGCGGTCTTGGATGTAGGAAGGATTTAGTAGTATCAAATACTATAGTGGTGATCATATCGAGGATGTCGATTGTGATATTCAGATGTATATCATATTAAAAGATAGTAGAATATTCGTACAAGGCGAGTGAAATATTACTTGACAAGGTTTAAAGAATGAGCGTAATGATATGCTTATATACGAAGATATTGGGTTAGGTATGCTTTACCAGAGATAAGCATTCAAGTTATCCCAATGGTTGAGTTGACTATCTTAGATACGTCGTGCACTAAGGAAGATGAGAAGAGTTTAAATCAGTGAGAATAGCTAGAGTAAGTCTAGCATATACGATGAAGTTACATTCAAAAACATCCCGAGGATGGTTGGAACGGTGTTGGAATAAACGAGTATGAGAGCTTGGCTACTCAAAGGTTCTAGATACCAATGAATTACTTAATTGTTATAAGCTGAGAGCATTTATTTGGTTTTGGGAATGAAAAGATGTATAAAAATATCGCGTCCCCCTGATGGAAGAAAAGAAGGAGTACGATGACTTTGGCGATTATACCCTTAGGGGTAACCGAGAAGAGGCAATACATAGGAACTCTAAGTCCCGATAAAAAAAATCAAGACGAGGTGTATAGATTACAAGGAGTGAGATTATATAGACCAGTAGTCCATATATCCTAAGAGTTACCCTACTCGCGGGGAACAATTATAGGTACTGAAGTAGAAGGTGGAGGATCCGTTGCCTTGAGGCATAGACCCGTTAGAGATTATGACTTAACGCTTAAGAGGGTAAGGAATTGGATAACCATATGGCGGTTACTAATGAAGATTGAAACATTGGGTTTTCCTATTAGAAGACCAGGAGGTTTTAGTGCCTTCAGGTCCCTCTGCCTGTGGCAAATTAGCGGGGATGCTGCTATTGGATAGTGACAACTTTGATTTCAAGGCCATAGTGTCTCACAAGGATGAAATCCATTTTCGAGTTGATGTTTCAGGCACTGACAGATGGCCTCCTGCATACTCGTGGACCATCTCTAACCTCTTCAAGATGCTATTCAAAGAACCTACATGAAAGTTCGAAAGTTATCCGCCATAAGTCCAGGGCAAAGTTCCCATAACTTCCCTTTCCATGTCCCCCGAAAGTGAGTGCACCCGTCAATGATATTTTCAGCTTGTCAAGTCTCCAAAGAGACTTCCGCAGTTGTTGCAATTTTGGAATCATTGTTTTCGCCGATTCATCTTGTCGTAAAGATATTGGGCAGGATACCTATGGGAGTATAATCTCCACGATCGATCATCAAAAGTGCAACATGAGGCCTGCTCTAGCCTATGTGCCCTTCTTCGATCATGCAAGATCCTCCTCTCCCTCATCCTTGGTCTTCAATAATCGTGGCCCCCCCCGAACATATCACGGGCTCGGACGTATACATCTGAGGACTTCCCCTCCCATGGCAACCAGCTCACCATGAGCGGGGCCCTCCGTCTAACTTCGGGCCATCTATAGAAGGATGCCGGGTGAAGGACACAGAGGTGTCATTCGCCCACGCCTTCAATGGGACTCCTATGTCGCGAAGCATGAATACAAGGTTAGCACACAAAGATAATCATATAATAAATAACCACCACGAAGGGTGGCACATCCATCCAACTGATGATAACAGAGAAGATAACATCTAATGCTAAGGAAAACACCCCAAACCCCAGGTCCTACCCTCGCCTCGGACTCACGTGGAGGATGGGTAGGCGGCTTCGGGTCTCAAGAGATCGCGAGACGGAGGTATAACTGGCGTTATGGCATAGAACAGTGGCTAGGGTTGTCCACTCCATCCGCTCCTCCTGTGCACACTTTGCAGATGAGCTGAATCAAGCTATGGCGCCATTGTAGCCTTCCGGAGACGCAATCCCAAGGCATCACCCTTCGGGACTACTCCGGGTTACATCTCCCCGGTCCGATGAGGCAGGTCAGGGAAGTGTCCCTTCCCAGAGTCGCAGTGATTCCATGGGTGAGCTAGAGAATACGTGCCGCATCAGCGACCCCCGCATCCGTACCCGACCTACTCCCTAAATCTACACAAGTACAGGATCCACTGTACCCAGGGAGTGTCAGACCCATACCCGGCCTAGTTCACTGGCCGGATATTAGGCCTAGCTCACTGAAGGAGTCCCCGTATCCTTTTATGCTCAGGCGAGACCCCACCCCACACTTCATCACCACGGCTCCTTGTCTGGTGCTTCAATCATGCCATAGATTCCACGGTGGGGGATCTTGTGCCTGAGCCGCAATTAACGGGTACTATGGGAGATACTAGGAACATACTAATGAACATAGGTCACAGAGGTCTCTACCCCCCTTAATCACTGCTTTCTGGAAGAACTAACAGAGATACTACCAAAGATACATCCATCCATCCATCCATCACAGAGCATAATCAATAGTTGAGAACAGTTCTAACTATCAAACAAGGGTTAATCATCATCAGAGACAAGCAAAGAAGCATGACAGAGGCGCTAGCCTACTAGAATCACAACTAAGCTAACTTTGTACTAACCGGAACCATAGCTAGCTCCATTATCCCTCTGGATCGCCGTCCTTCTGGCTGGAACAGGGTCGAACAACATCTCAGGGTTGGGCAACATCTCCTCCTCCATCTCCAATTGCCCCAAATCGAATTGGGGCAAATTGGGGTGCAACCCCCAATTTGGGTGTCCCAAATTGGAAACTCTGCCTTGCCCAATCGATCTGGGCCAGGTGGCGACTTTAGGTTGGTTAATATTAGCTAATTTGGTATTTTAGCCCTTTTTAATATTAGGTTAAGCCCTAAATTCAAATTAGGGTTTTAGGTTAGGTTTTAGGTTAGGTTTTAGGTTAGGTTAGGTTAGGTTAGGTTAGGTTGGTTAATATTAGCTAATTTGGTATTTTAGCCCTTTTTAATATTAGGTTAAGCCCTAAATTCGAATTAGCTATGTTAATAATGAATTATTAACATAGCTAACCTTAGCTTATGAATAATTAATGTGCCATTAATTATTCATAATGACGTGTCATGTATTTATACTCAAAAAGGCGTATAAATATGTGGAACGTCACATTCTCCCCACCTTAAAAATGATGATGTCCTCAGCATCAAGACTACTCTTGTTGCAGGGCAACACATCGTACATTGGAAGGAAGTCTCCCCTCCTTAAAGAGATAGCGTGAGATTATAAGTGACACAGACGTTGTCATGTTCAAAGTGATTAAGTTTGAAATGACTTGTAATGTGCAATTTATAACTCTGGAATATAAGAGGTAGAGGTATAGACCAGACGTGATCATGGCTTAGGACTATCAAAAGTCAACAGTCAAGGTTTGTGGAAGTCTCACCGTGTCATTCTTGGTGATGAGTTTACAGTTTATCTGATGTAGAAATTATTCTTTTTATACATACGTGTAATTATTTTAATATAGTACAGACTTATTAATCACAAGCACTGTTTAGTAGAAAGTCATTCTAATCATATTAACTTCTGTGTACATGTCTATTATATTCTCCCTTGACTTTGCAAGTGATTTTATTACAGCCAGCCTTAATGTAATTTTGCATCTAAATTTTGTTTTCCTATTTTGTTACAGTTTTAACAACTCGTATATTGCTATCGTCAATGTTTACATGCCCCTCACATTTATACTTACCCTTTAATAGAAGTATATATTGTACTGTGTTTGCCATTTTTACCTATATACGTTAATGTTAATTACAGGCAGACGTTCTTGATCATTTATTATTCATAACCTTGTGATAACATTTTCTAAGCCCGGTTATTCCCTTAGGAGTTTGTGTAAGACATACATAATTATCTCCTATTATAGTTGACTATATGGCTAAATAGCGATGAGCGTTCTCCTTTTAGTATCTTTAATGTTACCGCACTCACACTCTCAATCGCTAGTTTATGCTTAGCTATAACTGATAGCCAGACCCTGATATGCAGGGGGTAAAGACCCTTAGAAAAATGAGACTACATTGTGGAGGTAGAACGAGCTTTGCCTCACATGAGCACACCTATTAATTCATTAGTTATATCTATACATTTATTAGAGATACGGAAGCATCAAAAGCATGCCCGGTGCTTCTTGAGGCTATTATATAATGAAGGTTAAGCAGATCCTGGGTTGTTGCTTGAAGTAGAAGTGCTAAACGTTGGGAATAGGGAGTGGTAAGGTATCCTTATTTTGGATGGTTACTCGAGAAATTGGTCTGACGATGTTTGTTATCTGATTGAAACACTGGACCTACTAATTACGAGGATTGATTTATCATGGACCATAGATCTGATGAAGAAGTGGTTTATGATTATCTACTATATACCACATTAGAGAGGTAATGTACTAAGGTGGAAACTGGATTATAAGTATCCAGCTCATGAAAGGGAGATCACTTTAGAAGTGTAGGTTTTGACAATGGTATGATTCACGGAAGGTAGAGAATAATGTTGTATGAGGATGCGGATCCATAAACTACGGATTATAAAATTACGCATACGCTATGTTTAAATAAGGAGATTGATGTTCCCGAGGTGTGCAATAACGATGCAAGCGTGTGCATGATTAAGATGACAACATAGTCACTTGGATACGCTTAATGACGTTGGTGAAATGCATGACCATTATGAAGGATATAAATTAAGGAAATGGACACATCTTATGTTTGCTGGGAGCATGGAGATGCCGAATAACAGACTGGACCATAGTGTGGAACGTAGTTTGCACATCCCACAACAAGTAATATACCCGCATTTACAAGTGGGAGACAAGAGGTGCTTGAAAGTTGTTGCAAACAACGTTTCAAATATAGAGAGTTTGGAATGACACGTTGAATATACCAAAGTCCGGAGTATGAACAAGGTAGGCTTTCCAATGAACATCTCACCAAGGAGGATGTGCTCGGACTTGGTATCGTGTGAATACTAGAACTTTTAGTTCACATTCCATATGAATACTGGAAGTAATGAAGATAAGAGTTCTTATACTAGAGGTCTCAAACATGTCCACAAGAAACTTAGGTTGGCATTTGCCCCGTGGAAGTTATGACTAGAGCTTGAGGACCTAAGGCAAAGTAAGGTTAGTGGTGTCGAAACCACAACATGTGTATGGTACTAGATAACCAAGTTGAGGAAATAAGTTGGCCGCAAGTATGAATATAGCTAGATGCCTACGTCAACAAGTTACATAGGAGTCTAGACTTAGGGTTGGTGCACACATGTTACTATATCATATAATAACAACGTAGCGGTCTTGGATGTAGGAAGGATTTAGTAGTATCAAATACTATAGTGGTGATCATATCGAGGATGTCGATTGTGATATTCAGATGTATATCATATTAAAAGATAGTAGAATATTAAGTACAAGGCGAAAAGTGAAATATTACTTGACAAGGTTTAAAGAATGAGCGTAATGATATGCTTATATACGAAGATATTGGGTTAGGTATGCTTTACCAGAGATAAGCATTCAAGTTATCCCAATGGTTGGAGTTGACTATCTTAGATACGTCGTACTAAGGAAGATGAGAAGAGTTTAAATCAGTGAGAATAGCTAGAGTAAGTCTAGCATATACGATGAAGTTACATTCAAAAACATCCCGAGGATGGTTGGAACGGTGTTGGAATAAACGAGTATGAGAGCTTGGCTACTCAAAGGTTCTAGATACCAATGAATTACTTAATTGTTATAAGCTGAGAGCATTTATTTGGTTTTGGGAATGAAAAGATGTATAAAAATATCGCGTCCCCCTGATGGAAGAAAAGAAGGAGTACGATGACTTTGGCGATTATACCCTTAGGGGTAACCGAGAAGAGGCAATACATAGGAACTCTAAGTCCCGATAAAAAAAATCAAGACGAGGTGTATAGATTACAAGGAGTGAGATTATATAGACCAGTAGTCCATATATCCTAAGAGTTACCCTACCAAGGGGAACAATTATAGGTACTTGAAGTAGAAGGTGGAGGATCCGTTGCCTTGAGGCATAGACCCGCTAGAGATTATGACTTAACGCTTAAGAGGGTAAGGAATTGATAACCATATGGCGGTTACTAATGAAGATTGAAACATTGGGTTTTCCTATTAGAAGACCAGGAGGTTTTAGTGCCTTCAGGTCCCTCTGCCTCTGTGGCAAATTAGCGGGGATGCTGCTATTGGATAGTGACAACTTTGATTTCAAGGCCATAGTGTCTCACAAGGATGAAATCCATTTTCGAGTTGATGTTTCGAGTAATCGGCGGATGGCCTCCTGCATACTCGTGGACCATCTCTAACCTCTTCAAGATGCTATTCAAAGAACCTACATGAAAGTTCGAGTTATCTGGCCATAAGTCCAGGGCAAAGTTCCCATAACTTCCCTTTCCATGTCCCTGAGTGAGTGCACCGGTCAATGATGTTTTCAGCTTGTCAAGTCTCCAAAGAGACTTCACAGATTGTTGCAATTTTGGAATCATTGTTTTCGCCTGATTCATCTTGTCGTAAAGATATTGGGCAGGATACCTATGGGAGTATAATCTCCACGATCAGTACCGAGTGCAACATGAGGCCTGCTCTAGCCTATGTGCCCTTCTTCGATCATGCAGTATCCTCCTCTCTGCCTCATCCTTGGTCTTCAATAACTGTGACGCCCCCTGAACATATACGGCGCTCCGGACGTATACATACAGGGACTTCCCCCTCCCATGGCAACCAGCTCACCATGAGCAGGGCCCTCCGTCTAACTCGGGCCATCTATAGAAGGATGCCCGGGTGAAGGACACAGAGGTGTCATTCGGCCCACGCCTTCAATGGGACTCCTATGTCGCGGAAGCATGAATACAAGGTTAGCACACATCATAATCATATAATAAATAACCACCACGAAGGGTGGCACATCCATCCAACTGATGATAACAGAGAAGATAACATCTAATGCTAAGGAAAACACCCCAAACCCCAGGTCCTACCCCGCCTCAGACTCCTGTGAGGATGGACTGACGGCTCGGTCTCAAGAGATCAGCAGACAGAGGTATAACCTGGCGTTGGCTGGCATAGAACAGTGGCTAGGGTTGTCCACTCCATCCGCTCCTCCTGTGCACACTTTGCAGATGAGCTGAATCAAGCTATGGCGCCATTGTAGCCTTCCGGAGACGCAATCCCAAGGCATCACCCTTCGGGACTACTCCGGGTTACATCTCCCCGGTCCGATGAGGCAGGTCAGGGAAGTGTCCCTTCCCAGAGTCGCAGTGATTCCATGGGTGAGCTAGAGAATACGTGCCGCATCAGCGACCCCCGCATCCGTACCCGACCTACTCCCTAAATCTACACAAGTACAGGATCCACTGTACCCAGGGAGTGTCAGTCTCTACCCCCCTTAATCACTGCTTTCTGGAAGAACTAACAGAGATACTACCAAAGATACATCCATCCATCCATCCATCACAGAGCATAATCAATAGTTGAGAACAGTTCTAACTATCAAACAAGGGTTAATCATCATCAGAGACAAGCAAAGAAGCCTGACAGAGGCGCTAGCCTACTAGAATCACAACTAAGCTAACTTTGTACTAACCGGAACCATAGCTAGCTCCATTATCCCTCTGGATCGCCGTCCTTCTGGCTGGAACAGGGTCGAACAACATCTCAGGGTTGGGCAACATCTCCTCCTCCATCTCCAATTGCCCCAAATCGAATTGGGGCAAATTGGGGTGCAACCCCCAATTTGGGTGTCCCAAATTGGAAACTCTGCCTTGCCCAATCGATTTGGGCCAGGTGGCGACTTTAGGTTGGTTAATATTAGCTAATTTGGTATTTTAGCCCTTTTTAATATTAGGTTAAGCCCTAAATTCGAATTAGGGTTTTAGGTTAGGTTTCCACTTTAATAATGAATTATTAACATAGATAACCTTAGCTTATGAATAATTAATGTGCCATTAATTATTCATAATGACGTGTCATGTATTTATACTCAAAAAAGCGTATAAATATGTGAAAAGTTACAATAACTTTGTACGGATAACCTCACACGTATAACGTTTGGAGAATGCAATTTTCTTTGCGATACTGACATCCCTGAAGCTTCGCCTCCACGTTCTATGAAACCCAGTCGAGGATACCTTCTTGCCAGTCAGTGCCATAACTTCTGCATTAACCTCCTCCAGAATGCTGGACTTAGTAAACATTGCAGGCAACTTCCTGATGTTCTCTCGTATCCCAACTTCATTCCTCCTGCTGCGGTGGGGCAAAGATTCATAGTTCTTCCTGACAAACATGGAAAACACAACCTCGCAGACCAAGGTCGAGGAACGAGGCTTCATCGTGCCGCAGTTGTCGTGCTCGGCCTTGCGTGCACCCTCAAGGAGTCCTTGTTTCTTTTTTTTAAATCTTTGAATGATGTTGTCAGTGCCGCAATACTTTCCCATTGCTGGGCTATGGAATCCAAATCTTAATTATCTTTTATTTTGGATAGTTCCCTAAGCAGCTCACTCGAATAATTCAGATATGGAAAACGGATCATTTAGGATTGCTTACACATGCCATTAGGGTTTCATGGAGAATCGACCTCCCAATTTAATGGAAATTGTCTAGGGCACATCAAATTGTGAATGCACGGTCGAATTCAACCTTATGGTGATGATGGACTAGTTCCTACTGTCCTCTCTAAATCTACATAACAAATATTAGGGTAATCAGATTATAGGTGATTTAGTTCTTGGGATCTCCTACCTCAATGCAAGCATCCTTATTAAGTAAACCTATCAGTTTAGAGCAAGTTTTTCTACATAAATTCAATTTCTTTCTCGACTCTTCCATTGGAGGTAATTGATTGATTGGCAATAAAGAGGAAGTTTTTTTTTTAATCATCAAGCTTCTTTTTTTTTTCCCCTTTTTATATATACAAGAAATTTATTGTGGCGACCAAGGTTGCCACGAACACTTCTCTTTTCCACTCCCCTATCTGATAGTAATGGATGTGTGTCGATCCAGAAAGACACAAGATTGGACCCTTCTCTATCATCTTATGTTCTAGCGCCCATAGGATAGAGAGATGTTGTTCATAATGACCATGAGATTTATATTGCGAGCTCACTCTTACATTTAAAATACAACCCCTCAACTTTCTCCATTCACACCCCACCCAACAGTAACTAGTGCCTGTGCATGTGGAGTTGCCCTGGGCACTGTTGTATGGTCTCCGGCCTTTCCCACATGCATCCCCTTTTCTCACAGGAGTGTTGCGGGCTTGGGATCATGTGTGTGTGCTCTTCCAGCTAGATTATGCCTCAGTTTATCACCACTCTTCTCCTTTCTTGTGGGTTCCTCTACCCCCTGCGCACTTCCCCTTAGCTGCCACTGTGCATGTTCGGACGCAGGCCCGTTGGAGGCGAGCTGCTGTGCTCACCTTGGAGGATTGGTATTGGGGTGGTCAGCTAGTTTCGTGGGAGTTCTTTCGAGCTCGCTTTCGCCTGAGGGGCAGTGACCGGGCTATCTGGGAACACGTGACGGGGAGTATTCCGCTACACATACCTATAGTCCCTCAGGATGATGTGGTGGTGCAGGTTTGGAAGGTTCATCCGGATGTTGTGTCTTCTTGCTTTGTGCGGTCTTCTTACTGGGTGCTGGCTATTCATGACACACTGCCCCCTTCAGGCAAGTGGTCTCTGCAACTTCCGGGTTCTCGATGGCGCTCGGTTTGGACGTGGATATGGAGCTCACTTCCCCCACCGAAGGTTAGGATGCTTTTGTGGCAGGTGGTGCACCGCTGTATCAGGGTGAATGCCCTTGTGAGCCGGTTTCCTAGGTGATCCTGAGATTACCTTACCCGTTCTAATTTCTATTAGACTTGTAAGATTCTATGTGAAATTGAGTTGTATTTAAATATGGAAAGGACATTTAGGTTTATTTTTACTCCCAAGGCTCCCAGGTTGCATCCATATTCCTTGGACAATGAATGCATAAGTGGAAGTAGGGAATAACTTGACAAATGTTGAGATATGTTCTATTACTATTATGTATTCTATATGTGTGAAAACATTTCTTGCTATTTTTTATGGCTTTAGCATTAATTAATTGTCAATCATATAATAGTTTTTAAGTGTGATCTTTCGAGTGACTTCCAATTTAGATGGGAACTGCAAATTGGAACGACCATTGATTCATTGAAAAGCACCCAATTTCATATTGCATGCATTCTACAAACGTCATATTAGATTTATCAAAACATAGATTGTATTCATAAGTGGATTTGTAATTTTATTCATCATGATTGGTGGAGAGACCTCATATCTTATCTGGGTAATATGATTTTGTGGCAGCAGAATCTCAGTTCACACAAATAAAACAAATACATGATAAAATTTTAGAAAGGTATGAGGAAAAGACTTCATCCCAGATTGTTGAAGTCTTGGAGCAGTCTTGGAGATGCAAATGCATTGTTTACAGTTAAAAAAAGTGAAGATGTGAAGAATATAAATCAAAGAAATTTGGATGCTATTTCATGTTTCGAAAGGAGCAGAGGTGGTGTACTCAAAATATGTAAGTTGCTTGCTTCGATACAAGTGTTTCATCATTCCTATAAGGAGATTGCTTGTTGTATGGTTAGACGTACACCTGCATTTGATGAAGCGATAGAAGGGATTAGAATTGAACTTGATCAAGAAGAACTTGCTGAAGAAAATAGAAGTGCATATTAGTTGTATAGTGGAACACCTTGTGGCTTTATATGTAGGGAAAGGAGCTCGAGGTTGTGAACAACACCATATGAGAGGACGAGGCAAAGGAAGAATGCAAGTTCAATGATATGGGTATGCGAAGAATTTGGTCATATCAAGAAGGAATATACTTGTGGGTACAAGGACGAGGCATGCATGGATGAGTTCATATGACAAGGACGAGGCTAGTATAAGCGAAGGAGGTGAGTTAATTACTGGCAAAGAGGAATTATCTCTTTCTGAGAAGCAAGTTAGTAAATTATAATTATCATAAAAGGATATTGGAAACTAACTGCGATTATAGATTTAGAAGCTAATGTCATTAAAGTCAGCAGTCCAGAATTGTTAAAAAATGTAAATCAAGTGCAGATCTGACAAAGGTGTGCAGATGGAGAGCAATACAGTGCAAAAGATGCATGGACAAGAATACTGGAAGTTCCAAGTGAAAGTCAAGAATCTTTAAGTATCCCAAATGCATTTTACCAAGTTTTTTTTTTTTTTTTTTTTGGGGTGATATTCATAAATAAGAGTTTTCGTGTATAAGGTTTAAGAAGGTTCTAAGGTTCTACTTTTTCAATGGCCAATAGATCAGAAAAGCTTACAACCTTTTATTGGCCACGGCATAGCAGAATCTGGTCTACTAATTCCACTGCAGGTCGGCCCCTGCTAATCCCACTCCAGATAGATCACCCTTTGCTGGAGAATCGTGCCAAAGTAGGCTAGTGACGCACTGATCCAACATTTTCTAGTGCAAAAATATCTGTTGAAAATATCTGTTATAGCTTTTTATAGCCGCTGCAATGAAGTAGCAATACAAGGTTTGCTTTTGTAGATTGATGCCCTACAATGGCTGTTCCATACACCAGAATAAATCTCTAGTTTTCAAAAGTAGATTCGAAGTAGTTTATTTGCGAATGGCAGCCAATTTCAGACTTTAATAAACATGATCGATTTGATTGAAGCCCCTAAAATGGTCATTTGATTGCAGGCAAGCAGAGAAATGGGAGGCCGGATTTACAGCATTTGGTCATGGTTGTAGGTACCTACAATGTGATAGTTTGGGCTCAGTACCCGCAATATGAGAGCGTGGAGAGAATGTAGCTCATTATTTTGAAAAACTTTTTGTTCTGAAGCTCGTGGCAACTACTTGGCACGAAAATTTCATTTCTTACAAAGAACAAAAATTGACTATTGTTTGTGCACAAGAGCACAGATGCTTTGCAAGCCGGATGTTTTACACAGGAGCATTTATGTTTTACATGATGCACAGGAGTCAGATTTTGGAGATGTTTTTGTAAGTCTGACAGGTCTTGAATAGATGTATTGGCTTCTAACTTCTATGATTGCCTCATGGAAACCTCGTTTCTGAGCGGATCTCTCAGTCCATTTCACTGAGCGAAATGATGATGGTTATCTTACCAGTCCTCTATTTTAATCCGAACCGATCAAACTCTTAATGGGATCTAGATAATGTGTATTTGTATGTTCATGCAGTTTCTTTATTTAATGAATAGTAAATAATAGTTGCTTTGAGGTTTATTTTGCATAGACTTAGTCTTATTGCGGTGACAACATTTGTCTAATAATTCGATAAGTTGTAATGATTTGCAGTATGAACAATTTATGGCTATGATTCCATTGTGTGTTTTTTATTCCTATTGTTTAGTTGCACTCAAGCTTGATGCAGGACAAGCCCTTCAATGCCATAATAATTGATAGACATAATGTAATTGGTAGAATGTGTTAGACTGTGTTGGAGCACAGGACTTTCCCCTATGGAAAATACCTTCCTAAAATACCTTCCTTCCTTCCTATGGAAAAAAAGTTTTGAAAATTGTTGTTTTGGTATGCTATATTAATTGTGCTATATTTAATATTTTTTAACATTGCTCGGCGTTGCCGGGCTTAGTAACAAAGTTCAAGGGCAGGGTTGTTGAACATAGATATACAACAATGTGTGTTGGATGTGGACAATGCAAATAACTTTAGCAGAATATTTGTCTGGCACAGACTTCTTGGGTAGTTTCCTACTTTTAACTGGCAATTTCTAATCAGTAGATGTTCTATTAGGGACTTTTTTAGCCCATGAATATAGAGAACTAACACAGGTTAGTGACAACTACATGATAGACTATTTTAATTCCCATTTAGTCTGAGAAAATATTAGATATTGCAAATATTCCTTTCCAAATTTACCAAAACACAGAGAAAAAAGGGTAAAGTTATTTGTTGCTTCTGTAGAAAAATCTCGCATTTTAATATTAGAGATATATATGTATATAACTGAAACTGATAACAATGTATGCCATATTGTGCTTTGGTTGATCTGAATATAGAGAACTAACACAGTTTAGTGACAACTACATGATAGACTATTTTAATTCCCATTTAGTCTGAGATAATATTAGATATTGCAAACATTCCTTTACAAATTTACCAAAACACAGAGAAAAAAGGGTAAAGTTATTTGTTGCTTCTGTAGAAAATCTCTCATTTTAATATTAGAATAGAATAGAATAGAATAGAATAGGTTTTTTAGCGTCCACGGAGACCAATTGGCCTATGGGACCCAAACAAAAAAGAGAGCAGCAAGCATATTACTGACAGGATTAAAAAACCCCCGCCCCGAAGGGTTTTCGAGGGAAAAACCTTAGCAGTAATAAGCCTGCTGGCACACTGTACAATTGCATAGGACAGTTCAATACCGTCCCGTAGGACACAAACGAGTCCGTGCATCCATAACCTCCTGGAGGTATGACCCCAACAAACCCACTGACGCCGTAGCCAATAACTGATGCAACGGCTGGCCAGGCACTAGTAATCGAACATATCGCTCTCGGATATGGGCAAATGCTGGGCAGGTCTGGAGGGCATGACATTCATCCTCAATTGCGCCCTGGTGGCAACACTGGCAAAGCCTTTGCTCCCGTGCTTCACGAGCCCAACGCCCTGTTTCAATGCGGAGGCGATGTGCCCCCGTGCGAATGGAAGCTATAAGCCTGCGTTTCTTCATGGGTAGCTGGGTGTACAAGTACTGGTGTGGGCCTCTTGTGAGCCTAGGATTGACTTGCTGCTGATAGTGTGCCAGCTTAACATGTGTCAGAGCCTCTGCATCCCACAGCTTGCGAAGGAAAGTAGCATCAAGGTATAGTTTAAGTGCCTCGCGATCTTTCTTTGTCCTGACCTGGACACATCTGTTTGCCTGCACACCCCAGCGTGAGAACCACGGCACGCTTTGTCTTTCCAGCAGGATTTCAGGCGTTGGGGACCCATTGCCGTGGCCAAAGCAAGGCGGGGCAAGCGTGTATCAGCCATAGCGACCACCTTTTGGAAGTAAACGATATGGCGTTCCAATGCAGCCCGTTGAAGGGGTAGAAAGCCTGTCTCCTGGAGTAGGATCTGGTACGGAACTGTGGACTTCACCCCCAGGGCCCGTGCCAAGAAGGCCTTCTGCACCTGCTCGAGGTCATTCCAGGTGTTGAGGGATATCACCGGACCCCAAACTTCTGCCCCATACAAAAGGGCCGGCTCAACCAAGGCCCAAACAAATGTGATTTGGTGACCCCGGGCATACAACTCGCCTTGTGGTCATTGTTCTCAGTATGGCATATAGTGCTTTCCAACCCGCAGTGACCCGCAACCTGATAGCCGCATCCCAATGGGTGGTAGTTGAGAACTCAATCCCCAAGTACTTGTAGGTCGGAGCCACCTCTACCTCTTGCCCCTGGTAAGTGAATGTGGGAAGCCTTGGCTGACGGGATGATGCAACTAGCAACACCTAGTTTTGGCCAAGTTAACTCGCATGCCAGTGAATTGGCAAAAAGTGTCAAGAGCATCCAGGTGACGTTGCATGTCCTCTGGAGTATAGGCCATGAGGTTGACATCGTCAGCATATATGAGTTGCCGGATTGTGTGATGCATGATATGTGCGCCCGCACCTCCATGCTCAGAGAGCCAATCTTCCAACTGATCAATGTACAGGCCAAAGAGTGTGGGGGAGAGGGGGCAACCCTGACGCACTCCAATGCTACTGGGTCACCGGGTTGTGCTGGCGATGTGATACGGCCCGAGCATGCCTCGTGCGACCTATATAATCGCGTGCGCAAGTCCGTGAGGGTCCCCGGTACCGCAATCGTCCCATAGCTTATTGCGGGATCTTTGTGTCGAATGCCTTTGCAAAATCCACGAAACAACAGTACAGTTTCTGCCGGCGATTCCTGCTATCTTCAATCAATGTGCGCAGAGTGAAGATATGATCAATGGTGGAATGTCTGGGCCGAAAACCTGCACAGGTAAGAGCTTCGCACCTCCGTTTCCTCTGCCCATATTGTCACCCATTTGCTCAAGGATGCCCGATAGCAGTTTTGCAAAGAGAGAGTCCATAATAGTACGGTAGTTGGCCTGACATTGAGGGTCCCCTCGCTTTGTATATGGGCACTACTCTACTAGTGGTCCATTGCGTGGGGAAGCCTTCTCGCAATGCTTTATTGAACAATGCCGCGGAGAACAGGCACCGGTGGAGGCCCACCCATTTCGTAAGCTCACCGCATGCCATCTAAATCTGCCGCCTTCCCATTAGCTAAGGCCAGAGGCCCATGATGACATCCCCTCTGTGGATAACCCGAGCCATGCCTATCTGTGGAGGGATGGTGCCCGCCCCGAGCGGGTCATACAAAATTGCAAAATACCGTACCCATTGCTCCAGGTGATGTTCCCCGTGGGTCGCGTGGGTGCTTGCTCAAGACCCTTCTCCGTATGTCCCGGGTGCCGGTCCGTGAGACCAAACATCTGTTGTCGATGCTCTGCGAGGTATCTGGCCTTCTTGTTCTTGAGAAAGGAACGGTATTGACTGACGGCCTGTGGGCGAGAGATGGGATCAGTGACTTGCCGGAGTGTGCGTTTGAGCTCCCGACACTCATCATCAAACCATCGGTTGCGGGGGAAGGTGGTGGTGTCTGAGGCTTGCCGTGAGCGGCCTCTCCCAAAGCATCTTACTGCAGCCGTCAGAAGCAGGTGAGTCAGCTGAGCAGATTGTTCTTGAAGTGTGGGAGATATGTATAACTGAAACTGATAACAATATATGCCATATTGTGCTTTGGTTGATCTTTGAGAAAGAAGGTCTCATACGTGCGTATATAAGAAGTTGTCATGTAGTCGGGTTAAAAGATGTCATTAATTGAACCTTAACGTTGTTTGTTTGGCATCTATTGTGACATCGTGTTCGAGTTGTGACTATGGACATTTAACTACCTAATTCAAAGCAACTTCTTTTGGGTGCCCTCCTAAATATTCATTATGAAGGAAGGAAGGAAGGAAGGAAGGAAGTATATTTTAACGTCCACGAAGGGATGATTAATGTTGGGTAACAAAGTTGGAGAATCTCATTTGACAAGACAAATTTACATCCTAAATGATCTGCATAGATAGTTATACGAATGGGTGATTTCAAATGATACATCCTAGATGATCTGATAGATATAAAAATGTGTTGCCTCGAGTTATCCTTTGCATATCAAATATGAATGATTTCAAATGATACATCCTAGATGATCTGCATAAATCGATATACAAATGCGTTATTTCAAATGGTAATCTTCATATCAAATATACTATTGAAACTCCTTTGATGTGCAAAAGGTCTCTACTATAAAACATCTCTAAAACTACAAAACAACGTTTCCTCCAAAAGGAACTTTAGAGCAGTTTGATAAATGCCATCAATCCGAGCCATCGGACCGGTATTCTCGAATGGGCGAGCATGCATCTCTTGCATGCATACATGCATGCATTTTCTAGGGCTCTTGTTCGTTTGGGATAGCTATTTCTTGCAGGTTCTTCGTCGACTTCTCATCGGCGTTTTCTCCTCTCTCAGCAGTACTCCCTTGACTCCCACCCCCCCCCCTCTAATGTGGATATTATTGTAAACGTTGTTTTTTTGTTGCTTGGCATGCGTGACCAGCCCCTCGCTTTTTCGAGGTTGTTTTCGTCGCGTGGCACGCGTGACCAGCCCCTCGCTTTTCGATGTTATTGTTTTCTTATCTTTGTGTTCTAGTTTGTTGATGTGGAGGTACAGTGGGATGCGTGACTCCATCTTCTTCAGACTTCGTGGGTTTCTTTATGGGAGCATTTTTTTGCAGCCTTACGTTGTCCAAGCCCCTTGTCAAGGGCTTATCACTAGGGTTTTTCCTCGAAAACCCGAAAGGGCGGGGTTTTTTAATCCCGGCAATAAGCTCTTGGCAGGTACACTTAACCGATATCTGTAAAATGTTTTTGGGGTCCAGATGATATAACTGGATATTCCCTGTGTTCTTTCATTGTAGGTAGCTTGCGAATGTGCAGCTACCCACTCTCAACCATTGTAGAATTTTGCTGAGATGAATGAAAAGCCTAGCTACACTAAAGGTGGTAGAAAGTACTTTTATACCAAATTCTTAACGCCCATATAACAGAAGCAATAGCTTATGCAAACAATATTATGAATGGTTATCAAATAATTCAAGAGATGCTTGCAACCTCCCAAGCCTTTGTAGTTTGTAACTGTTAAGACAATAAAAGCTCAAGCATTATCAATCACATAATTTATAGGCACTGCCAATGAGAGATTTGCTACTAAGATGCAAAACATCCAAGCATACAACACAATATAAGTTCATAAATACTCAAATTAATTCAATATCTTGCTGACTCATCTTAAAAATTCAACGAATGAAATATCCAAATGATTAAGACTGCTCCAAAAACTATAGATTCCAAGACTTTCCACTTTCTCCATGTTTCTAAAGCCTTTTTATTTCATACGACTACTCGTAGGTTGTTAAACCCTGGTCTTCATTCTTGATTTTACTTAAATCCTGGTCTTCGTTCTTTCTTAAATCCTGGTCTTCCTTCTTAAATTCTGGTCTTCATTTTGCTTTCTTTGATTGCCATGGCCTTCATACTTTGACGCACAATGTACTAGCTACCTGGAAAATCATGTTGCTATTCATGGATGTTAATTAAAGCCGTTTATATGGTTATATACTTCATGGCCCATTACATCGATAAGACTTAATTTAAATGGAAAAAAACTAAAGATCAAAGATTCGATTGCAGAACATCATCGTGTATTATCAGTAGTGAGGATGGAAAGCTCATATAAAGTGTTCTTACCTGATGATTGTCTGCTCTCATCTTCTAATGATATCTTAGCAAGATGATTGCCTGCTCTCATATTTTAATGATATCTTGCTAGTCCTACTCTAAATTGGTGATCAAAATAAAGCAACGCATGGACGAATGTGAACTGCCTGACCAAAATTGGTATAAACGTTGACTTTTTCTCTAGCATTTCTGATTGCGTCCTTCATGATATAGAATGTGAAAGATAATCAATAGAAGTCATGGACCTAGAAAAACATGGAGTAAATGGCATTCATGAAGCAAACCACAAACATTTATGCCAGCAGTTATCTACTGTTCACATAAAAAGAAAAAATGCATGGCAAAATCCAAAGTCTCAAATGACAAACATAAAGCATAAAGATCCATAGCACTTGCTAAAAGTACCTAAAATAGATAGGCAGATGATGGAACCGTGATGTCAATGACATGACATGCTTTTAATCTCATCGACAACTATGAGGATGTTTAACATAAAAGTTATGGCAGGAAGATGGCTACCTAAAGGTATGGCAGGAAGATGGCTATCTTAAAACTTTCCTAGGAATCCATGGCAACATTCAAGAAGTACAAATAAATTTGCCAGCAATAAATAAAGCCATAAGATGCTAAAACTTAGAGCTACATTCTAAATACATGGAATAAGAAATATCAGATAATCCGATAGCAAAATCACGATCATCATGTTGGATCTCTTCTTAGCCAAAATCATATAGAAGCACAATTTCAATATTTTCTTGGACAATACCTGAATCTGTGGACTTTTTTTTGAAATCTTTCTTTGATGACAGTTTTCATACACTAACAACAGACATCCCCAGCGAGTGCTGCATATGCTTCAACAACAAGCACTAGAATCTTGACATTATAAACATAACGTCTTTATCTTTGAATGGATTGAATTCTGGTATAGGTTTACCCATCCACGAACCAACGTTTCTTGCGGTGATGGCTTGGCACTTTGTGGTACATGATGGGCCATTAGGAATTGTATGAACCCCCAGGAGCAATCGCTGACGTACTAGACCAGCTAGGAGAAACACTACAGCTTTCAGAGGAGGACATCCACCAGGGTCTTAGGCATCTTGCTAATGGTAAAGCAAAGGACTTGCAGGGACTTCAGACCGAGCTGTTGAAATGGGGTGGGCCAGCTTTGCTCGGGCCTTTGACAGGGATAATCAATCAGGCCATCAGAGAGGGCCTCCCGCAGGAATGGATGGTTAGCAAGGTCACCCCTATCCATAAGACGGGAAGCAGGGATGACTCCACCAACTACCGTATGATCATGGTGAGCCCGTTACTCGCAAAACTTCTAGCAGGTGTGCTGGAGAAGAAGTTAACGCAATGGGCGGAGGAAACTGGGGTACGTGCAGTTGGCCAGGCAGGTTTTCGCCCTGCCCACTCCACGAGTGATCATATTTTTACTCTCAGAATCCTTATGGAAGCTAGCCGCAATGCATGACGTGACTTGTATTGCTGTTTCGTGGATTTTAAGACGGTATATAATACGGTCCTTCGGGACCTGTTGTGGCAACGCTTGCAGGAGCTACATGTCCCACAGGATTTGCAGAATGCCATCTACCAGCTCTATGACGGAATATATGCCACTTTGCCTGCGTCAGACCACCGGGTGAACAACACCATAGGTGTTAAACAGGGATGCCTGTTTCTCCAACGCTTTTTGGACTCTACATTGACAAACTGGAGACATGGATGCAAGAACATGGAGGTGGTGGCCCGCAGTTGCCAGAGGCATATACAGTAAAACAATTGCTCTATGCAAACGATCTGGGCTTATTGTCCCATATAGCTAGGAGTATGCCGGAACATTTGGATGCTCTCAGTCAATTCTGTGACATAGCAGGAATGACAGTCAACCAGCAGAAAATCAAGCTGTTGCCAATCCTGTCTGCGCAGCATGATATCCCAGACTTCTATTACAGAGGATAAAGGATGGAAGTTGTAAGGACCTTTAAGTATCTGGGAATCGATTTCTCTGCTAACATGCTATGGGATGACTGTGTAGAAAGAAGGGTCAGCGCAGGATGGAAAGCCCTGTATGCAATGCAGAATAGTTGTTACAGAATAGATCTCTGCGATTGGGCACGCAAAGCACGCCTGTTCCGAGCACTCGTGGAACCTGTATTGCTATATGGGGTAGAGGTCTGGGGGCCAGCGGTTAGCAAGGGTACTTGGAATAAGCTAGAGAGGGTACATAAGGCTTTCCTGACATACAGCCTAGGCGTCAAGGACACGGTGCCTTATCCGATTTTAACTGGCTTTTGTCCCCTGCAGCATTTTGCTATGCGCAGGCACCTTGCATATTTCCATAAGGTTGACAGAATGGATGCACAACGTCTTCCTCCCCGGGCTCTGTTATTGGCACAAGGGCCACAACATTTGAAGAGAGTGTGGCAGGAGCATTGTAGGGGATGGTTCGCAAGATGGTCCATAGACTATCAACACATTATGGATATGTCGGATATCGCAGAGCAGGAGCTGCATTTGAATGAGCGCTTTGCGGCCTCTCTGTGGGATGCGCCCACTCTTGCAAAGCCCAAAACAGAGCACTACCACACGCAGGTTAATCCGTCGCTTGAACATGGCCCCGACCAGTATTTGAAGGCACACATCTCTACCAAGAAACGAAGAGCTATAGCTGCAATAAGGACAGGCTCCCACCATCTCAGAATTGAGACAGGCCGCTGGGGTACAGATGGAGGGCAGGGAATCCCCCAGCATGAGAGATTATGCCAGTGCTGTCACATGCAGATAGTAGAAGATGAACACCATGCTCTACAGGAATGCCCAGCATATGCACACATCCGAGCAGCTCACGCCGATCTCAGATGCTCTGAGATAGCAATTCATCAACTGTTGGCTTCGCCAATGGTTGCACGTCTCGCATCCTACATTTTGCAAGTCTCCACTGTCAGGGAGTCCCTCACAGCACAGGGAATTTGAGCGCCCAGATAGGGCCTCTCAACGCCTACTACAAGGGTTTTTCCTCCCACATGGGGGTTTTTTCATCCCAGTGGTAGAGACACATTGTACAGGGTTTATGTGGTTCTCTTTTGTGTTTGGAAACTTTCCGCTATATTGTATCACCGTCTCATAGGCCTGTTAGCCTCCGTGGACGTTAAAATATACTTCCTTCCTTCCTTCCTTCTCAAAACTCCAAAACTAGAGGCCCAATATGCCCTATCAACCTCTCATCATCATCAGAGATGTGCACATGTTTATTGAAAGATATAAAAGATATGAAATCACGTACCTATTTCTATTTTGTACAAATGAATCGTCCAGTTGCAAGAGAAATTTCATTGTAAGACCTTTATGGATGGCTCGATCAAATGGACCTTCATGTTCTTACAACAAGTCCACCAGTATACTGAGAATAGATAGTGCCAACTTCAATGAAAGTGCGTTCTTGTCGAAAAGTGCAGTAGCTCATGTCTGGGATGGCATATACAGCTTTGGCATTATAGTAGTCCATATATCATGAAATAGTCCAAAAATGAAAGTTGAGATTGCTAGGCAGATAGAACCCTTAGGTATCGAACACACCAATAGTGTTCAATTCTAGAAATTGGTCAGAGACTGTAACATCCTGGTCTGTAAAAACATACAAGACTATTCCCGAAGATATTGTGATGGCGTGCCTGCCAGATGTCACATTCTAATTATTCAAGGTATACCTGGTTAATGATGTTGCCCCATTACATCTTCCACCTGCCTTTCTTTGGAGTTCGAATGTGCTGGCTCAATGTCAATCTGATGCACAACATCATGGTTCCAGAGGCTTTAAGCTCCCCTGGAGTATCTGCACCCTCTATGGGCAAGACATCCTTTGGCAACCAAACGTCCACCTTTGAATGTCAGGAACCCTTCGGTTATGGATCTTCAATCCTAGAAACTGGTCACACACGGCGAAAGATATATCGTTACAAATTGGGTGGCCGCCTCATTTCAAGAACAAAACACATGAAAATTATATCAAAACTTGGTAAAAATGTCTTTAGAAAAGAGAGAGAAAGAAATTGACTCACACTAATCATCCCAAATTGCGATTTGGTGCGCCTCAAATTGGTCACCACGAGGGCAAAAAAAAATTTCTTCTTCTTTCTTTTTTTGGCCCTCAAATTGGGCAGACGTCCGATTTTGGGCCGATCAAATTGGGCGTCCGCCCAATTTCAGGGCAATTTTTTTTATTTTTTTTTTGCCCTTAAATTGGGCGCGCCTACAAAATTGAGCGCCCGTCTTATTTGGGATCTCCAAATTGGTCGTCCGCCCTATTTCAGTGCATAAGATTCGGCCCTATATGTGCACCAAATTGGGCGCATCTGATTTCGTTGCACGAGATTTGGTCTTTAGCATGCTGTGCCTGCACATCCTTAATTCAAACCCTACCACAACTAGTTATGTGATTTCAGATAAAAGCTCGTACCTCTTCTTGAAGCCTAAGGTGTGTCTCATCATCTCATCATGAGTGTCACAATGCATAATGCAACTCTCAGCTAAGAGCATTAGCCAAGGAAGATCAACGCACCATTAATCATTTAAATTACAATAAAAACTACTCTAGAATAGTAATAAGATTAACTTCAAAAGCAAACTACAAAAGTGGTAGCGCATTACAATAGCACATGCTATGTGCGAATAAAAAAGACAAAATCTACCGTGTGGTGGCAAAACGGCTAGTCAAGAGCGACAATGATGGACGGCAAAATGCCGAGAACATAGAATGGGTAGTAAGAGCTTTTGGCATTGAGTCAAGGGGGGGAAATTCAAATTTGAATTTTGAATTTCAATAACCACACACGTGGCAAATTTATTTTAAATTTTAAATAGTTATAAGAAGGGGGTTTATTTTGTGACGCATTATGGGCCCACCAAATATGCCCAGGATCTTTCCTTATGATGCCACGTGCCATCTTGCATGCAACCTTTGTCCATGTGCTTTTCAAATACTAGGACATCATTTTAGAGCTACAAGGTGGTTGTTTTCTTCCTTCTCTTGTGCTCGTCCAGGAAGGTGCCCATCTTTTAGAAGACTTTTTGAAGCATTTTTGCATGTCCAAGACCGTGAAAGGTTAGCACATCTCATTTTTTATTGCTTTTATTCTTTTTATATAGCTTTATCCTCCCTATATGCTCTATATGCGCACATCAAACGTTGTTCCCTTACTTTTTGACGTGGATGACCCTTCCTTTTCTTGCTTTTGGTGGGGATACGTGTCCTTGCTTTTCTCTTATATTGCTATTGGACATGCATATTGCCCACCAGCAGAGAACACTTGCTAAACAGAGTCTAAAACCAAAAGTTACACTGCCACCATTGAGCTCCCTTAAATTGGGCGCCTGCCCAATTTGAGCCCAATTTACGAGCCTATTTCTATAAATAGTATGCTTGATTAGTACCTCTATCAAAGCCCTCTGAACAAGCTTTCCAACGAGAAAAAAATGCCAAAATCAGAGTCTGGCAAAAAAAGTATTTTGCCACCCCAAAGGGCACCCGCCTAATTTGAGCCAAATTTATGAGCCCATTTTTATAACTAATATGCTTCATTAGTGCCTCTATCAAACTCTGAACAAGCTTTCCAACAAGATAAAAAACACCAAAATCAGAGTCTAGATGCATACAAAAAAAGTATTTTGTCACCCCGGGGCCCCCAAATTGGGTGCCCGCACAATTTGAGCCAAATTTGGAGCCCATTTATATAAATATTATGCTTAATTAGTCCTTATTAAAGCTCTCTGAATGCGCTTTCCAACGAGCTAAAGAATGTCAAAAATGGAGTCCGGATGCAAAAGTTATGCCAAAAAATATATTATGCCACCCCGGAACCCCTTAAATTGGGCGCCCGCCCAATTTGACCCAAATTTAGGGACCATTTGTGTAAATATAATGCCTGATTAAATATCTTTATCAAAGCTCTCTGAACAAGCTTTCCAACGAGCTAAAGAACATTGAAAAGGGAGTCCGAATGCAAAAGTTATGCCAAAAAATATATATTCTGACACCCCGGAACCCCTTAAATTGGGCGCCCGCCCAATTTGAGCCAAATTTGGGGACTATTTATGTAAATATGATGCTCAATTAAATATCTTTATCAAAGTTCTCTGAATAAGCTTTCCAACGAGCTAAAGAACGTCGAAAACAGAGTCCAGAGTTAAAAGTTATACCGAAAAGCCTATTCTATGAGCCTGGGACCCTGCAAATTGGGCGCCCGCCCATTTAAGGGGTTCTAGGGTGGCAGAATAGAACTTTTGGCATAACTTTTGCATTCGGACTCCATTTTCTATGTTCTTTAGTTCGTTAGAAAGCTTGTTCAGAGAGCTTTAATAAGTATAATAAGTAAACATAATATCCATATAAATGGGCTCCAAATTTGGCTCAAATTGGGCCATTCAGTGTGCAAGGCAACACCATCCAGGGCGAATTGGGCGCCCGCCCAGTTTGGCCCTTGGGAAAAAACTTTTTGCCATGCCCAGTTTGGCCCTTGGGACATAATCTTTTGTTCTAACCGAACTTTTATTGTTGTGTAGAATCAATGGCTACGAGAGTCTTGACAAATCCAGAAGTTGGCTTCACATGAGATAGAAGAGGAGGGAAATAAGTCACTGAGCTCCCAAGAATTCATGGAGAGGATGGAAGTTTTGAAAGATGCTGCCCCCAGCAAGCTCAAGCACAGATTGAAGAACCTAAAAAAGGCATGCCAGATGAAGAGCAACCTAACTCTTGAGAATTATGTGATTATCTATTCGACTATTTTGGCATAGAAGTAACTCCAAACTGGACGCCAATTTCAGGATGCATTACTGTACATTTAATCATAATGCTATATGCTCCATATGTTTGTAAACGATATCTAATGAATTAAATTTAGATGTTTGTCTCACATCTTATGTTATTATATCCATTTATGTTGTACTATACACTCTCTATTCTACACAATTATGAGCATTTGAGATATATATGGACTTACAAGAAGTCCATATAATGAAACTGTGCTTATAGGGGCTTACATTGATATCGATGTATATGTCCAACCTATAACTGATTATAAGACCAGAGAGATGATTAAAAGACATGAGAAACATAAAAAATAATGGATGAGATGTGTTGGAAAAGATCAAATAAAATAAAGATATGCAAAAACATTGCTCCTTGGCACAAACCTGTAACTCCAAATGGGCAAGCTCCAAATGGTGCTTCTCAAAACAGGAGCTACAAAAATTGAGAAACTCAACGTTCAAACCTAACCATCTATGTAGATAAAGATCCCGACATCTCTAATAATTCATCTGGAGATGATCACTGTGAGTCTCACTAATGATTCTGCTTTTTCAATATCATTGCAGACAAGAGAAGAATGCGTGTTCTATATCTTGTGTTCTAGGTTATTATCCCAGAAACTGCCTGCGTAGAGAAAGGAAGTTATAAAAGGAAAAACAAATAAAATACAAAATTGAAAGCAAAGTAAGCATCTACCCAAAGATCAAGACTGGAGCTCAAGAAAAAGAACCATAAAACTAGAGAAAGTATGTGATTCAAGCTCTCTTTTTTGTGATAAAAAATAAAAAACCTAACCTGTATACTGGATACGTCATCCAAATAATGGCGTCCTGAAGAAAAGAGACATCATGACTTCCACGTCCGATTGTCTTGGTTTTCATGCTGCTTGGTTGTCTCAGACATTTCTGGTGACTTCCAAAGAAAATAACATCAGCTAGTCAATGTGGACGTTTTTCTAAACTTGGACATATATAGTGACTATCATTACAGACTGTGAGCCCAAAAGCAAAAGCCACAGACTCTGCAAATATTGGAGCGCATCACTTTTTGCTTGCAGATTGGGATCAAAGAGGCGGAATACATACTGGAAATTTATTTATTTATTTATTTATTTATTTAACTAGCTCTCTTTGGGCCTTGAGAAACCATGGAGCCTGATATATTGTCATTTACATTTCAGTATAAAGGAACGGCGTGTGTCTACCGCCCTTATGTATTGCCCCACAACCATGTGTGGTAGCGTGAACAATGAACTGAAATGTTTGATTGTAAAATTGAATCTGTTTCCTATGTCTGTGTACGCTGTACATGATGTAAACACATGATTCTCATCTTCTATGTTTCCCATATCACATAACTTACATATTCTCTCTTCCATCGGTGTCTTTTGCCAATGCCCTACTTCCAATTCTAACCTATGTGAACTTGTTCTGTAGTGAGCCATCAACTACTTTAAGGATCTAGGAATGTTTGCATTCAGATATTCCTGGCTCTTGAGTTCACCCATTTGGTTTACCTGCTCTTTGTAATGAATCATCCTGCTGCCTGGGTTTTTCCATAGATGCTCAATGGCAAGCTACTCCAATAAGGAGCGTGCATCATCCTTGTTATGTGGCTAGTTTTGCGAATTAATGCCCCATTTTCCAGCCCATCTTTTCAAATCATTCAGCCAACCTGGATCTGAATGTGCCAATGCCAAATGCGCCAGCCTATGCTCTGGTTGCTCTACTATCCGATTCATATAGTTTATGGATTGAAACAATGCTTTCAATTCTAAGGGGAACATACCTGATTCATCCTGAGCCCAAATTGGGTGCCCGCCCAATTTGCTCAAGGGGGCTTGCATTAGGAAGAGCCCAGTCAGGGTCCCCCCTGGGGCCAAGTTGGGCGCCCGCTCAATTTGCCCTGGGGTGTGAAGTTATATGCAAGGTTGTTGTTTCTCTCTTGGGCCAAATTGGGCGCCCGCCCATTTTGCTCAAGGGGGATGAAATTCTATGCAAGGTTTCTTGTTTCCCTTGGGACAAACTGGGCACCCGCCCAATTTACTCAAGGGGCCACAGCAGGCGCCCGGCTTATGTTTAGGATGTGGCAGTATCTATCAAGAAGGCGTTGAGAGAAGGCAACACTTAAGCAAGGCCAAATCAATATAAAACAAATAGTCATGCTTACCTTTGCCTCCCTTCGTGGGGCGAGATGCCAACAACAGGTACGAATGGCCTGCAAGAGAACATGCGCCAAGGTTACAGGGACAGGAATGCAATAGGGCAATCAAGAGAAGAAGGCACCAAGAGGAAGGCAACAAGAGGATGACGAGCAGAAGGTCTTAAGGATACAGGGATCCGAAGGCGATAGGGCGATCTGGAGAGGAAGGCGCCAACAGGAAAGTGACAAGAGGATCCGAAGGCGACGGGGCGATCAACAGCACAAGGCATCAAGGCTACAGGGAGAATGTAGAAAATTCCAAAACTGTAGTCGCAAACAAGAAAGAGCTTTTAAAGGGGCCATGTATGGGCCCTTCATGCATGCATGACAAGTGTCGCCTAAAACAAATAGACCTTTTCAGAAAAAATGGACCATTTCCATAAATCACCGTAAGGAATTAAATTTGGACCTCCTTATTAAATGCACATGAAATTTGAATTTCAAATATTTCATTTAATGCAATTCACTCCACGACACATGGCGCGCGCTTGACTAGTTTAGGCGGGAAAATTTGTTTTCAAATTTAGGGGGGAAATTCTTTTCAAATTTCAGGCGCAAATTTCTGTTTAAATGTAAATGCTTATCCATCCTTTCGGTTTCTACGTATTACTCTTCTTGGCTAAACAAGAATCTTCAAGGCACCGACCATCTTCATGTTAGTCCTGTGCCTCCTGGTACAGGACTATTCATGCATACGTCAGACCAGGTCAAGCTCAAAGATCCTCAGTCAACCACGGGTCAGACATCCAAGCCTCCGCAGAAGACTAAGCGGCCACGCCTTGATCAAAGCCTTTGGTCATCAACAAGAGGCGCCGCTTTCACAAGTGATGACGTGCCACGCCACGTCGGCGTCAGCGTGATTTTAGGCACTTCAAGAGGCACCGCCAACATTCCTGCAAATCAGGCCTCCTTCCAGGAGTCGGCACCGAGATCAGTTAGAGTGTCTATATTGGGCCCAAGGCCATTGTACTATATATATGAGTAGAGTTAGCTCATAAGTTTTTAGATGAGTTTTGAGTCTTGTCTCTCTTGGTCTCCTCTCTATTAGAGCTCATGTATGTTCATCATTGATATCAAGGAAGCTTATCATTTTCCTCTCATTGTTCTCTTTTGTTCTTTTTTCTTCTTCTTGTTTTTCTCTTGCAAATCCCGCGTGACATAGTCCCCCGGATTCTCCTGTTAGATCCAAGGGTCCTCACAGAGGGTCTCTTCGCAGGAGTTCCCGAACCCGACCCCCAAACACTGCCGCCGCTGCCGGGTCGATTTTCGCCTACTTTCTTCTCCATCGCCATGCATCCGTAATTTCCGCCCGGAAGAACTCCTTTCTCGACGGCATCTGCTTGAGCGCCATCGGCGTCGGGGAACTGTTTCGCGACATGTATGGATCTGCTTATGACATAGAGGGAGGCCATCTTCGGTCTAGGGCTCGATCACGCCACCCACCCCTCGTGTCGGTCTCTCGGTTCCCAGCCTCCCCAAAGCGTGCAAACATTGCTCACAACCTCAGTCCCCTCACCACTATCAGGAGCCTTATCCGGCTCAACCTTCTCAACCGTACTTTCACACCCCTGAAAATGCCTACATCCATCATTCTTCAGGCCATACGCCTTTCCCTTCGCAACCATCATCTCCCGGGTGGGCACGGCTATCCACATGTCTCTTTTTATGCCTACCGGGGAAATATCCTTTCCCTACGTTTCCCACTGCTCTTCCTGTTTACAACCTTACAGATCTCAAAACCAATGCCCCAGCTACTTCAGTTTCTCAACCGCAGTCACCCCTTCATCCGGGTCCGTCAGGCACAATGCCCCATCCACCTCAACCTCCATATCCTCCCTATCGCGTTCCTCATGCAGCCCAAAGACTTTCACATCTACCTTTCGGACTACGAACCGACTTATCCCACCTTTGGCAACACGAAAGGCAAACCGTTAGACCAAAGTGCTCAGGCCCACATGGAAGAATTTGAGGCTCTAGCTGTCCTAAATGGTCACGCGCAACCTCAACTGAAATTCCACATCTTTTCCACCACACTGCGTGGCTCTCCTCATCAATGGCTCATGTCCAACAAAAGCCATTGGAAACAAGACTGGTCTGAAATGCGCACTGCTTTTCTCTCTCATTACGGAACCACGGATGATGATCAACTTCATCTCAAGCAACTCAATGAACTTCAACAAGAGCCCACGGAGTCTGCCCGGGATTTTGCGGATCGACTTCACATTCTGCTAAGTAAGCTCAAGGAGTACCCTACACGAGCCGCATTTTGGTCCGGTTTCTCCAAGGACTTCCTCCTCCTCGCTATTCGACTCATGACCCGAATACCTACGACCAAAAACTTTGGAGCAAAGCTATCGATCTTGTCAATCACTTTCACAATGTTTCTTCCCGAGGCGTGGCTCTTCAAGAGCTCCCGCTCATTCCACTGTCATGGTTCCACAAACGGTACCGCTCAGCCTCCACACGCTAATCCACAGCCGCGAGCCACATCTCCGGTGCCATATTTGCAAATACCAAGGCCATTTGGCCAATGAGTGCAACTCCACCAATGGCCCGCCTCATTGCAAGCGATGCAACATGTGCAATCATGCCCGCGGAAGAGTGCACTCGCACTCATCCCACACCGCTCCAAGCAACAAAATGGTTTATCAAGTGCAAACCACACCTCAAAGAACAATCGCACTATCGCCACCACCTCTTGGTCGTGCAGCCCACGCAATTCTATCGACAATGGGGACCAACCACGGGGATCCAACCAACGTCCTCCTTTTGATCCTTCTAAAGCTCAATGTTATCACCTTTCCAAGAATGGGGTCACACCACCACGGCGTGTCCTCAACTTCCTCAAGTTCAGTCGGCTTCCCGGCACCAATCGGGACCCGCGTCGGTCCGCCTCACGGCTTACCAACTCTGGCTTGCTAATGGCAAACAAGGCCCGCGACCAGTTCTTAAGAAGCCACCACGAGCACCTCAGCAATCACGCTATCAACCAGCTCCAAAGAAATCAACCTCACCGGATCAACAAGCCCAAGAGGAAATTTTTCGGCACTTAATCCTCCAAAGTAGTCAAATTGGGTTGGTTTAGTTTCACGCCAGACCAAGGCATCACGTCCCTTGACTATTATTCAGAAGGGCACGCAACCTGCCTTTGCAGTTAACACCATTCCTCCTGAGGAAGAAAAGAAGGTTCATTTTGCACCTGACTTGGAAAAGCTCATGCCACATGTCATGCCCAAAGTTCGACAAAGCATTTTGAACCTCATGCAAGCTGCTGAAGGCCGCACCTTGGCAAATGTTCATGCCACCACTAGAGCTCAACAAAGACAAGATACCCCTTCAACATCTCAACCTCCACGCTCTCAGACATATCCCAATATTGCAGCCGAGGTTGACTTACTCAAAGAAGTTCTTTGCTTCCCCCCCACGCCTCCCGCACCGGTGGAACCAGCAGATCCTTTTTCTCATGTACCTCTCGAACTCCAAGAGGAGCTTGCCAAGATCAAAATTCCTTTAAGCTTGGCAACCATTTTAAAACTCTGTCCTGCTCTCAAGGACCAGTTACCACTCCCCACTGTTTTAGTTGGGGCGGTGGCTACCTCTACACCCACGGTCCATGCCACGGTGGGAAATCAGCAAGTCAACCATGTTCAAATTGATGGAGGTAGTGCCGTCAATCTCATCACGGATAAACTCCGCAAACAAATGGGCATCACACAACTCTTTCGTGCCCCATATGACATCAAATTGGCTAATGGCCATATCACGCGACCTCAAGGCGTCACACCTATTCTTCACATCAACATTGGTGATCTCCGCTTTCCTATGGAATTTGGCGTTTGGAAAGCTGGCGAAGATCCAGGTGATTATGAAATGCTGGTGGGACGACCTTTTCTCTGCCAGGCAAAGAGTATCCATTACTGGGCCACGGACCAGTTAGTCATCACTGATGGTCATCTCAATGCCACCATGGACTTGCAAACTGGCAGGATCATTTCTGTTGACAATGCGGAACCTTCTCTCTCGATTACGATTACGAAGAAGCTCGAGAATATTTATCAAGTTCGAGGCTCCACTGCGAAGTCCGCCTCTCCATCCTACCCGAATATCTCGATCCTTGGGGAGGAATGACTCTTGATCGAGACCAGTACGTGGCTGCCTTGCTTGACCCTACTACGGCTCCTTGCAATCGAATCCAACGTTGATCACTTTTCGGATCATCGACACTCCACGCCACTCTGTTGATGTACACGCCATGAAGCAACCAGCGCTAGATGAAACCGAAAGCAACTCTTTTTTTTACCACGCAAAGTGCCACGCGATCCGTTATGCTCCAACCTCCTCGCACACATTGTCCGGATACTTGAAGTCATACCCCATATTCGGACTCACGGGTCGAGATTGTGGACGTTGGCAACAATCAACCTGTCCGCATTGCTGCAAACCTTCCGGCTCCTTATCGTAACAGGGCCGTCACGCTGTTCAAAAAATTCAAACACATTTTCGCCTGGAGTTACAAAGATCTTAGAGGAATCAACAAAAGCTTGGGGGAACTCACCATTCCTACCAAATCTGATGCACGCCCAGTCTAGCAACGACAGTACCGGCTCAACCCCAATTACCGTGATCGCGTCAAGGCGGAAATTGACAAACTCCTTGCTGCAGGTTTGATCTATGAGGTCACACATTCTGAGTGGGTGAGCCCCATCGTCATTGCACTCAAACACAATGGTAAGATCCGCGTTTGCGTGGACTACCGAAAACTCAATCAGGCCACAGAGCGTGATCATTTTCCACTTCCCTTCACAGACCAGGTTCTGGAAGAGGTTGCGGGACATGAGATGTACTCTTTCATGGATGGGTTTTCTGGCTACAATCAGATCTCAATCAAAGAATCTGATCAACTCAAGACTACCTTCACCACCCCGTGGGGCACTTTTGCCTACAAGGTGGTTCCTTTTGGATTATCAAACTCTCCATCAACGTTTCAACGCATCATGCTCTCAGTTTTTCATGATTTCATGAAGGAAAATCCCTTCTTACAAATTTTTCAAGATGACTTCTCGCCTCTGCCCATGGTGACCATTTGGATAAATTGGAACTTCGTCTTCCGAGAAATGTGATGAGTCCGTATTAGTCTCAATCCCGAGAAATGCACCTTTTCGTCACCTCACGGCGTTACGTTAGGCCATGTTGTCGACAAGCGGTATCACCACGCATCCTGCCAAAATCGGTTGTGTGTGCTCAAGGCTCAAGCACCAGCCAATATCAAGGAGACACGCTCTTTCACGGGTAAGGTCAATTATTACTCCACCTTCATACGGACTAGCGGCCATTGCTGATCCCATTCATAAACTCACGGGTGATGAATCCACACGGGCTTGGAATTCCCGGCGGATCTTTGCTTTCCAACAAATTGAAGCTTTTACTTACTCGAGCACCGGTTCTAGTTCCTCCTCAATGGGACAAGCCCTTTCATGTTCATGTAGATGTCTCGGCGTTTGCTATTGGAGCTGTTCTTTCTCAAGAATATGATGCGCTGCATGACAAACCAAATCGCTTCGCCCGTGAGAAAACTCAATTCTGGCGGCGCAACTATTCTCGCCCGCAGGCGTGAAGCTTTGGGTCTCATTTTCTGTGTCCAACGCTTCCGTCACTACCTTTTGGGCAGTCAAATCAAGTTCTTTGTCGATCACCAAGCACTCCTTTATTTGATCAACAAGTCCACGCCCACGGGCCGCATTGCTCGTTGGGTCCTTCTTCTCCAAGAATTTGCTCCTTTTGAAATTGTTCATAAGGCAGGCAAATCTCATGTCGTCCCGGATTATCTTTCACGCATCCACACAGATGATCCCTCAACTGGAGTCTCAGATGCCTTTCCTGATGCTCAGCTCTTTTTAGTCACGGCAACACCACATTGGTTCCATGATTTTCAGCAGTACCTCCTCACAGGTGCTCTTCCACCAGAAGATGAGACGCTCTCTCCTGCCAAGCGACAATCCCGTCGCCATCAATTTCTCCGAGAGGTCCGTGACTACACCATGGTTGCCGGACATCTCTACAAAAAGGGTAAGGACACCATCCTTCGGCGTGTTCTACCTCATGAAGTTCGGACATTGTTCGAGAAGCTCATCAAGGGCTCGGTGGTGGTCATTTTCATGGTGACACCACGGCGCAAAAATCCTTCTTCTTGGGGTATTATTGGCCCACGCTCTTCAAAGATGCTCACGCCCACGCCAAGACGTGTGGCGCTTTGCCGGTGGTGGGGGCGGCCCACGCCCGTGGCGCTCTTCCCCTTGACGCCCGGTTGCCACGCCACTTCCCTTCAAAGAAATGGGGAATGGATTTTGTGGGACCCATCGATCCTCTGGCGGCACACCCGTGCCGCTACATTCTCGTTCTCACCGACTCACGCTACCAAATGGGCGGAAGCTTGCGCACTTCCAGACAACACTGCGGCAAGCACAGCCAAGGTTATCTATCAACAAATCATCACGCGATTCGGCTGCCCCACGGAGCTGGTCAGTGATCGGGGTGTTCACTTTATCAATCATACCATCAAGGAGCTGACGGATTATCTCCTGATACATCATCACAAGAGCACACCTTACTATCCTCAAGGCAATGGGTTGGCAGAAAGCACCAACAAAACTCTGGTCACCATTCTCAAGAAAATTTGTGGCCTTCCATACGCAGTTTGGCAGACAAAACTTCCTACTGTTCTTTGGGCCTACAATACTTGTTTCAAGATTGCTACGGGTCACACTCCTTTTAAATTGGTTTATGGTCAGGAAGCTCTCATGCCATTTGAATACATCCTTCCAACACTCCGTTTTCAATTGGCTACTGCTCATAATCCACCAGCTGCTCTCAAAGAACGGGTCTATCAATTAGAACAGTTGGATGAACTTCGAAGGGATGCTTATATTCGTGTTCTTCATGGACAACAGTTGCAAAAATCTTTACATGACAAACGTTTGAAGACAAAAACATTCAAAGAAGGAGATTTGGTTCTTCTTTATGATTCCAGGTACAAAAATTTTCCGGGTAAACTCAAGTTTCGTTGGCTTGGCCCTTATCATATTGTTCAAGTGGTTAGACCAAGCGTCTTCCAACTAGCTGAGTTAGATGGCACTCCATTACCTACATTGGTTAATGGTTTTCGTCTCAAAGCATTTCATCACACAGAAAGTGAACATCAACCCACCGAGACAGTTCAAGAATCAAACACCACAGAAAGTGACTAAAAAGGCGGTAGATTATATTATAGTAGAGATTTCTTACAAAATGTGGGCGCAGCCCAGCTATTTCCGCTATGGGCACTGCCCTATATACAAAAACGGGCTCAGAGCCCTATCTACTAAGTCCTAAGAGGAAAAACCCTCTACTCCGGGTTAGGAGCAGAGGTGATGCGGAGGAGATGGTAGAGGTTCTGCTCAGGGTCCCAGCGAAGGTGCAGAACCACCTCCATCCCGTTGGTCAGAGGGTCGGGATGTTCAGCCATCCCGGCACACCAGCCGTCCATGCGAATGCCACGGTTGTGGCAGCGCCAGAGATCCAGACAATTCATCTTACAAGTGATCCACTCCTGACAGTTGGTGGGCATAGTGCAGTTTTCGTTCAAACCAGCAGCAGCCATGCTCAGCGCCATCGGATGTCTTCGCTTCACTCCCGGTTCGTCTTATATAGCCAACCGAGGAACTGTTAGTCGACGTGGACCAATCAGAAATTTGCCAACGTGTTTGCAATGCAAGGCTCCTTCTAACTTGAGAATCTTTTCTCCCGCCGCATATCTAGCCAGGGTACCTTCTGACACATTCCTTTTAATGATATCCCACTTCGAGTTGCCGGCATTCAATGCCCTTCCTTCTTTTCACGCCCGTCGAACATTAATATGTGTCCTTTGGCCACCTGTCACATCCCATCATTCTCTCACGCCTAATCTCCACCGTTCATTGCTTCTCCCTTATGTTTTTCGGGGACTTAGCCAAATTTTTGCCTCTCAACTCGCCTCCTTGGCATCTTTCGACACCTGGCACCATCAACGGTTGCAGCTTCGCCCTTATCAGGCCCCTTCGCCCACCCTTGCGCGCCCTAAAACCTTTTCGTTCCTCTGCGCCTTCGTCCTCCGCACTTGGCTTTCGTCCTCCGCCTTTGCATCACTCTTTATTTTTTACACAATCGTTACCATGGCTGCACCAAAGTTTTCCACTCTTCAAGCTACCGCTCCCAAAGATCCGGCTCTTTTTGCATCTGTATCCTTCTTGACGCCCACTTTCCGTGAAGCCCTTGTTGGCTCCAGTAAAGAAGTCGCCGAACGACACCAGCTTTACGAATTCTCTCAAATGGAACTTCCGGCTCCAAATCCTGCCCAGTTGCAGCAGTTCATCGCCAATATTGTTAACAGCCCGCAAGGTTACACCACTGTGGTCGATGGCACCACTATTTCATTGACTCAACATTTGATTTCTGAGGTATTTCATATTCCCTTGCACACTCCTTGTGTATCATGGTCTGCTATACAGGATATTGATGTCACCGAGTTTGGTGCACCTGCTTATCATGCCAATGTCCATCGTCTGACCAATATCGACAAGCCTCACGAGACCTTTGTTAAATTTCTGTGGCGAAAATTCCTTGGGTATTCTATCAAGAACACCCATATCAATAAGCCTTTCTATAACCTGGTCCTTACTGCTACACACTCCAAACACCACATAGATTGGCCCCAAATGATGTTCTATCGTCTTCTCCAAGAAATGGACCGCCTTCGGGGTACCACTTCCATTTCTGAAGTTTCTGGGGGCGGGCACTTTCAAGCCCTCATCCGTCATTACTTCCCTCCCACACCACCAAATTCTCATACTTCCACTCAGCGCTCCCTTCCAATCAATCACCAAGTTGGCACATCACGGCCGTCTTCCCCTGGTCATGACCACAGTCACACTCATGTCACTGTCTCTTCCTCAGCTACACCATCCACTTCACACCATTTTTCCCAGACCTCCCAAACCAGGCAACAGCCAATTCCACCACCACAACACCCTCGTCAGTTGTTGTATCAGTATCAGCAGGAAGCTCAAGCTGCTGCTCTTAAGTTACAAGAATGCCAAGACGCTCTTATGAGCGGGGTTCAACGGGCACTAGACGCCTCTGATGCGGTACACCAGGACCTTCAAGCCGCAACTGCTCAGGTTGCAACCTTGGAGGCCAAACTTCAAGACAAGCATGCAGCTCTTTTACAGGCTCGTGCAGATCTCAAAAGTGCACAAGCTCAAGTCAGCCAACTCGCAGATCAACAGGCTCAGCTCCAGTCCGAAATTCAGACTCTTTTGGAGCACAATAAGTCCAAAGCCGCTCTCCTGAGTACTAAGGATGAAGATATTGCTAAACTCAATGCCTTGTACTCGGAACTGTGTGAAAATTTCAGCACTCAAGTTCAAAATCTTTCAGCCCGGGACGCTCAAGTCGCCTCCTTGACGGCTCAGCTTTCTACACAGACCTCTCAGCTCACCTCTCTTCAAGATCAGCTTACAGAGGTGCAGAAACAGAAGATACTCGATGACGCGGAGATTGCCGTGCTTCGTCTCAATACACCAGGGAAATCTTCCTCCCAGGTCCACACTTCTCAGAAACGGGTCCGTGACCAGTCACGCCTGCTACTCGAAAAGGACAATCAGATCCGTGATCTTGAACAACAGCTGCAGCAAGCTATTCAGTCTGCTGATGAGGCTCAAGGAAAACTTGACGCCCAGACCGCCATTCTTCATCGAATACCTGTTGACTTCCCAGTCCCCTCCTGCTATCACGATTATGTGGTTGCTCGACGCCACCTCTTCCTTTCGAAGTGGCATGCGGCAGATGGACCTGTGGATATCCCACTGAGCAGTGCTGATTTTCTTCGGATTTGGCCAGAACTCTCCATTGAAGACAAAGGGTTATGCTGTGCCCTTGTCGTCTTTGATCTCATACACTGTGCAGATCCAGACTTTATCACCTTCAGAGTGGTTCAGCCCATGGCTTACATCTTTCATGATTTCTATCTGGGTGATACACAGGAACACTTTGGAAATGGGCCACGCCAGCTTTTCCAGGGTGACCCCACTGTGCAATGGGTGCTTCAGGATAACAATCCATATCTTGCGGATCCTGCTCAGACCCAAACTCTTCATCAGGAGTACATGCCTGAGCTTGCCAATCATTTATCTCTCTGGCAAGCGGAAGCGCTGCAACAAATCAGGAAGTATCTAGGACATCCTGAGGATCTTCCCTATGCCCAAATTTATATGCAGCATCTCGCAGGTTACAATCAGTTACACGCTCTCTTGGATAGCAAGACGGTCCCCACGGGATGGGATAGCCCTCCCCATCAACTCTCGGCTCTCTTTTCTCTTTGGGATCGTTGGTGTCGGGGCACTTGATCCGGATCTTGTCGGTCAATTCGGGGAGATCTGCTTTCGGAACCCACGCCCACGGGCATGGTTCCTTCTCCCTATGCTTCCACAGGTGTACCTCCACGCCCGGGTTCCCGACTTCGATTGGCGCCTTCCTTTTTGGACCAAGGTCATGGATGGTCATGCGGTGGACACCACCTCGGATCTCGGCGGATCTCCGTGGGATCCACGTTTTGTTCGGCCGCTCACATTGGGAAGAAGGTGCTACTCGGACAACACCACCAATTGGATCTACATTGCTAATGGCGTGGTTGGCAAACAGCCCGCGGATCGCTACATGGTCTCAACACCTTCTTGCGAACGCCTCCACCTCACGATCCTTCTCCTCCATCTTCAAAGCGAGGATTTTGCGCTGCCCTCAAATGCATTTTGCTTGAGCTCCTTAAATCGGCGTCCCATTTTTCATTTGCAATCCAAATGCCGTCGGTGCCTTTGGCCTTCGACCTGACTGTCTCCTCATGGAATGTCGGTACATTTCTTGAGGCCCACGGCGCACTTGAAGACATGGTGCGCTCTCGTTTTTCTTATTGATGCTGATCCTGCCCTTGGCCAAAACACACCTCAAGCTCTTCAATCACGCCAAGATCTCATCGGCCAGTCCCATAATGGTGCCCGCCCTCACTCCCCGTGAGGATCACTTTCAGACCGATGGCTTCCCGCCCTCTGAAACGCTTCCTCCTTTTCTTCACTCTGAGTGTCGTTTGGTGGGGGGGAGTGTTAGTCTGTGCCTCTGATGCAGGGACTATTCATGCATCGTCGGACCCGAGGTCAAGCTCAAAGATCCTCGGGCAACCCGCGAATTGAGACATCCAAGCCTCCGCTGAAGACTAAGCGGCGAGGCCACGCATCAAAGCCTTTGGTCTGTCAACAAGAGGCGCCGCTTCGGACAAGTGATGACCCGTCACCGCCAGCGTCGGCGTCAGCGTGATTTTAGGCACTTCAAGAGGCACCGCCAACATTCCTGCAAATCAGGCCTCCTTCCAGGAGTCGGCACCGAGATCAGTTAGAGTGTCTATATTGGGCCCAAGGCCATTGTACTATATATATGAGTAGAGTTAGCTCATAAGTTTTTAGATGAGTTTTGAGTCTTGTCTCTCTTCAGTCTCCTCTCTATTGCGAGAGCTCATGTATGTTCATCATTGATATCAAGGAAGCTTATCATTTTCCTCTCATTGTTCTCTTTTGTTCTGTTTTCTTCTTCTTGTTTTTCTCTTGCAAATCCCGCGTGACATAGTCCCCCGGATTCTCCTGTTAGATCCAAGGGTCCTCACAGAGGGCTGTCTTGCAGGAGTTCCCGAACCCAGACCCCAAACACTTCAGCTAACAAAATATCATAACGAGTCAATCTCCAAAGGTTTGTGTAGTTCAAATGGTTTTATCATCCAAAGCTTGATGTTTATTTGCCTTAAAATTAATCTCAAGGGCAATATATGTTCTTATTCAAATTCACGCCTTTTCATTCGCACCTCTTCATTCCCATCTCTTCATATGTATTGTAAAGAAGTTGCCATGTTAACCAAGATGAGCTCAAATAGGGTTACAGGGCTTGCTGGCATGAAATTCAGTCCCTACACGGGATGAATAGTTGGATTGGGTTTGAAACTCACTTCTGGAGATTGGCCTTTAACATCCACAGTCAGGGTTACAGGTCCCCTAGATGGAAACACAATGCTTGCATGTGTGCACGATGGTGTGCAGACCATGTGTGCATGATGGTGTATAGTGCATGTGTGCTTTGTCCCGGAGTGCATCCGTGGCAATGTGCCTGCTGGTCCGCCCGACAAAATTGACCTGGAATCCTTCCATGATGATGTGCAAGCAAACCTCCCCTCCCCCCAAACCCCCATCCCCCCCATCCCCCCCCTTCCCCACATTGGGCTGGCGCCCCTATTGTCTTAGAGTGCTAAATTGGCCAGGCGCCCAAGTTCACTTGGAGTTCTTCCATGATGATGTGCAAGTAAGACCCCCTCAAATTGGGCAAGTGCCCAAGTTGCCAAATTGAGCGGCCGGCCAAGTTGAGCTGGAGTCCTTCCATGATGATGTTCAGCCAGGGACCCCTCCCCCCCAAAAACAAAAAAAAAAAAAGGGCGGGCGCCCAAATTGCCTGGATTGCATCCATGGTAATGTCCAAGGAAGCCCCATCCTTCCCCATGAGCCCAATTTTGCCCTGCAGTACTTGGATTGTATGTAAGCAAGGCCTGCCCACGAGGCCAAATTGGACGGGCGCCCAATTTGACCTGGTGCATTAATAGCAATGTGCAAACAAGGCTCCTCATCTAGCCAAATTGGGCACCCGCCCAATTTGCACTGGGGGGCATCCATCGTCTCTAGAGCTCAAATTTGGTACCCGCCCAATTTGATTGTCAGTGGAACCCTTGAAGGACCATGTCCCTATTTCTTTTGCATTGCTTGCTCCTTCTCGCTATTCAAGTTTAATAAAACTGAAATCCTTCTGCAAGTTATGTATCTCTTCATTAATGATCGTCTGGTAGCGAAAGAAGTTGTGGGGCAAATGACACAGTGCCACTTCAAGGACATACCAAATGGAGTAGTGAGCGTTGGTGTTGGGAAAGTGATCGAAGGGCGCCATACACTTCCTTGGCTGACTCCAGATGCAATCACGATAGTAGAAGCCAAGGGGTCCTTCGTTCTCTGGAGAAGAGAAGACGTTCGTGAGTCCCCTGCTAATGATGTCCAAAAAAAAAAGACAGCGAACAGAGGTTGGAAAGGACACAAAATCGCTGACAAGATATATGCTTCTTGAAATGGATTGTGAAATATGGCACTCTTGCGATACCATTATCGCTGGAAAAGGCTTCATATCATTCACTGGCCCTGATGATGCAGTGTGTGACCAATTTTTAGGTTTTAAGTTCGTGGGAGTTTCTGTTATCGAAGGTTCCCCCCTCCCCCTTCTGAAGTGAATATCCACTGCCAGGGATGCTTGCAGCTCCCGAAGGCCAGGATGCTTGTAAGGTGGAGCAATGACTTTATTCGTGTTGGCAAAGTGAAGGTCTTGGAGATATTGATCGTAGCACCACAAGAGGAAGCATATACTATGTCCAGTCAGGGTAGCTCAGAGCATTAGAAGCACCCAAACTATGAGAAACGAAATTACACCTTTCATTCTCGACAGCTCAAAAAGGTTCTGAGGCCACCGAAGATTGTTTGTCTCACCACTCAGAATGCTATCCTCAATTACAGGAGGACCCTGTGCTGCAAAAATAGGTGTTGCATCAAGTTCTCTAGGAATCAAGTTGTTAACATGCGAAAGGAATTCCTTGCCATGAAATCTAGTGATAGGGTTACTTTAGTTTATGACATGTCGGGCAACAATATAAAAGGTCGAAGATTCGGACGGCTAGTACTGCAAGGAAATCTTGTTTGTGAAAGAGCCTGGTATCTTGGTCTCGGAATCTCAAAGTCGACATATCTCAAGTCTAGCTAATGGCAGTTCAATAGCGTAATATTTGGATCGGGAGCTTGAGAACGTAGAACACACTCCATAATAGCGAAAAAGAATGTGCCTTCAGTTCAAACTAGAGCAAGTTCGGCAAGGGCTAATCTGGGCGCATAATTCTGAAAGAGGACCAAGGTCGACGTCTTCTTATATCTCTGTACCCATTTAGAGTCAATTTCTAATTTTCAAGGCCATAGGTTGCATAAAATGGAGATCTAATGGTAGAACATAATGCCAACTCAGATTTTGCTGATGTGGAGATGGCACATGGATAGCCTAGAATTGCAAGAAAGGTTGTAGGTCTGGTAGGGCTGGTGTGCTAAAAAGAAAAGGGGATACGTTTTACTTGGACTCGTAGCTCTAAGTTAGCAGCTCTAATTTGAGAATGAACAAGGTGCTTAGATCAATGTGCTTATATCTCCTACTCAGCACTTCTATTGGTGGCCTATCCGAGAATTGACAAACTAATAAAGCACACCAAAGAGAGAATTGAATTTCTCAAATTGCAATCAACCACGTAGGTATATACACTAGTATATGCCCAGATAAGGTCCTAGGAAATAGCATCCAGACAATTTAAGCTCCATTATCCAATATGGTATTGCCATGCGGCACAGATTTGAACATGAAATTAATGACCTAATTAATTAGCCTATTTTCTGTCAAGGTTGATCTTCATCATCAATTATTTTCCTAATTCAAGGGCTAAAAATTGACCCGATGTTATTTCCACTGAAAAATGTTTATTGGTCTGAGATTCTGACCAAAACATCGTACTTGCTGCCTTCTCAGCTCTGAAGATGTTCTCCACATAAGTTATGGAATAACCATGTGGCATAGTCAGAATCAAAAGTTGCGACATGACATGCTTGCCACTCTAGACGCATCAAAAACATCGTCAAGCATAGACCTTTTGTAACAAAGTGCAAGAACAAATTATTTTCTCAATACGAATTGTGTCTTTGATTTTCTTCATGTCAAGGTTGTAGCCAAATCCGAATCCAAATGCTTCCTATATCCAAATGCTTCTCCATTCCTAAAAGGACTACTTGCTTTCTGGGATATGGTTAGATCCTTATTCCATGTGAATTCCCAACCTCTTGCTTCTTTATCAGTGTCATGCTAGTGGTTTCCTTGCAAGGTGCACATAATCATCAATGTTTATATTCACTTGTGCATCATTAGATCCAGTGGCGTTGGCAGGTACGATTCAAGTCATCTTTTGTCATACAAGATTCTTGTACAAGTGAAAGCGACAAATTTGCGCTTGGGTGGCCAATTCATTGCCAACAGTTGTGCAGCAACCTCAGGCTGATGTGTCTGTTTGGATATGCGATGCACATATTAGGACAAAGAAGTTTGTTTCTTCCATGTATAGGTTGCTTCTTGATTGCGAGCCTCTTCCTCTGTCCCCACAGTGGCATCTTCAAGTTCCTCAACCACAGTGGAAAAGTGTTTGGATGTGGATAAACTTCTCCACCTTAAAGTGCCAGTGCTGCGATGGCAAATTAATCTCTGATCCACCTTAAAGTGCCAGTGCTGTGTTCAATTAATGTCTTGGTCCATAACGAGTTGAATCTCTGATCCTTGTCCTCTTTATCGCTAACAAGTTGAAACAATTGAACATTGCATCTTTTTGTGTGATCACCTACGTCTTGCTTGGTTGTAGTTGTTCACCTTATTTAATGCTCCATTCACCATTCAGAAGATCCTACTTGTGCGTTCCCCCTTGCTTGACCTAAGTTGCATAAGTGGGCTTTTCATCTTGCTTCTCGCTAGTTTGTGTGGTCTATCTGGCAGAGGTGACGATTGTGCATTTTTCAAAGAGCAAACACTTATGACCAGCAACTTCTTTGTTGTGCTCAAAACAAGATTATTAAAGCTTATAATGCTCATCTCTAGCTGATAAGAAAGTCGTAATTTGGAATCTTATGCATAGACGAGTGTTTGTGCCTAGTTGGGTTTGGTTATCCATTACGGTTTTGTTCCCATCTTTGCATTGTGTATTGTGCCTCCCTAGGGGGGCAAAGCCTCGCTTATGTGGGTTTGTGTCATATCCTAGGTATATGCTGGAATATATCTAGATATGCTAGTAACTCCTCCAAACCCATTGTTCCCTGTTAACTGGTGGTCTCATGCATTCTAGATCGCGGATGTTCCAGCCGGGTAACTGGAAGGGAAGACCGACCAACACTGCCATAGTCTGAGGAGAGCTAGATGCAGTAGTCAAAGCAGCATCGGAATTTCAAGAGCTTTGCATAAGCGCCAGCCTTTTCCAATCCTTCAAAAGAATTGGGAACCATTTTGTTTGCAGTGTGATTTCGCAGTAAAGAGGCCGCAGACTTTGAAGCTAGGAAAGCCTTTTACAGTTGCTTGTGTGCATGGAGAAGATGCAGCAGAGCAACAGATGCAGAATTGTAAGGATAGATTCGAGGATCTCCTTTGTTGCAGTGGAATTAGGCTTAGGAAGTGTGCTTATTAGGCAACCACTTCAAATGATACAGGAGTTGGAATCAGAGGCAAGCTCGTTTTTGATAGAAAGCAAGGACGTTAATCTTTATCAAGACGAGTCAAAAAATACGTCTTATACAAAAAAAATTCAGAATGCTAGAAACAGGGTACCACGAGGCAAGGAGAAGGCAAATCAATCTCCAACAACATTAGAGACTGGCCAGGCCCGTCCAGAGAGGACTTTGATATTCAATAAAGCACTCTTGTTAGTCAATTAACTTGATCCTTTCTTGTTTATGGTTGTCTCTAGTTACTCATCTGTTTATGCATATGTGCAATGTAAGGATTACCATCCGTGCAGTAAGCAGGATGTTTTGCAGAGCTGCCAATCTCCATCAATCGTTGTGGAATTAAAAGTAAAACTACTAGTTGTAGTCCATTTCAAACTTTATCATTGTTGTATAGGACATATTAAATTACGATACATTCACTAGTCTTCTTTTCGACCAAGAGCAATCTCATTTAGGGCAATATCTTTCATCAGTTGACATGACATACTTTCCTGCTCTTATATAAGCTAAATGATTTAATGGCATGTAACATCTTTTGTTGACACCATCAATGTTTGCAGGCTAAGATGCCTGTTTCCCAGTTCTGCTTTTTAACATGCTTGTACAAGTTTCCAGCAGTTATTATCGCAGGTATGCTCGATCCATCAGAGTCATAGTTTGGACACGTATATTACAGCCTTAAAGTGACAGGCTTGACTGCCTGTGGTTGGATGGATCAGAATCTAGAACTTCAGAACCTGACCAAACTCCGTGTTGCTGCTTTTGACCCATCTGTTAAGGTACATTATGGTCTCCAGTACTGATGTTGTAGTAAAAACCTTGATATGTTTTACACCGTGTGCTAGGATATGCTAGTGACTGCTCCAAACCCATTGTTCCCAACCCGTTATTTAAGAAGCCCCTTTGTTGATAGCTGTTCATTGGCTCTTTGTATTTTTTACTTTGCTGGGGTTGCTTCTTACCATCTTATGCAATTATCTGCAAGCTGATGTCATTAAAGCGGTCCGTTTCAAAGATTGGGATAATCCCATAGATTGAATGCAAGGTCATGAAGTCATTTTTTGCATAGACTATGTCTTCAATGTAGCAACTAATGAATGGATATCAAAGTTTGCTCCAAGATCTGTCTTGCAGTGCCACAAATAGATCATGTCAAGTTTTTTTTGCTATCCTTGAGCGTAGATGAGCCTTAATTTGAGTACAACTTAGGCTGCGCATGATTTTTGTAAAACTCAAGCTTTCCTCTTAACTCTTTAGAGGGTTGTGGAATATATTTGAAGGTATAATAGTTTCTGCCACTTACTTATCTAGAAGCCTTGTGTTGGTCTGAGATCGATTCCATACACTTTGGATGACCTAGTTGTTTTATCCTTCTCTATAAAACAATATTTGCAACTTTGGGAGCTCCATTGGACCTTTATGACACTTTATTCAAGAGGTATATAGTCCTTTACATGCTTTGTTTGTTTCAACTTGCAATAGCAATGCATTTCTGCCAATAATGTAATATTCTCTTCCACATTCATTGTCCAATAGGGATGTGATGGAGATCTTGCTATTTTGCAATACTTTGATAAACACGTACATGAGATGTCGCTCACTTGCACACGCAAGGTAAGTCCTTAATGAGCTGCCAACCTGAGATGTTATAACTTGGGCAGCTTTACTTTAGGATTATTTAAAATGGGTTACCACATGAAGCTTTGGAATGCGTGACGTCCCCTGCTTCATCTGTGATGCTCCCATCATATTAGAAGTAGGAGGTCATCCCTCTGGCAACCAAGTTGGCATAGGTCGTCCACTTGACACCAATCCCGTAGCAAAGAATCGATGGGGAAGAATGGACGTGTCATTCATCCCGTCTCCCCTCAGGACCATCCTAGCTACGGAAGCGTAAGTAAACGTGAGCACATGACATCAAATATAAATAGCTCCACCTCAAAAGGTTGCTCACCACAACATACATCTGTAAGGACATCAATAACATCAATATGGAAGAGATCCTACCCAAGGCTCAGACTCAATAGGAATGGACTGATGGCTTGGGTCTCCAGAAGTCATTGCAGACAGAATTCATGGCAACTGATTGGGCTGGCATAGGAACATGGCGGTTGGAAAGTCCTCTCCATCTGCCCCTCCTGTGCATACTTTGCACAAATAGGCTGATAAGTTTTGGAACTTGACCATAGCCTGCCGGGTGCATAACCAAGGGGGCTACTCCTGGGTTGCATCTCCCTAGTCCTGATGAGGCAGGAGGAGATCGCTCCCTCCAGAGTTATGCATGCCCATAGCAGGCGGCTAGAGGGCCACTGCCCGTCTACGACTTGAACCCCATGGAAGGTGATGCATCACCCCAGAGTGTCGAGCCCATGCCTTGCCCACGCAGTGGCAAACCATTAGACCTAGCCAGCTAAGATCCATGGTAGGCTTTACACACCAGAGGGATCAATCTGCCATCGGACATGTCCTCCTTATCCCCCGGTCTAGCCCCGCCACCCACAGCCAGGCGGGCTCCTATGCACATGCCGCATTAATTGGGAATTAATGAGGCTATCTAGATACATCAACAACTAAGGCTTTTAGGGTTTCTACCCCCTTCCCAATATACAGGAGTGTGCATAGAAAAGAACATCATCAACATAGAACTGAAATACATAATAAAATCTAATCTATCTACCTAAACATACATGGTTAGGTTCCTTTATTAGGGCTTGTGATCTGAGGTCCGTAAGGCCTCTAAGGCTGAACTAACATGCTAAACTAGCTCATTGCCGGATTAAAAGTCAGCACTCCACAACAGAATTGCAATTTACCTGAACCTTGGCTTGATCTAGCTCCTCGGAATGCATCCATGCTTTGTTGAAGGCGAAGGCAACCGAATCATGAGGATCTGTTGTGCAAACCCGGCTTGGCGGCATCTAGCAATGTGAAATAGCAGCTTGGCTTGGCCGGAATGGCTCAAGGAAGCTAAAATGCGAAAATGGAAAAGATTTAGGGTTTCCCTTTTGTTCTTTTTACATGACCTTTTAGGGTTAGGGCTAAAAGGGCATGTGGGGTGTGACGCTCCCTGAACATATACGGCACTCGGACGTATACGTACGGGGACTTTCCCCTCCCATGGCAACCAACTCACCATGAGCAGGGCCCTCCGTCTAACTCGGGCCATCTATAAAAAGATGCTCAAGTGAAGGACACAGAGGGGTCATTCGGCCCACGCCTTCAATGGGGCTCCTATGTCGCGGAAGCGTGAATACAAGGTTAGCACACAACATAATCATATCATAATTTACCACCACGAGGGGTGGCACATCCATCCAAGTGACAACAACAAAGAATATGCATTTAATACTAGGGAAAACACCCAAACCCATGGTTCTACCCCGGCTCAGACTCCAGTGAGGATCGACTGACGGCTAGGTCTCAAGAGATCAGCAGACCGAATCTTGACATGGCGTTGGCTGGCATAGAACATCGGCTAGGGTTGTCCACTCCATCCGCCCCTCCTGTGCACACTTTGCAGATGAGTCCAATCATGCTATGGCGTCACTATAGCCTTCCGGATACGCAGACTCAAGGTATCACCCTTCGAGCCTACTACAGGGTTCATGAAGCCCCGTCCGATGAGGCAGGTCGGGGAAGCGTCCCCTTCCAGGATCACAGTGGTTCCATGGGTGGACTAGAGAATACGTGCCGCATCAGCGACCCCCGCATCCGTACCCGACTTACTCGCCCTAAATCTACTCAAAGTACAGGATGCCCCATGCGGGTCACACCTCTGTACCCAGGGAGTGTCAGACCCATACCCGGCCTGGATCGCGCCTAGCTCACTGGCCGGCTATTAGGCCTAGTCCACTGTAGGAGTCTCAGGAGCCTTTTATGTTCGTGCAAGACCCCACCTCCACTTCACCACTGCGTCCCTTATCTGGTGCTAAGCAATTCCATAGCATCCACGACTCGGTGGTCTCTTGTGCACAGGCCGCATTTACTGGGTTTTAAGGGTTCTATCTAGGAGCATCTCTACTTCTAGATGGCCTTTAGGTCTCTATCCCCCTTTTACCCATACAACACAGGAGGAACAGAAAGAAAACTATCCTTATACATCCATAACTTCGAATAGAACATAAAATAGAGATTAACCATACATCTATCCATACAAGGGTTAATCCTATGACTATCTAGGAATCCAAGCTATCTACGTACTAACCGGGATCATAGCTAGCTCTACTATCGCTCGAGTTCTCCATCCTTCTGGCTGGAACAAGGTGGAACAGCAACTCCTCCTCCACCAACCTCCCCCAATTCGAATTGGGGCAATTGGGGGTGTAAAACCCCAATTTGGGTGTCCCAAATTGGAAACTCTGCCTTGCCCAATCGATTTGGGCCAGGTGGCATGCTAATTATTATCTACTTTAATAATTAAACCCCTTTAATTATTAGGTTAAGCCCTAAATTCGAATTAGGGTTTTAGGTTAGGTTTCCACTTTAATAATTAATTATTAACATAGCTAACCTTAGCTTACGAATAATTAATGTGCCACTAATTATTCATAGTGACGTGTCATGTATTTATACTCAAAAAGGCGTATAAATATGTGGAACGTCACATTCTCCCCACCTTAAAAATGATGTTGTCCTCAGCATCAAAACTACTCTTGTTGCAGGGCAACACATCGTACATTGGAAGGAAGTCTCCCCTCCTCAAAGAGATAGCGTGAGATTATAAGTCAGACAGAGGTTGCCATGTTCAAAGTGATCAAGTTTGAAATGACTTGTAATGTGCAATTTATAACTCTGGAATATAAAAGGTAGAGGTATAGAGCAGACATGATCATGGTTTAGGTCTGTCAAAAATCAACAGTGAAGGTTTGTGAAAGTCTCACTGTTTCATTCGTGGTGATGAGTTCAGAGTTTATCTTATTTAGAAAACATTCTTTCTATACCCACTGGTAGTTGATTATATATTATGGACAAGTATAGATATAAGCAAGTTCTATTTGTTGTTCTTATATTATAATACGGAGTTATTAATCTCGTACTATTTAGTAGAAAGCCATTCTAATGATATTAACTTCTGTGTATATATGTATTATATTCCCGCTTGATTTTGTAATTCATTTTATTAGAGCCAGCCCTAATTTAATTGGGTAGCAAAATTTTGTCTTCCTATTTTGTTACAGTTTTAAGAACTCGTATGTTCCTATCCTCAGTACAATTATAGCTATCCTTTAATACAATTATATATTGTACTGTATCGGACAGTTTTACGTATATACTTTAATATTAAGTACAGACAGACGTTCTTCATGATTTAATTATTCATAACCTTGTTATAACCTAATCTAAGTCTCGTTATCCCCTCAGAAGTTTGTGTAAGACATACATACTTATCTCCTATTATACTTTCGATTATCTTTAATGTTTCTATACACACACTCTCTATTAGCATAGATTACAGTCACATGAGGACATATATTAATTCATTGGTTATGTTTATACATTTACCAGACGTCCCGATATTCTTACATTTGAATTACTTATTTATTTTATTGTTATTTTTGTAAATTTATCACACATACAGACACTCTTATATTTACAGGGCACAGGTAGAGCTGACATATACATTCGAGGTAATTGGTAACGCCCCGGTCGCTATCCGGCAGTGCTATGGCTATGCAATCGTCCTGTATCACGGAAGGCCAGTTGTAGTGTTATATGGTGACGACTGAGCAGGTTCAGGGCTCTTACTTAAAGTAAAAGTGCTGAATGTTGGGAATAAGGAGTGAAGGTATCCCTATTTTGGATGGATACTCGAGAAAATTTGTATGATGATGTTTGGTATCTGATTGAAACGCTGGACCCAATAATTACGAAGATTGATTTATTATGCGGCATATATATTGCCATACAGCATATATCCGGGGGAGAAGTGGTTTATGATTATCTACCATAGACCACGTTAGAGAGGTACTATACTAAGGTGGATACTGGATTATGAGTACCCAGCTCCTGAGAGGGAAACCACTTTAGAAGTGTAGGGTTCGATCATGATGGTACATGCATAGAATGTCGAGCCAACATTTTATAGCTATTGCCACTTGAATGGAGGTATGATTCGCGGAAAGGTAGAGAATAAGATTGTATGAGGATGCGGATCCATAAACTACGGATTATAAAATTACGCATACGTTGCGTTTCGTAAGGAGATTGGTATTCCTGAGTTGTGCAATAACAATGCAAGCGGGTGCATGATTAAGATGATGACATAGTCACTTGGATACGCTTAATGACGTTGGTCAAATGCATGACCATTATGCATGGTATGAATTAAGGAAATGGACACATGTTATGTCTGCTGGGAGCATCGGGATGCCGTATAACAGACTGGAGAATAGTGTGGAACGTAGTTTCCACACAAGGTCAAGAGAAGACGACAATTGGTAGGACCAGGCGCAACCATCTAAAGGCTGCAAGGTATGTTGGAGCTTTGGTGAAGCTAGACTATGAAGGAAAGTTGACCTTCAACTAATGATACATTAGGAAGGCAAGTAATGTATCCATACGACAAGTGGGAGACAAGAGATGCTTGAAAGTTGTTGTAAACAACATTTCAAATATAGAGAATTTGGAGAAACACTTTGAATAGACCAAAGTCTGGAGTATGAACAAGGTAGGTGCCTAATGAACATCTTAGCAAGGAGAATGTGCTCTGGACTTGGTATCATGTGCGTATCCCGAGGAGTAGCTCCGCGTTGGTATATGCGTACTAGGACCATTTAATGGTAAAACATAACTAAAAAAAGATAGGGTGTATAATAGAACTTTTAGTTCACATTCCATATGAATACGGAAGTAATGAAAATAAGAGTTCTTATACTAGACGTTAAACATGTCCACTAGGAACTTAGGATGGCATCTGCCCCTGTGGAATTTGTGGCTAGAGCTTGAGGATCAAGGCAAACTAAGGCTGGAGTCTAGAAAGTGTGGTGCCAAAACCAGAGCATATATATAGTACAAGCTAAACGAGTTGAGGAAATACAATTGCGGGACATATGAACATAGCTAGGTGGCTCTGTCAACGAGTTACATATGAGTCTAGACGTAGGGTTGGTGCACGCATGTTAGTATATCACATAATAACAACGTAGCGGTCTTGGATGTAGGAAGGATTTAGTAGTATCAAATACTATAGTGGTGATCATATCGAGGATGTCGATTGTGATATTCAGATGTATATCATATTAAAAGATAGTAGAATATTCGTACAAGGCGAGTGAAATATTACTTGACAAGGTTTAAAGAATGAGCGTAATGATATGCTTATATACGAAGATACTGGGTTAGGTATGCTTTACCAGAGATAAGCATTCAAGTTATCCCAATGGTTGGAGTTGACTATTTTAGATACGTTGTACTAAGGGGGATGAAAAGAGTTTAAATCAGTGAAAATAGCTAGAGTAAGTCTAGCATATACGGTGATGTTACATTCAAAAACACCCCGAGGATGGTTGGAAGGGTGTCGAAACAACCGATAAAGAGAGCTTAACTACTCAAAGGTTGTAGATACCAATGAATTACTTCAGCGTTATAAGCTGAGAGCATTTATTCGGTTTTGGGGATAAAAAGATATATAAAATATCGCATCCCCCTGATGGAAGAAAAGGAGGAGTACGATGGCTTTGACGATTATACCTTTAGGGATAACCGAGTCGAGGCCAATACATAGGAATTCCAAGTCCCGATAAAAATCAAGACGAGGTGCATAAATTACAGGGAGTGAGATTATATATAGACCAATAGTCCATATATCCTAAGAGTTACCCTACTTGCGGGAAGCAATTCTAGATACTGCAGTAGAAGGTGGAGGATCCGTTGCCTTGAGGCATAGACCCTTAGAGATTATGACTTTGGAACTCTTAAGAGGGTAGGGAATCGGATAATTACATGGCGGTTACTAACGAAGATTGAAACATTGGGTTTTCCTATTAAGAGACCGAGAGATTTTTAATGCCTCCATCTCATTATGAGGGAGCCAAAGACGACAACATTTGAAGTGTTCAAAAGTTGAAGTTGACATGCTAACTTAAGAAAATAAATTAGTTGTGACAATGCATGGCGGAACACAAAGGATATTTAACTGAAGGAACCTTTAGAGAGGCCTTCGACTGTGGTAGAAACCCTTGGAATTATGACATAATCCCGTGGGGAAATTATAGTTTATGTACGGGGTTAAAGTACCATAAGGTACTAAAGGAATGGTTGAAATAGCTAGAGACCCTATCAACATATAGGCAGCATATACAAGTCCAACATAGAGTTGGCCCCTGTCGATTTGGGAAGTAGGTGGCGAAGCCACATCATAAAGGTACATAGGCAATGGGTTTGTTTGAGAGAACTACCACGGTTATAGTTTAGCTAAGTTAGAGCAGAGCTCTAGCATTGTGGGATGTGGAGATATGTTTATTACGTACATACCATGTACACATACGATAAACGTCTTAGGGAGGTCATCTAGGTGGCGACACAAGGAGAGAAGGACGAGTGTATCCTAAAGTTACTGATGAAGGGTCTGGAGATACGTTCGAAATGCGCAAAGGACCGTCAATCCGTTGCATGCTAGGGTATGATGTGGTAGTTGGCACTTGAAATAAATGTCAACGGCCAATAGAATAAAGCTGAAGATGAGGGGGTTGAATAGTACAGTAGTACAATTCCAGGATAGGTAGGGAATAGCAGTTACCTAGTAAATGTTCGAATGTGTCTTGCATAGACAACTAAGACTAGCTTTCCCCCATGATCCATACCTGGATCAGGCAGAGGTGACGCCATGGGTTACCTGGGGGTGCAAATTAACATATACAGGACTCGAACATTGATACAAGTCCGGGTTATATTAAACGTAGGTAATTGTAGAAAGGCTGACAAAATACAAGGCAGACACCTTGATGACTGCAGGTAAATTACGATTCCTACAAAGGCTCAGTCGCTCTTAGGCCATGACTATGGCTTAAATTCTTAGGCCATGACTATGGCTTAAATGAGGATGCCAAGTCATTTGGAATGCCACAACAATGTGATAGCATCATGACAGAGAAATGTAATGACTAACATTTCCAGGATGTAGGACAATGTTGAATCATAACCCCCAATGATAGGTGGGTTGACAACAGAAGGCCCATATCATAGCGGTTTAGAGGCCACAAGACGGTTAACGAAGACGTGAAGGAGTAAATGGATTGGTGACTCTACTGAATAAAGGTCACAACAAAAGGGTGATTTGTATACGCTGTGGCAGACGTAAGGGCCAGGATACTGAAAAGCGGCCATAGACGTAGAAAACATATTGAAGAAGATAAGGAATGAAGGACCCTTATTAATGATATTTAGCAATCTGGATAGGAAGGTTATTAGCTGACATAAAGGGTGGTCTTTGCTAACATGCACAAGTAGACTTGAGGCTTGAAAGGTAGCAAGAGCTGAAAAACTCTTTAAAGATTTGGTGCATGGCTTATGGAAGAAGACTTCCATGTTCTAGGACAACAAGGTGAATTGAATTCACCAAGAACCTTTTAAATGAATAGATAGATAGATAGTATTTTGATGTCATGCCACATTGGCAGCGTCCGTGAGGACATTATGACGGACCCCCAGAGATTTGAACACAAGATCTCTGACTAGAGGAGGCCTAGCTTGAGGGGTCTTTGGGTGGTACTGTCCTTTGGGATATTCACATAATCCCTTGGAATACGTAAGTTCATTTGCGGAACTTAAAGATGTTTAGGCATTAAAAATAATGGTTGGAAAAACTTTGCCCGGACCATATCTAGATACCCTAGAAGGAGGTGAGTAGTCAACAATGGTTGGAGGCCATTGGAATGTACGGGAGAACAACTCCAAAAGAGGGTAGACCATTGTCACTTTGACAGGCGCGTGGCGCAGATAATTAATCACAGCCATATAGGCGGTGAAGTTTGACACTAAATAATACTAGAGTTTGTACCCGGGATTAATTAGAATAAAGTGCTGACATTGTTGTGGGGCTTTTAACACAAGCGCTCACTACGTATTACAGAGTATGTATCGTGGTGTGGGGAAATGGTCCATAAAAAGAACACGACCATTGAGAAGAAGTAGTGAAGGGTGGTAGAATTAAAGCTACCCATGGTCTAGAGGGGTGCTGCATGGCAGTCCCTAGTTGGTTGGGCGAAAAGAGATCCTTTCTCTGAGAAATGAGACGAGTCAAGGTTTAGACAGTAGAGAGAGACAACGTCAATTATAATTATGTCTATAAAATATTACTTAGCCCTTGATATATAACGTCGAATAAGGTCTAATATAAAGCATATGAATGTAGTATACATTGAATCATGGCAAGGGCGGGAGAAATTTTGTTATCAAAGCATCGACCAAGGGAATTATTTAAAGCCATAGGCCGAGGAATGTCGATAATTAGACATTATTATCGTCGCCTAAAGAATATCCAAGGTAAATAGTGGATTAAAATCCAACTTAGAAGTTTCTATCTTACTCCGAGGAATTCCCTTCCATCGCTCAATGTGAACGTACGTCGATATGGTTGCGGAGATATAACCATGGTTGCACAAATCCGGCGGAGTTGTTACCACCATCGCGTTGGTTTAGGGAAGAGTGATGGTAGACAGGAGTGTCTCCAGAGAAACAGAGGTACTACTGGTTAAGTATAACAAGGGACCATTGATTGACTAAAAAGAGGCTTACCCTGTTGGTAAAGGGTTTGGCTGGGTTGTGTGAGGTCAAGGGTTCAATCCCGCCATGTGCCTCTTTCTTTTAAAAGGAGTTGTGGTCTAGCAATAGAATATTAGATAGGTATAACAAATATGTAAAATATATATATCGTACAAAAAGAAAGGTGGCATGTTGATAAGGACCTAAAGTTGGAATTAGGAGGTCACGGGTTCAAAACGCGGGCAGAAAAAAGGATTTTTTTTATTTTGTTTTTATTTTTTTAAGTCAACGCTTGGTCAAAACCGGCGGACTTGGGGATTTTTGAGTTTAGAATCGAAAAAGAAAACCCTTTTTACCCAAGTGCGCCAATTTTGGATTTTCTCTCTGGTTTTAACCATTTTGGGTCGGCCAAAGAGTGTTCTAAGCTATTTCGAGGGTCCCCGACGCGATGGAACAAAAATGTTTTGAATCCGAGCTTTCTAGAGAAAGTTATGGCCTATCTAAACCTGGGTCCTCCAACTACACATTTTTCCCTCAAAAATCACCCTAACTTTCCTAAATCTCAAACAATTTGTTACATCAACCTAGCACAAGACTAAATCACCGAAACGTTAGGCAGTCCAACTAGCTTAAACTCCCGCTCAACTACCGAACTAACGGGTTAGAGATATGGTCAGTGCTATGACTCCGGTCAACCAAAATCATGGCTCTGATACCACTGTGACGCTCCCTGAACATATACGGCACTCGGACGTATATATACGGGGACTTTCCCCTCCCATGGCAACCAACTCACCATGAGCAGGGCCCTCCGTCTAACTCGGGCCATCTATAAAAAGATGCTCAAGTGAAGGACACAGAGGGGTCATTCGGCCACGCCTTCAATGGGGCTCCTATGTCGCGGAAGCGTGAATACAAGGTTAGCACACAACATAATCATATCATAATTTACCACCACGAGGGGTGGCACATCCATCCAAGTGACAACAACAAAGAATATGCATTTAATACTAGGGAAAACACCCAAACTCATGGTTCTACCCCTACCGGACTCGGTGGGGATCGACCGGGACGGCTAGGTCTCAAGAGATCGGCAGAGGCCAATCTTGACATGGCGTTGGGCGGCATAGAACATCGGCTAGGGTTGTCCACTCCATCCGCCCCTCCCCATTGCACACTTTGCGCAGATGAGTCCAATCATGCTATGGCGTCACTATAGGCTTCCGGATCACCTTGGACTCAAGGTATCACCCTTGAGCCTACTCACGGGGTTCATGAAGCCCCGTCCAGATGAGGCAGGTCGGGGAAGCGTCCCCTTCCGGGATCCGCAGTGGTTCCATGGGTGGACTAGAGAATACGTCGCCGCATCAGCGACCCCGCATCCGTGCAGACTTACTGCGCCCTAAATCTACTCAAAGTACAGGGATGCCCCATGCGGGTCACACCTCCCTAAAGTTACCCGGGGAGTGTCGGACCCATACCCGGCACGGATCGCCCCTAGCTCATCAGGGCCCAGGCTATTAAACCTAGTCCACTGTAGGAGTCTCGGGGCCTTTTATGTTAGGTGCAAGACCCACCTCCACTTCACCACTGCGTCCCTTATCTGGTGCTAAGCAATTCCATAGCATCCACGACTCGGTGGTCTCTTGTGCACAGGCCGCATTTACTGGGTTTTAAGGGTTCTATCTAGGAGCATCTCTATTTCTAGATGGCCTTTAGGTCTCTATCCCCCTTTTCCCCATACAACACAGGAGGAACAGAAAGAAAGCTATCCTTATACATCCATCCATCCATCCATAACTTCGAATAGAACATAAAATAGAGATTAACCATACATCTATCCATACAAGGGTTAATCCTATGACTATCTAGGAATCCAAGCTATCTACGTACTAACTGGGATCACTATCGCTCGAGTTCTCCATCCTTCTGGCTGGAACAAGGTGGAACAACAGCTCCTCCTCCACCAACCTCCCCCAATTCGAATTGGGGCAATTGGGGGTGTAAAACCCCAATTTGGGTGTCCCAAATTGGAAACTCTGCCTTGCCCAATCGATTTGGGCCAGGTGGCATGCTAATTATTATCTACTTTAATAATTAAACCCCTTTAATTATTAGGTTAAGCCCTAAATTCGAATTAGGGTTTTAGGTTAGGTTTCCACTTTAATAATTAATTATTAACATAGCTAACCTTAGCTTACGAATAATTAATGTGCCACTAATTATTCATAGTGACGTGTCATGTATTTATACTCAAAAAGGCGTATAAATATGTGGAACGTCACATGGGGTTTTGCCATATGGCGAAGGGGTTAAATGCAAATGTTTATAGACATGTGCAACATAGGAAGTTGCCCCCTAGGGTGCAACCTTTTACAGTTTCCAAGTACATGGCGTCAAGGCAACATGTCGAGTGACGTAGCCGTATAATATATGTATTTGTACTGTATATTATGTTGGAACGTCACAGAATGCTTGAACAGATGCAAGTCGATGGCATTCAACCAAATTCTGTCATGTTTGTTTATATCATATATGTGTATAACCGCAGTTTTCTCCTGGATATGATCTACTGCCCCAACTTATAGATTTGTTTAAATTATAAAAGCATGTTGCAATGTTGGAGCAATAGAGAGCAGTGCATACCTTGATTGCTCCAAACAACTTTAGAAGAGAGATTGCCAAATGCGGCGAAGCTCAAGATGTCTTTGACAGGAAATGAGTGATTTTGGTACTGTATCATGGAATGGAGTGCTATCTAGATACAATAATATGCCTGAATGGACGCATTGAAATGCTATAGATAGAAGCATTTGGATAGGGCGCAACCAATTCTGCCACATGTATCTGTAGCTTTACAGTATGTGCCAACATGTCACCTTCATATGGCAGATGAAAAAAAGAAAATGCTTTCATTGCTACTGCTCTGGTTGGTATATGTATGTATTTCAATAATAGAAGCATGGGAAGTCTTCAATAACACACCATCTAATTATGTTGGTTTATGCAACATTGTCATTGTGAGATTTATAGAAAATGGACTTGATTTGCAAGCATTGGGGTGTGTGGATGCGATCCAAGAGGATCGAACATGTCTGAATGCTGTCAAAGAGGGATGTGAAAACAGAGCTTGTTGGAAATTTTCTAATCAGTATTTATTCAAATGTGTTCAATGCAAGTATTTATCCAATATGGTCAATGCAAGTGCTAAAAGCTTGCAAATTCTAATTGTTGTATGCTTCTTGCAGTTATCCCTTTTGATGTGGGAATATTTAAATTTTGTCTTGCCTTCCTAAGCTCATAGCGTGCAATAGGCCTGAATTTTTAGTTCAACATTTCAAAAGTTCATATGGACACATTCACCATCTATTTCTCAACGCAAAGGAGCAGCTGAGAACCATAATTGCTTCAGGCAAGGTCAATGGTAAAAAATAGCAGGCTTGTTTTGGATCCCTTGAAGATAACGCAACTCCACCAATGTAATAAGCACTATAACTCGTGTATATAGTTGATATAGATACATGATCTTGGATTTTCTCTTTAAAAGTAGAAATACTATATTAAGTTGGTTATGTTTGATATAAGAAACTCCATTTTAGTAGAAACATTGCAGTAAGCATTTAATATGGTTACTGCAAAGTGATCCTATGGTTGAAGGCCGTATTTGTCATGTCTTGGTTGCACGTACATGACTATAAATGACAAACAAAATGAAAACATGTAGAAATGATGGAGGCACTCCTATCATACTCTAAACTTTAGTCCATCAATTGATCTTCTTTTACACTGAACATGTCCAATAGATTTTACTCTTGATGAGGTGGATCGAAAGATATTATTAAAGGCCTAAAGATTTATTGTGCAAAAGCAGAAAAGGAGAATCTAGCTATCGCTTTTGGCATCGTTAGAATGCCACAAGCACAAGCTTGTGAGTCAAATCCTAGTATATTGATTCAAAACTCAATTCTAATTTTGTAGCCCTAACACTTGTAGCGATAGACAAAGTTATTTTTTGGGTTGCCCCTAGGGGGGCAACCCTTGCTCATGTCAGTTTCCAGCATATTCTAAATATATGCTGGAATAATATTTTAGAATATGCCTAGGATATGCCGAAAACTGCTCCAAACCTACTGTTGCTTGTAAACTGGCAGTCGCCAGTGTTGCTGGGTGGCCCTGTGCAAATTGGCTAACCGGCTTCCATATTCCATGTGTTGCTGCGCCGCTACAGATTCACATGCCTTATAGAAGATCCCAAGAAGAAACTCATAGAAGAGGATTTTGAAGCTCATCTTGCCAGGCTTCAACACAAGGTCACAAGCAGATTCGGCAAGAAAGCAAAGCTCAGAAAGGCTTGAAAAGAAAGGTTGATCCGTCGCATGTAAGGAAAAGTACAACTAAGAATGTGCTTTTGCCTCTGGTGCCTCTGAAACATCTTGTATCAGGGAGTTTACTTGTAGAATTAGGTTTCAATCCTTATACAAAGAGATTGAATGGTAGATTTGCGGCAGTAAGTCTTGTCGCTGTCATTCTGGTGGAGCTTGCTACTGTTATTGATTTAGGGCACTGCATTTCATGCTACAGGGTAAGCGTGTCGTGATCTTTGGCCTTCCAATGAGCTCCATGATATTTGTCTTATGTTCCATGTGATTTATCTTACGTTTTGTTACACGATTTTTCCTAGATTTGCATGTTATTTAACATCAAGGAATATTTGGCCTTTGCATTTTCTTCTGTAGGGGGGGAGAGGGATCTGCTTAGTTTTGGCAGGGCATTGTAGATGACACAGAGAGAGAGGGAGGGAGGGAGGGAGGGAGGGAGGGAGGGAGAGGTCTTCATTTAGCTATGGAGACAGGATTCTTGATATGTGTGTTGCATACATCTTGCATTTTAAGTCTGCGATCATTAAGTTTTACTTTTTCTTGCGAGGTTTGAAGTTAGACTATGCATCAATGTTTCATTCCTCTACAAAACCTGTTCCTCAGATGTTTGAAGCTCTCCATGACAGAAAACCAATCAGAGGTCTTCAACGACTCCTCTCATTTCTATGCTGACAAAACATGTATTTTCATTCTCTGCTCTATTAGACTTGCCCTTATGCTTCTGCAATACTTCTTCCATGCCGAGCACCAGAGATTTCTTCAGGCCAGTTCCCATAAAGTCATGGTATCAAGTATTCTATTGTCTAGAAGTAGCAACTTGAATTGATTCTCAAAACATGACTTTGAACTACGATTTAAGCCACTTCACCCTCCGGCCATGGAGGGCAACCCTCCGTGCACAACACCTTGTTTTTAAATAGAGTTTCACCAGATCAAGGTTTCTCTATAGCTATGAATTTCCGCATGGTTTTTGCATTCTTCCTTTTATTTGTTTGCAAGTTCTTATAGTATACTTCATCATCTGGGGGGCTGGAGCAGGGTAGTGTTCCCCAGGGTTTCCGTTCCTCCACCACCATTGCACTATCAAGAAATTCATTTGCCACGTGTAGGGCATCGCAGGCAACACTCTGTATAGAGCCATTGGTGCAACAATTGGGATCCAAGGGCCCACGACATTTGGGATTTTTACTCAACAATCTCCGAAATATAAAGTTTTCAAGAGATCTCGCCATGCTACCTTTAAACTTGGTATTCAAATTGCGCGTTTGGATAAGTTGGGTTATCTAACATACAAAAAACATCAGATAATTTATGATTACCATGTCGCCACGTGGCAACCGGAAGGCTTCAAAAATTATGCTTCATGTGCAAATGGCGTAATTTTTTATTTCGAAGAAGATATCAGCTTGTAGATATGTGCACCAAATCGTTGCCATCTTGCTCAGTATATTGTTAACTTATGATCTTGCCATGGCTTTGGCTAGGAATACCTCGTCTTTAGACAGCCAATTGTGGATCGCGCCATTTCCAACAGAGTTTGGAAGCAGAGGAAGTAGGTTTTTCTCCAAACCATTGAATTTTCCAGGGAGATGGCAGGATCAGATTGTCGGAGTTAAAAGGTTACATAAATTCAGCAGGCTGAGCTGCAAAGCAGCTGTTGAATGGGTAGAATCCTTGCATGGAATTGTGATTGGAGTTGGGGTTGGCCTTCCTTGCACGGTGATGAAGTGTGGTGATGTTGTTTATAGAAGCACATTGCCTAAAAGTGGTTTGCAGATAACTGCTCCCGGAATTCTGCTTGCCCTATCTGTAGCAGCATACTTGTGGGCAACACCTGGTGTTGCACCTGGATTTTGGGACATGTTTCTGTTAGCACCTTTAGAGCAGCTACTGCGGCCAACATATGCAAAGGTATTTTGTTGGAGTAAAACAAACAACCTAAAAATTCAGGAATGATTGATGTCTATGTTCCTTTTGAACTTTGCATGTTTAAGGATGACTTCGTTTTGGGGAAAAAAATTGGAGAAGGCGCATTTGGAACGGTGTACAAAGCGTCGTATGCAGATAAAGAAAAGGTAAGCTGAGAGTAGCACATGTGCAGTCTACCTGAATCCCCTGTAAAAGAAGTGAGAAAACATGTGAAATGCATAGTATATGACTTGGGGTCTAGAACTATTTTTTAAGAATAGTCGACATTTAACCACAGTTCCATAGCAGGTTGGGGTACTAGAGACTTCTGAGAATTGGCCTTCTGTTAAAGTCTTTAAGAGCAGTTTGCTACTCATGCATTAGGTTCTGAAAATTGCAATGACAATATTTTTAGGATGATGCTTTAGTGGTTAAGAAGGCTAATGAGTATGGCGAGGTGGAGGCTTGGATGAACGAACGTGTGCACAGGGCCTGTGCTGCAAGTTGTGCAGATTATATCTATGGCTTCCTTGAGGTTTAATTCTTTACACTACTCAAATTCTAGTACAACGGCTGAATTTGGTTCTGGTTTTAGCTTCGAAGGGCTCCTCTGGATTGACTTGTAGTGGTGTATGGTGTATTGCTTTAAGTTCTGCATGGGTTTGTCATTTTCATGATGCAGAATTCAAGCAAAAAGAATGAATTCTGGCTTGTGTGGAGGTACGAGGGACAGAACACCTTATCAGACCTAATGATCAGTAAAGATTTTCCTTATAATGTATGTGCATCCAAGATTTTTACAAGAATTTCCTGTCTTGTCAAACACGTCTTCTTAAACAAGTGGGTTGAAATTGTGACAGACAGGTTGAAGATATGTTGGATACAGATGTAGTTGATCTTCCCAGGGGACCAGAAAGAGAAAACAGAATCATAAGAACTATGATGTGCCAAATTTTGAATGCCCTAAGGAGCCTTCACGATACTGGAATAGTCCACCGTGACATAAAACCTCAAAACATAATTTTCTCGGAAGGTTGTTCTTAGAGCTTGATGCATCTTTCAGGCTGTTCTTTGCTTAATTTGTTTTATGTCATTTTTAGAATCCAGGACATTTAAAATCATTGATCTTGGAGCTGCTGCTGACTTGCGGGTGGGAATAAATTACATTCCAAAGGAGTTTCTGCTGGACCCACGGTGCGTTCGATTGTATTCATGGATTGACTCCAATTTATGCTTTTCAAGTCTTTTTCTTCACTTGGAGGACCCATCAGTTCCTCCTGCAAAGATTAAACTAGTATACACAGAGCAAGCATATCTGTGTTGTTCCCAACGAACAAAGCAAAATATCATCAACTTTTCAAGTTATCCATGTGTACCCACAACTTTCTGTTACAAAGATTTACCAATTTGGCTTTTGTGTCAAACTTAAGTCAGTGCCAGCACCAAAAAGAAACTATTTTATTTTAAGGGCTCACATGATTGCCTGCAGTAACATCATGTGCCCTGAGTTGATATAGCTGCTTTCATATGTTTTATAATAGGTTTATCACCTATGTCTGTATAATCTGGCAGAGCGCGGACTTTAACATTGCTAATTTACATGCTGAATACGTTGCTTCTGTAGGAAACTTTCTGCCTGCTAAAAACCAATGTGTGCTTAGTCCTTAAATCTTGTACTTTGTAAACATGCAGATATGCAGCACCAGAGCAATATATTATGAGCACTCAGACACCATCAGCTCCACCTCGACCAATTGCAGCTGCACTTTCTCCAGTACTTTGGCAGGTATCAAAAATCTTATATAAAGGCCTTGGCAGGATTGAAATGATAAAAGGGTAAGTACATATTGTCACTTGTGCAGATGAATGTGCCGGATCGGTTTGACATTTATAGTGCTGGTCTTATATTCCTGCAAATGGTAAAAGTCTATGAGAAACCACAATGTTTTATAGGTTTTGCATAGCAGTATTTACTGGGCTAAGTATATTCTTATTGTTGAAGGCTTTCCCAAGCTTGAGAACTGACAGTGCCCTGATTCAATTCAATCGGCAATTCAAACGATGTGGTTATGACTTGCCTGCTTGGAGGAAAATGGTTGAAGCACGAGGAAATGTAGACGTGCTACGTGGTTTTGAAATTCTGGACCTCGATGATGGCATAGGTTGGGAACTACTGCAAGCTATGATGAGGTACAAGGGTCGTCAGAGGATCAGTTCAGCAGTGGCTCTAGCTCATCCATATTTCGTTAGAGAAGGCCTTCTGGGCACATCATTTGTGCAGAGGTTAAGACTCGAAGTCATTCGTTTTGCCCAACAAGATCGCTCAGAAGCATATCAGTGGCTTTCGGCATTACTTGCCAAATCAGGCACTAAGGCAGCTGGTGGTTTCACTGAAGCACAACTACAAGGCATGAAGGTTTGTGATTGGTTTCTGAATATCTTCTCATACTTCCATTCACAATTTTACTTACACTTCATTCATTTTCAGGATTTTAAGAGAAAAGAAAAGTCTACACTTCAGAGAAATGCATTAGCATCAGCTCTGCGCCTTCGGCGCAAAGTTGTACAGACTATAGATGAAACTATAGATGAATTACCCGTCAACAACAAAAGGAATGTATTATGGTGGTTTCGGAGGAGGACAACATGAGGTAAATGTTGCTTATGTAAATACATTGTTTCCTCTGTCTTATAAAGCATGGACACTTTAAGCAGGCAATTATGCACTAGGAAGATATGTCCCCGTTTTTTTTCTCTTTTTTCGTGAAGGATGTATAACTAATCTAAAAAACTCATAAAAATTACAACACTTTGAAGAGGAATTGAGACGGAGATAAGATCCCCAAATCTTATCTTTACCATCATCATCAGGTAATTGTTGACACCTAATATTGATCATGTAATCTATCCTTAATTCCCCAAAATATCTGATCGAGAGTAGGGAAAGCGGGTGGCACTAGCTTTTTCAAATTGTTCAACAGGGCAGCGCTCGAGTAAAGATGCGATGGAAAGTGGGCCTAAATCCATGCCCATGTTAGATGAACATTAGTACACAAGACAAACAACTACAAGGCAAGAGTGGGCTACAAGGCAAGAGTGAGCTGACTCGCGACTTAAATGAATGGACCTTCACATTCACTCTGACTAAACAATGAACAATGTACTAGAGAAACATCAAGTGCTTGAAAATGAGCTCCTCTTGAACAATGTACTAGAGAAACATCAAGTGCTTGAAAATGAGCTCCTCTTGCATCGTCAATGCTCAATAAGAAGATGGGGGCAAAGAGGGAGCAGATGTCAGGAATATGTAACAATGTTGAACCAAGTCCTTATCTAGCAATATGTCCCCATTAGTTTTTCAAAATCGCACCTCTCCATGGTCAGGTATAAGAGGGAGGGATGTTAGGTATAAGAGGGATGTTATTTGCGACAACTTTCCAAACAAAAAAGTGTTTGCGAAATCAGGTGATATTTATCACAAAATGTCGGCGAGGTGGGAAGCTCCTCATTGTAATACCAATGCATCAAGCGTGTAAACACTAGCTTGTTGCCACCTTTTTTGAGCCTTGAGTGCGGAGAGGCCACAAGCGGGAGGCTATCCCCTGCAAAAAGGGGGGAAGAGGTTTGCATGCAATGCAATGGGTCAATGGCACCAAAGGCTTCATGGTTAAAGGGCGATGCATCCGAGAACGATTCAAGGGATTCAAGGGCTTCACGGTTAAAGGGCAATGGCAACCAAGGTTTAACTGCAGGTTTGCCAAAGATAACACAATGCTCCAAAGACTGAGCAAACAGACGCATTCCACATGACTGTACAGGGTCCAACAGGATCTGCCAAAGGAACTTAGAAAGAAGAACTTTACCATTAAGTTTGAGACCTGGCATACCTAGGCCACCATCCGTTTTGAGGCGGATGCATCTGCTCCATGCAATTTTTTACAACTGCACCTGTCTCATTGCCGCCCCACACAAAGTTTTGAACAAGTGCAATGATCTCTTTCATTTTGTGGGAGGAGCGAACAACGCTGAAACCACATAAACATGTGTCCAGCAAAGCAAATGCCTCTGAAGATTGGGAATGACCTGATCTGAAGACTTGGAATGACCTGATCCCATGCTTGAGCCCAAAAGGAACCTTAAGCAACTTGATAGTAGCGCACGGGGGAACAAGGCTCCAAGGAGACTGAGACAACAAACAAGCCGGGGCTGGACCATCCAGTGCCCAAATTGCACTACACCTTTGCCAATTCAACACACTACCTGATACAAAGGAGAATAAGTTCAGAAGCTAGTTTACTACATAAAGGCTTCCCTCGCTAGCCCCTTCACCAAAAGAAATATATTATCAGCATACGGTTGCAAATTATTTGGGAACCATCAACCATGCCCAAACCAACAATAAGACTATCGTCCATCGCTCTATGGAGCAACTCGAAAGTTCCTCGGCTACAATAGTGAAGAGAAATGGGGCCAGTAGACAGCCCTGCCTAATGCCCCTTTCCACTATGAAAAGCGGTGATGGACGCTCTTATGAAAACCTCAGATTGGATTTCACGAAAGCTTATGATAGCGTTTCATGGTTGTTCCTCCGTCGTATCATGGACACACTTGGTTTTGGTCTCTCCTCTTCCTTCATAGTCTAGAAATTGTTGAGGTCTGCTAAAGCTGCCCAATCCCTTATACACAATAGCCCCATTATCCAAAATATATCTGCCAGGCAAGAATCCAATATGTTCACTGATTTAGTGCGCCAAAATCTTCTTGAACTTTTTCGAATATGCCTTCGCTATGATCCTATACACTAATGGCAATAAGGTAATCCCTGCTACATATTCTAAATGAGGTGTACTCTAGACTACCTCAGTCGTCGGGTCTGTCCACCGTATAGCCCAGATTGTATGTTAGAGCCTCTAGGTGCCTCCTGTTTTGATTACGGTCATTTATAACTGGGGGTGCCTATGATTTTGAAACATGGAATACATGTCCGCCTAAGGTTTTGAAAAATGAAATATTGGGACTCCTCTCTATATGGGTTCGCTTAAGGTTTCAGCTTTGAAGATACGGAGACTCGAACCTCTACCAAAATAATTTAATATCCTAATAAGAACGCTTTAACCAATGGTACCAGCAAATTAACATGCTAATTTTTTATATTAGATCTATGTTTTATTTTTTTATTTTCATTTTATTTTTCCAATAATAACCTATTCGAATGTTTTAGGGGTATGGTCTATGGTCTCAGGGATAGTGATTTATGCATGCATATTAAATCCCCCTGGAACCCCGTGTTATTGTGCGACATATTCTAAACAAGTTGCACCCAAGACTACCTCAGTCATCGGATCTGATCATCGTATGGCCTAGATTCTATGTTGGAGCCTTGGGTGCCTCCTGTTTCGATTGTGGTCATTTATGACTGGGGGTGCCTATGATTTGAAACATGGAATACAGGTTTGCCTAAGGTTTTGGAATATGAAATACCGTGACTCCTCTCTATACGGGTTCACTTAAGGTTTCAGCTTTGGAGATACGGAGACTCGAACCTCTACTAAAATAATTTATTATTTTAATAAGAATGCTTTAACCAGTGCTACCAGCAAACTAATGTGCTTAATTTTTTCTATTAAATCTTTTTTTTTCTTTTCAATAATAACCTATTCAAATGTTTTAGGGGTATGGTCTATGGTCTCAAGGATAGTGATTTATGCATTCATATCAAATCCCCTTGGAACCCCCTGTTATTGTGCTACATATTCTAAACGAGGTGCACCCAGGACTACCTCAGTCATCGGATCTGTCCATCATAGTATGTTGGAGTCTCTGGATGCCTCTTGTTTCGATTATGGCCATTTATGTCTGGGGGTGTCTATGATTTTGAAATACGGAATACAGACTTGCCTAAGGTTTTGGAATATGAAATACCGGGACTCCTCTCAGGACTACCTCAGTGATCGGATCTGTCCATCATATGGCCCAGATTGTCTCTGGGTGCCTTTTGTTTCGATTATGGCCATTTATGTCCATCATATGGCCCAGATTGTATGTTGGAGTCTCTGGGTGCCTTTTGTTTCGATTATGGCCATTTATGACTGGCTTGCCTAAGGTTTTGGAATATGAAATACCGGGACTCCTCTCTATAAGGGTTCGCTTAAGGTTTCACATTTTGAGATACAGAGACTCGAACCTCTACCAAATTAATTCAATATCCTAATAAGATAACCAATGCTACCAACAAACCAACGTGCTTATTTTTTCTATTGAATCTATGTTTTTTTTTTCAATAATAACCTATTCAAATGTTTTAGGGGTATGGTCTATGGCCTCAGGAATAGTGATTTATGCATCCATATCAAATTTCCCTAGAACCCCCTGTTATTGTGCTACATATTCGGCCTTAAAACAAGGTGACCTACCAAATGCACTAGTGACCTATAGTGCAATTGCAAATTCCATTTTCAAAAAACCAAATTTATGCTATTTTTAGATTGCTAGTTATAAAAAATTGCTCAAAATTCAGATAGCATTTTCAAACTAACCAATCAGCAAAGACAACCATAAATATGATATGCAAAAAAAAAAGTCACCACATTTTGATGAGAGACAGAAAAACAAGATTAAACAGATCCTTTTACTCATGAAAACATCTTTGCACGTAAGAATTAACACTAGATATTTTCGATTTCAAGATGCACTTCATTAGTAATGGCAAGCTCAGCAAAATGAACTGAATCATTTGTGTTTTCGTTCAAAGTTGCTTTTGCACGACCTTTTGCTCCCTTAACAATTCTAGACGTGATGTAGGCCACAGACTTTTAGGGTGTGATAACTTAAATTTTATAGTGCAAAAAAGTGCAGATGTAATCATAACATTACAAAACTAAGTTGAAACTAAATTGAACAATGATCTTCTAGAGGAACATTAGATGTTTGCAGAACGTGTTAGCAAATAAGAAACAACAAGCTAGATAAACATTAGCCACAATACAGACAAAGACATGGGAAAAGGAGGTGGTAGTTATAGTTGAGGAGGAAATGTTAATGAGCTATGCAAAGAGAGCAAACGAGAAGAAAAAAGTTTTATGCTATAGTCCACCTACACATATATAATTCTTTCTCCTTAAATTCAATTCTTATATATCTTTTCTATTGACACATATGCTTCTTTTTCCTGGGTACAAATTTTCGGTGAAGAATTTCTGGTGGATTGTGGGCTGGCAAAATTGGTACCAAGGTTCCAGTTATAAGCGTGATTTACTGTTGGCAACTAAGTTCGTAAGATGTGTGCATCTTTAAATAAGATGCTTAGATGTAGACGTCTGCGGATTGACACCCGCATCTGACATAGATGTTTCACCTATTTTTTTCAAAAAAAAAAAATTTGCCAAAAAACTTGGATTACTTTGCATAAAATAGATGCAATTTGTTGCTTCTTTAACCTTCTTGTAACTATTTTATCTTCAAAACTCTCTGTTGACGATGGACAGACAGCAATTTGAGTCTACAGGGTCTTTAGGAAGGTTGAGAGCCAGGCCAGAAGTTTGCATAGATTGGGAGGTCTGCAACAGAGAAGAAGGGTCTGTTGCAGCAGGTCAAGAGGCTTGCAATAAGGCAAAAAGATCTGAAGCAAAAAACCTCTAACAACAAGATCTGTAACAGTTTTCTTTTCTATTATTCATATATATTCTGTATTCTAGTGTTAAGAAGGTATTTAAGGATGCAATGAATTGAAGGTATTTTTTAATAATTTAATTTATTTTAAACGCATCTTAACTGCATCTTAAAACTTAGATGCTTCGATGCTTTAGATGCTTTCGATGTGCCACATATGACGCATCTCTCTTAAGATGCTTTTGAACTTTGCCTGGCAACAGGGACACGACTGCACTCTTCTATCGGCAGCATTCCTGCAAGCTTGCCTCAGTTTTAGGCTTCGGGATCTTATTGCTATAATAAAAAAATTTGGATCCATTCCATTCAACTTCCTTGTATTAATTAGTTGTTATGCTCTGGAGATACTAGCATCATATTTAGCTCTCTTAGCATTAGTTTGAAGACTTTGATGGAGAATCAACCATCTGAAAAGTGTGACTTTTGGAGCACCATAGTTTCTCCATCCCCTTGCATAGTTTTTGGCCGAAATATCTTCTTCACAGTTCCACAATTCATAGGCTCTGGATGGTCTCTGGTCAATAAGAGCAGAGTAAATATTTTTAACCACATAGCAATCCTTCTTATTTTGGGTTCAGACAAGTTCCTGTTGAGAGGATATTTTTCCCATTATCTTATTGTAAATGTCCCTGTCCAAAGCAGAGCCCTTCGGTCTGGGTTCTACTTCCTGCTAAGTCAGCCATCTGTTTTCTTCTTCATTCCTTAACACTAGACCTGTCCCTGGGACCATTCCTGATCCATGGACCAGAACTGGCCCACACGACCTCTGCCACCACTTAAACACATGTAACTCACGAAAGAAATTTCAATTTTATAATATACCACCATCATTTGAGTCTTCACGTGTTTCTTAATGACCTCTGAGAATTTCAAGACCAATGGGGTCACCTATACCTTGTGGTGATTGCTCAAACATTGGAGAATTTGGCAGTCTCTGCACCAGTCCAAAACTGTCTTCTTCGATATTTCTAGCATAAAGTGACCTAAACCTTGCTAAAGTTGGAGATATTTGCCTGTTTATCATAGAGCACATTGAGTTTTATGTTCCCATGTTTTCTTACTATCATTTGATATCGATGGAAGCCGCCAAACCCTATATTGATCAAAAAAGCTGCTTGAGGTTCAATAATTATTTCTCTCTCATTATAATCAGTTTTGACTTAATTCTTATAGCCATGAATTGCTAACTATATGAGATATAGTTTCATGATTTTTTGGAGTGCTTATAAGTCATGTTAGCCTCAATATTTACTAAAAGAATCTACTATATAGAATTCTGGACAAAAGTATATGTTAAAATGCTCCAATAATAACCATCCATAATGCCATGTGGGTAATAAATGATGCGTTCTATTTATATCTACATAGAACATAACTCTTATCAACTTACATATAGTATAACTAGGATGTAACCATGCAATTTTTGAAATTCAAACATGATGTACAGCAGCCGGATTAATACATTAGAGCATAAAAAGTTGGGTTAACTCCACAATTATAGGTCCAAAACTCCACAACGATTATAGTTAGCGATGTGTAATGATGAATTCAAGTGAATGTTGTGAAGTTTAGCCATGACAATATATAAATAGACCACATAACATTTCATATATGCTTCTTTGGTTCATAGAAAGAGACACTACTTTTACCCAAATATGCCTTTAAAATAGTTCAAAATGTGAGAAATAACATATATAGGGATCTCTTATATAGGTTGTATGATCTTATTGAAAAAAATACCATGAAATCTGCTTATTTCTTACTAGCATAAACTTTATATCTGTGTTACTGCTATAAAACATTGTCATCCAAGTAGAATAATATTGCATCTAGGTTATCTTTCATGTATATTATATTTTTTATGGATGCAAACCTTTCTTAACAATAGAAATCTCTAGTTGCATGTCAAAGTAGCATGTTATTTCTAAGGTTTTAATTTATATAAGCACGCATCACCATTTATGGTCCATGAGACCAATTGTACAGAGCATATATCTCTCACTAACTTTATCCACTTTGCTCCATAGAATGATATTATTGCTTTTTAGCTTCGATCACATGATTTTTGAAAGGTGTAAGTGAAGGTCCATGAAGGTCAATTTTTGTCATCGTATACTCCATAAATTCTCAATTTTTTGTGCTTCAACCTTACCCTTAAATTATGTAAGTTAACCTAATCAATTAATTTTGTCCTATAGAGAATCATACAAGTAAACTATATGTGAAAGTTGAGATCAAAACTGATTAAGATGGCACCATTAATAATTTTTAAATTTTTAGTCATTTGGACCAATGATGGTCTGCAACTGGACTGCAGATAGCGGTCTATCTTGATTTTTTATAGTAAAAAATTTTCATGTTTTTCCATGGTTCTTTTTGCATTGGTTTCTTGATATGAGATATTTTGAGGATGTGATTTTGTAATGTCACACCTTAGGGCACAAATCTAGAATAAACATGAAAAATATAATTGATTGATGTTATCTATTCTAGTACAATCCTCAAGATAATGAACAACAAATATTTTCTGTGAACAAAGTGGTCCAAGAGCTACTCATGTCCCAAAACTCAACTTGAAATGGACTAACATAAGGATATTATCAATTTTTAAATGAACTATGGACCAGCAATGGGCAGGTATATATATCATTTTTGATTTTTTTTACCATGTCTTTTGCTCTTTCCACGAGTTTGTTTTTGCATTGGTTTCAAATCCTTATACACTTTCATAATGTGATTTTTTGGAGGACAACCTAGACTCATATATAGCAATGCTATCCATTTGTATAAATTCCCTAAAATTGAAAATAGAAGTAAAGTCGAAACATCAAATTCAAACTCAACAAACATTTTTCTATGATGGAGGACCTCGTGAACTACTTACATGCCAAATTTGAACTCAAAATTGATCTCCTTCTGAAAATTGTTGTTTTTATACTGCAACTGCTTTCTGGGAACCAGTACTGGTTCTCAGAAGGCAGAGGACAGTTTTGACCCTGTCATGTTTGAATTGCTCTATCTTCCTTTACAGACTTCGAATTAAGATGTGGTTTTTTGTACCTTACTCTACACCTCGTGTAGAAAAATAACATTATAACAAAAAAGTCAAAAAAATCTTTTCATTAGGATAGTTTTACTTTGTGTGAACATGAAACTTTTGGTACTTGACCCCCTTGGGTTTGCTAGAATGGGAGCTGATACATTTTTGTGTATTTTTCATGTGAAGCATGACTGCCATATATGAACTCTTAGGAAGGGTTTGGCGAGTTTTTGTGTTGTTGATTTTATATGATTTTTTTTGTGAACCTTCAAAATGCCCTTTAATGGTCCATCATGGGACAGGTCTAGTGTTAAATCCCCAAAAGTTTTAAATCCAGCTTGCAGCCATTGCATGTACTTATGAGGATGTTGGAGAGCCAGGCAGCCACAGTTTTCTGGGACCAGATCAGGGTGCCAGAAGAAGTTAATATCCTTACATCTGGCATTCAGCATTGAAGGCCTAAAACAAAGGGCAGCTTGATTCCAGGCATCACTCATTCTCCTTACTATATTGAAAGTATTTGAACAGGGGGTTACCTGAAAGAAGGCCGAGTCAGGGAGAAGATGCTTTAGAGTTTTACTACCCACTGGCTGTGATTCATCTACCCAGTATTTGATTAGTTTGAGAGCTGGAGAAGGCTTGGAGGTATACAAGGCTCTCCATATTATCTTTGCTGCTAATGCTTGAGCCTGGATAAATAGATCTTTGCACCCAAGTCCTCCTTGTTTCCTAGTCTTGATCACATCTGACCAAGCTACCCTATGCATCCCTTGCCATATGAAATTTTCTAATGGCAGACTCAATAAGCTTATATGAGGCTTTATCAGCAACAATAGCAGAAGAGAAAAAAAACATGGGTGCTTGCTATCACAACCTTGGGAATTACAACCCGACCTGCTAAAGAAAGTGTAGAGGGATACATTTGAAGTTTCCATTTGATTCTAGACACTATTGAATCCCATAATCCATGTATAGAGCTGTTAATAGCCAGGGGAATCCCATGATCTTGGTTGCACCTGATCTCCCAATGATATTAATACCCGAGATATCTGTCTCCTGGGTATCCATTATGATTGCACATTTGGATTTATTGAGACAGACCCCTGAGGTTTTCCAAAATCTATCCATTGCCTCCAGGAAGTTGTCTAGGCTGTTGTCTCCATGCTTCAGGAAAACAAACGTGTCATCTGCATATTGCATGATGACAAAACTACCCATGTCTTTGGGCAAGGCTAGACAATTGATCAACTTCTGAGCTTGGAGATGTAGGGCCAACCTAGTTACAATTTCAGCAACTATCAGGAATAGATATGGTGCCAGAGGGTAGCCTTGTCTTACACCCCTTTGACATTGAAAGAGTTTGGTAAGGGTGCCATTCATAATCAAAGCAGAAGAGGCTGAGGTGTTGAAACTCCTTATTTTGTCATAAATCATATCAGAGAAACCCAAATGATTCAAAGCTTTTTGCAGAAACTGCCAACTAATGGTATCATAGGCCCTCTTAAAGTCTAACTTAAGGAGCATATAACCTTGGCCCGAAAGCTTGTTCCAATGCAAGCCCCCAGCAGCCCCCAGATAATTATCCAGAATACTCCTATTATGAAGGTAGGCTGATTGACAGGGGTTGATAATTTCCTGTAATATCATCTTCATTCTATTGGCCAAAATCTTGGCTAGCACTTTGTAGGTAGTATTTGTAAGGGAGATAGGTCTCCAATCCCCCAACTTCTCTGGATTGTCAACTTTAGGAAAGAGAACAATATGGCCAGCATTTATGGCAGGATTGATTTTGTTTACCTTCTATGCTCCTTGGAAGAAAATAGTAAGATCTTCCTTCATAAATTCCCAGAATTCCAAAAAGAATTCAGGGGGAAAGCCATCTAGACCCGGACTTTTTCCAGGTGCCATGGACTTTAAGGTCTCTCAAATTTCTTTTTTCCAATGGAATGGACAAGATATCCTTGTCCTTGTTACACTGCCTATTGGGAGGAATATCCTAAAAAGCCTCATGTAATTCATCATCCTTAATGTGTTGTTCAGCAAAGAGTCTGGCATTTCTATGTCCTTTTGATTTTCAATACTATGACCAAGCTCTATTTTAACCCTGATGATCCCATTATTGCAAATTCTATTCTTTGCAGCTCCAAAAAAGTAGGTTGAGCTTCCATTATCCATACAATTAATGGACTTACTTTTACTTTTCACAGATAAAATTCTGGCCTCATCTTCTTCAATCACCTTAACTCTTTTTTCAAACTCAAATTCTTGCTCCTGAAGAGTCAGGTTGTCTATCCACAAAGAGGAGGGATCTTATCTCATTGATATGTTTATATACCTCATCTTGTTTACTCTTTGATCTGTTTCTTTTTATTTTGAAACCACTTTTTACCCCAGCTCTTGATCTAACACTTAGTTTCTTTCATTCTGTCCAGAAAGGAGTTCATAGACCCACTCTTGGAAATCTTAAGGAAGTTCATATAGAACTCTAAGCCACACGAAAGCTCTTCATCTTTAACGATTCAATGTTGAATTTGTATGGAATGTTTGACCCTCCTTTGTTAGCAGTCCCCACTTTCTCCAAGATTTGAGGGAAATGATCAGACATTAAGGTAGAGGTGTCATTAGATATGATCACATTATCCCAAGATAGGAGCTCCTTATTACAGATATAAAATCTGTCAAGAAGACAATAAGTCCTTTCAGCCCCTTTTCTCTTATTGTTCCATGAGAAGACATTGGAGGACGGGGGGAATGTAACAGAAGTGAGACATCAAAAGGTCCCAAGCAGCTTTCTCCATCTTGTTCATATTCAACTTTTTCCCTAACTTCTAATCCCAGACTGGGGTATTATTAAAGTCATCAGCCATTAGGAAACTGAGGTGGAATATGTACTGTTTGGATAGGATACAAGTGTACTTACAAGTTCTGTCACCCATCAGGTAGATGGACAGTTGCAGTACTCATAATTGAGGGTAAGCAGATTGGGGTAATGAACGTTTATGCCTCCACTGAACCCTCAGAGAGAGAAATCCAATGGACACAGATGCACCAATGGATCAACTCTAACAAGCAAATTAGGTAAATTTTGAACATTGACTTAGACCAAATTAGTGGGAGGTGAAACTCCATTGTCGTTCTTAGGACGTAACATAAAATTATGTGGGATAGAACTTAGGATAGACTTGTTAAATACTAGGACAGCAATCTTTGTATTTATTATTCATAAAGGTAATGTTATTAGTACAAGAAATTTATCGCGAAGGCCGCCGCGAACATTTCTCTTCACTAACTAACTTATTAGTTGAAGATTTGTGCGATGTTGAAAGACTTCACCTACAACATATACTTGAAAATCCCCTAAACATATAGCTTGTGATTGCATAGGGAACATGTATAAGCGGATACAACATGAATATTCCCTTGACCTCTGGGTTTATCTGATATTTATTCCGATCACTTTCATGCATGCATTTGATTCTTCCTCATTAGGATGTCTACTGTCCAAATCAGGCATGTCTCTGGTTGCACTAAAATATCGAATCTTTTGGCCCTTAGTTGGAGGTGGACATGAAACATTTAAATTTGGGATTTGAGCGGGGAAAAAATGGTTTGCGTGCCAAATGCAAAAGCATGGATAGCTTTCCTGATTATTTTCGAGATAAAGAGCTAAGAAAGTACATCACTTTTCCTGGAATCTGTTACTACACTTGCGAGCTACACTTGTGAAGAAAAGGCAAATATGCAAGTTGCAACTTGGATGACTATTTTTAGATGTACACTCAAATTTATGCCACGTTAAATGCTTTTTGATGCCTTCAAAAATATTGTACTATCTATTAACAAAAAGAAAATATAGCAAACCTTCGATTAGATGAAAGGACCGATTGTCTTTTAAGGACTTTGTGGCGTAGTAACCATGGCCGATGTTGCCATGAAAGGGCCTAAATTTTTTCGAATTTGAGCAAACAAATAATATTTGGCTTTTGTTTGTAACTTTTCTTTGTAGCAGCATGACAGAATATTACGACCCAAAAGGCCTTTTTTGCTTGCTCCTAAGATAACAGAGCAAAGATCCGTGATAAAAGGGGGTTAGATGTCGTGTCTTGAAATAGCCGATGAGCACGACTACTGCAATAATAAGTCGTTATAGAATCCAGTAATCTTTTATGATGATCTTATACTCCTGCTCTGTAATTCTTTAGTCTTGTAGTTACTCATGTCACTGTGTATTTTCTCAGATGTGTTTGGATAATCGGTGGCTTATATAGCTTTAAACAATTTTTGCAAGTAAGCATGATCATCTGAGAATTCCACTACCCATTAAACAATGAAGATATTGAAGACAAACATCGCAGTAAATCATTTAGAAAGTGAAAGGAAGGAAGGAAAGAAGGTATTTTTATCGTCCACGGAGACCAATCGGTCTATGGGACCCAATACAAAAGCGCAGCAAGCGGATTACTACCCGGATTAGACCCCCCCCCCTCCCCCGAAGGGAAAAACCGTGGCAGCAATCAGCCTGCTGACAAACTGTTCCAATATACGAAATGCAAAAACACACAAATATATACACTCATGTACCGTACCCGTAGTGCCTGATCAGCGGGCAACCAGGCGGGGGCAAAGGTGGGCTCGCAGATCCAGTACCTCCTGAATGTACGACCCCAGAGCACGTACTGACGGTATGTTCATCAGCAAATGTAGGGGCAAGTCCGCCGCACTAAGGGGAACGATATCCCCCTGATCGGCCGAATCTTTGGGCAACTCGAAAGTGTGAGACTCATCCTCAAAGGCACCCTGCTTGACAAAGACCGACAGAGCCTATCTGGCGGGGCTCCCCAATCCACCGCCCGCCTCGATCGCGAAGATGGTGGGCACCTGCGAATGGAGGCAATGAGTCCGTGCTTTTTCGGGCGGTTGGGAACGCGGTAGAGCTGCTGGCCCCGGTAGCCAACGCGGGGTTGATGTGCTCCTTGTAATGGGCGTTTGACATGCTCTAGAGCCGGGGTCCCAAAGCTTGTCAAGGAAGCAAGCGTCCGTACTCCCCGCAGTGTCCACGATCGGGCTCGTGGTCCACCGCACACATCACATTCTCAAGACGCTCCATCCGGGCGAACCACCGATCTCTCTTACCCCTCAATAGGCCCCGAGCCGCCGGGCCCATTGCCCGCGGCATAAGCCGGTGCGGAGCCGAGCATCACCCATATTAACCACTTTTCTCAAAATAGACGATGTGTCTATCAAGGGCTGCCAACAAGCCGCAAGAATCTAGTTTCTGCAGCCAGAATCGATAGGGGGCCGGGTTTCACCCCAAGTGCGTGTGCCAAAAATGCCTTCTCGCACCTGCTCCAAGTCATTCCAAATTAAGCCAAAGAGGCGACCGGGCTAAACCTCGACCCGTCTGGAAGGGCGAGGCTCGACCGGTAGCCCAAAGCAGATGTGACCGATGGCCCCAATCATAGAGCTCTGCACGGTGGTTGTTACGCATGGCATAAAGCGCTTTCGGCCTCTTTGTCACCCACAAGTGGATGGGCGCCTCCCAGCAGGCGAGGAGGAGGGGAACTCCACCCCTATGTACTTGTAGGTGGGCGTGACCTCCACATGCCGTCCCCGATATGTGAGTGCGGGAGGCGTGGGGTGGCGTGAAGAGGATATGAGAACCACCACGGTCTTGGCGATTCACGCCGCATGTCCGTAGCTGGCGGGAAATGTGTCTAGGGGCATCCGATGAGACCGCATAGCTTCGGGGTGTGGGTCAAGGTCAACATCGTCCGGTATAGATGAGTGGCGGATGACACGGTGCAAAAGGCGTATGCCATCCCCCTCCCCCCCCTCCCCTCCCCTCCCCCATGCTTTCGAAGCCGGGGCTCAAACCGGTCAATGTAGAGGCCAAAACGTGTTGGTGAGAGGGGGCAACCCTGCCGGACCCCGATACTACTGGTGAATGCTTGGCCCGTCGGTTGCATCCTGCCAAAACAACTCTCATACAGCCAGTATATGGCATTTTGCACAGGCAGCGGCAGCCCCAGATGACGCAGTCTAGCCCATAACTTTTCCCGGGGGACCATATCAAAAGCCTTCGCGAAGTCCACAAAGCAGCAATACAAGTCCTGCCGATGGTTTCGGCTGTCTTCAATCAGTGCCCGCAGTGTAAAGATATGGTCAATCGTTGAGTGGCGGGGTCTAAAGCCTGCTTGTGTGAGGGCTCGCACATCTGCTGCCTCTGCCCAAGGGTCAACTAATGCTCGAGAATGCCAGCCAATAGTTTGGCAAATACTGAACTGACCATGATCGTCCGGTAATTGGCCGGACAGTGTGGGTCGCCCGCCTTGTGAATGGGGACAACCCTGCTTGTGGTCCATTGTCGGGGGAAACCTTCCTGCAATGCTCTGTTGAACAGGGTAGTGAGGATCGGCACCAGCGGCTGCCCTGCCCATTTGAGTAACTCGGCCTGCATACCATCGAGGTCAGCTGCCTTCCCATTAGCCGGTAGTTGCGGGCCCTCCACCACATCCTCCTCCTCCGAGAACCAATGGGGGCCATCCCGTGGGGGTATGGGCGACTGGCCCCCACGGTGGGTCATAGAGCTGCCGCAAGTACCGCTCCCACCGCCTCGATGTGATGTCCCCCAGGGGGGTGGGCTGGCCTTCGGGCACCGCGTGGCGCCAAAAGGTTCGAGGATGAGTGTCCAAAGAGGCCGAACATCTCCCCGATGCCCGGCAAGGTACCGCGCCTTTGTCTCCTTCGGATGGGCGATGCATCGTGGTGATGGCCCCTGCAAGCTGGTACCGGATCCGTAATGACGGAGCCGGGCGCTTTTGCATTCTTTACACTCGCATCAAACCACCGATTCGCGAAATGTTGTCGCCCCCGAAATGCACGCCGGGAGGGAGGGAGGGGGGGTCTGCCAAAGCACCCGTCCACGCCGCATCCCGTAATAGCTCAGTCAACTGGTATATCTGCTGCTCTAGTGGTGCTTGATCATTCAGTTTGATAGATGGTGGTGTAAATTTATTCAAGATGGATGTGTACTTGGAATTGCCCCGCGAGAAGGTCATCTCTATGAGTTTAGGTTGACCGATGATTTTGTGAATCTTATGACTGCCAGTGGAGATGAATCGAGTACATTGTGGCATCGTCGTTTTGCACATGTGAACTTCCAATATTTATTGGACATGGCCTCTGATAGAATCGTGGATGGTCTATCATTGAGTAGCACTGCATCTATGGGTGTATGTGAGGCATGTGCTGTTGGAAAGCAACATCGCCGTCCTTTCAATGTGAAAGGCAAACGTGCAACACAGCTTTTGGAGCTTGTGCATGCTGATATATGTGGCCCACTACCTTATGCTTTGAGTGGTGCACGATATTTCATCTTATTTGTGGATGATTTTTCTTGTAGAGCTTTTGTGTACTTTATCTCTACGAAGTCCCAAGTATTCACCAAATTTCAAGTGTTTAAAAATATGGTGGAGACTCAGACTGGCAAAGTGATCCAGAGATTATGTACTGACAATAGTGGAGAATTTACTTCTGCTCAATTCAAGTGTTTTCGTGAAGAGCACGGTATAGTCCGTGAGCATACCATTCCTTATTCTCCTCAGCAAAATGGTGTTGCTGAGCGCAAGAATCGTACGATAATCAATGTTGTTCGATGTATGCTTATTCATGCTGGTTTGGATAAGTCATTTTGGGCAGAAGTTGTGGCTACTGCTGTTTATGTACAAAATCAAACGGTAAACTCTTCTCTAAAAGGCATAACTCCTTTACAATTATGGTCAGGAGTAAAACCAAATGTTCAAACTTTGCGACTTTTTGGTTGTTTAGCCTATGTTCATATTCCAAAAGAGAAGAGAAAGAAGCTTGACCCAGTCAGCCTCAAAGCCATCTTCGTAGGCTATGCTGTCGAGGCACATGGATACTGATTTTATGATATTGCTACACTAAGAGTCATTACTAGTCGTGACGCAGTTTTTGATGAGTCTACTATGGCTAACATGGTTACTTCTTGTCATGACCCTAATGTTATTCTTCGTGATTTTCAGCTACTTGATAGTGAATTAAATCCTAATGTGGATGTTGTAAATCCTAATGTGGATAATGGGTCTTTACATCCTCAAGTTGAAAATGGGCTTGTAAATCCTGAAATGGAAGATGATTTTGTACAGGAGTTTGATTTATATGATGGTGCTGATGAGGATCATGATGGTAGTTGGGGTTCTTGATGATGAGACTCCAATACGATGGCAATGGAAGCCTACCAAACGGATCTTGGAATATCATGCTGCTTTAGCTACTAGTGTAGATCCAGTTACAGTAAAAGAGGCTATGTCTTCGCCACAAGCTGAGAATTGGCGCATGTCCATGGAAGCAGAGTTTGAATCTCTTATCAACAAAGGTACTTGGGAGCTTGTTGAAATTCCTGAAGGACGAAAGCCAATTAAATGTAAATGGATCTTTCGCTCCAAGTACAAAGCAGATGGCTCTTCGATAAGTTCAAAGCACGATTAGTTGCGAAAGGATACTCGCAAATGGCTGGAATCGATTATGAGGAAACTTTCTCATCTGTTGTTCGTCTCACTAGTTTGAGAGTATTGCTAGCATTTGCTACTCAATATTGTTTGTTTGCACATCAAATGGATGTCAAGACTGTGTTTCTCAATGGAGACCTTAGTGAAGAAATCTACATGAATCAACCAGAAGGTTTTGAAGTACGTGGTAATGAAAGACTGGTTTGCCGCTTGCAAAAGGCTAGATATGGTCTACGACAAGCCTCTAGAGCCTGGTATATGAAAATGAACTCTTATCTTATTTCTGATGGCTTTCTACCAAGTTCTGCAGATTCCAATGTGTATCTTAAGAGAAGTCAAGAACACTTTGTAGTGATTGCGCTTTATGTGGATGATACTATCTTGGTATCTAATAACCTCGAATACTTGCAAGCAGTTAAGAGGAGACTATCTTCTACATTTGAGATGGTTGACATGGGGGAAATACACTCGTGTTTAGATATTCAGGTCAAACGAGACAAAGACAAAGGTTTGCTTCAACTCTCACAGTCTAAGTACATTGAGACACTTCTTAAGAAATTTGGGTTACTTTCCTTTAAAGAGCAACCTACTCCATTGCCGGTTGGTTCCATGAAAACAAGAATGTCAAAGAGGCAGTGTCCAGTAACTCATGAGGATCAGCTAGAAATGCAGAAGTGCCCTTATGCAAGTCTTGTAGGAGCTGTTATGTATCTTGCAAATGCAACTAGACCAGATATTAGTTACGCTGCCAATACTCTTGGTCAATTCATGACTAATCCTGGCAAAGAACATTGGCATAATGCTAAGCGTGTTTTGAGATATCTTAAGAGCATTATTCATCATGGTATCACATATAGTAAGCAGACAGGTTTGAATGCTTTCAGGTTGCTTGGATACACAGATGCAGATTGGGGTGGTTGTCCGGACACATATAGATCAACAAGTGGTTGCTGTTTCTTTTTAGGAAAATCTCTGGTGTCTTGGATGAGTAAGAAGCAACGATGTGTTTCACTTTCTACTACTAAAGCGGAATATGTTGCTGCATCTTTGGCGAGCCGCGAACTTGTTTGGTTGCGACGCTTGTTAGAATGCTTAAGACAAGTTCAAGATGGACCGAGTATACTTATGTGTGATAATCAAAGTGCTATAGCTTTATCAAAAGACGAAGTTCTGCATTCCAAATCCAAGCATATCGAGTTACATTATCATTATGTTAAGTTTGAAGTTGCAAAGCACGTACTTAAGTTAGAATATTGTCCAACTACAGCTATGGTTGCAGACATTTTCACTAAGCCTCTAGGTGAAAAGAGACATCAAGACAATGTTAAAGCTCTTGGGGTCCTTGAAAATAAGCATAGATATTAGAAGATTGTAGCACTTGAGTTTTTTCCTTTGTGACCACCAAAGGTTTTTTTCATCCGAGTGCGGGACCAAATTTGCAGGTGGGGAGATTATCTATGAGTTGCAATATTTGGTCTTCTTTTTTAGATACAATATTTTTCTATATCTTATTTGGTGAAAAACTAAAGTCACAGGTGGGGTGTTAGCGAGGCTGCCTATTCTTAGGCAGTGTGCCTTTATAAAAAGGCAACGTAGCTACTTTTAGCTTTCACCTTTTTCCATAGAAAATACCTTTTATGGTATCTATATATTGTAACATGTTTTATGGTATCTATATATTGTAACATGATTCAATCAATACATGTGTCTTCTTTTGTGGTCCATACCTCTCTCACTTGTGTTTTCTTAATCAACTAGCAAGTTCAACACAATGTTGGAACTAGACTGCCTAAAACCAGATCTGTCGCAAATAAACTGCTCAAAACTTGACCAGGATGATACGGGCATGGACGGGCAAAAGGAAGTGGCAATAAGCTGCTCTACGCACACCAGACCCAGCACTTGCGAAGAACTAGAAGTAGATACAGGTGATGGTTTAATGTAACACTATTATGATTGCAAGCCTAGCGGAAGATACTTGGTGTAGACAGCCTCCACTTGATGCAGGATGAGTTGGATCTTGCTGATCTATAGGTGCACTTGGGCATCCTGTCCACCAGCATTAACACCATGGCGCATAACAGGGAACGTTTTGAGCAGGAGACAAATACAACTATCTCCTGCCTTCAATCGGAAGCTGAGGAAATCGCCACCATTTAAAGAATATCCAGTAGCCGTCGATGAAAGGTTGTTATAGCACCAGCCTCTTCAGGACAGGGTCAGCACGATTGACACCATCTCATCATCACGGAATACTACGGTTACCTCCAAGCTACAACAGTTGGAGCATAGCTTCGCTGCGCACAATCTAGATATGCAAAGCGGGCACTCAATATCGTAAAGGCCCCAATGCAGATAATCATGAGCAACTGCAGCATTGTATGCATGAATTGACAAAGCAGAAATTGCTCTAAAAAAGCTACTCCATATGCTTCGGTTGCCGCTCATATTCAAATGTCCGAACTACACCAGCCCAGACAGGCGATAACTGCTCCATCACGACGTCTTGCATCACTTCATCCTTAGCACAAACAACAGCCCACACCTCATAGACAGTATCCAGCACCTGTCGGAAGGTCGATATCACTCCAAGGGCCAAAGAGCAACAAGAGCAGAGATGCAGGAGCCACAATATTATGGAGTAGATAACGCCCTGCCCCGAGAGCGTTATTGGAAAAAAAATTTGAGGCGCGCACGCCCGAGCCATTTTGATGGCCCGAAATTTTTTTTTACAATAACGCCCTCGGGGCAGGGCGTTATCTCCCTTAACACATTGGTTCGAGGGTTTACTATTCAGGGGAGCTTAGGGGCACCCGAATGAGAGTTTGAAGGAATTTCGTGCTTTTTTAGGGATTCCGCCGGAAGCAGGGGCACAGGACTGGGAGTGAAGATTGTGCAGCAGTCTGAAGGCGCCAGAATGAAGTAGGGGCCGGAATCTGTGAAAACTCTTCTGAATGGCAAGAATCATGGGCAAATGCAGCAAATGCAAGAATAATGTGGCAAGAATCAAGGGTTGTATGCAGCAAATGCAGGGGTGCTGAAGCAGGGGCGCCGGAAGCCTCTTCTGGTTGCTGCCATAGCTCAGCTTGGAATGGAACTGCCATAGCTGGCTCGAATGTCAAGCTTCCTACTCCAGAAACTTCTGAAAACCATCGATCTGCGATAACACGCAAGGATGTTATAAAGAATTGCTGTAACACCCTAGGATGTTACAAAAAACAGAGTGAAATAGAGTAGAAATTTCGGGCCAGTGGAATGTTACTAAGTGGTAATAGCACTGGAATCAACGGCTGAGATTCAATCTCAGCCTGTAAACCTGAGAACCAATGTGTTAAGGTTTGTGACTTCTTTTAAGGAAGTAGGGGAGAACCTCATTGGACGGCTTTGGATCTTGTCTTCTTCCATATGATGTTTCATGTTCTCGTGCACATTGCTAGGGCAACCCCTCATGTTGTTCAATGCCCATATGCCCACATATTGTCAAATTCATAGTCACGAATGCACTGGTGAAATGAGCTATTATCTCAGGGCAAGTAATTGAAGGGGACCTCACTGTACGTTGATCATGCCCTCACAGCGATGCAACAGGAATCCCGTAGGAAAGAGTTGGCCTGACTAAAGAACATTTGATGCAGGGAGGGCTGCCACAGTAGTCCAGGGCAAGATGCAGGTCTTCCAACTGACAAACTGGTATGATTTAAGAAATTGGCGATCTATAAACATCTTAAAATCATTGAATATATAGGATGATAGAAAAACATGGAGCATTTGCTATAGTATAGCAGTAATCGCCCACCGGTTCCACTTTCGAAGCGCTGTATTGGCAAAACTACAAATACTGGGAAGACCGTATATATCATCCGGGATGTGGTTAATCCGGACACCCGTTATCAGCCATTGTGGTTAATCCGGACGCTGCGCAGTTTGAAGCCCAAAAACCAACTGTTTTTGCCCTTTTTTTGATCGATTCTGCTCTATTTCGCCTTAAATCTCTTTCTCTCTTCATCAATCTAGCATAAACGGGGTATACAAAGCGATTGGCATGCTTTTTAAAGCGGATCAAACCGCCCACGGAGCAGCAAGAGTGATCTGATCAAAATTTCTGCCCCCGCCGCACAGTTCTACGCTTGGTTTTTTGTCCGGATTAACCACTTTTTGTCCGGATTAACCATTTGGCTGATATCGAATGTCCGGATTAACCACCCTGGCTGATATCGGATGTCCGGATTAACCACCCTGGCTGATACCGGATGTCCGGATTAACCACTCTGTTTTGTCCGGAAAAACCACATCCCGGATGATATATACGGAGTTCCCAAATACTGGCTTAACTGGCTGAGATCATCACTGGTAAAGTGCAGTCTCTATTCAAAGAATTCATAATAACTTGTAAAGGTATAGAAATTGATTCTATATAAAGGATCTGTAAATGGATTTGCTTTCGTCTCTTTGTAGCACGTCTAATAGATTTACTGGCTGCTGCAACTGATTGTCTACCTACCTCCGTAGAATACCGTTGAGCTCCGTCTTAACTGGTACACATCCCTCAGTTTATGGTCTAAACAAAGGCAGCATCAATCTTATTACTTCAGGTTGGAGCACACTTTCATCCCTGGCTTCTAACGTAGATTCATCAAAATTTCACAATTTAGAAAGGATGAGAGAGGCTTTGAATTCCTTTGATAGACAAAATACTCGAATAGGAACAGATACCTGTGCATCTCTCTTACAAGGTTGTGTAAAGACAAAGTGTTTGACAGAGGGTCGTAGGGTGCATAATCTTATTGTTGAAAATCGTCTTCAGAATAATAGATTTTGGGAGACCTTCTGATTAATATGTATGCAAAATGTGGAAGTCTATTAGAAGCACGGTCTTTGTTTGATAATCTTTCTAAGAGAAGTGTATTTCTGTGGACTTCTCTAATTGCCGCATATGTTCATCGAGGACAAGGAAGAGAGGCTCTTCGTCGTTTCAAACAAATGCAACAAGAGGGAGTGGAACCAGATAAGTTTACATTTACTAGCATCGTGAGTGCATATTCAAGCCCATCAGACTTAGAAGATGGTAGAAGGATTTATGCTCAAATTTCTGACAGTGGGTATGATGATGATGTGGTTTTGGGAAATGCCATTATAACAATGTATGGAAAATGTGCAGCACAGATGATGCATTGAAGGTTTTCTAACAATGGCCAATCGAGATGTTATTACATGGAACAATGTGATTATTGCCCATGGACAATCTGTACGTAGGAAGGATGCTCATAAACTTTTTCGGGAAATAATTATTAAAGGAGCCAGTCCAAACGAATTCACATTTTCCAGCATCCTTCATGCATGTTGTGGTATTGAAGATAAAGTAGAAAGTAAATTGATTTATGCTCGAGCAATAGACAAGGGATATGTCTCTGATATTGTGGTTGGGAATGCCCTTGTTAATATGTATAGCTAATGCAAGAGTTTAGAAGTTGCACGCAGAGTATCTGACAGTAAGTGTGAGCGAAATTTGGTTTCATGCCATTATTTCTGCATGTGCTCAGCATGGATGTGGCAAAGATTCCCTTGAATTATTTTCACGACTCCAAGAAAGTGGCTGTCGGATGGGCATATTTGCCCTTTATTCCTTGATGTGGACCGTACATAGCGATCCTCGTTTGTGGGGTATGCCTGTACAAATTTTTAGATACTGTATATTGAGGTTTGCAAAATACTATAAGATTTGAAAGAATGTACTTAATAGTGTTAATTTTGTACATGTATTATAAATTTTTAGGGGCTCTCGCTGCCCTACGTAACCCCCCGTGTGAATATGCACCCAAACCAAAGGGGGTTTTAGGGGGATTTTAATTTAAATTCGTTGGATGCAATGGTTTGTGTCAATAATATTAATGATTGTGTGTTGATTATTATATTGAAAAAATTTTTGGGCCCTTCGGGCCCTAACTAAAGCAAACATAGAAAAACTTTTTGTGCTTTTTGTGTATTGGTTACTACAGTGATAATATGCACTTGAGAAATTATTTCCTTCTAGCTTGTTAGCACGTCCGAGGAGATCCATATTACTTGAGAAATTATTTCCTTCTAGCTTGTTAGCACGTCCGAGGAGATCCATATTATTTTAATATAATAGTGGAGTCTCCAAACTAAACATATTTGTAAATTATGCACTTGAACAATTATATTAAACTACCATTTCATTGTGTCTAATAATAAAGCAACTGCCTGTACAATAACCTCTCCAACTTGTTTGCTCATGAGAAACTTTTGTAGCTTGTTGCAAAGCAATAAATGTGCCAATGTTTTATCTGATTGTCAACACAACAGTAGCTTTCACATTCTAATAGAGTTAAAAAATTAAAAGCCACGCAAATATTGGTTGAATTCCTGCCAAACAATGTGTGAACAATGAAATAAAAGAAATGAATAACAATATTAAGAGATCTCAAAAATGGTGAAACACACAAATCTTACCTTCAGCATGACAATAGCATCGATCTAGGTCTCCACCATAGGTCCACCATAGGTGCCCAATGTTCTACAATTTCATACCACCATCCATAATGATGGCAAATGAAAGAATCGAAACTTAAGGTTTTACCAAAGCACTTGCAAAGTAATTGTGTGCAATAGCTTGCCATATGAAAACAACTTGCTTTGCATGCCAATCGCACTTGACCACCTAAATTTCCTCAAATATGTTTGAGCTTGCTCTTGTGTTGCACAACCCGCAAAGCTTAAAACTTCCTAACCCAGTGCCGACTGCCATTTGCAGAAGACGATTTGCCGCTTGAAGAGCTTGAATCCCTGGCCTTGTGCATTTGATTAGGAGAATCATGGTGTGCATTTGATCAGGAGAAGCATAGCCCGATCGCATTACTCTGACCGATGATGATAGCAGAAGAGCGAAGTCAAGTCCCAGTTACTTAAACAAACAAACTTTTCTGCGCTCCCAAGAATTGAAGACAAGCTCCCAAGAATTGAAGACAAATGTTTGCAATAACAAAGGTGGATTAGGCACCATTGCACCAAGTCCAATGAAGCCTACTTTAGAATGGGCCATGTCGATTCACCTATGCAGGTCAAAGAATGTCATTCACACAATAAATTCACACTGGGCACTTTAAATTCACACAATAAGATGTACTCTTCGTTTACCCATTATAGTTAAAACCCATTATAGTTAAAAATCACCTGGAGAATGCATGCTTCACAAGTCTGAATTTGCTTTGGAATAAGCGAACAGAAACCAAATAGCTAACCTTTCCTTTCAATTCCGGTGAGGAAATCCATCGCTCCAAACACTACTCTGTGTCTTTGGCAAGGATAAAACCAGCTAATTCCAGGATAAAACCAGGCTAATTCGGTTGAAGATATGGGAAAATCCATCGCCCCCATCGTAAAAAAGGGCTGAGCTTCTTCTTTGCAATAGTAGTGTTTGATCCAGAAAACGGTGGCCCTAGACCTGGCCCATCGATCTGGGGGCTCAAATTAAAAACAAGAGGCAAAGATTCCTAGGCCTTTCTTTGTACTGTGCTACTCACATAATGTTGGCCTAATCTGATTCGGCAATTGTTGATTCTATTTTTGGTGGCATTTGTGACCCCATGTGCCGGTGTCTTATATTCACGGCTTCTTCTGTTCTACTCAAAATTGCAAAGCTAGCAAAACAAAATCATACCTGTGTTGTGCTCTCGTTTATACCAGATCCGCCCTGATCATGATCTTTCCTTTCAAAGAAGCTCAAAGGAAAAGTTCCAAGGAAAAAGATCCGATGCCCTAAACCCCCCTATGAACAAAGAACCCCATGCTGACCAAAAGGGCCTGTGAATCCGACCTGAACTAAATTATTTCATATCTGCTGCTGGCCGAAAAACCCTTGTGCTAAATTTCGATCTGATGCCAGGAAGGAGTCGGCATGGTTTGTGTATTGGGCGGGATGGAGATCCCTGTATTCAGGCACTTGTGCTGGTGCAGTCCTGCTGCCACTGCTGAAGTCTGGATGCTGGATGCTAGAGACAATCTGGATGCTCGAATGTTGATCCTGAGGCCGGCCTGTCTACCTGCGTGATGCTGAAGAAGATGATCAAGTTCCCACATATAACCCTAAAATGGGTTATCTCGAGCCTTGCATGTAGGGCAAAATCTGATACAATAATAAAAATACAATATAATAACGAAATATACGATATATTTTTCTAAACCATTGGATATGGGCATTAAAATTAGTTCAAACGTATGTGCACTCTAGATATACTAATTAGTATGCCTCATCAAATACATTCATGAAATCATATAAAAACCTTAGGAAAAACAGTATAAAAATACAAAAGAAACCCCCTGTTATTATGCTACATATTCTTAATGCATATGCTACTCCAACTCTTATAGATCAGGGTAAGGTAATGCATGCCTATATCATTGGTAGTGGTTATGAAACAGAGTTTATTGTCAAAACTTCTCTTTTAATAATGTATGGCAAGCGTGGCAGGCTTAAGGATGCTGATAAAAGGTTTCAGAAGATGCCGAAAAGGGATGATGTGTCATGGAATGCCATAATTGCAGCAAATGCACAACATGGAAATGGAAACTTGGCTTTTGAACTCTACCAGCAGATGCAAAAGGAGGGCATTAAACCAAATGAGTTCACTTTTGTTAGCGTCATAGATGCATGTGCATCTTTGGCAGCTATAAAAGAGGGGATGGAGGTTCATGCTCAGATACTTGACACTGAATTACATGCAAGTATTCTGATTGAAAATGCACTTATCAACTTTTATGGGAAGTGTGGGAATGTGAAAGATGCTAAAGGAAGTTTTTAACGAAATGCCGAAGCAGAATATTGTTGCATGGACTGCAATGATAATAGCCGCATACGCACAATATGGTCGTGGTAGGGAAGCTCTCAATTTCTTTAGGCAAATGCACGAAGAAAGCTTGACACCAAATAAAGTAACTTTTGTAAGCCTTCTTTTTGCTTGCAGTCGTGCTAATTTATTTGATGTGGGTTGTCATTACTTTATTTTGATGAATGAGGTTGGTACCGTTGAGGCAATGGCTGGTTGTGTTATAGATCTTCTTGGACAATTCGGGTGGCTCGATACATCCTTGGACATTATCAACAGCATGCCACTTGAACCTGATCCTCTCATTTGGGCAACCTTGCTTGGGGCATGCAGATTTCATTCCAAAATCACAGGGGCAGAATGTGCTGCTTATCATGTTATTAGTCTGGATCCGCATAACCCTTTACCGTATGTTCTGTTAGCGAACATGTATGCCGAGGCAGGGCGATATGAAGATCTAATGAAGATGAAGAAAGTGATGGCAGACAATGGATTTAAGGGACAACTGGCTGCAGTTCAATTAAATGATAATGTGTGCTTGTTCTACTCAGATAATTCCTCGCGCTCAAGGGTGCAAGAGATTCCATGCTAAATTAGAAAAAATGATGTTAAAATTAGAAAGGCAGGCTATAAGCCAAAAAAGCAGAGTTTGCATTGTATGAATTGGAGCACAATGAAGGATACATTTGTGACTTCTTTGTGCATTAACGAAGTAAAAAGAATGTTGAATCCTTCTTATAATTCATTTTGCACTTAGCCCCTCTTGTGTGCTACAAAAGACAGCCAGTTGAATTTGCTATCATTTTGAGCTCCCTAAACAATAGAGCCAACAAACAGGTGAAAACGCTGATATATAAGGCCCAAATCTAATTTGACAGACAATAATAGGACAAGATAGCCATATAAAAAGGCAATGAAACAACCTAGGAATATCCAAATTAACCATTGTACAACTCATTCATATGAGGGCGGGCAATTGTGAAAGTAAGATGCCAGTCCTTGTCCAAGAATATAACCTTTTAGTAAACCAATATGGAAGAATTCCATGGTAGATATCGTCCTATGTGCGTGATTAATATCTTGCTCATTATTTATTTGTTTAATGGAGCAATCCCTATTTTAAAATTTATAAACATCTGCATAAACGCAAGAATAAGGGAGTACTAATATAACAAATCAAGGTTTCATTTATTTTGTGTACTCTTGTTGGCATAGGTGCTACTTTATATTTATTTTGTGTACTTTTGTTGGCATAGGTGCTACTCAACACATGGTATTTGAGAAATCTTTGCTTATAAATTATCATCCTTTGCGTGTTTTGAAGTATGTTTATGTGATGATAGTCGCCAACAAATTCTTGGAATTGGTGATCTGCCATTACAAGCTCGTTCATGGATTCATTTTCTCCGTGGTGTATTACATGTACCTGCCTTACATCGTCACTCACTTTCAGTTTCTCGCTTAACTGAGGTTGGGATTCATATTTACTTTGATGAACTCTTTTGTTATCTTGTAAAAGATGGCTTGATTCTGGTACTGGTATGCGTCATCACAATCTATATGAGTATAAGATCACAGATAATCTAATTTATGCACTTACTGTAAGACATCCTGATGGAGATTTGTGGCATGGACATTTTTGTCATGCGTCTTTTCCAGTCTTGTTGCATATGAAAAAACATGGTGTTGTGCATGGTTTTTCGATGGATTCAAGAGCGTTATTAGCGCTTTGTGAAGCATGTGTACTTGGTAAACCTTGTAGGAGTCCTTTTAATCATGTTGCTCCTCGTGCATCAACTATCTTAGAGTTGGCTCATATGGATCTCTGTGGGCCTTTACCACGGTCACTTGGTGGTGCCATTTATTTTCTACTGATAATTGATGATTATTCACGTTATTGTTTCATCTATGCACTTAAGACGAAACTTGAAGTTTTTGCTACATTTTGCAAATGGAAAGCCATGGTGGAATTACAAAAGGAAAAGACTTTAAAAAGTATCCACAGTGACAACGGTGGTAAATTCAAAAATAACGAGTTTGATTCTTTTTGTGCTCATGCTGGTATTTTGCGAGAGTATACCGTTCCTCATACACCACAACATAATGGGATTGCTGAACGTAAAAACAGAACTGTTTTAAATGCTATTCGAAGTATGTTACTTCATTCTGATTTAGATGTAAAGTTTTGGGCTGAAGCAACAAGTACAACAGTTTATGTTCAGAATTGTATATCTTCCTCTTCTGTTGATGGTTTTATACCATTTGAGGTATGGCATGGAAAAAAGCCTACGATTGAACATTTTAAAGTATTTGGATCTCCGGCTTATGCTTATATGACAAAGGAGAAACGGAGCCAGTTGCTCAAAAGGTTGTCTTTTTAGGTTATGCTGATAATGCTATTTGATTTGGTTTCTGGAAAGGTTGTGTTATGGCGCTATAGAGATACTGTTGTTAATGAAAATCTTATGATCCAATCTCCTTCGCAATCTAATGATCATGATGTTCTATCAAATTTTCATGAGTATTCTGATGCAAATATTTTCAATGAGAGTGATATTGAGAAAGTACCATCACATCAATCTTCTACTTTACCTGATATCTCGGATTTACTTGATAGTGTTGGAGGAGAGTATGAGGATTCTGATCAGTTACATGAGAATATTATTTCATTAGATGATCATCACACTATATCACCTGAAGATAATTCTGCACAATCATCTAGAGTTATGTCTCAACAAGAATTTCATGATACTCGTATGACGTCCCCCAGTTACTTTGCGTGATTATTATACTTTTGTGTATGTTACTGAGCCTGTTACTATTCATGATGCTCTAAATTCTGATGAACGTGAACATTGGCAACAAGCAATGGATGCTGAATATCATTCTTTGATAAGTAAAGGCATTTGGGACTTAGTATCTCGTCCTTCTGGTCGTCAAGCTATAAAATGTAAGTGGGTTTTTTGAGTTAAAACTAAAGCAGATGGTACTTTTGACAGATTTAAAGCAAGGTTGGTTGCAAAAGGGTTTTCTCAAATTGCTGGAGTTGATTATCATGAAACATTCTCGCCTGTAGTGCATCTTGCAACTGTGCGTGCTTTGTTAGCATTTGCAGTTAATCATAATCTCTATATTCATCAAATGGATGTTAGAACAATATTTCTAAATGGAGATCTTACTGAAGATATTTATATGGCACAACCTGATGGTTATAAGGTTACAGGTCAAGCGAATTTGGTTTGCAAATTAAGGAAAGCTCTGCATGGTTTAAAACAAGCATCACGTGCTTGGTATAAGAAGATGCATGCATTTCTTATTTCTGATGGCTACTTACCCACTACCGCTGATGCAAATTTTTATTATAAAAAGGTTGGTGTTGTCTTCACTTTCATTGCGCTTTATGTTGATGACACTATTTTGGTATCGAATGATCTTCCGTTTCTTAATAAGTGGAAGGCCAACCTTGGAGCTGCGTTTGATATGGTTGATCTTGGCTCTATCAAATCTTGTCTTGGACTTCAAATAGAGCGTCAAGAAGGTTGCATAAGATTGAGTCAAAGAAAATATATTTCTGAGTTACTTGATAAATATGACATGACTAATGCTAAACCTCAGTTAACACCACTGGGGCCTAATGTTAAGTTGACTAAGCAGATGTGTCCTACTTGATATGGCTAACTATCCATATGCAAGTCTTGTTGGTGCTCTAATGTACTTAACACATGTTACGAGACCAGATATAAGTTATGTTGTTAACACATTGGGACAATTTATGTCTAATCCAGGGCGTCAGTATTGGAATGCAGCTAAACGAGTTCTTCGCTATCTTAAAGTCACTATAAATTATGCTTTGACATATGCTCGTCAAGATATATAGGTTCTGATGGTTCATAGTTGGTTGGTTATACTGATGCTAATTGGGGAGGTTGCCCTGACACTTTTCGTTCCACAAATGCGCATGTTTCTTTATAGATCATTCTTTGATATCTTGGTACAGTAAGAAACAACATTGTGTTGTGTTGTGTTGCAGCTCGTATGGCAAGTAGAGAGTTGATATGGTTGCGACGTCTACCTAAATCTTTTCAGCAGGTTTTGATCAGCCCAACAGTTTTATATTGTGATAATCAAAGTGCTATTTAGTTGACTAAGGATGAGGTTTTTCATTCTAAATCTAAGCATATTGAGATTCATTATCACTACATTAAATTGGAAGTCAAGAAGGAGACAATTGTGTTACAGTATTGTCCTACAGATAGCAGATATATTTACTAAAGCATTATCTACGACCAAACATGAAGATTTTACTAGTCAGTTACGGCTTCTTACTTCTTCTTCTACTTAGTTTTGTTTTGAAGGGTGCCACGGTTTTTCCTTTTGATTCCCACAAAAGGTTTTTTAACACGGGCACATGACCAAGGTTGCAAGGGGATCCTTGATCACCTTCTGAGTAATTGTATATGATGATGAGGCGCTTGGCGCATGGTATCTACATATGACATTTTATATATTGTATTTTTTGTTCTCTTTTATTGAGAGGCCAATGTTGCAAGGGGGGTGTTGGGATGCCACGTTGGGCTCTCATCTAAACTTGGCTCTTCCAAGCTTGGACATGCCTTTTCCATACTTGGACATGCCTTTAGGCATGCCCTTTTTCTATGTACTTATATAAGTGCTCATATTCAATACATTGCTTGAGTCTTTGGGACAGGGTCCCGTGAGCAGGCTGCCCGAGTTATTCCAACCACAGCAGCGTCCTCAGGCACTCAGATGGGTCCACAGCCGCATTCAGCATAGGGAAAGTGTCTTCGCATTGTTTCCTGGAATTGTAGGGGCTTCCCGTGGCAGAAGGGCAGTGGCTTGAATGGGATCGCGACATACATGGACATCGTCTTCCTGCAGGAGACATGGGAGTATGAAGGGCATCGATTGCCAACAATTCAAGGATATCAGCATTTCTCACTTGCTAATGAGTGCCATGGCAGACGCGGGTACGGTGGAGTAGCTTGCTACTTTCGGGATGCCTTAGCATGCAAGATCACACTTCAGAAGTCTGATGCATTTAACCGCTACATGTGGGTAACGGTATTAGAGCCTGGTCATGTCCCATTGTTTCTGGCTAGCTGCTACATTCCCCATGCAGGCTCTAAGTTCTACCAGGTACATGATGCAGAAACAGATGTCCAGATGCCGTATAGGGAACTGTATGATGACATAGACCGCTATAGACAGCAGGGACAGGTGCTTTTGCTAGGAGATTTCAATGCTCATACGGCGCAGTTGCAGTCAGTGACTTTCCAAGGCGACGCTAATGCTGATTCGCTTTGGCTTGAGACAGCCGCACGGCACTCCCAGGATATGGTGGCTAGACCATTTGGCAGGCAGCTGGTCCAGCTCTGCAAGGTTTTTGACATGGTAATTTGTAATGGTATGCAGCGATGGCCACACTCAGGGGGTGTTACTTGCAGGAGTGATGATGGGGGAGCTAGTGTGTTGGATTACCTTCTCGCTCTGGTAGCAGCACTTGACATGGTTACACACTTCTCCATTGGCACAAGCACAGGGGATGAGGAGGCTTTATCAGATCACTACCCACTTTATGTCATGCTGAATTGGGAGCACTCAATAGTGGAGACACCGCAAAGGGGGCGTGGAGGATTACCATATATCCCACGCTATCAGAAGCAGGGACAGTATGAATCTCTGTTGGTGCGGGAGTTACAGGGGTTTGATAGCTTCTACACACTGCAAGACAGGTGTGCATGGCTGGTGAGGGCGCTGCTTGCAGCTGCTGGTGCTTCCTTTGCAGTGAAGGGCCCTCCAAGGAGGGACACCGCGCATTTTCCTGAGAACCCGTGGTTTGATGCTGATTGCAAGGCTCTAAAGAGCCAGCTGCGCTTGGTCATAGATCCACAATTGCGGCCACAGGCCCTGCAAGACTATAAGCTCTTCCTAAAAGCCAAGAAGGGGAGATACATGGCAGAAACTCAGGAGCGCCTGTTTGACATGCTCATGGCAGAGCCAAAAGCTTTTTGGCATAAGGTGTTATACCAAAAGCACCAGGTGGCTGGTAATGTAAGTGTGGAGCAATGGATGCACCGCTTGCAGGAGTTATATGACCCCCCAGGAGCTAATGCCAGGGTCCCGGATCAGGTAGGAGAGGTGCTGCAGCTCACGCGGGAGGATGTCCAGCAGGTCTCGAGCATCCGGGCGAATGGCAAGGCAAAGGATTTACATGGGCTGCAGGCCGAGCTGTTGAAATGGGGTGGCCCATCTGTGGTAGGGGCCCTGACGGTGATCATTAACCAGGCTCTGAGGGAGGGGCTCCCCCAGGAGTGGATGGTTAGTAAGGTTGTTCTTGTTCATAAAAGCCGGTATCTGGATGAGCCGGGAATTACCGGATGATTATGGTAAGCTCATTGTTTGCAAAAGCTCTGGCGGGGTGGTGGAGAAGAAACTCACTAAGTGGGCGAGAGGCGGGCAGAGGTGCGGGCAATTGGCCGAGCGGGGCTTTTCGCCCGGCTCACTCCACGACCGACCATATCTTCACTTTGAGAGTGTTGATGGAGGCAAGCCGGAATCTGCCGAGGACTTGTATTGCTTTGCTTTGTAGATTTTAAAAGCGCATATGATGCCGCCCCCGGAGACATCTTTGTGGCGGGGTTGCAAGAATTGCGAGTTCCACGGGGAGTTGCGAGAATGTGGTGCACCAACTTTATGATGGGATTTATGTTGCACTGCCTTATGAAGATAGGCGGGTAGCTAGCACTATGGGAGATAAGCGGGGCTGCCCGTTGTCTCCAACGCTCTTTGGGTTGTACATTGATAGCTTGGAGACGTGGATGCAAAGCACCATGGGGAGCCGGGTGCAATTATCTGATCGACCTCGTGAGCCGGTTACTATATCTCACGGATGATGTAGGTTTGCTAGCCCACACGGCCGGCGGTATGCATCAACATTTGGATGCCCCGATGGGTTACGTGGGGGGCAACAGGAATGACAATGAACTTGCACAAAACTAAGCTTACGGCGATCCTCGTCTTCGCAACACCCTATCCCGGAGTTATATTACGGGGGCGAAGTGGAGATGGTGCGGAGCTTCAAGTATCCGGGAATTGATTTCACTACTAACATCTTTGTGGGATGAGTGTGTGGAGAGGAGAGCCGGTCAGGCCGGAAGGCTCTATATGCGATGCAAAGCAGCGTGTTGCGGGATAGATCTCTGTGGATGGGCGAGGAGAGCACACCCGTTTAGGGCTTTGGTCGAGCCGGTGCTGCTATATAGGGTGGAGGTTTGGGGCCCAGCCGGTTAGCAAAACACGTGGGATAGGTTGGAAAGGGTGCGAAAAGCTTTCTTGACATATAGCTTGGGAGTGAAGGACACCGCATCGTGTCAGATTTTGTTGTATGAGGCGGGGTTCGGCCTTTCTGACGATTACGCTATCTTGCGCAGCATCTTACTTGCTTCCATAAGGTGGATGGGATGGATGAGCATCGCTTGCCTCCACGTAGTAGTATTGTTAACGCAGGCCCCCAGTAGCTGAAGAGGGTATGGCACGAGCCTTTGTAAGGGATAGTTTATGAGGTGGTCTATGGATTACCAACGGATGGTGGCACCGGTTCTCGATCGCGCGAGAATGGGCAATTGGATCGCGGGCTATCTTTGCCACTCGTGGGATGCCTCTACTCTTGCAAAGCCCAAGACGAGCACTATCACGCCGAGATTAATCCCTACTTGAGCATGGACCCCATCGGTGCCAAAAGCACACATCTCGAAGAAGAAACGAAGAGCTATTGCTGCCATAAGGACGGGTTCCCATTACCTCGAATTGAAACAGTCATTTGGGGGTGAATGGCGGGCACGGGATCCCCGGGAGGAGAGGATATGTCGGTGTTGTGAGATGCACGTGATAGAGGATGAGCACCATGCCCTCCGGTGGTTGCCAAAGATATGCCCATGTCCGGCGGTGCACCGATCTTAGATGCTCCGACACACATCGCTACATCGATTACTCGCATCACCTATGGTAGCCGACCGGAGCTTACATCCCCGCAGATTTCGGCCGTCAGACTTGCTCTTCGGGGGCATGGTATTTGAGAGCCGACTGTTAGGGTTTTTCCTCCCAAGTGGGGGTTTTTTCATCCCAGTAGTAGGGATCTACTGTACAGTTACATTCTTTGTTTTTGGTGTTGGGGTTTTTGGCTTTTTGCCTGTTCTCTGCATGTACCGTCTCATAGGCCTCTGGCCTCCGTGGACGTTAAAATAAACTTCCTTCCTTCCTTCCTTCCTTCCTTTGTCTTAATCTTTTGTATACTTTTGCTTAGTTTCAATAGGTGCACACAAATATGAAACTGCTTAATTCCAAATTCTGAAGAGAAAGAAGACATTGCATTAAAATAGATCATTGCGGAGTGATAAAAAACTTGTTCGATGAATGCCTCAACCTTACAAATGCCAAATGACTTGTGTTATATGTTATTTTGGAAGCTATGCATGATTACTTAGATAGACAAGATAAGAGTTTTTTAAAGAAAAGCAAAGGTTTTCAAAGTTGCATTGAAATGGGTTGTGGTATCCCATTTGACACCAGAATCTTAAAGTTCTCTCTATCTTGTGAATCATGTTACTTACTAACCATTCCTTTTAACGTAAGACTTGTAAGATTTTTTCATGAATTAACAGAACATAGTGGGGAATGTTTCACAAAAGCAAATAGAATTCTAGCTTATCTTGTGAATCCATGATTCACTGCTATAAGTAGTATACCGCAACCCAGCTACTCATTTCTAAAATTCATTTTCCTTGCTCTCAGAAAAACCACGCCAATATTGTTGAATAAGAGCATTCAAAACCCGTGTCAATTTGCACGTTTACCTTTCAAATAAATTTCACTCAATAGAAGCGAAGTAAGACTTATAAAATCTGAAGCCAAACTTACTAAATGCAAAGAAGTGACCAGTTAAGTTGAAATTCAAGACTGCCAAAAGAAATAAGATTTCTTTGCAAATCTGGCTCATATTGAGTGCCACCATACCGACCTAACAGAGGGCTCGAATGGTAGATAATTTGACGATTTGACGCACATAGAGATATTTTATTTTATTTTTGAAGGACGAAAGCCAAAAAGTTTATTAATCAGATAAAAAGTACAAAATTTACATGTCTCATCTAACTGTGTAAGCACAAAAAGATGACATAGGAGGATGAGGCTGGAGCACAATGTACTTACTCTAGAATAGGAGACTAATGATAAGAATCAGATACTGAATCCAGATGTGTTCCATCATTTCTGATTCAAGGAACACTCGTAGGCTGTCACTATCTTTTTCTGGGCCACCGTAATGCCACAACATTCCTTGGATGGGGACGTCCCTTTCGCACCTCTTCCTATTTATTCTGCCTCCCTTCATTTTTTAGTCATCCGCGTTCTCTTGAGCTACATTCATTTTTCTCCTTCTCTATCCTACCAGTATTATTGCTTCTATCCCTCCCACTCTGCTTACCTAGCCATGCTTCGATTTCTCTATGTTTTCCTTACCGTTGTTGCTCCAATATTTGTTTTTTTGTCATGCTTACATACATGGATCATTGCTTTCCTAGTATTGGATTTGACTTCTTGGTTCTGGCCTTCGGAGCTGATGGGTTATCAACCACAGCTTTTGGGCTTCAAAACGTTTTAGTATGGAGTTGACTGGTTTGTAGGTTTATTTCTGTAGTCTTGGATTTTGTGCTTCTAGTTTTTGCAGGGATGGATGGATGCTATGGTTCCGGCCTCCTGAATTCATTCAACTCTTGGTATTTTGGGTCGTGAGGGATTGCCCTACAGCTTCAATCCGTATTTGGCCTGTGCACATGGATGCAAAGTGCAAGCTCTCGGCTACTTCATCGTTTCATGGTTAGAGGTTTTTCGTGCTTTTACAGAGTTGTTCCGGTGAGTTTTTAGCTATCATTTTCTTTCTATCTGTCGGTTCAGTTTAAGCTCTTTCTTCCATTGCTCTTCATATGTTGGTAGCCGTTAAACCTCTATCTTTGCCTTAGGATCATGCCTGACCATTTCTTCGCGTTCCATTCTCAGAGCTAGGGATCGATTATTATTTTTTCGTCATATATTGTTGACAAAAAGCCCTATTATTTGTTTTGTTTGCCAAATGGATCCAACGGCCGTTCATTTTTAAGGATCTAGTACAGCTTACCAATCGGGGTTTTAGGGTCTGAGATTACGGGTTTGGTTTAAAGTACTACAGATTTCTTCCTGTTGTGAGCCGGAAAGGAGGCACTGAAGCCATTTTGCTTTTGTTTGTTTAACAGTAGCCTGCTTACACTGTTGAGCTTTGCATTACTGATCTATGTCTATATCCAAGCCTTGTGCAGTTCTTTTTCGCCATGTTGCAATTCCTATTTCTTGAATTTTGCTAAGGGTTTGAACCCAAGCTGCTTTATCTGCATGCTTGTTTCGTGTTTTTCGCTCAAAGGCGCATATCGAAGCTTGTTGTTGACTCTGCAATTCTCTCTTGGTTTTTACTCATTGTCATAAAGTTGTTCTTAGCATGTGTGAACCGCCTAAAGTTTCTTAATTTTCTCTCGTCATCTTAATTGTTCACAGCCTCTTTGTGTCTTTCTCCTTAAGTCACTTGTCATGCGATTCTCTCCTCCTTTCCATGAGTCCAAGGACATTCCAAATTGAGTTTTGTGTGTTATCTTTATAGTATTTTTGTTACAATGGCTTTAAGGTTGCAAATGGAGGGTTTTATGTAGCCTTGTAGCCTTCACAGCCTGCCTTGGGCTTGCTTGGAACCCTTCCATGCCTCTGCCTTGTTTCATCAAACAGATAAGTATGTTTATCGGAGTTTTTGAAGGAGGACAACAGCATCTCAATTTTGTTGGGACGTCTAAGCTACTTGTCTTTGGCATATGGGGTATTTCTTTTTCTATGATATTATGAGTTTGTATTGAGTTTGCATTGGGCTGGTAGAAACATCTATGTAACTGCACTCTATGAACATGTGGCAGTTTGTCCAGTACTCATTAGGTTGTATTTCATTCTTAACTTGATTGAAACAACATTGGGTTGTATTTTGTCCCTAACTTGCATATTGAAATGGCTTATTGAAACATCAAGAACGCTATCATATTGAATATTTTCTGAGGAGTTTTGTCTTAATACAAACTCAGGCATTTTTACAGACCAGATTTCCTTCTTCCGGCCCTTTAGAGTCTTGTTCTTAGGGATTGCAATTGCATATCCCAATTGTTTCAAATCTTTAGAACGCACGCATACTCATGTGGCTTTTGTGGAACACATCATGCTTTAAACTGAGCAGTCTATATTAAATTTCTTCATCCATTGTAGTAGAGATTGATCTTTTGAAGTCGCAGGGCCATTCAACGTATTGTCTACACTTCATCTGTGATCTTAACAGCGTCAGTTCCATGCTCCATTAAGTGATCATGGGTGTTTTTTCTACCTCTGGTGCAGGATGCTAAGATTGTTATAACTCTCCTGTAGCAGTGTGTTGCTTCCCATGGGCATTTTTCATTCTCCTGTATTCAGACAAATGTAATTGTTTTTACTCACTTTTAGTGCAGCAGCAACAACACCTGTCAAGATTTTTTGCTCAACTTGATTTTAAATAGTTCTATAGCCTTGAGTTTACTTAGGCGGGTACTGCCACTGCATTGCCAAGAGCTCCAACCTGCATATCTGTTCAAGAAAGGTCTTCTGGAAGTGTTCATGGAATTGGGGGGTTCCTGGAACTCATTTTCTTTTGACAGGTTCCTAGTCCATGTTCGCCGTAAATAACTGTTGTATAATCTAACCGCAGATTCTTTGAAGCCGACTGTGCAACAGGTATGACATAAGTAGGCAGTTGTAGAATGGTGAAGCTTGATCCAGTGTCCTTTGAAGCTGATGTACAGTCGCTGCTTGTCTTTGTTCGGAGTTACATGGTCTGCATCTACTTTTTTGTTAGTTCATTTTCAGTATTCTATGGTTGCTTCAGCTCATAAACCGTCTCACATTAAACATTTTTGACCAAATTGATCCTTAAGTTATTATTATCATTTAGAAGTGTGTTGCTTCCTTGAACATTTCTCATTCCGTTGTAGTCAGACTCGTAAAGTTGATTTTGATTTGCTTCTGGTACAGCAGCAGCAATGTCAAGAGTTTTCGCCCAACTTGATTCTCAATAGTTCCAATCCATGCCAGTGGAAAGTGATACTTACTTGCAGCGTAGCCTTTGTTTGAGGCGTATTTAGGAGGGTACCAGCAATGGAGGTATTTAAATCTGTGGTATCAGCCATAAGCAGTTTGCTCATTACATGTGTATTGGGCATCTCTTCTGCATTGCCAAGAGGTACAATCTGCATATTTGTTCAAGAAGGTTCTCCTGGAAGTGTTCCATGGAATTCAGCAAATCTAAATATGAACTTTGACAGGTCCGTGAATGCTGTAAGTATGCAGTTGTAAGTTGTGAAATCTGACTTTGTATTCTTTGAAATAGACATACAACAGGGATGATGTAAGTAGGCAGTTGTGGTGAAACTTGACCTAGTACCCTTTGAATTAGATGTACATTCGTTTCTTTGTCTTTGTTCAAAGATGCACGGTCTGCATGTGCATTTTTGTTAGTTCATGTTCATTATTTTTTGGTTGCTTCAGCTCATAAACCATCTCACATTAAATCGTTTTTGACCAACTTGATCCTTTTAAGTCATTATTTCCATTTAGAAACCTTAATCCATTCTTCCCATCTAATTTGTAATTCATTATTCCCATTTAATTTATTCGATAACGTAAGAGATTTGGAAGTTGTAGGCAGGTTTGAGGAGGTGTGTTTGAGCGAGGTAGTATGCTAAGACATTGCATGTATGGCAAGAATTTAGAATGGTAAGAGATTGTGTGTACTTTCTTCTGATGTTTTGCAAGTAGTCTAGATGATTAATTTGAAGGTTTGATATTATCGTTGTGCTTTTACGTAAAGTGTATAGCCATCTTTTGACACAATGTTTATCCCCTTTTTCCTTTTGCAAGTTTCTCAAAGTTGTCGTCCTTCTAAGGAACTTTTGGCACCATACTTATCTAGCTCTTCTAAGTTGTTGATACATTGTCCACATGTTAAGTTGCCGCATTTGCTATATTTTCTTGAGTTTCTTGAGATATGGTATGACGGTCGTTTTCTTGAGATTATAGTATAGCTCATTAGGCACTCTTGCTCCTAGAGAGCACGTCTGTTTTCTCTAGCTTGTCTCCTTTTTTCCAAAGAAGATATGTCTCCTTTTTTCCAAAGAAGATATGCCGACCAAAGTAGTCCTTGCTTGGGTGCATTGTTGTCCTTATTTTGTATTTCACATATGTAGTTCGTCTCTTCACTCTTCGTTATTTTGTCCTACTTACTTTGTATTTTGTCCCATTACTTTTTTCGTGGTGTTTCCATTGGTTTGGTTGTCTTAGATTCCCATTTTAGTTCCTTCAGATCTTTAGTCTCATGATCACGACATTGTGCTTGTTGTAATTGTCATATTAATTGATTATGTTATTAGTCTCGTAGCAACTTATGTTATTCGTCTCATTACGTTATTCATTAGTTATACATGTTTGGTCGTGTTCGCATCGCTTCTTTGGTATTTACTTTGTTTAGTACTCTTCTACATGTTAATGAGTTGTGTCACTGGTTCGTTGAATCCCATGGTCTAGTCAATTTCATTTGGTCCATTGATTCGAGGTGCTCCTATTCTGCAGCTCCATGTTCTTTGCATCCAATTTTAGGTTGAGCATGCTTCATATGGCCTTGCACAACCACTGGACATTCGTGGCCCCCTTTTTTCCCTAGCAGGTTCGAGGTAATGGCATGCTTTGTTTCGCCGTTAACATCATCCATGCTTGCTCTTTCTATCATTTCTTTGGTTGGATTCTATATTATCCACATTTACGCTTCTTTATGATGCCATTAGCATGCATGTGTTAGCTTTTTGAAAATTTGCATCTTGTTTTTCTCGTCCCATCATTTTTGTTGGTCGTCCTATGTAGTGTGTTTTCGTATAATGGTAAGGTTGTCATGGTTTATTTTTTTCTTGGTTGTTGGATTTGGTTATTGACGTCGTTGTTTACTCCTTTTGAGCTAGCTGCATGTTTGACCCAGTTTTTCTTGCACTTACTCCAGCCCCTTCTAGGATTTCCTTTTAGCCTTGTTCTCTATTATCTTGCACTTGCTACTGAGTTGATCCGAGGTGGCATCGGTGTGTTAGAGCTTTTAGGGTGCCGATCCTTACTTAGCTTTTTTATTCGCGTTTTTGTTTAGGCTGTTTTGGTCTTGTGCTTATTCACGTGTCTCATCTTCTATCTAGTTTCGTGTTCTTTGACTGACGTATAATTGTTTGATTATGTTACATTATGTGCACCAAAGATTGCATATCAATTGTTCTTCTGAAGTGTTTCCATCATTTTTCTCCTTCCACTTTTCATTAATATAGTCATGGGGTCTCTATTGGGTTTCTGTAGTCCTTGTTTTTCCCATTTATTCTAGTGTGCTCATTTTTGCTCCTTGGTCTATATTCTATTAGTTCCGGCTTGCTTCATGTGGGTTTTTTGCGCTCCATTTTCTACTGTCGGCAGATTCTCTGTAGCTCCATCTCATATTGTTTCTCTATTCTGTTGTATTTGCATTGTTTCGTTCATTTAAGTTCCTTGGGCTCGTTGTTCCATTTAACTTTGTTGATCTTATTAATCCATTAGTTGCATCTTTTCTCCTGTGGTTCCTTTCCTTCCTTTATATTGCTAGGTTGCTTCGTATTGGTGCATTTGTCATTTAGGATCTTTATCTCGTTGATCTCGTCATTTTCATGGATTCGTCTGTTTTTAAGCTCCCTTCTCTATCTCTTACTGCATTGTTCCATTCTATCCTTTTGTTTGGATATTCTGACATTACTTGCTCATTCTGCTTCTTTGTTGCTCCGTTGTCCTTGTCTTCTTTTTATTTCTCTTTTGCTCCATTAGTTCTTGGTTTCTTCTTCCTTCCGTTTACTTCGATGGCCTCTGTTGCTCTTTTACGTTCGATGAGCCATCTCTTACATTTTTCTGGATCTCTTTACTTGCTTCTTCTGCTTCATTTGTCCCATTGGTAGATTATTCGTCAGTCTCATTATCCCCTTCCTTTGCCTCTATGGGTTTGTTGATTTCATCTTCTTTTCTATTTAATCTGGCTTCCTCTATTGCTTTCAACCCCGAAGAAGTATCTCCTTCCATTTGCCCCCTTCCATATTTCAATCGAGCCCCTTTGTCCTTTATTCCATGTGCCGAGTATTTTTTAAAATTTGTTGTCTCCATATTTTAACCTGTTCCACTTGCTCCATGTGTACTATCAGTCTTATTCGTCCATTATGTCTCTTTTATTCTAGTGGCCTTGTAAACTCGGATTACCTTTTCTTTAACCATATTTCCAATTGGGTTGATTAGGTTTTGAGATTTGTTCCTCTTCTATCGGCCGACATATATGCTATCATAGGACCCATCTTAGGAATGCCACGGTTCGTAATAGAACCGACATTCCTTAGATGGGGATGCCCTTTTCGCACCTCTTCCTATTTATTCTGCCTCCCTTCATTTTTCAGTCATCGGCGTTCTCTTGAGCTACATTCATTTTTCTCCTTCTCTATCCTACCAGTATTCCTCACCCTCCCCCCCTTGATGGATTGCTGGCTTTTGGTCATGTTTGATTTTCCATTTCCTTTCTATGTTCGTAAAAAATGCATTCTTCATTTTTTCTTGGTGTGGCAATGTGGCCTCCAAGGGATACTTATCATTTTATTCTTTCTCGGCGTGGCATTGTGTTTGGATTCTTGGCATACACCCTGCAACAGCAGTCCATGACTGCCGGATGCTACAAAGCTGCCATGCTCATGATCACAAAACAAGAACAAGACAAACCAATATGCACAAAGAATGAGGGAAACGTGAGCTAATGAGGCTCTCCAAATTTGAGATAAAACCTGAGTACATCTGAAGAGGCTCCGGTCTAATATAGTGTAGACCGTAAATCTGAGCCGTACACTAACTAAATCTAATCCCTACACTTATGTTAATCTAATCATGCCAAGTGTCAGTCTGCCACCACTGACACCTAACATGTGCATGCACCTAACATATGCATGCACAATGTTAACCACTAGGTGGTTAACACTGCCTCCCCCTAAAAGTTTTTAGCATGAAAACATGTACAGACTTTTATAAGACAAGTCAGACAATTACAACATGGTGCCAAAAATTAGGGGTAAAAATGATGGTAATGGTAATGGTTTGTTGTGTCGCCGTAAAAGATCTTCATGAAGGCATTGATGACGAAGAGGATCCGAATGAATGTCGATGCAGAACATGGATCATAGGAACTTGGGGCCAAAAAAACATGAAGACTATCCCCTTATATTATGGGTAAGTCCCTTGGAACAAATATTGCCCAAAAGTTCACGAAAAAAACTTAAAAACAATGATTATATGGGGCCTTCAAAACGTAAGCACCTTAAAAGCGTCCCCCGTGATCGACCATAGGAGAGTGTGGCTATGCGTCACAATATTTGTGCAGAGCGTGGAAAAAAAGCGTGGCCATAAGCAAAGTGTGAGCGTGGGAGGATAAAGAGCGTGGTTGAAGCGTGGCTGGAGCGTGGGCGTGGGTCAAAGGTTGAGCGTGGGTCAACACGTGAGCGTGGGCATGGGCATGGAAACATGAGCGTGGGCGGGCGTGGCTTGGCGTGGCGTGGACCGTGAAGTGTGGGGTGACCTGTTATCAACCAATAATTATGAAAACAGAGCGTGGCCCTTTATCAACCAGCGGAACAGAATAGAATAGAGCAGGGACAGCCGGCTATGGCGGTGCTACTTCTTATTTGCTGATGAGATGGTGGCGAATAAAGCCAAAGCATACTATAGATAGAAGCTGCAGAGTATGGTGCCGCTGCAAGAAATCGATGGATGTGATTGGGGTTTCGGAAAACAGAAGATGGGCATAGCTATAAGGGCAGGTATGGTAACAACAGGGAGATGGCGGCCAGAATTTCCGGATTTCTTTTGATAGGAAGTTCGAAAATGGAAGGCAGGACTCAGATTAGTAGGATTTCGAGGTTTCTGAAAAGTGCTGAAGAATGGAGGCAGGGCCCTGATAGAGTGCCGGAAGTGAAGCGAGAATGCTATTTGTTGCCTGATTTTGCTGGATGGAGCAGGGGCCAGATAGGATCATCTAAGAATAGCAACGAGGATGCCGGATCTTGGTGTCAATGAAGCTGTAGAAACAGGGGATGTGCCCAAAACCTTGCTGGCAGATGAAAGAGCCAGAAGAATGCTCGTCACAGAGATGTTTGCTTGAAGATGATTTTGCTGCAGCCAGTATATGCTTGAACTGATCGGCCTTGATCTGGAATTCGTGTCTATGTATACTTGAAGCTTTCTGATTGATCTCTGCAGGTACCGGACTTGGACAAAGGATATAATAGATGTAAAATTTCTGTGTCATATTGGCTTGATTCTGCCCCAACTCGGCTGGTATCTGTGATAATCCAGGAGCCCAAAAAACTGTATAACACTCGTGTATTTGCAGGAACTAGCTTATAAGAAGAAAAACAGAGTACAAAAGAAAGCCATAGGGTCAAAGCATGGAGGTGGGGGACACTTTTTGTGTCAGCGACACATGGTGCTTAGGGGGTGCTTTCTGGAGCTATTTTCTTTGTATTTTTAAAAAATATTTTTCTTTTATTTTTTTGATATTTTTCCCTGAAACGCATTCATATTACGTCTTGGAATACAAAATTTCAGCTTCATCGGAGTTATAGAAAAAAAGATAAAAATAAGTAAAATTTCCCACATTAGGTGCTTAGGGGGTGCTTGGCTGGCGCAAAAATGCCCCCCAGCTCCATGCTTTGACCCCATAATAAACAGGAGGGAACTCGAATCAGGTAACTCAATTGGATGGGCTCAAAGGGGGCTAGCCTAGTGCTGGCCCTCAGCGAAATAATCTGAAAAAGAAACCTCTTGGAAAGTTTAAGATGGGCAGATACAAACGGAGATTCTCCATATTGATATGCTGTGAGGCACTCCAGGTAATATGAGACAGATTTTTTTGTGTTTTTTCGAATGGGGTGTGCAAAAGGCACAAATTTCTGATAAAACGGAAAAGAATCATGAGATCCTTACAATTTCCCAGCAGATAGAAGATAAGAAAGAAGCAAACTATTAATTTTTCTGAAAATCTTGAAGAGAGGAGTGCTGTCACCACTCCAGAAATCCTGAAACTGCAAACTGTACTTGCTGCACTTGAAAAACAGAGTCTTGAGAACAGATTTACGAAATTAAATTTGATCAGCTGGCAGAATCATCAGCTGTCTGGAAAAACAAAGGCCTCCAAGCGGATACACAAATCGACTTGGTTGGGCAAACTAAGGAAACCTAACAGGGGAAGAATAGTATACAAGAAGTCTTCAAAACGGGGAAAAATTGGAGCAGCAAGACAACAGCAAACAACAAGGGAGAAGAAAGTGATCACGAACGAACCCGGCATAACGGCGCCAATGTTTGGATTCTTGGCATACACCCTGCAACAGCAGTCCATGACTGCCGGATGCTACAAAGCTGCCATGCTCATGATCACAAAACAAGAACAAGACAAACCAATATGCACAAAAAATGAGGGAAACGTGAGCTAATGAGGCTCTCCAAATTTGAGATAAAACCTGAGTACAACTGAAGAGGCTCCGGTCTAATATAGTGTAGGCCGTAAATCTGAGCCGTACACTAACTAAATCTAATCCCTACACTTATGTTAATCTAATCATGCCAAGTGTCGGTCTGCCACCACTGACACCTAACATGTGCATGCACCTAACATATGCATGCACAATGTTAACCACTAGGTGGTTAACACATTGTAGCCTCCGAGGCATAATTCTTTTTCATTTTCTCTCGTGTGGCATTATAGCCTTCGAGGCAACACTAATCGAATACTTTTCCTGCGATGGTCATTCCGCAGACGGTTCTCGATTGGTCGGCTGTAGTCTTTCTTTTCTCGGCTTGGCCCTGGAGCCTTCGAGTCTTGCAATTTTTCATTTTCTCTCGGCGTGGCAATGTAGCCTCCGAGGCAGCACTAATCGGTTGTTTTTCCTGCGAGGGTCATTTTTCGCGGACGGTTCCCGATTGGTCGGCTGTTGTTTCTTTCTCGGCGTGGCTCTGGAGCCTCCGAGTCTTCTTGCCTATGGCATCTAACTCATTGACGGGTTATTTTCTGTCAGGCTTGACTCTGCAGGAATTTTTAAGGTCTTCTGGTTGCCAGAGTGCGTGGGGTCGTGCTTCAACTATTTGCTTGGGCTTTCCTCAAAAACCTGAAAAGGCGTGGTTCTTCTTCCCGAGGAGAAGCAGTCATCAGGTCTTCTCACCTTTGCATCGACCAAGTGGCGGATAAAACCATCTTTTATGTTGTATTCTTTAGTATCATCATGCTCTCGATGATTGTCTAGTTTCGGCCGACATATATGCTATCATAGGACCCATCCTAGGAATAACACCGCGTGCAGATGAATTAATGCCCTGAAAGATGTGGTGTCTGCAACGCTCCCATATCGACCATTGGAGCCAACCAAATCCAAGATGGAATGCCCTTTGTTTAGCTGGAGGCCATGCGTTGGGATAGAACGCCAAGAGGATGCATCGGCAGTCCAATGTACTGTTAAACAAGCCTTGTAGCCAGGACCACGCTGGTTGAACCTCAGGACAATCAAAGAGACAATGCTCAAGAGTCTCACCGTCCGAAAGACAGAGCGGGCATACTGCAGATATGCGAGGATCATAGCGATGTCGGAAGGCATTAAACCGCAGGCACCTGTGGATAACCTGTCACCACAGTACAGAGACTTTAGGGTGGAGTAACCTATCCCAAAGCCATCGCCATGTATGACACAAAATGGGCTCTGGAACCTGTAGGTGCCACCCAACTGGCTGGAGGGGCTGTGGTGCTAAAAGAAGGAGATATACTGATCTGACAAAGTGCTTGCCTTTGTGAATATTTTTATGACAGTCCCATGGCACCCTTTCAGCAACACCAACTTGCACTATAAGAGGCAAATCCCAACGAGAGATACATCCCAACGAGAGAGCAGGAACTTTGCCTGAAATTCAGGCCAAGGCAGTAGGCGACCCGCCTCATACCAGAGACAACACCTGCAAGAACCCATCGTCTCTGTGTAAGGGGATGAACTGATGCTACCAATGGAGGTGCTGAGGGGTCTGGAGGCAGTGGTGCCCACCGCCATAGAGTCTCCAATAGGTGTGGATAGAGGGGCATGGCCAGAAAAGATGTCTGACTGCCTCCCATGCTGTCAACAAGCCACGCAAAAATGGAGAAGCATTTGGAAAAGGCTGCAGAGTCTGAAATAAAGCCCACGGTAGGACTGGTTTGACAGCCTTCTTGCCTAGAGGGATACAGTGACCAAGAGCTTGTCTAAGAAGGCGTAAACCAGGAGAGTCACCCTCACCATTCAGGAGTCTCCAACACTTCAACCAAGCCACCTTAACCACAGCACCCTCCTCAGTACCCGCCCAAATAAAGTTCCGAACTATTGCAATGAGCTCACGCACTTTGGTCTGTGGGGCTAGCAGTAAGGATGCCATATAAACATGGGTACTACTAAGGACTGACTTGGCCACTGGAATGCGACCTGCAAGAGACAACTTAGCGGTGGACCACCAGAACAAGTGCTTCTCCAAACCCCTAATGATCTCCTCCCATGCAGCTCTCATAATAACATGGATGCCAACTGGAATCCCCAACAACTTGATGGCTTGTCCATGCGCAAGTAATTTCCATGGATAATCGTGAACACATGCCGGAGCTGGATTATCCAATATTTGATGTGAATTGTTCCCCAAATCCCAGTCTTAGCATACATCGGCGCATGAATTCCCAGCTGACACTATCATAAGCCTTTGCAAAATCAAGCTTAAGGTATACAACTGGAAGGTTTTGCTTATGTGCCCAATAAATTCCCTCGTAAGCAGCAGCAACATTGTTCAAAATGCACCGTTTTGGAAGAAAACATGACTGGGTTGTTGAGATGGACTCTGCCAAGATGTCCTTTACCCGCTCTACAAAAGCCTTGGCGAAGATCTTATATACGGATGACAATAAGGTGATGGGCTGCCAGTCTGAAATAGTCTGAGGATCCTTGATCCTGGGGATGAGTGAGATGGCACCTGTGTTTAGAATTCTATCCAAAGCAGTGGACCGCCGAAAGTCACAGAAAGCATCATACACTTCTGGCTCCAGCCATTCCCAATACTCCTGGAAGAACTCAATTGGCAAACCATCCAAACCTGGGCATTTGCCTCTTTTTAGTTCAAAGACTGCTGAACCTAAATCATCAGCTGTCATAGCCGCCTCTATTGACTCTCGCTGCTCACCAGAGATGATGGGGGAAATCGTAGACAAAATAGCATCTCGCATTTCAGATTGAAAGGGAAGATGTTTCTCAACGGAAAAAGTCTGGAAGTGGTTATGCAGATGTTGCTTGAGTTCAGTTGGCTCTGTTAGCATCGAACCATTCGGCAAAAGCAATGAGGACATGGTTGACGTCATGCGACGCCTCTTAGCCGCACGAAAAAAGAATCCCATACAATGGTCTCCATCACGAAACCACTGCAGACCTGCCTTCGTCTTTGCCTGCTGAACTTGCTCTTCCTCCAATGCTTGGATCTGTGCCAAAATATCACGATCATGAACAACTGGAAGATGTCCCTGTCGAGAATGGAGCAGGTCCTGATACAAGGTATCCAATAAAGCACGACCTGCTGCTGCAGACTCTCGACCCCACTATTTGGCAAAACTTTTGACTGCCGCAATTGCATCCACTATGCCAGTCATGCCTCGACGTTGGCTGAAGGCAGTTGTCTAAGTATTTTTGCAACCTTCTTGAAAGTCAGCATCCCTTAAGTACTTCACATTCAAGCGAAAACACGTCCGTCCAGACCGCCGCTACTGCAGGGGCACGTCTGAAATGAATTGCGGATGGTGGTCTGAAACTGAGTTATCTCTAAGACAGAACCGAAAGAGACATGGAAGTGCCGCAACTGCATCTGCATTCCAATAAGCTCTATCCAATTGAGAGCCTGCGCGACCCCCACCAACTTGACCATTGCACCAAGTAAAGGCACCTTCATCATCAATCTCCGAGAGGTTGCAGTCATGGAGTAGACGGAGCCACTGCTGGCGTTCAAAACCAGACACCACTGTAGAGGTCGCCCCCAACCGATCAGACTCCATTTCCACCATATTAAGCTCCTGCACTGATAGAATCAGCTGACATTAAACCTGCGACCAATCATGTCCGCAAGCTTTGATATGTCTCCCTTACGACACTTGTGCTCTTGAAGACATACAAACTGAGCATCCAATCTAGATAAATAGAAAGAAATACGACTCTGCTTGAGGGGGGAGGAGGCTACCCCCTGAACATTCCATGAGACTAACTGCATTGATCTTGTGATGGGGTCAATTCAGATGAGACCGCTGGAGTCTCAAGGGAATTTGAGGATGTTTTCTGAGAATCTGGCATGGCAGTAACCTCATCAACCAAATCAGCCCACTGAAGTGGATCAAAGCGACCACAGTGGGATGCAATGGCAGGGGCAGTGCTATCTGAAGCAGGAACTGAGGGCTGGGATGCAGAGGAATTAGATCCCTTAGCTGATTTTCGTGGTTGACGAAGAGCCGGTGGATGTTTTGGTGGTGGGTGGATGCCACGCCGATCAATGTCTATATACTATCCAAGAGCCTCTTCAATTTGCTCTTGCAATTTCTAGATTTCAGCCAGCCTCAACATTTGGTGATCCAAAGACTGAGGTGAAGGAGCTGCAACTGGAAGAGCATGGGAGGCAGTCACAGGCGCATGGATGTGAGATATATCCATTGAGGTGGGAGTTGATGTAGGAGCATGCAGTGCCGGAGGAGCAGATGGAGGACCCTATTGGTGAACCCTGCGATATTGAGCAAAGAGAGGGGCTTCGAGAAACATGAGAGCTAGCTCAGGACCATTCAACAGGGACAGCTTAAACGGAAAGAACGTGGGCCCGCTTTGGACAACAATTGTTTGAGGCAAATCACGATGAATGGGCCTTGCCACATAAACCTTGGTGACGCCATTGGTTATGGAGTGTTGCAAATGGAGTGCAATCTCATTAACAATGGCAGAAATGAACTTGGAATCCTGTAACTCTGGAGGAAAATCTTCAATAGCAAACCAGAAGGGGCACATAAGGCATCTAGCTTAGCTAGAAAGGATCCAAGAACATACTGCTGATAGAGCAAGAAGTGTTTCCAGAGAGGATCAATCGTTCTATGAGTTGAGCAGCCGGCTCAGGAGATTCAAACATAAAAAAAAAAAGCAACGTTGATCTTTTGCCACAAGCTTGATAGATTGATAAGCAGGAAGCCCTAGCTTGTGAAGGTGCCCAGACAACCAAGATCCCACACACTTCAGATCCAAGAAAGGGCCAGTGAAGTGGCAGACCACGGAACACGCAACCAACTGCTCCACATGTCGTCGATGATCCTCATGGCTAATCTGCACCACTGGAGCCCCAAAATGCTCAAAAATTGCCCTGCACTCCTGAACCTCATAAAAGATTTCGTCTGATGGGAGCTGGACTCCCATAGAGTCTTGCTCGGCTTGCAAGTGCTGGAGATAGGACACAACTTCTTTCCTGTTATTATCTACCATGGTGGCAATGGCCTCTGAGACACGAGCCGAGGTGGCGGAGTCGCCAGGCCCCTGAAAGCCACTCAGAGAACCGCACACCTGTAACTCGAGCGACTGTGCCAGATGATCTCCAGGGTGTGGTCGATGCAGCTCGGGGGATGGAAGAGGATGTCGCCCCAGGCTACCGTGGGGAAAGAGGGGGAAACTCCTCTTGCCCTGAGGAACCTCTAACGTGTGTTGCACATAGAGATATTCAATTTGCCATATATCCTATTGTTTAAATTCGGTTTTTCCGGTTTGGAGAAAACCTTTTTGGAATTTTTTTTTAAGTTATTTCCCTAAGGTTTTGAATTTCTTAGATGCCGGAAAAAAAATTCCGATTTCTAAAAATCACAGAAAATTATCTCCTATTATTTGGTGTTCTTGCCACGATTGCTACGATTGGGATTTTGGGATTGCATACTGGCTCCACGTTAGGTTGGGGTTCATCATCCGTGGAAGATAATTTTCTGGCCTCCATGTATTGGACCTCTGATGTTGCTCCAGAACACAGAGCTAGGCGATCACAGCGGGCAACTCTTGCTAGATTAAATATGCCATACCTCTTGGAACAGCATGATTATTTTCGCTACCATATTCTCCGTTACAAATAATTCCTGCTCTGATACTTATTCTTCAAAATCGTGCCATCCTTGCTTCAGATCCGGTTGGCTTTCATAGTCAGCTCGGGGGTGTAAGTACCAGCAAAGGGATAAAACAGTATGCCTCTTCATCATGCACTCCTCTTTTCTTTCGTCGGCATCTCCTAGCTTTATGTCCACCGCATTTCTTTGCAAGGTATGGAAGAGATTTGCTTTCTCTCAACACCTGGATTCCAGTTGAAGAGGAAGTCAGAGAGTTGCAATCACCAGGTTCTACCTGCTTCTATTTGCTCACAAATGTTTTGGTGTACAGCATATAAGATTATGTAATACCATTTCGAATTTAAATATGTATGAGCCCTATTTCACAGGAGTGGCATTTCAAGTGCCTGGAGCTTTGCAAAATCGGAGGTAAAATACTTTTTTCCTTACTCAAATGGTAGAGCTCAATTTCTGTTACAAGCATCTTCAATAAAATGCATGGAAAGAGTTAGTATCTAATTGTTTTTGCAACACATTTCCAGGTTCATCATGTTAATGCATAAAAGGCTGATTCATCTCTTATAAGGACACATTCCTAGCTTTAGAATTACCTACTTGCCTTTTTGTATATGGTGCATTTTGAATTTCCTCTAGAAGATATGGGTTGCTAACAGAATTGAGCACTATATTGCAGGAGTTGTTTGAAGTGCCAGAGCTTTGCAAAATCAGAGATAAAATGCTTTGTTCCTGCTTAAGATGGTAGGCTCAATATTTATTACAAGTATCTACAAAATGCATCCAAGTTGTCCCTATTGTTAATGCACCGATTAGTTATTCAAATTGGCTTTAGAATTACCTACTTGCATTATTATCTGCGGCCATTCTTGAGAAGAGAGGTCATTTCTGAGACCTCAAATAATTTCATCTATCTTATCAATCACGTCCTTTACAGGCGTGCATGCAAATTCTGTTTCCTTTGTGTCGTTGCTTGCCTCTGATAAATGATTAAAATTCATCCAAGGCCGTCAACATTTTTCAGTTTTGTCTTCTGGGTACAAAAGAACTTACCTTACAGAAACAAGGAAATTCTGCAAAATTGTACGGCAGAGCGTCCAAGGTATAAATCAGTGAAAGAAAAGCTTAATAAATAAGTGGCTACAGTACGATGTCGTAGACGCATATCTTAAACTAAACAAATTAGTAAAGCTAAGTTTGATAGTTCATTGATTAAAGCAGGCATCTGTGCACTGCTTACAGAATGGCAAAAAGCATCATGTGCATTAAAGTATGATTTATGACCTATGTGTTTTTGACAGAGATGCTTATTTCTAGTGAAAATGTAGACGAACAATGCCTAAAAAAGGGAATATCGGCGGTAGGAGAATTGATTGAGAGACTATTTAACCTGCCTTCTACAGCGGAAAAAGTTGGAAGACTAGTCGAACTTCCACCCCCATCGACACCACTTCCTCGGGAGAAGCCGGTATTTAGATTCTTTCTCATAATTGGATACAAGCAAAACTTTGGAGAGTTGGGTTTAGGATGATCCTTTATTGATCTGTGTGCTGCCTTTGCTTGCATACATAGATCAACCTTGGGATGGAACACAATAATTGATTACTAAATACATGTTTTTAGATTCCAACGCCGAGGCCACCTACGAAATGGGAGACATTTGCAAAGGCAAAAGGTTATTATAAATGGAAAATTTGATGCCTTCTATACATTGTTTTCTTAGCAAGTGTTTTCTTGTGGTGGCAGGCATAAAGAAGCAAAAGAGAAGTAAACTCCTCTTTGATGACCAGTCAAATGAATGGAGATGCCGGCATGGTTATAAACGTCTTTGGATGAAAATGAGATCCCCATTATTGAAGCAAAGGCTACAGATTGTATTCTTTTTTTCTAGGTTTTCTTCCCTGCCTATAAAGGGGAACTAATTTATACATATGTCCAAAGGCTCGTGAGGATCCTTTCACAAAAATGCGGTCCGACAAGAAAGAACGATTGCAAAGCGTGACAAGAACGATCTTCAAAATCTAAAGCGTGCTCTTAAAGTTGGTGGTAAACCGCACTTCCAAGGTGATAGGTCTTGAAATAGTTATTTATATTTAGCATAGTTATAAGATGTCGACTATTAGTTCCATGCCTTACAAGATCGCGTCTGCAGCTTGCGCAAAGAGAGCAATACCTATAACGTAAGGTCAAGTTGGGCCTAAGATGAAAAGAGAGGATATAACTCAGGTAGCAGTCTTGCAAGTACCGCAACAAAGTATATAGGGAAGTTCGATAAGAAATTACCTGGTGAAAAGCCACCAAAACATCCCGGAAAACATCGAAAGGTGATCAAGTATATTTTAGGTTGCAAGATTTTTTCAATTTTCAAGTCGAATATTAATAATATTTGTTGATTTACGTTCCTTCCCGTTGTCGAAGGAAAGGGTATCAACAACAAATAAAAAGGATCAATCAGACAAAATATTAACAAAAGTATTATCTAAACATGACTACGACATTGACGTAACTAAGGTATGTTTTTTGGCTTCTCTTTGAATTTCTTAATCTATGTATTGTATTTGATAATATCATAATAACCACTAATCTATAATATGGTTTCTTAGGTGGTGAGCGTGTACAACAAAGAAGTGGAAGGCAGACGGGCGCAACATAATTTGAAGGAGGGTGGAAAGAGGAAAAAGACATTTCATGACAAATCTGGAAAGAAAAAACATAGAAAATGAGCCAAGCCATTAATTTTGTAGTTTTTAAAAGCAATGAATGAAGCTATCTAACATACAAGTTCTACCGGTTTTTTGCTTTGGCCTTGTTCCAAATTTGCAACTTCGTGGGGCAGTTTTTGGAATCATTTTATTTGCAGTTGAACGATAGTAAGCCGTTCTGATTGTAACATAATAAACATCTTGATGTTATTAACATGTTTCTTACTGTGAATGGGAATTTTTGAACACGCACACTACTGGGAACCATGGCAATGTATTGTGTAGTGCTTTTAACAAGATATAAGATGCCAATCTATGACGTTGCATCTATTTGTATGTATTTCACTGCCTATCACTAATTCTTGCTTTATCACTTATCAAGGCCCAGATCCACCGAGTGTTCTAGGTAATTTCTGAAATATTTTAGATGGCATGAGATCTCCACCCTTGAGATAGGAACCTCTAAAGTTAAAATATCAAGCTTACACAATATGCACAAAACCTAAATTTCATTCCACCAAACACCTCGAAAGGATTAAAAAGTTAACGACCAAAAACAATAATCTAAACCTATGGACTTGGCACAACAATTTACTTCGTATTGCAGGAGGGTATTCTCGCAATGATTGTGAATATGATTCTTGCATTGTATTGTGTTCAAAAACCGTATTTTTGCACCAGTTTGAGCTGCTTATTTGTTTTGGAGGCAAAATTCTATTTGAGGGTAATGTTTGGGTTTTTTTTTGGCAATGGTACGAACAAGAAAATGAATATTGTGCAATTGGGCCAGTTCTAGAGCGTAGACACGATGTGCCCGATCTACTGGCATGCCGAAATAACCAGCCTTATCTCTTCTTGCACTGGAACAACGATTGCGGCAGGATGGATGAGGAATCTATCTCCTAGTTAGTTTTGGTTTTTGCTTGTGGAAGCGAAGATTCTTTAAAGGAGACAGCTGTGGGAGACTAGCAGGATAGAGTATCTGGAGAGATTTGGGCAAGTAACAGGTTTGGAGGCCGGTTTAGACGCAGTTGGCGCCACAAGATAGTGTTGGTAAATTCTTCAGGTGTTGGTGGCCCCAAACTAAAAGCTCGGCTTTACCAAAGCACTTACAGGTCAACTAATAGCCCCAAACTTTCTCAGTTATGAAGGATTTGCATATTTCATTGATGGTGTTCTATTTATGACAGATGGGTACTGCAGATGCCATTCTGGACCTTGTTAGCAGTGGGACAACACTTCACGAAAATAATCTTAAGGAAATAGAAGGTGACAAAGTTATGTCTAGTTAGGTAAGCTTTTACTTCTGGAAAATATGTTGTAATCTCTTTTTAAACTGAAGGCCAGCATCTTAATATTTCAGGGCGTTCTAATTGCTAGTAGGAAAGCACCATTGGAGCGCCCAGGAGCCTTGGAGGTTGTCCATGAAATGCTTGAACGTCTGGATACACATCTTAGAGCTAGGAATCAATTATTGGTAGAGAGTTCAATTACTTTATATAACTATCAATGAGAGTATTGGCTAATTTTTTTCCAAAATCTGTGGCTTTCTATTTTACTATTCTCATCACTGGTTTTGGATGCCATGTAGGTGACAGCTAACATGCGGGGTGACTCTGCTAAAGATGTCGCTTTGCGAGTGTTGAAGAGTTCACAAGTTTCCGGTTTACAGGTAAAAGCTATCGGCTATAAAGGGGCACAATCATGGAGGGTCAAAGATGTTTTAACAACCTTGAAGTTACATCATGCAGGGTCTGACTGTGAGTCCAGCGTATAGTCAAGACGATAGTCTTAAAGTCAATTATTCTACAATATTAATTTGTGTAAATAAGAAAGATTTATACAGTTCTGTGAAGAAACCAAGAGGGGTAAGCCATATGTTGGTTGTTTGTGAATTATAATAATCAGTTCCTTTATCTCTGAAATCCTTATTTCTAAAACCTTCCCAGATGTGTGGAAGTGGTGTGCTTGTGGCACCCTTGACCTATATATTTGAGGAAGAGCGTCCACGATGGCACACACTGGTTGAAACGTTGAATAAGTAATTTACTGCGCAAGAGTCTGCCAGGTGGTATTTAAGAATATTTATTAGCCATGGAGAAGATGGCACTATTTTTGGTCATCATGTATTTCGAATTCTCGGCTGGTTCTCACTTTGCACACCAGTTTATTAATTTGAATGCCAACTGCTTAGCTAGTATTTTGTATATTGTTCCTGTCGGAGCTATGGGCCTCCATTCTAATATGGATTAGGGCCTCTCCACCTGTAGAACACCCAAACACCCTTGATTGCTAGCAGCATATATTCCTTGAGCTTGTGCCAAAAGGAGGAATTCTGGTGGAAAACCGTCAGGGCTTGGTGTTTTCTCATGCGGCATGGATTCCAGAGTTCTATGAACCTCATCAAACGTAATGTTCCTAAGAAGGGCACTATTATCCTCTTCTGAGATTTCTGGTTGAAGGGCCGGTAGGAACTGCTGAAGGTCCGCTGCATAGGTACTAGGCAAAGGCTTTTCAGCAAAAAGTTTCTCGTACTCTTGGAAGAAATATTCAATAAAGATTGGCATCCATAACTAATGTTATTCCATTGCCGATCACTGTTTCCAAATGACCTAAAGAGCACTTTCGAACTTTCTTTATTTGCATGCCCATACCAATGAGCCTTTTCTTTTCTTTTCTATTGTCTAAAAGTACCAATTTCAATAAAATGTCAAAACATAACTTTCAACTACGATTTAAGCCACTTCACAAAACATGTACATCCATTCTCTCCTTTATTACACTTCTCTTTATGCTTCTGCCATCCTAGTTCCATACCAAGCACCTAACACCAATACCTTGCGCTCAAATCCCAAAGTCCATATGTCCAACTACATCCTACTCCAACAACACCTCAACACCTAAGCAGAACTTAGTAATGCAAATGCGTACCAACACGTTCACAAAATGTCAATGTCTTAAAATAGCAATTTCGATTCAAACACTCTATTGTCTACAACTACAACTTAAGCCACTTCACTCTCCGGCCATGGAGGGCAACCCTCCATGCGCAGCACCTTGTTTGTTTACACACTTCATTTCAAGGGATGAATAGAGTGATTATTGCAGCATGTACTACTATTGTATGCAATGAGTAGGCTCAACTTGATGATGTTTAGAAACGGTTTTGTCATGCAGGCAATTGAAATAAGCACATCGAGACCATTAATATCAAGCCAAATAGCTGAGGGTCATTCGCTGTTGGAGCAGGAAAGAGAACCAGATTTTAATCCGAAGTTAAGCAAGTTCATCCCAGTAGTTAATTGAACAAACTGGAAAGTCAAATTGCATTTTTCAGTAGTTAATTGAAGAAATTGGAAAGTCAAGTTATTGTATCTTTACCATTCTCAATAAAATAAGTACCTTGCTTAATAGATGCATGTTTTGAACTTCATTAGAAGCATCATTGTTCCATCTTGGCATGCTCATTATATCTGTCATTTATTCCTTATGCAGGTTTTAGCAATGTTACAGCGGGATGAAAAGCCCCGAGGAATTTGGGTAGCAAAGAATTTTCTTAGTTCTCACGCCTTTATTTCTTCAACTAGCTTACCAGTTGGTAACATATACTAGTTTATTAGAATTTTAGTGGATTGGTTGCAGGAAATAAATAACAAGCCCCAATATTAATCAGACTCTTCAAACTCCCATGTAGCCTGTGACTAAAGTTGATGGTCTGTCAAGTTGTTCTTAAAAATGATGGTGGGCCTAATGAAATAGTTCGAACTGATGAGCCTGCAGCATGGACAAAAGAAGTGTATGCATTCTTATAGATTTCTTGATAACTATTCTTCGTAAGTTAGACGTAAAATGTGATCCGTAGTGCATATATGAGAACCTTGCTTGTGTCTCAGATTTTTAATTATGAGTCATGAAGCTCTCAAAAGATTTGCTTAGCGAAGAAAGTGAACACATGCATATACAAGTTTTACGAGTGTGCGGATATATGCCACGCAATCCAATCGAAATTTTCTCTTCATTCTATATAAAGACGACGACACTTACAATGTATCATTGCATATTCATTGGGATATGCCATGTCCGCACATCTTATTACATAGCATTGGGTGGGCACTTCCAGGTGCATTGATTGAGCGACGTATTTCAGTAACTTCTAAAGGTACCTACGAATGAAATCACAAAGTGTTGTGATTATTTGATAATGGTTTGGATTTCCAGGTTGTAAACTTTATAGGTTGGAATCCTCTGTTATGATCGGGTTGGGACCTTGCACCAAGGAGAGGATGAATAGATTGCATTCTTGCAATTAGGCCATTGGCAAGTTATCACGTATGTACCCACTTGATTGAGTTAATTTTATTTTCTTTTCTTGTTGTAGTATAATGGAAAGTGGTCTCCCATTCTTGTATTCTTAAAATTCAAGTGACAAAGTTGCACTATGTGAACTGAAGTGCGCTATGCATTCTTTTTTATCTGGTTCAATGAAAGGCTGTCATGTGTTAGCGGCTTCAAGCAAGTAGGATGATCCAATGTTATATACTTGATTAAGCAAATTTTGTCTTCTTTCCTTTGATGTCGTGCAATGGAAAGTGGTATACCATTGTTGTTTGCTAGCAGCACATCTTGGGGTCACCATTCTATGCAAAAATGATATCCCACTAACATCATCCTTGGATCTGGGATATTTTAGCAAGATCAATAATGCGCATTTATCATATGTTTTATACGACTGATCTTGCAAATTTTTGTATTCGTTGATGATGCTGAATGAAGAGCAGTCTACGATTCTTGCATAGAATGGGTGCATTCTTGCACCGAAGGGTGACCCCAAAATGTGGTCGCGCTTTATCGATTATGCAGGAATGGCATCCCACTTTCCATTCATGCGCCAAGATGCACCTTCTAATGAGACTCTAGAACTCCATCTCTGCTCTCATGTTGTGTGCTTTAATTTTTCCTTCCAACCCACTTCACCAATCCAATCCACCATTCAACATTTCAAGGTTTTTGTACTCCATATATAAAGCAATCTATTTTATACAAGCTACTTCAAATACATCTAATTTACTTAATGTGCTTGGTACCATTGAAGTTGATGCAACCTTCAAAGACCATTGCAACATTCTTATGCTTTACAATGCCCTTGCATTTTTATTTCGGTTTCAAGACCTAAAAGATACCTTTAACTATTGAATCCAATGGTTCACAAGATAATTATCTTCCTTTCCTTCACTTGCCTCACACCTTCAAGCCTGCACTACTGCTAGTATAACAATCTTCAAAGAATATAATACAATACAATATAATACAATACAATAAGATAGGCACCCTGGACTACCACAGTCATCAGATTCGTCGATCCTACGACCCAGATCGTATGTTGGGGCCTCTGGGCACTTCTCATTTCGCTTACAGTCATTTATGATTGGAGGCGCCTATGATTTTGAAATATGAAATACGATTTCACTTAAGGTTTTGAGGGAATATCGAACCTCTATATGGTTTTGCCTAAGATTTTAGAATATGAAATACGGGGGTTCAAACCTCTACCAAAATAACTCAATGTCCTAAAGACTACTTTAACCAATGTACCCAGTGAGCTAGTGTGATTATTTTTTATCTTGAATTTATGTTTTTTTTTATAGAATAGAATAGAATAGAATAGAATAGGTTTTTTAGCGTCCACGAAGACCAATTGGCCTATGGGACCCAAACAAAAAGAGAGCAGCAAGCGTATTACTGACAGGATTAAAAAACCCCCGCCCCGAAGGGTTTTCGAGGGAAAAACCTTAGCAGTAATAAGCATGCTGGCACACTGTACAATTGCATAGGACAGTTCAATACCGTCCCGTAGGACACAAACGAGTCCGTGCATCCATAACCTCCTGGAGGTATGACCCCAACAATCCCAATCGATGTCGTAGTCAATAATCGATGCAACGGCTGGCCAGCACCGATGTCGAACATATCGCTCTCGGATGTGGGCAAATGTTGGGCAGATCTGGAGGGTATGACATTCATCCTCAATCGCGCCCTGGTGGCAACACTGGCAAAGCCTTTGTTCTCGTGGTTCCCGAGCCCAACGCCCCGTTTCAATGCGGAGGCGATGTGCACCCATGCGAATGGAAGCTATAAGTCTGCGCTTCTTCATGGGCAACCGGGTGTACAAATCTTGGTGTGGGCCTCTTGTGAGCCTAGGATTGACTTGCTGCGATAGTGTGCCCGCCTTAACATGCGTCGAGTCTCGCATCCCGCTGAGCGAAGGAAAGTAGCATCTAGGTACGGTTTAAGTGCCTCGCTGATCTTTCTTTGTCCCGACACGGACGCATCTGTTTGCACTGCACACCCAAATTGAGAACCACCGAGCTTGCTTGTCTTTCCAACGAGATTTCAGCGTTGGGGACCCATCGTCGTGGCCAAAGCAAGGTGGGGCAAGCGTGTATCGACCATAGCGACCACCTTTTGGAAGTAAACGACATGGCGTTCCAATGCGGCCCGTTGAAGGGGTAGAAAGCCCGCTCACGGAGTAGGATCTGCAGTGCGGGCGTGGACTTCACCCCGGGGCCCGTGCCAAGAAGGCCTTACGCACCCGCTTTCGAGGTCATTCAGTGTTGAGGGATATCACCGGACCCCACACTACGCCCCATACAAAGGACCGTCTCAACCAAGGCCCAAACAAATGTGATTGGTGACCCCGGGCATACAACTCGCTTTGTGGTCATTGTTCGCATGGCATACAATGCTTTCCAACCCGCCGTGACCCGCAACCTGATAGCTGCATCCCAATGAGTGGTAGTTGAGAACTCAATCCCCAAGTACTTGTAGGTCGGAGCCACCTCTACCTCCTGCCCCTGGTAAATGAATGTGGAAAGCCTTGGCTGACGGGATGATGCAACTAGCAGCACCCTAGTTTTGGCCAAGTTAACTTCGCATGCCGATGAATTGGCAAAAAGTGTCAAGAGCATCCAGGTGGCGTTGCATGTCCTCCGGGTATAGGCCATGAGGTTGACATCGCCGGCATATATGAGTTGCCGGATTGTGTGATGCATGAGATGTGCGTCCGCACCTCCATGTTCAGAGAGCCAATCTTCCAACTGATCAATGTATAGGCCAAAGAGAGTGGGGGAGAGGGGGCAACCCTGACGCACTCCAATGCTACTGATCATCGGCTGTGCTGCCGAGCATGCCTCATCACAACCAGATATCGCGCGTCTCGCAAGTCCGGGGGGTCCCCACTGCTGCAATCTATCCCATAGCTTGTTGCGGGTGCGTCGTAGAATGCTTTTGCAAAATCCACGAAACAACAATGCGAGGTTCTGCGCGATTCTGCTATCTTCAATCAATGTGCGCAGAGTGAAGATATGATCAATGGTGGAATGTCTGGGCCGGAAACCCACCTGTGTAAGAGCTCGCACCTCCGTTTCCTCTGCCCATATTGTCAGCCGCTGCTCAAGAATGCCAACCAACAGTTTTGCAAAGAGAGAGCTGACCATAATAGTACGGTAGTTGGCCGGGCATTGAGGGTCCCCTCTTTGTATATGGGCACTACCCTACTAGTGGTCCATTATGTGGGGAAGCCTTCTCGCAATGCTTTATTGAACAATGCCGTGAGGGACAGGCACCGGTGGAGGCCCAGCCCATTTGGAAGTTACGCACGCATGCCATCTAAATCTGCCGCCTTCCCATTAGCTAGGCGGCAGTAGGCCCATGATGACATCCCACTCTGTGATAACCAGAGCTATGCCTATCTGTGGAGGGACTGGTGCCCGGCCCCCGAGCGGGTCGTCGCAATTTATTTGCAAATCTTGTACCCATTGCTCCAAGGTGATGTTCCCGTGGGGTCATGCGGGGCTTGCTCAAGACCCTTCTCGGAATGTCCTGGGGTGCCGGGTCCGGGAGACCAAACATCATTCTTTGATGCTCTGCGAGGTATCCGGCCTTCTTGTTCTTGAGAAAGGAGCGGTATTGACCGACCGCCTGTGGGCGGGGAGATGGGATCGATGACTTGCCGAGTGTGCGTTTGAGCTCCCCGACATTCATCATCAAACCATCCGCTGGGGGAAGGTGGTAGTGCACGAGGTTCGGCCGTGGCGGCCTCTCCCAAAGCATCTTTCTGCAGCCGTCGAAGCACATGAGTCACCGAGCGGTTGCTCTTGAAGTGTGGGGAGTTGCAGCAGTCCCGCCAGATCATGTTCAAGCAACTGAGCATAGGTCCCTGACGGTCGTAGTCCAGCGCGGTGGGGCACGGGTGTGTTGAGGTAGTAGATGCACGGGGAGCCTCCCAATGGAGATGCATGAACAGGGGCCGGTGGTCCGAGTCTACTTCCTCGTCCCGAGTGTCTGTCCCGATGGAAAAATGAGTAACCAGGTGCAGATCCCATTCCTCAACCAGCAGATAATCCACCACACTGGAGCCGCCCCCTTGGTTCTCCTGCCTACAAGTGCAGCAGCTAGAAGACGGCCATTGTGCCAACCCATTACAAATAACCAGGTCAAAGATACTGCCCAGCAACAACAACTGCCTGCCATAGCGCGAAATATGGCTGTCGTCTGATATCCTTGACCAAGCCACCTCTGCGGGGTTCAACTGCAAGACGTCCTCTGCCAGGGGCTCAACTGCTCAGTTCCTGTGCATGCATTAAAGTCGCCAAGCAACATAATCCTGCCCAACTGTACAACCTATTCAATTGCATTAGGGATATATAGTCTATGGTTTCAGGAATTGTTATTTTTACATCTATATCAAATCCCCCTGGAACCCCCTGTTACCCTGTTATTTTGCTACATATTATAAACGAGGTGCACCTGGACTACACAGTCGTCGAATTCGTCGATCCTACGACCCAGATCGTATGTTGGGGCCTCTGGGCACCTCTCATTTCGTTTACAGTCATTTATGATTGGAGGCGCCTATGATTTTGAAATATGAAATACGATTTCGCCTAAGGTTTTGAGGGAATATCGAATGCCTATGATTTTGAAATATGAAATACGATTTCGCCTAAGGTTTTGAGGGAATATCGAACCTCCATACGGCTTTGCCTAAGATTTTAGAATATGAATATGGGGGGTTCGAACCTCTACCAAAATAACTCAATGTCCTAAAGACTACTTTAACCAATGTACCCAGTGAACTAGTGTGATTATTTTTTATCTTTTTATGTTTTTTTCTATAACAACCTATTCAATTGCGTTAGGGATATATAGTCTATGCTTTCAGAAAATGTTATTTTTATATCTATATCAAATCCCCCTGGAACCCCCTGTTTTTTTGCTACATATTGGTGAAACAAAGAGGTTGTGGCCAAAAAAGAGATAGATAGATAGATAGTATTTTTACGTCATGCCACATTGGCAGCATCAATGAGGGCATATGACGGACCCCCAGAGACTTAAACACAAGATCTCATAATTGCTAACCCAATGGACTAGCCAATAAACAAAACAAGGGAAAACGAAAATCAAGACATTGTGGTGGGAGGGTATCCAATTAAAGTTTAAGACAGTTACCCATTTTATTGTTAGTATAACGAAATAGCCTTATGATAGAAAAAACATTGCTGGGCATCATAGCTTTCAGTTGAATCTGGGCCACTTCATGTAAACACACAATGGATTGAAGTGGCTTCTCACTCAGAAGTGCCAAATATCCAATTTATTTCTCGAAAGGAATGCTCAAGAATAAACTAAAAAGATCTCTTCTGCAATAGGATTTCCCTTGTTCCAGGCTCCTATGGTTTCAACAAGCACCGAGCAAAATGATCCACAATACAACATAAGACATTATAATACTAACCGCATTAATACTTGCAAAGTATCTCAGAGTAGTTTCCATTCAACATGAGATAATAAAAGTTGAGCGTGCTTCCCATTTGTTTGACATCTTCCATCATCTCCTGAACAGAGAAAAATTGTTCGGTAGACACATCCAGTGAAGAACCTTGTGCATAGCTGAATAATGAGAAGGGAACCATAAAAGAAAGAATGAACGAAAGAAAGAACGATAGATAAAGAAGAAGGCACCTTGCCCAATAGAAGACCCACAATAGCCGTCGGAGAGGTCGAGGTCGAGGTCGAGGTGTGCTGACGTGGGCGTGGAAGGGAAGTAAGTTTGGATGAATTGGCTGTATGACGTGGATAGCTTAGAATTGCATGAAATGGTGCACCCAAGTTAGGCAAGCCTGCTAAAAAAAAAAAACCCTTCAACACAAAATATTCCTAGGATATACGGCCCCCAATCAGCCTAGTTAAATGTTAGTGTTTCATAAACCCTACATAAACCCCGCTCGCTGCGCCCTGCTTCTCCGGCGCGGCGAGTAAGGCCCTTCTGAGAAACGATGATGCCATTATCTAGCCCACGCCCCTTTTCCTTCACAGATTAGGGTCGTGTCGGCGACAACGTTAATCTTCTAGGTCGTGGACAATGGTAGGCATTACCAAAGGAGAGAAAACGTCGTTAGTTGAGGGAAATGGAGTCTTGAGCACAATGGCGGCAGGTGGGTTTCTACCTTTTCATGGTTCTTGCAGTCCGATTGTAATCGTTATTCATGCCTCATCTTTTACCTCAGCATGGAGAGAATTTGTCTGGGGTGGTTTGGCCGCTGCATTTGGCGAGAGTATAATGCATCCCATTGATACCCTGAAGACCAGAATGCAAAGTGGCCCTCATTTCACTCTTAAGGTATTTCTTCTTCAGATAAAAAATATATGTCATATTGGAATGACATCTTAATTTTCTAAATCTCTTTTGCTGTGGAGCATGCTTATTTTACTTTTAACTATATACTTATTCATTATCTTGGCAGAGTAATGGCAATGTAACACAGTCCATCAGTACAATATTGGCAGCAGATGGTGTGCGAGGTCAGATTATTAAGCATTATTTACGTAGTATTTTTGAGGAAATGTGTTTATTATGTTAATAGAAACCATAAATTTCCTCTTCAGGCCTTTATAGAGGAGTAGCTGCTGGAATAACAGGATCCTTGGTGACTGGTGCAACCTACTTTGGATTTGTAGAGACCACTAAAGACTGGGTTCATATGAAGAGACCTGAATTAGCTGGTCCATGGGCACTATTTTTAGCTGGTGCAGCTGGTATGTCCATTTTTGTTCATTTCACTCTGTTTAAGCTGAAAGTGGGAAATGTCCTTCAAATGCATTTTTCTTTATTATTAGGTGTATCTGTGTGAAACAGCTATTATAGGCTAAGCAAAACTACAGAGCCGAAAATATAGAAAACAGTTCTTTCCAAGAAGATGCAGGTCGTTCATATTATTGAGTTTAACTTTGGACGAATACAATCACAAGTATAGCATTATTGATTAATGCATGGATTACCATAACCAGCGGCCTTTTTGTAGTTAATGAGTCCTGCTCTATGGTAGATGATTTACCTTAGTTCATTTATTTACAATTGCACATTTAATGATCTAAATACAACAGTGCTTGCTTTACTTGCGTGGATGAACTGCCCCATTTAGCTTTGGTCATGGAGATATTTTAAAGAGCTATCAATTATTTAGTAACTTTCTAGGTAATCTTGTGCAGGAGATACAATAGGAGCAGTTGTTTATGTCCCCTCTGAAGTGATCAAGCAGAGAATGCAGGTCCAAGGTACAAAACAGTCTTGGGAATTGGCATCATCAACATTGCATGTGAAGCAGGTGTACTATTCAGGGGTTTTCCATGCAGCAAAAATGATCTATGCTAAGGAAGGTTGCAGAGGTCTTTATGCAGGGTATGTATGGTCATTTCTGGATACGTTTATATCATCTACCTCACACATTATGACTACATCAGGGCTGTATCGCAAAGCCCAACTTAGACATCAATGTTTCAGTTTGGTCTTTACTTAAACCAAGAGTGGGGGATTATTATGTTTTGTTATTGCAAAGATTTATAACGTTTATGTTAAGTAACGTTGCACTTGACAAGCAGGATTAAAAACCTTTTATGAAGTGTTTCAAATGGCTGATGCCTCTTTATTAAATACCTTGAAAGAAAACCCATTTGTGGTAACATACCAAATCCTTTGTACACTTTCTGAGTTTATATTGTATGCAGTTTTCTGTCCACCCTTGCTCGTGATGTGCCCTTTGCTGGCTTGCAAGTAAGCTTTCTATTGGTGTTATCTTATTTGCTGCTCAAAGCTAATTTTTCTTTTTCATGTAATAGATTATGTTCTATGAAGTATTTAAGCAGAGATTGGGTGGACACACGTTTGACAAATGTTCAGCTACACATCAGTTCAGTTCGGGAGAAGACTTTTTGCTTGGAGGAGCTGCAGGGGGTAAATGCCTCTTCACAACTGAAAAATATTCGTTATTGCATGTATAAGGTAATATTGGTTATTTCTACAGGTTTAAGTGCGTTCTTAACAACTCCACTTGATGTTATAAAAACACGGATGCAGGTTCAAGGCACAAGCATGCGGTATGTCATTTGTCTATTTTTTCTGATGAGAAGTACTCATTTAGTGTCAATAAGCATATTGCAATTAATCTGTGTAGGTATAAGGGCTGGTTTCATGCTTTGCAAACGATCTGGAGAGAAGAAAGCTTTGGAGGTTTTTTCAAAGGCTGTGTCCCGCGTGTGGTATGGTGGTGTCCTGCTTCTGCCCTTACGTTCATGGCAGTAGAGAGATTGAGAAAAGAGTTCAATGTGGAACCAACTGGAAAGATTGACAAGATTGAAACGGTAGATGTTACTTCTGTGGTGGTGCCCCATCCTTCTAAAGCAAGATAAAGCGAGTTTTACAGATTATTCATAATTTGAACTGTTGACTTCGCATTTTTTAACCCTTTTCGGCATTGTAAAAATTGTGTCAGCATGGGAACCTTTTGCCTAAAGAGGTTGTGTACAGGTCATACAATTTTGTTATACAGAAGGAATGAATATTCCTAGAAAATGTGATGTTTCAAAGATGATTAAACTCTTTTTCCCTTGCACCATCTTGCTGACCATCGTCTCTCTTGCCATAGAACATTTCTGATACAATTCACATCCGTTGCATGGTATTAGGTGGCCAACAATTCCTTATTGCCTGGTATTAGGTAGGTGGCCAATATTGCCTTTTTTCAAGCTCGATCGGTGGAGCTTGATTTCATTACCACTAAATTTATAATAGAGAAAAAAAGCATGTTTTAGTTTAGTTTTATGAAAATACTAATTGGCCTATGAGACCCAAACAAAAAGAGAGCAGCAACCCGTGCTTCTCGAGTCCAACGCCCCGTCTCAATGCGGAGACGTTGTGCACCCGTGCGAATGGAAGCTATAAGTCTGCGCTTCTTTACGGGCAAATGGGTGCACACTACTGGTGTGGGCTTCTCGTGAGCATAGGATTGACTTGCTGCCGATAGTGTGCCATCTTAACGTATGTCCGAGCATCTGCATTTTAGAGCTTGCAAAGGAACCTAGCATCTAGGTACTGCTTTAGTGCCGTGTGATCCTTCTTTGTCCGTACCTGTACGCATCTGTTTGCCTGTACATCCCAACGTGAGAACCATTGGGCTTGCTTGTCCTTCCAGCAGGCTTTGAGGCGCTGGGCACCCATTGCTACGGTCAAAGCAAGGTTGGGCAAACGTGTATCACCCATAGCAACCATCTTCTGGAAGTAAATAATATGGCGTTCCAATGCAGCCCATTGAAGGGGTAGAAAACTTGTTTCCTGAAGTAGGATCTGCTATAGAATTGTGGACTTTACCCCAAGGGCTCGTGCGAAGAAGGCTTTCTGCACCTGCTCTCCATTGATATCCGTTGAAGGGATATCACCGGACCCCACACCTCTGCCCCGTACAGGAAAACCGGCCCGACCAAAGCCCTAAACATGTGTGCCTGGTGGCCCCAGGCATACACTCTGCCTTGCGGCTATTGTTCTGCATGGCATATAGTGCTTTCCAGCCCGCCGTGACACGCAATCTGATGGCATCCCAATGGGTGTTTGTAGAGAACTCGATCCCCAAATACTTGTAGGTCAGAGCCATCTCGACATCTTGTCCCTGGTAAGTGAATGAGGGAAGCCTTGGCTGACGAGATGACGAAACTAGCAGCACCCTAGCTTTTGCCACGTTAACTCGCATGTCAATGAATTGGCAAAAAGTGTTAAGAGCATCTAGGTGACGTTACATGTCCTCTGGAGTATAGGCTAGGAGGTCGACATCGTCAGCATATATGAGTTGCCGGATTATGTGATGCATGAGATGGGCACCCGCACTTTCGTGCTCAGAATGCCGCCAAACAGTGTGGGGGAGAGGGGGCAACCCTGACGTACTCCAATACTACTGGCTACCAGCTGTCCTGATGGTGTGAGACGTCCTGAGCATGCCTCATATAGCCTGTATATTGCGTTCTGCAAGTCAACAGGGCCCCTAGCTACTGCAATCTGTCCCATAACTTGTCCCAGAGCATTGTGTCAAAAGCTTTGCGAAAACCACGAAACAACAATACAGGTTTTGTCGGCGATTCCTGCTATCCTCAATCAGTGTGCGCAGAGTGAAGATATGATCAATGGTGGAATGCCCGGGCTGGAAGCCTGCCTGTGTCAGAGCCCGCACCTCTGCGTCTTCTGCCCATATCGTCAGCCGCTGCTCAAGGATGCCAGCCAACAGTTTTGCAAAGAGAGAGATAACCATAATACTGTGATAGTTGGCTGGGCATTGAGGGTCACCTGTCTGTATATGGGCACAATCCTACTAGTGGTCCACTGGGGAGGGAATCCTTCTTGCAATGCTTTATTGAATAGTGCCGTGAGGACAGGCACCATTGGAGGCCCAACCCACTTCAGAAACTCTGCTTGCATGCCATCTAAATCAGTTGCCTTCCCATTAGCTAGGTGTTGCAGGCCCACGATGACATCCCCCTCTGTGATGGCCAGAGCCAGACCCATCTGTGGAGGCACCATTTTCATGTAGTTGCAGTTTTGCCCTATGCAGTAGAGCTTGGATCTTGATCTAGAAACAATTGGCTTAGTCGTGTTTAATAATATGCGAGTATGCAATTATCACTAATGGCTAAAAAGGCCACAGCTGTGTATTAATATTATGCTTGTCTGCAATTATCACAAGTGGCAGAAAAAGGCCATAGATGCTTCATCCATTTCTATTTAAAGAGATGATTTACATAAAAAATGGGCATACCTCTAAAATAATGACAAGGGTTGAAATAATGATTGAGATTCTGTTTGAATGCTTTGCATGTTGTTAAAACCAGAAAAAGAGTAATTATTGGTTCTTGTAATTATCCCAAATTCTATTAATAAAATGAGGCTCGCTTTAAGGGGCATCTTAGATTTTTTCATGCCTGCATCTCGTGTTCAAATTGTTTTATCGTAGAAGAGCTTTGAAACAAGAATCAGAGAAGAAGTTTTGCAAGTAGGAAAAGATGGAAGTTGCAAATGGACCTGAAAAACTTGGAGAAGCTTTGATTGGACCAATGCTTCAGTGTGGTTTTGGAAAATGCAGAATGTTGGAGCTGAACCAAAATTGGAGATTGGTGAGGGTGGTGATTGCAAAAGAGATGGCATCTCCGACTGCATTGTGATATGGTCTATGGGGTATGGGATAAAGCCTGAAAAGGTTGGGGCCCATTGGATAACGATTTTCTTGAAGGATCCGCCCTTTTGGTGCATTGGTTATCACTAGAGGTGCTAGTGTATAACATTTGGTATCAGAGCCAAGGTTCAATTCCTCGTGGCAACATTGGTGTGTTCCACATGCTTGAGGGCAAGCATCTCGAGGAGGAGGAGGAATTGATATGGTCTATGGGGTATGGGATAAAGCCTGAAAAGGTTGGGGCCCATTGGATAACGATTTCCTTGAAGGATCTGCCCTTTTGGTGTGTTGCATTGGAGAAAGAAGGACAATCAAGTAAAAACGTCCATGATGTTTGGGTTAAGGATGAGCAAATCCTATTAGTGAGATTGGAAAACAATACAAAAGAGGGATGGGAGTGTCTGAAGAAAACATTCAAGGCCCATAACACGTCACATAAATCTTTTCTATGGCAAGAATTTTTAGTGCTAAAATAAAGGAAGAAGATGATCCCACTGAGCATATTAGCACTATGGGAAGCTTAGCAAATCAAATGGCAGCATCAAATTGTGACGAGGATCTGGCTATGGCTATATTGGGAAGCCTTCCAGGATCCCGTGACTTTATCAAGCAGGCCATGGGATGTAAAGATGGCAACATGAAGAATGAAACAGTGATTGGTGCAGTACTCAAGGCATCTCATCTGCTAAGAAAGATGAGGAAGAGCCAGTTTATATGGCCAAGTTCAAGGCTCAAATAAATGACTTTGAATGCTGGTCTTGTAGCAGAAAAGGCTACGTTGCAAAGAACAAGAAAGATTGAGATAAAAAGGTAGGAAAAGAAAAACAAGAAGGCAAAAAATATATGAAGGCAAAACCTGCTGAAAGAAAATGGAATAATGCTCGCTCTAGTGGCTTGGGTGTAAGCATAACAGAAAACAACTTTGTCAAGTCAAAGGAAGAAGAAGACAACAAGATTGCTGAGCATCCCTAAGTTATTATGCGACATATATGAAATGAGATAGACACCTCCATATATCATGTTTCAAAACCATAGGCGTTCCTAATTATAATTGATCATATTCAAAATTATAGGCCTCTGCGTCGTAGGATCGACAGGTCTGAAGCTACATCTTATTTGCAACTACAACTACGAATAATTTTGAACTTACAATAAATAAATATATTAGAATCGTAATGAATGCTATTGTCAGTAGTTATTATAGCTATTATCTAAACATATATAAATGCTATAGAAAAATTCTTTGGAATATTCGTGTCGCCAGGGCATGTATCTTGACCGTCCGTTTATTGGGACACTTTACCCTCGACTGTTCATTCTTCACCGACTCATTGATTGCAGGGCATTTATGGCTTCGTCATGTTGACGTTGGATTGGATGCTGACCCCATTTGGCGAAAGTGTAACAGAGAATTGAATCGCTCGCTCCATTCCGATCGTCGTAGCCTATGTTTCAAGGGAGAAAAAAATTTGGCACTAAGAATTTCTATGGTCGGTTTAGCTCAACACCAGAGTTATGACAGCTCCGGCATAATCAGGTCGCATGATCACGTCTTCGTCTTTGCCGAAGTCGTGGTTCAAGACTATATCTCAGTCGGAAAAGCTTGCGCTTTGGCTTTTTGCCATGGATTTTGGAGCAGATACGGCGGTATTGAGGCTCCTTGCGTGCTTGCTATTTGTTATTGGAGTTGTTATATCCGGCAGTGTAAAATATGGCGCAGAGACCTCTTCTTTTGCTTCTGGATCTACTCGGTTTCAACTGCCTCGAGGTCACAATAGCGATAAAATTTTGGGAGAATGCCTCCTAGATCATGAGTTTCAGTTTGATTCTGAGATTCACAGGAGGTATCTTGCTCAACAGCAATATTATATTAGTTATCAATCTCTGTCAGCTGGCCGCACTCCATGTCCAGCAAAATCTGGTCGTTCTTATTACACGAACAACTGCAAACTAGCAAGCGGCTCTGCTAATCCTTACAAAAGAGGTTGCTCCACAATTATTTGCTGCCAGAGGGACTCAAGTTAACTATGTAATACCTATAAATCTGTTCTTTTTGTGGATTTGGATGTGAAAAACTCTTCAGAGGTATTGCAACCATGTTGTTGTTCTCTTTGACACAGAAATTGTTCCGTATTTTCCACATTAGTAGAGCTTCAAAACAGGGGACAATTGTGTGTCTGTTTAATTCTAGGGCACGAACAAAAAGCCAGAGAGGCGGAGAGGGCAATACAAAAACCATTTCACCATCGTGTTTGAAGACTCCAAAACAAGCCAAAATGGAGGAACACTATATGCAGTCCGATTTCTAATAGTTCTTTTCTGGCAGTGGCAATATCTCCAGGTCACTTCTTGGGCTTGCCTTGATATGTTGATTTTACTGTTTTTCCATATTCGGTGCTCTACATCCTCAAAGAGGGTAACAGAGACTGGAGTTCTATTTGCTCTAAATTATAAGGACTCGTTGAATCTTCTGCTGTAATTCTGGCATCAAAATTGCAGGACTCGGATTGACCAAGCAATAGCTCATGTGGTTATTAAGATTGAAGGTGATATTATTTACCATATTATTCTATCGATCTGTGCTAATTCTTATCTGCATGTGCTGAGTCTTACTCTATTTATGGATGCTGAAGCAGACTTCATAGCCCCGGAATGATGCAGAGCATGACTTCAGAGTACTATGTGGATCTTCATTTTGTGGAGCCCTAAAGCTCAATCCTTTCAAACAAAGCTCCAACAGAAGGAATGGCGGCCCCTACGGCTTTTTCAACCATCACCATCAAAGGTATGAGAGTGGTTGGATTTTTCATTGCAACCTTTACCATGCTCTGGAACATGAATCTTTGGGGCGGATAGACTCATGTCATGGTGAAGCCAACTTCAATGTAAGTATTCAGTCCTTCTTCTCCTACATATTCTTAGGAAATCATGTTTTTGTCCCAGTTTTCTTACTATCAATGAAAACGTTGGGTGGGGTTAGATTTAATTCTGATGGTGTTGGGATTTCTCCTTCCTGCTGGGGAAGCTTAGCTTTTGTTTGCTACACTTATCTGAAAACGTTAAAGCAGCTGCACATGCATCAAACAACAACCAATTGTTCATCCAGATTTTTAAGTGCTGGGTTGTATATGATTTATATGTTTATTCTACTTTGCAAGTTGCATGATATTAGCATGTGAATCTACAATTTTTTCTCTGGGACAATGGAAAATAAAAGATAGACCCATGTGTTATCTAGGCTAGGACCTGCTATATGGAAGGTTTCTAAAATTTAGGACATTGTTTTAAATAAAATTTGGTTGATGTTATTGCACTTGCTAATCTAGCTTCATGACTCTTCACAGTTTCTGATGAGCATATGCTCACATGCTCATGCTTTTGCAGGTATAATGACACATATGTATGCAAAGTTTGCAGTTGTAGTCAAACTTGAATTCTTGTGGACTGTTCATATCACATCATGGTAGCATAAAGATGTTACTTTCTAGTTCCTTCCTGCTTCATAATATTAAATTATGTAAATGCAAAGCAGTACTCCATTGAGAGGAGGCCCATATCACTAGAACATTTCCAGGCTGTATAAGACATGAAGATGTGTGCAAAGTATTGGGTGCCTCTAATATGAAAAGCTCTACAAATTCATTTCAAGTGTCACTAAGTCGGCAACATACATCAGGTCTTTCCCCTAATTTTTTTTATGATCATAATGCCAAGTGAGTGTGTACAGGTCCTAACCAAATGTTTAAATTTGCCAAATGTTTAAACTTCGGACTTTGATCTTTAACTGGATCAAAATTTCCTGCCTATCAGGCCTGGAGATATTGTACCCTTCGATGTCTGCATCCATGCAGCAAATCCTATCAAACTTCACCCGATCCTAATGAATGTAAGATTTAATCTCACGTTGAGATAATAAAAGGACTAGATCTGGACATACTTCAGAAAGTCTCTCCAAGTCCGATAATTAACGCCGCCATCAAGAAGTGATAATTAGAACCATCAAGCACTGGATTAGAGCAAAGATTCTATTGGTTCAACTGCAGTGATAAAGAAAATATTACTAGATCGATATTTTTTTTTTTCCAATTTGCAATCCAACTTCTCTTCGAGAGCAGTGGCACGTAGCAATATTTAGCAGCATTGATTTAGGTTAGCGACCAAGATATAGAGATCCTTTTATCTCCTACATAAAAGATTTCAAAGCGTGCAACATGTTTTCTTTAAGAAGCTCAATCAAGAATCTTGTGATCCTCAAGAATCATCAAAGTGCTTGGCTCTTCTTATATCCAACGTAAATGTGATCCCGCATGTAGAAGCTCTCTCCAAAATTACTAAATAGCAAGAGAGATCCAGTCGAGCAAAAGTTTTTCTCTTAATGAAAATCACTATCAGTAATGAACTGAGATAACACACAAGGAAACTAAACAGTGGTGCCTAGGAGCTCGCTAACCAAAGCAAACAAAAATGATCACATCAATTTGCTTGCTTGAGGTTAACCATGCCTCAGACCTCTTATTCTGACTGTAACCGCTTTCCGAGTGGATATTACTGATTCAAGAAACATACACCCCAATGCCCTATTGGTAAGGAACATGCAGGCAACTATTATGCTGGCTATGTAGGACCCAGTCTGTCTTGACATTGACTCCTATCTCAGATCCTCTCCATAGCCAAGCAGAACAAGGTTTATGTAATAAATGGAAACTATGTGAAGATTTATCTCCACTTTGTGACTCTTTTCTTTCTTAGCTCCTGATATCATATAAGAAAGAGTTCCTTATGGGTTACGTTTTGTTTCTCTGCTGGAAGTAGCCTCAACCATGATAAATAGACCAGAAAATATATTGAAACACATTACCACCATATTACTATCACTACAGAAAGTCTCGGCAGATATATTGACAAAACCCATGCTCCTCAAACCGTGTACTCTCCCTGGTTGTGCATCCTGCTTTAGCGATTGCCAAGAAGTGGCACAGCTTTTGCCAAGTCCATGTATACTGGCTTTGAACTCCATTACCGAAGGAGGACGCAAGCTTAGTTAGTAAATTGCTAGATTCAACTTGGTTAAACAGAGAAAGAACATCAAAGTTGGACCAGATTGAAGTAACATCTTTTGTTGTAGGACTGCAGTGAATATTGATACAAACATGGCACAGAGAACTGGATGGATAATATATGCACTATCCTGTGATGCTTCGTTCAGTGTATTCACAAATGTACGCGTCTTTTAAACATTACTACTTCCACTTACGAGTTCCTAAGATTACTAGTTTTGTTCCTATCAGTGATAAACAAAACGATTATATTCCTCGTTGTTTATTTTGAACTATTAGAGAATGCTCGATAGTGAGAATACCATGGTCATAGGAAACCCTCTATCTAATAGGCACAAGAATACATACAAGGCAATAACATAGGTTCAAATCCTATGCCATCCCTATGTACTGACTTACTTTCTCAAATGCAAGGGGATAAATTTCTTGTAGGTTTTATAATCATATGGTTCGATGTTGAGGGGGCTAGCCAGGGCATCCCTTCTTGGCATTTAGCGCCACATCCAGCCACGTGCTGTGAAATTCATAGTGGCAGATGCAGTGATAAGAGATGCCAAACTTCGTCAAGGAGCAAGTTGAAAGGCACCTCCTTATATGTGGGGTAACACCTCACTTCGCGATTGGAGGAGTCACGTCAATGAGAGCTTGCTCACATAAGGAACATAAGAAACACTAGTGATGTTGCTGCACTAGTTCAATATAAGGTACGTATTTTTCGTCTGCCTAGCCATACTGTAGTAGATGTGCAGAAAGGAACAACTAGACTATACAGTAGTACAACAAATATCCGCACTACAGCTCCTAAGGCAAATACTAATGCAAGTACTAATGTTGCTGCCACTGCTGCTCCTGTAACCCCTCAGGTTGCTGCTGCTTCTGCTCTTACAACCTCTCACCCCTTAGGGTGTTGTTACCATTGATGTTGCTGATGTAACCCCTCAGGATGCTATGACTACAACTGCAACTACAGATGTCAGCACTCCAAATAGGGATTGTGTGGGGCATGGTCTCAAAAGTTGTAGGGGGTTTTCATGGCAAAAGGGAGACAACTTGAACTCCATAGCCAGTGATATGATTATTTTTCCTATAGAAATGTAGGAACACTGGCAACCTAGCTTACACCATGGCAATGGGCCCCCAATGCCTCAAGACATCTGGAATGAGAAGAGAGTTCAATGGCTAGCCAAATGGAATGTGCAAGAGCACAATGCATACATGTGCAAGCAGAAAAGGATCGGCATAGCTTGAGGTAGTATCTTGGTGCTGCTTCCTCAGTAAGCTTTGGGATGTCAGTGCCATTGAAAAGGTCAAGACAACACATTACCAGCACCACATAAGCTCCACATTGGAAAGGGGCCCGCAATGCTACATATGTACCCATTTGCCCATGAAAAAGTGCAGTCTCATTGCTTTGATTCGCACAAGTGCACGCTGTCTTCGAATTGAGGCATGCAAATGGATTAGGGAGCCATGCTAATATAGGCTTTGTTAGTGCTGCCAAGTGAGCCATTGAAGATGAATGTCACACTCTTCAGAGCTGTCTGGCATATGGTCAAATCCAAACATGTTATGCTGAGTTGGTTAGGCCCGTCCAGCCAGCTGCTACATGTGATATTGAGCATGGGTTTAGTACAATTGCTGGGATCATACCTTCAGGAGGTCATGGATATGCAGGCTCAGGTATGTCCCCAGGCACTCACTTAATATGTATATATTTCATGATGTATATTTGTATGGTTTCTTACCATTCTTATTATTGCCACAATTTTCAAAAACCCTTTGGGGCAGGGGTTTCTTAATCTAGACAGTATTTGCTGCACTCCTTTATTGACTCCCATAGGCCGATTGGTCTCCATGGACAATGAAAACATTTAATTCAATTCAATTCAATTAGAAGACTACATTTGGCACCTTCAATTTTCCTATACAAAAATGCACATACAGAATTATTATACAAGCAAACATGTGCAAAGCCAAAGCGGAAAACACCTCTTTGTGGCCGCATATTACTTTTCCCATATAAGTTCGAAATTCTATTACAAATACTCAGATGTGGATAGGTTGGATCCATATGTCGATTTATATGATGACATTCAATAGCACAAATAATAGGAGCACATGATTCTAGGTAGGGACTTTGATGCATATATATGAACAGAGTAATCAACAAAGTTCTTCTTCAAAGATATGTTACAGTTTCATATGGCAGAAGACTTTTAGTCACCCACGTCGGACAATAGAGAACATCTTGTCATGTGATTAAGAAGGTGGTTTCTTTACATATGCAACATCTTTGACTTGCTTATCTGCAATAGTCTCATATAGTGGCCATCCTTCTCCTTCTATCCCACTTTTAGGTTGTATGCAGTCAAACAATACGAAGCCTTTCTCAAAGGAAAGAATGTACATTACATTGTGGAGAATCAATGAAAAATATTATACCTCCTTGATCGCCACCCTAGAACATTTTGGAGAAGAGTACTGCAGAAACCTATGCAACCTACGTGCAACATCTCTTCAAAACAGTGGATGAAGTACCTGATGCAACTTTCTTCGACCCTAATGGGGATCTAAATGGGAACCAACACAGATGGATCCAACATTAGTTATAACAGAGGCAGATGCCGCTAAAGGCTTGCAATATCTCGCAAATGGAAAGGCCTCAGACTTAAATGGCACGCAGACATAATTGTTAAAGTGGTTTGGATTACAGATTGTCCCCATCCTGGCTAGTTTGTTCAATAGGGCACTTCAAGAGCCACATGCATATTCTGCTCAGGCACCAACACACAGTCCACTGCACTAGATCTGCCCCTTGGTTCCTCCTACCTGTAAATGCGCCTATGGGAGGATGGCCACTGTGCCAGTCCATCACAAATTACCGAGTTAAAGATACCGTAGAGCAAAAGCAACTACCTATCACAGCATGTGACCTAATTGCAACCTAATACCTGTGGCCAAGCTCCTTCAGGGTGGCGCAGCTGTAACATATCGTCAGCCAAGGGGTCAAATTTCATGGGCTGTTGCAACCCCATGCGTGTTACATTGAAGTCTCCAAGAAGTATGACACTGCATAATTGATTGTGTTACTATATGTCATCATATAGATCGACATAGGGATCCAGCCTATCTGCATCCGAGTGCGTGTGATAGAAGATTTTCTCGGCATGTGGGAAGTAGCAGGCTGCCACAAAGAAGAAGAAGAAGAAGAAGAAGAGATTTTAACGTCACGCCACAAGGCAGCGTCCTATCGGACATGTGACACTTTACAACACACCCAGATGGGTCCTGCCCCCACCACTTTACATTGCTGAAGTGGGTCCTTCCCCCACCAACTTTACATTGCATGGCCACTTTCACAACGAGGCGTTGAACCCGTGACCTTGGGTATGGCAGTTTAACGTCTTACCACAGGACCAGAGAGGGCTGCCACTGCAGTTTTGCAAGCACACCCATAGGTACTGGTTGTGCATGTCTGTCTTGCATAGGAAGATTGGTTGTGCCAGGGCTGTCTGGTAATAACAAGCAACCTTACCCTATCCCAGCTTTCTTGTGCATTTATTGAAGACTACATAGTGCTGGTATCCTGGCAAGTCAAGAAGCTTGTACCTTGCATGCTCCCATGTTGCCATGAGGAAGATGAGGTCCATATCTGCGATAACCAAGTAAGACTATCTCCTTTCTGCTATAGAAAGCCCTGGCAATTCTAGGAGACAAACACAAAGGTAAAATTCTTATTTGTTGGCAGGACTCTGCAGCTGCAGATTCAGTGGTGGCGGCAGAAGGGGCGGTAGAAGTGGAAGCAACATGTGGCATGCAGGCAATGGAAGGTGAGGCAACCAGAGCAGGGCGTGCGGCTAGTGAAGTAGGGGTATGGTCAGAAGCAGTCGGGGCCTCAACAGAAGGGCCCTGATGGTCTGCAGCATTCACAGCAGCGTTTGGCAGCCGAAAGATCTGCATCTTGCCCTGATCAGTCCTGCAGCATTCCCTTGTCTGCGGACGCTCTTAACTTTGGTCAGGTCGTGCTTGCGATCTTCCTATTGTGCTGGAGTAAAATCTCAATCAATATACATGGCGATCCCCTTCAACTGCTTGCCCTAATGCAATATAGCTGCTCGCACTTGCACATCTGCAACCGTGAATGTGACCATCAGGTGGCAATCAGGGCACTGGGCACCATGGAAGCTTGCCTTAACAATGCGCACTGGCATATGGAACATCATTCAGGCGAGGATCAACGTTTGGAGAGGAGCTAGTTGATGAGGTTCTCCCCTGTTTCTTCTGTTAGGCCACGTACGATCACATTATAGATTCTGCATCTGAGCTCCTGGGTCAACGACGTGGTAGATGCTGTTTGCAGTCTGCGGGGTGTGGGCTGTGGCCTACGCTGTGGTGATGGTAGCATGGAAACAGCTTGGCGGTGCAGCAGTTGGTAGCCCGTACTTACGTCGCGCGGGCTTTGAACGTGTGGATTGCCATGGTCTACGCAGCGGCCTCTCCTTCCCAAAGTCGAGAGCTTAGCTCTTGCCACCTTGCCAATTCATGTATGCACTACTGCAGTTGCTCATGAGCCTCTTGCATGGAAGCCCTTGCGTTGGTGGGTGGCAGCTGCCCGTAGCTCCTTCACCTCTAGATCTCAAGCAGCAAAGCTACGCTCTAGTTTCTGTAAGCGTGAGTCAAGTGCAGGCTTCACTACCAAGCCATTACTCATGTTTCGACTCTACGCTGAAGGGCTCTTAGCTATGACTGGCTCTCTTCAAAGGTGGCCTAAACCCTTCGCACCATAGCAGCGGTCTCCACACCTTCTAATCGAAGACGGGAGATGGTTGCCATCATCTCCTACTCATAGCATTGCCTGTCCTGTATCATGGCTTTTATGGTAGTGGATAGGGAGTCCATGTGGTCCAGTAGGTCAGCGAGGCCCTGATAGTCCTGCTTCCTTTCGAGTGCGCCAGGAAGATGTTGTCTTCCATCTGCTGTGTGCAGGTCTCCATCTCTACAACTATTTGTTTCTCCGTAGTCAATTGGTTTCTGAGTACTTGGGGTATTGAGGACTGCATCTCTTCTATCAGGCCTATAATTCGGGTATTGCTACTCTCAATTCTCGCCTCAAGTTCTTTCCAGGCCTCCGTTAATGCTTGATGTGTCGCCGGATCTGAGCAGCAACCAATTGCCTGTTGAACGGTCTTTGTTGATTGGGCCTTTGCTTGTGCCTCCCTTCCCATGGAAGAGGCTTTCCCTTGCTTTTGCTGTCTGGTCTGGCCCATTTTCGTGGTGACTCGTCCACTTGTTCCTCGCAGCAGAGCTCGTCATGCGGGGGGCTGTCAAGTTGCGGGTGTGCCTGGGCATGAGGCTGGGTCTGGGGTTGGGTGTGGTTTGATGGGTGTCTCCATCCAAATTGGGATCAGAGGAGATGACTATATAAGTCGCCATGGTTGTTTGGGATTGCGGGATGAGGTCCAGATAAATTAGGGCAAGGCAAAGTGTTGCTCAAAGGGCCTTTGGATGTTTAGAATCTAGAAAGAGGACTTCCTCATGGTTAGAATCTAGAAATCCATCTTCCTCATGGATGTTTAAAAATGTCATTTGCACAACAATTTGGGCCACGGGAACCTAGTGAGAGTAGGCAAGATCTTCTGGCCAAGGTTAAGCGGCGCCACTAGCGAAGACCCTGCCGAAAACACGCCGGAAAGAAAAAATCGGTAGCAAATTTCAAACCCTTTTTCACGTTGTCCTGAACATTTCTTCCCGACGAAAATTACTCCTTCCCGGAAAATGGTGTAGAGACGAACGCTGTTGCACGACATAGATAAAGAATTTGTTACAAAAACTGCGAATCTTTTGTACATAAACTGTCGGATTGAGAAAGAAGGGACAACAGATTTGTAGATAGCCCACATCCGGTCCATAATTCACAGCGACAACAGATTCATCAGCAAACTCAGGCCCAACAGACTCAAGCTCAAATCCAGCAGCAGCAGCAATGCTAGCGGCATAAGCTTTTTAATGCTTTATGGCACTTTCTTTTCATCCAATTTTTTTCGGTAGGTTGGATCAATCGAGGACCCCAATATCCAGGATAAGGAGGAAGAATAGAGTTGGGTCTCGGATTAGAATAAATCATTTGAAGCAGATTCGTAGTTCCTAATGTTGTTAGTGAACTCCAGTTTGGCACCCATAAATTTGAGGGAACATTGTCCTCCTGTGGTTGGCTGCAAGTTCCAACTTCAGCCTAAAGTAATTCAAGTTAATGGCCTGCTACATTCTACTATTAAGTCAGAAACGGAAGCAGCTGGTTCAAAATACAGAACAAAGGAATCCAGCAGTTTTGCTGAAGAGCTGAAGCTACTGTGTAAAAAGGGGAGATTGAATGCTGCAGTTCTTATTTTAGAATCTATGGAGCAGCGAGGCCTTCAAGTGGATGTTTCTTGCTATACTAGTATCTTGGCAGTATGCTCAAAAACGAAGTCCTTGTACAAAGGAAGGCAAGTCCATGCATATTTTGTCAAAGCTGGATTAACTCCAAATATTTTGATATCAAATGTCCTTATTGACATGTATGGCAAGTGCAATTGTATCTTGGATGCAAAACAAATATTCGAGACAATGCCTGAGCGAGATGTTATCTCATGGAATATAATAATTTTGGGTCATGCCAGGGATGATGATGTTAAACAAGCCATGAAGGCCTTCGGACAAATGGTAGATGATGGTTTGAAGCCGAATGGGGTGACATACGTTAATGTTTTGAGTGCATGTGCTGGATGGTTGGAACTGTGCAAGTATGTACATAGTCAATTTGTTAATAGTGGAATTGATGGTGAGATCTTTGTTGAAAGTATTCTTGTTTCTATGTATTCAAAATGTGGAGCTGTTGAACATGCCCGTCATGTATTTGACAGAATAGCTAACAAGAACATTGTTTCATGGACCTCAATGATATCAGGATATGCTCGTAACGGCCATGGTAAGGATGCCTTCAATCTCTTTGTAAGGATGATATGGCACGGATTGAGACCAAATGAAACAACATATGCTAGCCTTCTAGGTGCATGTGCTGATATGACCGACCTTCAATTAGGAAAGTACGTCCATGCACATCTTACCAGGCATGGACTTGATTCAGATCTTTTTATTCAGAATACTCTTGTTAACATGTATATCAAGTGTGGAAGCCTTGAGGATGCCCAACGAGTGTTCAACAGGATGTATAATTCAGATGTGGTGTCATGGACTTCATTAATTGCAGGACTTGTCGAAGATGCCAATGGAAGAGAAGCTTTTAGGCTCTTTATGGAAATGGAGAAGCAGGGTTTACAGGCAGATAAAGTTACTTATATCAGTCTTCTCAATGCATGCTCCAGTTTAGGGCTTTTAGGAGGGGGCAAGTGGGTTCATGCCCACATGATGAGGACGGGAACTGAGTTCAATGTCTTTGTAGGAAGTGCACTTGTAAACATGTATGCTAAATGTTTGAGCATTAGTGATGCTTGCCAACTTTTTCAAATGATGCAAAAACACAATGTTGTTTCATGGACTTCCATGGTTACAGGCTACGTTGACAATGGAGCCAATATGGAGGCTATTGATCTCTTCAGGAAAATGCTGCAGCAAGACTTGAAACCAGATAATGTAACACATGCAAGCATCTTGATTGCATGTGGAAATTTAGGAGCTCTTGAGTATAGTAAACATATCCATCTACATCTTCAGAAAAGTATTCCTGCATTGGATGCATCTGTCAACAACACACTTATTGATACATATTCTAGATGTGGAAGCGTGGGAGATGCTTTCTTAGTGTTTAATAGCATGGCTGTGAAAGATAGGGTTTCTTGGAATGTAATTGTGTCTGCTTATGCTGAACATGGTGATGGCAAGACAGCTCTTGAACTGTATCAGGAAATGCAGAGGGAAAGCTTCAAGCCAGATAAAGTAACATTTACTTCTATCCTTGGAGCTTGTAGCCATGTTGGATTGGCGGATGATGGACATTTTTACTTTGTTTGCATGAGCCAAACGTATGAGCTTAGCCCGATTGCTGAACATTATGCTTGCATTGTTGATCTTCTTGGACGTGCGGGATGCTTGAATGAAGCACATGACTTTATTATTACAATGCCATTCAACCCCTGCTTTGTAAATTGGACAACGTTTTTTGGTTCTTGTAGAACATATTATGATACAAGGCTTGCAGAGTACGCCATGGAAGAAGCCCTGGTAGCTCCACCGTACAACTAAGGTGTGAAAAAACTATTGAAGATATGTTGGATGTGTCCATGCAGAAAATCGTGGAAACGAAAAGCATGCCCATTTGAATTTCTACAATATTGATATCCATAATGATTGCAGGGTATGTGCAGCATGGGGAGGGCCTTCCTGCTCTTGAACGTTTTAAAAAAATGCAAGCGGAAGACATAAAGCCAAATACAATTACGTGTTCAAGCGTAATTAAAGCATGTAGCAGCTTTGGACGCAGACACCAACCCAGGCATATTCATGACCAAATTATTGATTGATGGTAAACGTGGTTTGGATGATGTTATATTGAGTGGTCTCATCGATATGTATGCCAGGTGTGGGAGTCTGGATGAAGAATGTTGTGAAGGTTTTGATCAGTTGTCAAAATGAGATGTTATCTCATGGAGTGCAATTATTGCAGGACATGTACAACATGAAATGGTCTACCTGATTTAAAACTTTATAAGGAAATACAGTAGGAGGGTGTGAACCCAGACATGGTTACCTTTCTAGTGTTATGAAAATGAAAATGAAAATTATATTCACTATCTCGTAGAGACCCTGCGTCTATGAGACGAAAACAAATACAAAAGTAGGTACAAATTATTCTTGTCCTTTTATATGAGATTCTCGCGCATATAACAACTCATGTAAGTATGCTTGTAAGTATGCTGCTATTTTACGTGAATTCTGTAGATTGCCACTGATCACATGTTATTGTTTGCAGATTGTTCGTGGAGCTGTGCTACTTCCTCATGGTAATGGCAAGGTTAGCAGACATTGTTATTTAGATATTTTGCGATGGAAGTTTAATGAGATAAGGAATACAAGTACAGGTTGTGAGGGTTGCTGTATTTGCGGAAGGTGCTGCAGCAGAGGAAGCAGAAGCTGCAGGAGCTGATGTCATTGGTGCTGATGATCTTATTGCCAAGATAATGGAAAGTAAGTACACCACCAGAAATTTAAGTAAGATGACCTTTTTACATACGTCATGGATTCATCGCCACCAGAAATTTTAGTACGTCTTTGTTCCTATCTGTATCATTCAGCAGTTCTTGTGAGGGAAAAGATTGATAAAGACAAAGAACTTGTAAAATCAAAGGGGTCTCATGGATTACACGTCAATGCATCAGTGATTCTTGTTTCTACATTCTCTTCTGATATCCCTGCATGAGATGGTGTGTAGGATGAAGCATGAGCGTTTCACATTTGTAAAAAATGCAAATGCGTTGCACAATCTACAAGCATGCCATTTGGATGTATGAGAAAAGGAAAACTTCAAGAAGTAATTTTCTTTCAACATAGCTATTTGTCTAAGTCTTTTGACCACTTGAATTTACTCAGGTGGTGGAAAAGTAGATTTTGAAAAATGTATCGCCACACCTGCATTGATGCTGAAACTCAGCAAGGTAATACCTTATTTACAAACCCGGACCTCTTGTTTTGAATTAATGTGCATAAGAGCATAATTCAGCTAATTGGTGGAATCTTGTAAGGTTGCTCGTATACTAGGTCCAAGGGGACTTATGCCTAATCCCAAAGTAAGAATTTGATATTAAATTGCTGCTTTTAGTTCCTTCTGGACGCTAAGTCATGGTGTGTATCCAGGTTGGTACCGTAACAATGAATGTGGGCGAGGCAGTAAAAGCTGCGAAGCATGGGAGAGTAGACTTTAGAGCAGACAAGACTGGAATCGTACATGTTGGACTTGGGAAGGTAAACAAATGCCGCTGGTTGGAGGAGAATATAATGTTTTGCATGTTTTTTTATAGAGAATTTAACATGTATTGGCAGGTTAGCTTTGGAGAGGAAGCCCTTCAACAGAATGTTGCTGCTGCTGGATCACTACTGGCAGCTAAGCCGGCTGGCTTAAAGAAAAGTGCATATTTTCATACATCACTTCATTATGAATGCCATGACTGCAAAGGGTAGCTGCTAAAATTTTCTTTCCCGTAGGTTCTCGGTATGCTGACTTCTTCACCACATTCACTTTAACATCAACGGGAATGATTTATTTTATTGCGGAAGTTAATTCTATCAATTTCTGTTAGTTATAACGTTTTAGATGTTAGTTAAGATGGGGAAAGGCATTCCTGTAACCATCCAGTCTGTGGCTGTGACGGCTGATCACTACATGAAAATGGTTGAAGCTCATTAAAATGACAGATCAGACACAAAGAAACTGAGGTAGGCATATGTTAACCTTTTGTTGGATTAAAGCTGACTATGGCAATTAATGGGATGTTTAGAATAATTGCAATTAGATATCAATCAAATACTGCAGAAAAGAAAGTTGTTCAAGGGTATGGATATAGCTTGCTCTATTTACTGATTAGCTGAATTTTCCATAGGCATTTAAAATTACGGATTCAGTATTGTGCAAAAATCGACGGCACCTTATAAGTTGTGGTTCCAAAATCCAGAACCACTTGTGGCCTTCATCAATGCTTGGTATCCACAGTCACAGTGGCAAGTCATGCCTTATTTGCAAAGTGACACTCCTAATTTATGATTAAAGACGACTGGGGAATGTTGTCTTGCCTTGAACTGTTGGACAATTTTCGGGCATTCTAGGACTAGTCAATTTTGTCAGATTGGAGATAGCTTCTACACGGGTATATATATTGCTTGGTAAAATTTAATGGCGTTTCATGCTGAGAAGGTCAGCATAGCCAATTTGGGATGGTTGTCTACATAAAATATTTTTCGAGGGTTTAAATATACAATCCAGCCCATGAAATGTGCAGGAGCCTTCAAAACAGGACTCGGGCATTTTTGAAATTGCAGTTCGGCTTCAAAGCTGTAGCAATGCAGAAGCTTTGTCAGAAGGTAAGCAAATGCATGACCATATTATTAAAACTGGTCTTCAGAAGCCTAAAGTTTTAGGGAATTTGCTTATTCACATATATGGAAGTTGTTGTGCCCTTAACAATGCAAGGGCAGGTTATTTTTGGAACATTCTGATAGCAGGATACAGTAGACATGGGCAGCTTCAGGAATGCCAGAGGACGTTATCTCTTGGACAACTATGCTAGGGGAATATGTCTATAAAGGAAAACTGGAAGATGCCCTCAAGCTTTTCTACGCGATGCGTCAAAGGAATGTTGTGTCATGGAATGCTATGATATCAGCATATGCCCAAAAAGGATACTTCAAGGAAGCCATAACACTCTAGTGCCGTTGAAACTCATAGCTGCTTATGCTCAGCGAGGCACATGAAGCTCATGAATTGTTCATGCAAATGCCTCAGCGTAATTTCGCATCCTGGAATACGATGGTTACAGCTTATGGCCAGAAATGTTTGATCCAAGACGCCAAGCATTAGTCGAGCAAATTCCTCATCACAATGTGGTCTCATGGACTGCCATAGTTGTTGGTTATGGCCAACAAGGCATGCTAAAAGAGGCTAAATAATTGTTTCAAATTATGCCTTGTTTCCTGGAATGCTATAACTTCAGCATACAGACATGGTCAGACCACTTGAGCTCTTTGTCCAGATACAGGCTACACATAAACCCAACATAACGTTTGCTGCCATTCTTGAAGCATGTGCAAGGAATGGGGCTCTATCCAAGGTAAAAATATTCATCAACAGCTCCTGAAGGCTGGATTTAGGTCACGTATTGTTGTGCAGAATGCCCTGGTTGATAGATGCAAAATGTGGTTGTTTAGAAACTTCTCATGATGTCTTCAACAATGTCACCCATAAGGTCAAAGTCCTATGGACTGTCATGATTAGGGCATACTGCCAACATGGCTGTGGCAAAGAGGCTCTTGAAATATTTAAAGAGATGCAAATAAGAGGAGCCACACCTGATGTAGTAGGTTACAGCAGTATTTTTTCTGCACTTAGTCATTCTATTTTAGTCATGGAAGCGTTCCATGAGCCATATCCAATCGATAATCCTGTAGGATAATCTTGTAGGACAAGTGGGCTGGCTTGATGAAGTAGAAGCCTTATTTAGTAGCGTTTCCTTTGTTGCTGATATTTCACCATACATTACTTTGTGGCTTATGCATAATTCATAATGACATGGATCGTGGAAAAATTGCTGCTGAGCATAGTTGCACCAGAATATAGGAACGAAACCAAACGGCACGGAAAGAAACTGCAAACGGATCAAAATTCCCAATTTTAGATTCATACCTGGTTTTGGAACATTTTTTTTGGGTCCAAAAATAGACTTTTTTTTCAACGTGGACCTAAATTTATCCTATGGCTTTTAGTAGTGGTAAGCTGCCCAAATCGTGCAGATTCTTTAGCTTTTAGAAATCGTTCAGATTCTATAGCTTTTAATGTTGGTGGATTGCCGGAAGATGCCATGCAACTAGAAATTATTTACTCTATATTTGAGGGAGATCAGCCAGCATCTCCTTAGCGCTTCTTGCAGACCGAAAATGCCACAAGAAGAAGACTTCTTGGTAATTCAAGCTTCAAAGAGATGGTGGAGCTTCATTGGTTGTTCAAGGAGAATGCAACTATTCTTGCCAACTGGAAATGCAATTACTGTGGTTTGGAGAGGACTTTAAATGTGACTAGAATCAGGCAGCATATGCATGGTTTCCCTGAAAAAAACAGGGACGTTGTGGGAAGATTTCCCAAGACGTTGTGAAGAAAATACAAGATAAATTAGGATGTTCTTCACTTGAAGCTACTGCAGAAGTGCAAGCCTTGGAGCAGCCTTAGAGCAAGACTCTCCTGCTACAGATGTCAGAGTTACTGCTACAGATATAAGAGTTACAAGGCCTCCTTCTAAGAAGATGAAGCAGGGGAGATTAAGCAAAGCAAGCTGGGCGAATGCACAAAAAATGCAAGCGGATAGAAGTGTGCAGGTGCATTATATGTGCAACTCGTCTTTCAATGTTTTGCGCACCAAGCAATAGAAAAGGATAATCAATGCAATAGCTCGGATTAGCACATCATGGAAGGGAGTGGGATCTAATACAATGAGGCAACAAGAATTGGATAAAGAGATAGAAATAGTTAATGAAGAGTTGAAACCAATAAAGGAAAAATGGGCTAAGTATGGCTGTTCCATTATTACAGATGGATGGACAGATCGAAGACGTAGGCATGTCATGAACATCATGATCTCTAGTTGCATGGGCACTGTTTTACATCGTGCAGTGGACTGCTCAAAGGCTGGTTTGAAAATTACTGGCAGACTCATCTTCAAAGAAATTCAAAGGACAATAGAGGAGATTGGAGCAGCAAATGTAGTCCAAGTTATATTTGATAATGGATCTAATCGCAAGAGCATGGGACTTGAGCATCTTGAGAAAGAGAACTCAACCATCTTTCGGACGCCTTGTGCAAGCCACTCCTTGGGCCTGTTGGAGGATCAGGAGGAGAGAAATGGAAACATGAGCTGCTTTCATTTACATGTTGATGTTACATATATGATAGAGGCTTCCTACCTAACTATGATGTGACCACCTAACTAGTCTTAACATGTGATGTCCACCTACCTAGTCTTACATGTGACTTTGACCTTTGACCATACATGTGACCTAACGTCCACATAGGTTAACAACATAGGGTTAACAATGTTCCAACACTCTCCCTTAAACCTATGTGGACTTCAAAATTTCAGCTTACTGCATGTTGCTCTCCCTTAAGCTGGAATTTCACCATCCCTAGCTGCTCCTTAAACTTACTTAGTTTGGCACTAGCCAAAGGTTTGGTAAACATATCTGCTAGCTGATGTTGTGTTGAACAGTAAGACAAAACCAACTCAGAAGCCAAAAATTGTTCTCATGCGAAGAGAAGATGTGCATCAAGATGCTTGGTTCTGGCATGGAAAACCGGATTGAATACTAGCTGAATAGTACTCTGATTGTCGCTGTACAATTGTGGCTTCTGTATGGGAACTTTAAGATCCTTCCACAACTTCTGTAACCAAAGTGCTTCCTGCACTCCCGCTGAAAGGGCTTTGAATTCAGCCTCGGTAGCATGGAATAAAATAACGGCTAAGGTTAGCCAAATGGCTATTTTGTAGCAGTTTTGCCAAGAAAAACGGCTAAAGTAAATGGAAAAAATGCCCAAAAAAAAAGAAACTTTTAGCCCAATTTTTTTCTGCCCAAGTGAGTTTTTAGGTTGAATAGCCAAACCTTTACCTCTAGACATATCCATCAGGACATCAATTAGGCGCTTGGAACAATGGATAGATTAGCCCAAAATTCAACATCAATGGTACTAGCTTTAAGAAATTTCAAATAGGGTTTATATTTTTCTTTTTTTTTTCCACTTTCTTTCTTGTTCCAAGTACAAAGTTGAAGCATTAGAGGAAAAGGAACAATGTACTCCCTTTTTTTTTAGGTTTTTGAACATGTTCATGTATGTTTGTATCTTGATTTATGTATTACAATAAATTCAATGTCTTTGCCAAAATGCTTGGATTTTTTTAAATTACTATAGCGTGATGGCTAATATTTGCCTTTCCATTTTGTGAAAGTTTAGCCAAAAGCAAGAAACTATAATGGAGAAAAACCATTTCACAAAAGTGTTAGAAACTTCTAACCCCAATTTGAAGGTAGTTTAGCTATCCTATTTTGGCTACACTAAAATATAAGAGTAGTAATTTATTCCATGCTCGGTAGTGCTGATAGAAACAGTGGATTGTCGCTTTGACATTCAATTGAACACATTAGGCCCAAGTGAAGACATGATCCCTGTTGTGGATCTTCGAGTGTCTTCACAACCTGCATAATCAGCATCAACAAAGATGGTGCAGCTATCAGTTTCTGATTTTCTGTAAAATAATCCTTCTTGTAACGTGCCCTAAAGGTAGGCCAGCACATGCTTGGCTGCCTTCCAATGTAATTGTGTAGGCCTTTGCATGTACCTGGAAAGAAGATTAACTGCAAAACATAAATCAGGTCGTGTTGCGGTCAAGTAGAGCAGACTTCCAACGAGACTTTGGTATAAAGTACTGTCACAAGAGTTGCCGTCTGCATCTGCATGAAGCTTGGTACCTAAATTTATAGGTACTGAGACTGGTTTGGCATTGCTCATATTCCACTTTTGAAGTATATCCCGGATATACTTGGATATACTTCTGTTGAGATAAATAGATGCCATCTGGCATTTGCCAAACTTCAAGCCCTAAATATAAGTGGAGCAGTCCTAGATCAGTCATATCAAATTTCTGTTGAAGAGTTACCTTTGTTTGATCTATTAGCTGTGCTGCTCCCCCTGTAATCAAGAGATCATCCACATAAAGAACTATGATGCAAATCTCTTGATTAGGACCACATCTAAAGGGGCTTGTTTCAAGCCATATAAGCTCTTCTTCAACCTGCATACTAGATGTTCTTGGCCCTTTTAGCAAACCCTTGAGGTTGTTGCATGAAAACTTCTTCTTGTAGATTCCCATGAAGGAATGCTCCTTTAAAATCCATGTGGAATATTGGCCAGCCTTTAGCTGCGACCAATGCTATGATTGCCCGAATAGAGGACAAACGAGCTACAGGGGCAAATACCTCATCATAATCAATCCCATACTTTTGTGAGTACCCCTTAGCTACAAGGCGCGCTTTATGCTTAGCTAGAGATCCATCAGCAGCAAATTTAGTTTTGAAAACTCATTTGCAACCTATAGCATGCTTACATGGAGGTAGCGGGATCAATTCCCATGTTTCTTGCTTGTCAAGCATACTGATCTCCTCTTGCATGGAAGTTCTCCAATGGTCAGCCTTGCATGCATCTTCAAAATGTACAGGATCATGAGTATCATACACGATCTTGGCCATTAAAGCCATGTTACATTGTGGACCTTTTTGCATATTGCTTATCCTAGCTGACCTTCTCAAGGCCAATTGAGGCGCAGCTAGAGTACTTTGAGCAGAGCTTTCTAACTCTTGTAAACTCTCCTCAACATTTGATGTCTGAGGTGTTTCAAGTCTGAAAAGGTCATTCTGTGGAGGTAATCCTACATCAGATCCCTGCGGAGAGGTTGCTGGCTGAACTTCCCCTGAATCTTCAAACCAAGATTCCAAAATGTCTTTCTGTCCCTGCTCTTGCTCTTCCAAAATGTCTTGCTGCCCCAGCCCATGCTCTTCTTGTGACTGAATATCAGCCAATAGAGGAAATACCTGCAAGGTTGGTGAACGTGGCTCTAAGTGATTGACCAATCCTGGTCAAACAAGGAAGCATCATTGATATCCCAAGGTACATCATCATTGTACCGTGCATGTTCAACAAAGTGAACAGACCTGCTGAGGAACATCTTCCTTTTGATAGGATCATATAGCTTGTAGGCATCATGCTGAGGTGGATAGCCTACGAAAATTGCCTTGATTGATCTATTATGCGTCTTACCCAACTTCTTGACCTCTTCCAAGGATAAAGTGGCATAGGCCAGACATCCAAAAGTCCTCAAGTGTGAGAGATCCGGTTTTTCAGCATATAGAGCTTCATAAGGTGTCATATCTGCAACAGCCTTAGTGGGAGCCCTGTTCATGATGTAGACTGCAGTACTAACAGCCTCAGCCCAAAAAGATTTTGGTAGACCTGCATGGGCAGTCATAGATCTTGCCAAATCTAAGATGATGCGATTTCTTCTCTCGGCTACCCATTTTGAGGGTGAGCATAGGGAACAATCAGCTCCCTTTCTATTCCTGAAGCATCTAGGAAGTTTGAGAAAGCTTGAGATACATACTCTCCACCATTATCACTTCTAAGATACTTAATGGTCATCTCAAAATGTTTATGAACCATTTGATAAAACTTCTGAAATGATTCAAAGACTTGGGACTTATACATTAGAGGAAATACCCAAGTAAAGCGAGAGAAGTCATCAATAAGAGTCATAAAGTACCTGGAGCCTCCTATGCTTTTGACTTTCATATGACAGAGATCCGAGTGGATGATCTCAAACGGTCGAGAGGCTCTATGCTCAGCAACTTTTGGATATGGAAGTTGGGACTGTTTACCAAGAGAACAAGCATTGCAATGAAGATCCACGTCTTTCAAATTAGGCAAACCCCGCACCATGTTTTTCCTGCGCAACATGTGGATATATTTGCAATTGAAATGGCCTAACCTGTTGTGCCATAGCTCTTCAAGGCTATTATGTTGGTGGATGAGCGCATGATTCATAGCTTCAACTTGTTCCAGCTTATAAAGCCCATTGTGCAACTTGCCATGCTAATTCTTGTCTTCTTTGGATCATCCTTGGGATGTGCATCATAGATGACTGCTTTGCCACCTCCAAAAAGAACAAATCTGCCAAATAAATCCATTTGCGAAATAGAGAGTAAATTTGTTGCCAACTCAGGCACATACATGACATCTCTAATTGCTTTCAACATGCCATCGCCTAGATCCAAGGTGACTAGACCTTTTCCTTGAATTGGATGAGAGAAACCATCCCCTAACTGGACCTCGCCTTTACCTCCTTATGTAGGTCTTTGAATACGATGAGAATCTCCGGACATGTGACTTGTGGCACCTGAATCAAGTATCCAGTGCCCCTGTGGAATGCGTGGAATGCCCGTGTGAACTGCCATGCAAAGAAACTCTGCATTAGATTCTAAGATCTCAGTGCAAGCTTCCAAATTAGATTTTTCAGATTTTGCTTTGCTCTCGGATGCGCTTGCCTTCTTTTGCCTGGCATCCTTAGCATCTTTCCTTTGCTTAGCATGGCAATCCTTTGCAATATGCTCCAACTTGTGACAATAATAGCATTCGATTGCTCTTCTACTTGAATTCTTTGTAGAATTTTTTGCTTTATGGTCTGAAACCAAAGCCTTTTCACCTAATATTCCAGCCCCATTACTCTTGAGGGCCTTGATGTGAGACTCCTCTTGAATTAGCATTCCCTTGACTTCAAGGAAATCAGGCTCCTTAGCATGTCGGATTTGGGAAGATAACATGGCATACTAAAGAGGGAGATTGATCAAAATGCATTGAATGAGATCCAGATCTTCCATCTTTCCTCCTGCAGCAACAAGCTCCAATCTTAGAGCTTCCATTTTCTCCAAATATTCAGTCATATTTGAAGAAGAAGTCAGCAAAGTTGTCTCAATATTTTTCTTGATGACAAGCTGAGTTGAGAGACCTGTGTAGGCATAAGAGTTCTCCAACTCTTTCCATGCTTCTTTGAAACTAGATACTGGTCTGAGCCTGATCCTTATAGAAGGGGATACAAGGAGTTTAAGATAGGCTAGAGCCCTCCTATCTAACTCAGTGGACTTGGCATCTTTTGCCTTATCCCAAGCAGGATAAAAAACAGCTCCAAGATTGTTAGTGATCATAAAATTCTCAAAAAAGTCTGCCCAAACATACCAATTGCTTGGGGTGAGCATGGGATCTTTGGAAAATTTGAAGGGATCCATGAGATTCAAACTGGTATAGCTGAATCTAGAAGAAAGAAACAGAAATATCCTTCAACCACCTTCAAATCACACTGAAATGGATTTGGGCTTCACCCAAAGACTTCAAGAACAACCTGCAGCAGCAGCAAACAATTGCCCTTCTGTGATTCTACTCCTCCTTGCAGCAAAGTAGTGAGAATCCACTCACTATAGATCAATCCTGATCTAAGCCCCTTGGCTTTGATACCATGTTGGAGGATCAGGAGGAGAGAAATGGAAACATGAGCTGCTTTCATTTACATGTTGATGTTACATATATGATAGAGGCTTCCTACCTAACTATGATGTGACCACCTAACTAGTCTTAACATGTGATGTCCACCTACCTAGTCTTACATGTGACTTTGACCTTTGACCATACATGTGACCTAACGTCCACATAGGTTAACAACATAGGGTTAACAATGTTCCAACACCTACTTCTTGAAGGTATCGGAAAAATTCCTTGGGTAAGTAGTGTGATTGAACGATCTGGTCAATTAGTGAATTTCTTCCATTCAAAACCATCTGCACTAAGTATTAGAGGATTATCCACGTGTGTAGATGACTATACATGCTGAGTCACTTGTTGCTGACGTGGCATCTTTATAAGCCACAGTCACAGTTCATTCAGTTAGTGAGGCCTCTAGCTAGTTTTCTAGACGCTCTTCTATCTTCTTCATTCTTCAAGAAATACATTCTATTCAGAAGCCTTTGGTTCATGGCATCAGAGCCGGACTTGAGGGATGAAGACAGTAAATGTTTGATCAGCAGATTCTTGATCTAGGATTGAAGATCAAAGGTAAAGATTCGTGACACTGAAGTGGATGTGTTTAGACTTTATAATAAGCTAAACACTGCTTGCATCTGATAAGCCTGGATTGAAATCTTGCAATTCTTGCAAGAACAGGTGCCGGAAGACTGTTTTTCAAAGAATCTTGACGTTTTTCACCAAAATCATCATATATTTCGAAATTTTTTGCTGATTTGTGCCGTTTTTTAGTAGCAGGAGTCGCCTTTTGTCCAAATTTAGCTTCTATTCTAAATTTAGTCAACTCTTTTTGGCTTTCTTGTGGAAACGTAGCCTCTATTTTCAGAATCATCTCGTCTCTTGTGCTTTCTTGTGCTTTCTAATGGCAGTTAGTCACGATCCTTGGAAATATTTTCAACATCCAGTTCTAGATGATCATAATTACTTCATGTGAAAAGAAGCTTTCAAGACAAATCTTAATCTCAAGGATTTGGCTGAAGTTCTTGATATTAAGTGGGTTCCCAAAACAGATGATGAAAAGAAGAAAGATTTCTATGCTCTCAATCATCTTAGGGCTTGTATTTGCACTGATTACCTTATGGATATTAAAGAGTTCTCTGATTTTTCAACAGCCTTTCAGTTTAGTTTTTACAAAAGAAGTGTGTTCTTAAAGGTGAAGGCCAACAGTTTGTTATTCAGAGTCAAATGGATAATCTGAGTCAAATGGATAATCTGAAGTTAGTAGATTGCTCCAGCATGCGAGACTATTTGAAGAAACTCAAAACTTTACACGAAGAATATATTAGTGCTGGAGGTGAGATGAAAGAAGTCAGACTTATTCTTTATGCTTTGAAGGGGTTATTAGAGGAATACAAGCATACAGTCAAGTTTTACAAATTGCAACATGAGATCAAGATTGATTTTCAAACACGATTGCAAATTAAACGGGAGTGTTGCATCACTCCCGTTTCAAAGATTCCCTTTTAAAAAACACCATGTTTCTAAAATAAGCCTTTTTTGAAAGTTGTTGAGAATTTCTAGAGGTTCGCTTTTTTTTTCGTGTCATTTTGGGCCATTATTAGGCGATAAGTTTGTACTTATGAAACAGAAATCATACAAATAGCGAAATTTAGGCATAGACTTGAAGAGACTGAAAGCATGACAAAAAAAAAGCACCAGAATAGAGAGGAAAAAAAAGTAATATGTTTTTAATAAATTTTCGTACATCATTGTGGAAGATTCATTGTAGTAAATAATGATAATTTTAATTTGCAGTAGTCAAAGATCTATATCATAGTCCTCTTCATTTTTTTTGCTGCTCTCTGCCCTCTCGTCCTTCTGTGCCGTCTGTTCCTTTGCTGGAGACTTAAGTTTTGTATCCTCCTTGTCCTCTGGAATGGTAGCTAAAGCTACCTCTTTAAGCTCTGCAAAGGTTGCCTCATCGTCTAGTGAGCTGGAGAATGGAGGCTGTATCTCTGAGGATGTTAGTTCAGCATAATCAGATGAAGACTTGGCCCCTAGCTCTTGATGTTCATCTGGTAAAGTAGGTAAGGCAGCCAGTCTCATCTTCACAAAATGCACAGCATCCTTATCAATATCCACGGCTACACAATTGCGGCCCTTCTTAAGTGCACATGCGATAGTAGTCCCAGAACCAGAGAAAGCATCAAGCACCCAATCTCCTGGACGCGAGAACATGTCCAGGAGATGGTTGATGAGCTTTTGTGGTTTCTGGTAGTGATTCACAATCCTGCCTTGTGCACTTGGGTCCTGCAATTTCTGTAAGACTGCTGGAAACTCAAGGACGTTTGAAAAGTTTTGACAGGCGGCAGTGTTGAAGTGTTCCATGGTCCTCTTGCCATCAAAACTCCAATAAGCTACATGAAGGTACTCTACCTTGCTGAGCAACCTTGGTCCTCCACCATGGTAGTTGATGTTCGTTTTGTACCTAGTGAAACATTTAAAGTGATGTTAGCAAAAACAAGAAAATACTTCGAAAACCAGAAACAGGAAATACTATTCCGGAATACACTACGTAATCAAAGAGAAAAGTAACTGTATTCTGGAATAAGACTTACCAGACAAGGTTTTCATATCCTGCCTGAACTGGAGAACCAAAGTGGTTTTTGAAAGCTGATTCTACCAACCAGACTGTATGCTCGAATGGAAAGTAACTAAACGCCAATGTTTGGCCGTTGTGATCTGCTTGATTCCATCAATGAAAGCATTAAACTCTGAAAATTTGAAGGGCTGGTCGTCGTATCTGCTGTCTTTAAGCTTAAACCCGTAGGGAAGATCAGCAATAACCAAAGTGAAGTCCTGTGGCTTAACCGTTCCGACAAGGTTCATGCAATCACCATGAATGATTGAATATAAATTGTTTTGATCAAACATGCAAATCTCTCGTAGTCGGATGGTTCTGGCTCAACAGTTCTTCTTTCAGCTAACGACCTCTCTTCCCGTGCTGTTCTAACCAAATGCATAAAGCCCTCGGGAAGGTCTTTGTTTTTCTTTTTGCTCTGAGGAAAAACATAACAACAACTGTAAGGAGATCGTGTGTGCAAAGACGAGGAATGTTGAGAGTACTTACCCAGCCCTCAAAGTTTGGTGCATATTGCACAATGCGCTCGTCAGAAGTGGCTATTGGGTAGAGTTCCTTGCACCTTTCCCATGTCTCGACGTTTAGCTGTTCCATCAAACATGTTTGACATGTTATGACGTTCTTTTGGCTGCAAGACGTTAAGGAAACAATGAGTTAAAAAGTAAGAAACAAGGCAAAGTAGAAGAAAAACAAATAAAAATCAAGCTATTTGTATTCTGGAATACAAACTGGTTAACTGGTGATGCTACCTCGAAACAATATGCAGAAAATAGTTCTGTTAAAGGACACACACATTGCTTGTCTCTAGAAAAGCATTGTGTATTCCGGAATACACATTGCTTCTCTGAAGGAAGCAATGTGTATTCTGGAATACACAATTCTTTTTTAGAAGAGGGCATGTGTATTCCAGAATACACATGCCTTCCTTCACATGGGCAATGTGTATTCCGGAATACACATTGCTTGTCTCTAGAAAAGCATTGTGTATTCCGGAATACGCAATGCCCATGTGAAGAAAGGTATGTGTATTCTGGAATACACTATCTACCCCGATGTTTTTGGGACTCTAACGTCTAAAGAGTACAGTTTGTGGCAGAGATCTTACTTGTGCAATTCCTTTGACATTTCTTCTAGGCTAAACTCCTTATCAACAACTTTTTGGAGAAGCCGCTCCAGAAGCTCGTGGTCGGAAGCTTTGCATTTCTCGCCGCATCTGTCGGTCATTTCTTTTTGGGCACGCCGATGATTTTTTCTTGGCTGTCTCCTTGCCCTTGTTCTTTAACTCCCTCGCTCGAACATTGTAAATATCTCGCCCCGAGTTCCCAAATCTGTTCAAAAAGATTTCACGTGAGATAGTTGATTTGTTATTCGAATACGTTTTGTGCTTACCTTGCCATCTCTAAAAGCTAATTGAACCCGATTATATCGTGGCCAATGAGAGACCGCCTTTTATTGGCCTCGTCATATTTCAGCAAAGATTCAATGGCACACGCCTCCTTAAGCTCCAAGGAAAACGCTGGCTTCTTCAGGTCCTCACCGTACTTTTCCTTGAAAATTACGTACTCCCTGTGCATGAACCGGATCTTGTCGACGAAGCTCATCTTTAGTTTGTACTCGTTGTCAGCATTGTGGGTGTTGGCAACGATTTTTGCTTCTTCATCAGTAAGACCACAGTAGACAGCGCAGAGGACGGAGAGGTACCTCGGGTTCTTCTTCTCTTTATAAAGTTGCCTTCTTGCCTTGAAGCTGTGATTTCCTCCCAAGACGTAGTGAGTATAGGTGTCTGCGTTTTCTCTGTCATAGTCCTGGGGGGTTTTGCACTGCTCCCTATCAACAAGGACAACTATTGGGGCCACATGAGCATTTCTGCACATGAGCATTTCTGCTCCTTATTCTGTCTTTCAGGTTCCTCAAGTGATCGGCGTAAATTTTGCGAACATGAAGTGGCCTTTCACCAGCTTCATTTTTCGGTGGAAGCTTCATACAAGTGACTGGCAAATAAATGACACCTTGCACAAACTTGTGCAGGTTAATCTCTTCCATTTTCTCAGATGTTTTATCAACTTTTTTTTCTTTGATAGCAACACCAGGTGCTTTGCCCTTCCCCTTCTTCTTCTTAGGTTCCTCAGGAGCATCTTCTGCTGTAATCAAAGTCGTTTGCTTTTTTTTAGGCTCTTTAGCAACAACGGTTTGCCTTTGCCGCTTCCTTGGTGGTGGTGACGGTGGTCTTTCTTTGGACTGTGATGGACTCTCAGATGGTGATGATGCACTGCTCGAGCTCTCTGGGTTATCCTCTTCCCCTTGTTCTGACTCGCTGTAGGGGAAGTCCTCGCTCGTTGTGCTTCGAACGTAGTTAATGATGGCACAGAGCGACCTCTTGTTCAGGTAGTGAGAAACATACTTATAAAGAGGATGTGGATTTACTTTCACCACTCTAAGGTAGGATTCATCAACATGAATAAAGCCGTGGGATGTCTGAAAAGACAGTCTCCCTCCCTGACCGGACTCCCCAGCTACTTCACTCACGGCTTGGATGGTGCCCATGCAGACAAATTCCCTGTCATCGCACCTTTTGGTTCCGTGGTCCGACAGCATATGTAGGAAAGTAAGGTGTTGTACTTTCCGTAGTACCCCTTGTAAAGAACCATTGAGTTTGGAAGTTTTCAGAGATAGCAGCGCAAATGACTCCTCAAGCCTTCTCTCCGGGTGCGGTTTTTGTAAGAGTTTAAGGGCCTCTTCTTTGTTTCTTGTCATTGTCTTGTCTCAGGCAAATTGTTTGTAAACACGACCTTGTTAGAGAAAACAAAGTACAAAAACTATTCTAGAATACAAAATATCTTGCAAAAAGGGAAAAAAGAGGGCAAAAGAGGACAAAATGCCAAAAAGCACCGCTTTCTTGAAGAAACAGTCTAAACAAGCTTTAAAGGCAGGAAAAACGCCTAAAATAACTAAAAAACTCATGGAAAAGTAACCTCTTAAAACCTAAAAACACGAAAGTGTATTCCGGAATACACTTTGGCCTCGAAAAGTGTTACACTTTAAGCCTTCGAGTGAAGGCCAAAGTGTATTCGGAATACACTTCGCCTTCGTGAAGGCGGTAGATATTCGGAATACACTATCGCCTTCTCGCGAAGGCGAAAGTGTATTCCGGCGAAGGCGAAAGTGTATTCCGGAATACACTTTCGCTTTCACTCGAAGGCGAAAGTGTATTCCGGAATACACTTTCGCCTTCGAGTGAAGGCCAAAGTGTATTCCGGATTACACTTTCGCCTTTGAGAGAAGGCGATAGTGTATTCGGGAATAAGAAACAGACATGCAAATGATTGTACGTTGTACTTTCTTACTGACCTGTCCATGTTTTCTCTATGTGAATCGGAATACAGTCTCTGAATATTATAATCGGATATACCGGCGCCGGGCGACTTTGAGCTCGACCGAATACGCGAACCGGCGCCAAATTTCCTTTTAAATGTATCATTTTCGTCTTGCTCTTTTTCTATGTGAAGCGGAATACGTTTAGCTTTACTGTTCTACTCCTGTGTATTCCAGAATAGCTTTTATTTTGACTTTCACTTGATTAGTACTGGAACGTCTACTTGTACTACGTGGGCGCAGTATTCGAATAAGAAAAGCTCGCGACTACGTAAAAGTTTCTCAAATCTCTTTACTATTTTACAGCTTGTTAAGATGACGAACCGCTTCGTGAACAAGCTTCCACCACCTTTTGTTGTCTCAAGCTCGCCTAGTTCTCGAGGACACGCTTTGGGAACAACGCTATTTCTAGTGAAGACCGCATTCTCCGACTCCTACCTCTACTTCATCGTTGTTGCTTCTCGAAGACACACCGAGTCCAAAGACGTAATGCACTTCCACCACCCTTCCAACCGGCACCAAGTCCTGTAGAGACAAAGACACCGCATCTCCTTCCAAAGCATCACCACCAGTTCGGAGCATGTTGCCACCACCCTTTGTTCCATCCCCGGGACCACCTACAGAAGCTCCACAACAACGGGTGTTCAAGAACAAGCTACCCCCCCATTTGTTGCTTCGCCCCCCCTTCATCCAAACATACAAGGAACACGTAGAAAAAAAAAGACTGTGAGATTCACTACAAATTCTCTCACCAGGACTTCACTACAAATGAGGACGACGCTCCAGCATGCACTCCTCTTCACACAACAACGGTTGTGACACATGGATTTGCAGAATTCCAGTCCACTCTAAAGGAGATGTTTGCAAGAACTCCTTTTCAAGATGGTACAAGAACAGCTGATGCCACAACCTCTTATGGGCCATCACCATCCTTTAACACTGCATTCCGCCTATTCCGGGAACAACTTCACGTGGTCTGTTTTCCTCTACAAGCACACCACTCAGGACAGAGGAAGTCACCCCCAGAGTAGAAGTTTCATCAGAAGATGAAGACACCAACGAGGAACAAAGAGATTACATGTTCTCCAGCCAATCTTCAAAGAAATTCAAGGTGGATTTTGGTTTGAGGGCTTGCTCCTCTGTAAGAAGAAGAAATCTTATGGATGAACACAAAATGAGAAGACTTTTGAGAACTAAATGCTGCTCATTGGGTTGCATCAACAGATTTAACATGGCTAAATTACGAGCAGTTAGAGACAACTACAGCTCCATGACATTGGCAGACCAGAATGCCTACTTAGCTTATCATGTAAGACCAGACCGCAACACCTTCTTGCACTACATTAACCGGCAAAGAAGTTTGCCGAAAATGCTTTATGGTTGTCCACCGCTTAGGGTCCACCGAATGTCTAGAATACACAAAAGATCGACAAAAATCCAGCAATCGATGATCATTGTGGACCAAGAAGAGTTGTAACCATGCATGCCCTTGTCTTTGTGTCATGGATGGAGAAATATTTTAGAGAAACATGTGAGAAGCTACCTAACAAAGAACATGTATCATTTAACCGATAACATCACCAAAAAGATGTTTTTAATGAGTACAAAGAGACTTGCACTCAGGCTTCAAAGACATCTCTTACTCACACTTCACCGTGATCGTGGAAAAGTGAATTCGGTCTTGTGAAAATTCCTAGAAAACATAGAATGTCTGTTTGCTCGAGGTGTGCAGAATTAAAGAGTCAACGAGAAACTGCAAAGACAGAGGTCGAAAGAAGTAAGCTCATGTTCTCCAATCTCTCACTTGTTTCAGAGAAAATGCTTTGACCTTATTTCTTCTACAGATATTGTGCAACAAAACCTTGCCAGACATCGTGAACAACAAGCAGCAGAGAGAAGAAAGCTTGCCAAGCATAGAAAAAAAGCTCTTGAACGTCCACTGCAATACATGTCTGTTGTGATTGATGGAATGGACAAAAAAAAAAAACTCTACCACATTTCTTGAACATTCCTAAAGATGTGCCAGAGGAATGTTTTGTTAAGGTCCACCTTGTAGGAGCTATGGTCTTCAAAGGAAGTCTAAAGTGCAAAGTATTTTTGACGTATCCAAACTTGCATGGTGACCCGAACCTCACAATTACAATTCTTAACAAGGTCCTGTGCGAGCAAGAGCAATTACCACCGATGCTTTATCTCAAGAACTTGACAATACTACAAGGAGAACAAGAATCAAACACTCTTTATGCATCGTGCCATGTTAGTGGAGCTAGGGATCTTTAGAAAAGTGAAGCACGGTTTCTTACTTGTAGGCCACACTCATGATCATTGACCAAATGTTCAAAGAGATTTTCTCAGGCGCCTTTAGAAGGAAGAAGGCTTTCTGCCTTCCTTCTTTAGTTCGAATTATTGAAGATTCTTACACTCCTACTCCAAAGGGTCGATCTTCTTAAAGAGATCGCTGATTTCAGAGAGTTTGTTTTCTCTCAACGTTCAAACAGAGAACAAGTTGTGAACAAGTTGAATGATCTCACCTTTCAACATCATATCAAGTTCTACTTGAAGGATGGCCAAAGCTTCTTACAGGGGAAGAAGTATACCACAACTAAGGACTGGAGTCCACCAGAGGGATTACGCTTCCTTAAATATATTCCAGACACTTCCTTCATAGAACGTGCCTTGCTGAGCAACTTCCTCTCAAAAATCCTAAGGAGTCCAAGCAGAAGAAAAGTACCCCAGAGTCATCCTTAAAAGCCATTGAAAATGGAATTTCCTCAGGCTTTAAGTACTTCTTAGAAGAAGATCGGATGTGGTGGAGTAATTTCTTTCTCGAACAGAAAATTGTTGTACAAAATATAGCTCTAAGACAGTTGCAAGAACCATTTCAATGGCCTAACACCTTCCATCAACCCCAGCACCAAGCAGGTCCAAGCAAAGGCTACATTTGCACCTGCAGTAGAAGACGAGGAGGACCGAGTCATGTACCCTGACCAAGACGCAGAATGAGCCTCAAGGTAATATCACCGAAATTACCAAAGATATGCTAATTGCTCTTCCGACCCGAGGAGGATGACAAAGGTCGACTCGCTCGATAGCAAAAGTGCTTGACACAGTCAAGGAGGAAGGCTTAGTCACTAAACTCAAGATTCATTGGCTTGCAACACGCTCAGAAAATGCTTTTGAAGGTAGATATGAGTTAGAAATGAGAAGCCAAGGAAAAGGGAGAAAGTCCAAGAAGGTGGGTTGTAGGGACGAAGCCGAACCTTAATGACGGACTATATTGTGCTATGATTTTAAATTGAAATCGACAATCGCCACGCCTTAAGACTATCAATTTGCTTAAAAAAGCTTGTAATTACGAAGAAGAAGATGATGAAGAAGGTGGTGACAATGCTTCACCGTCTGCTGATAGTGATGAGGAAGATAACTCAAGCACTTCCTCGAGTGACAAAGGAAAGAAGTGAAGGTGATGACGATGGCATAAATGAATATGAAGACGCCCCGATCCCTCTCTCATCATTCCTCACACTTTTGCACATAACCGAGTCTTAGAAAAAGATCAGAATTTTGCATGTGAATATGAAGATTCTATCTTCAAATTTTGAGAATACTACAGTTTCAGTTACAGACTTACTTCAATTTTTTGTTAAATATTTTATCCTCTGAAATTAGAGTTTCTCTCTTAAAACATACTTTAAGAACATTCTATTTGCTAAGAAAAGTGACACTTTAAAAAAGTCAATTCTTTCGTTGCAAAAAAAAATTAGTCATTTGGGGGGGTCAAAATAGAATTTCATGCATCTTTTTTTTTTTAACCTCGTTTTACCCTCTTTTTTGTAAAAAAAAAGGGAATCTTTGAGGAATATTCCTTTTGCTCTCGTTTCAATGATTTGCTCCCGTTTAATACGCAACTTTGTTTTCACCATCTCCAACAGCAATTATTAGATGAAGAGCAAGCAATTATTAGATGAAGAGCAAGACAATAAGAGAGCTATCCAGACTGAAGCTGCTTACTATTCTCACACGAAAGTTTCTGCTTCCTCTATGCATCCTTCTACAGATGCTTCCTCTAGAAATGCATCTGCACCATCTAACAATCCTGCTAAGGAGCCTTTCACTTGCTAGTTTTGTAGTAAGAAAGGCCATATGAAACGTCATTGTAAGAAGTTACAACGAGAGTTTTGCTCAATTTGCAAAAGAGCAATCAAAAGAACAACCACTCAAGTCTTCTACTACTCCAATTCAAGAGATTAGTGCTAAGGTTTCTGAAATCTCTGTTGATGAGTTAGAGGCTCAATTTCTTGGTGTTGCTGCGAATTACTAGCAGAAGAAGAGGTCTGGTTAATAGAGGGGCCACCAAACATCTAACAAGCAAATCAAATGTATTTTCCACACTTCAAAGGTATGACTCTACTGTTGTGAAGATGGTAGATGGAAATCTCACTCGAGCAAAAGGAAAAGGAACCGTTGATTTAAAGTTTGATCCATCAATGAATTTCAAACTTAATGATGTACTTCTTGTACCTGGGTTTCTGGTTAATCTGCTTAGTGTTAGCCAGTTTGATAGACAATTGGGTTTCTCAGTTCTCTTTGCTGGAGGATTGGTTCACATATTGCAGAAAAATCCGTTGCACTTTATTGATGTAAATCGATGTAAATCTGCTTGGTCCTCTTGCTCAAGGACATTCAACCAAAGAAAGTCTTTATGTGCTTCAAGGCAAGCTGAGTTCTCTTGTTACCACTCTTTCACAATCAACTCAAGAGTCTTCTCTTACTGCAAACTCTCTCCAAACTCCAGAATCTTTGTGGCATGAGAGGTATGGTCATGTTAGTATTTCTGCTTTGATTATAGCATCAAAATTAGATATGGTCAAAGGATTACCATCTCTTAAGTTTCAAGACCTCCACTGTCATGCATGCAGATTAGGTAAGCAAGTACATGCACCTTATCCCAAACAAGCTGCATTTTGTGCTACTCAGCCTTTAGAGCTTATTCAAATTGATATCTGTTATATGCCTATTGAGTCATTGGCTGAGAACAGGTACTTTATTGTGTTTGTGGATGATTTTAGTAGGTATACATGGGTCTATACTCTTAAGTTTAAATCTCAAGCCTTCTCTACATTCAAAACTTTCAGTGCATTGGTTTAAAATCAGTTTTCTACCTCAATCAAGACTCTCAGGACAGATAATGCAAAGGAATATTTGTCAGCTGAATTTGAAACTTATCTGAAGGACAAGGGTATTCATAGAGAACTCATAGTGCCCTATGCACATTCGCAGAATGGAGTTGCTAAACGGAAACATCGGACTTTTTTGGATTTGACAAGGAGTATGTTAAAACATAACAATTTATCTTCTGATTTGTGGGCAGAGGGAGTATCCACTGCATGTTATCTTTCTAACATAGCTCCCACAAAAGCCTTGAATTTAAAAACACCCTTTGAGGCGTGTATTTGGTTGTGTAGGATATGCCTCTTATCCTCGAGAAATACTTCAAAAGGAAGGTAATTATCTGACAGGGCAGTTAAGGTCATATTCATTGGGTACACTCCTATTGGGTACACTCCTAACATGAAGGCTTGGAGATGTTTTGATCCAGTTACCAAGAAGGTTTTTGCTTCTAGGAGTATGGAGTTCGTGGAAGATGCGCAATACTCGTTTAATTCTCAATCTGCTGCAGTTGATTATGACAAGGCAATTTTCAATCTGTTTGACATTGAACCTTCTGTTTTACCAGCCTCTATATCTTCAAGTTTTGTCTCATGTATGCCTCCATCTGTATCACATCCTAGTATTTCATTACCTTCCAATGATAATCTTGTTGTTTCTCATGATTCTTCTACAGTTCTTACTGCTGCCCATGATCAGTCCCCTTCTTTGTCCGCTGTTTCTCACACTCCTTCAATTTCTTCAAATTCTTATACTGATTTTGAGCCTCTTGAGTTATAAGATCATGTACCGGCTTCACCATCATTGTCCCCTTTAACAATCTCTGAACTCAATCAAGTTGATGAACTGGAGTATTCAACTAAGTCTCTGCCAATTGTACCCAGACGATCTCGCCGGCTTGCTGACCTGTCTTTGCGTGCTTTGCGTGCTGGTGATGATTCTAATATGTGTAATTATGCTCTGATGGTTAAAGTTCTCAATGACAGTGATCCTATCTTCTATGGTCAAGCAACAAAATGTGATCATTGGGTTAGTGCAATGATGAATTAGGCATGTTGCATATACAAGGGACTTGGGAGCTTGTGCCAAAACCTCCAGTCAAGAATATCATTGGTGCAAAGTGGATATATCGCACCAAATACCATTTAGATGGTACGATTTCTAGGCACAAAGCCAGACTTATTGCTAAGAGATGTATACACAACAAGAAGGTTTTTACTATAATGATGTTTTTGCGCCTGTAGTTCGGCTTGACACACTACGTGCTGTTCTTGCTTTGGCAGCACAAAATTCTTGGCCTGTTCATCAGCTAGATTTCAAATCAGCGTTTAATAGAGATTTAGAAGAGGAGTTGTACATGCAGCAACCTCCGGGTTTCGTGAATAAGGACTTTCGTGAATAAGGAGTACCCTGGTTATGTTTGCAAGTTGAAGAAAAGTTTGTATGGACTTAGGCAAGCACCTAAATGCTGGAATCAGAAGATAAATGCTTATCTTATGAATATGGGATATCTTCTATCTCGAGCAGATCCTAGTCTTTATTTTAAGTTTCAGGACTCCAAAGTTTCTATCATTCTTCTTTATGTTGATGATACGATTATGACAGGTAGTGCATTTTCTCTTATTGAACAAACTAAGGCATCTATTGCAGCTGATTTTAAGGTTACAGACCTTGGCCTTATGCACTATTGTTTAGGTCTTGAAGTATGGCAAAATTCTAAAGGTATCCACTTAACCCAACAAAAATATGTCTCAGAAATTTTGGATAAATTCCACATGACAATTGCAAACCTGCGCTTATCCCTTGGGATCCAGGTCAGAAGTTGACTCTTCAATCAGAAGTTGACTCTTCAATCCAATGATGAAGATACTGACGCTACTCTCTACAGACAATTAGTTGGTGCATTGCTCTATCTCATCATTACACTTTCGCCTTCGAGTGAAGGCCAAAGTGTATTCCAGATTACACTTTCGCCTTTGAGAGAAGGCGATAGTGTATTCGGGAATAAGAAACAGACATGCAAATGATTGTACGTTGTACTTTCTTACTGACCTGTCCATGTTTTCTCTATGTGAATCGGAATACAGTCTCTGAATATTATAATCGAATATACTGGCGCCGGCGACTTGAGCTCGTAGACCGAATACGAAATCAAGCGCCAAATTTCCTTTTAAATGTATCATTTTCGCCTTGCTCTTTTCTATGTGAAGCGGAATACGCTTAGCTTTACTTGTTTCTACTCCCGTGTATTCCGTAATAGCTTTTATTTTGACTTTCACTTGATTAGTAATCTGAACGCCTACTTGTACTCACGTGGGCGTGTATTCGAATAAGAAAAGCTCGCACTACGTAAAGTTTCTCAAATCTCTTTACTATTTTACAGCTTGTTAAGATGACGAACCGCCGTGGAACAAGCTTCCACCACCTTTTGTTGTCTCAAGCTCGTCTAGTTCTGAGGACACGCTTTGGGAACAACGCCATTTCTAGTGAAGACCGCATTCTCCGGCTCCTACCTCTACTTCATCGTTGTTGCTTCTCAAGACACACCGAGTCCAAAGACGTAATGCACTTCCACCACCCTTCCAACCGCCACCAAGTCCTGTAGACAAAGACACCGGCATCTCCTTCCAAAGCATCACCACCAGTTCGAGAGTATGTTGCCACCACCCTTTGTTCCATCCCCGGACCACCTACGAAGCTCCACAACAACGGGTGTTCAAGAACAAGCTACCCCCCATTTGTTGCTTCGCCCCTTCATCCAAACATACAAGGAACACGTAGAAAGTAAAAAAGACCGTGAGATTCACTACAAATTCTCTCACCAGACTTCACTACAAATGAGGACGACGCTCCAAGATGCACTCCTCTTCACACAACAACGGTTGTGACACATGGATTTGCAAATTCCAGTCCACTCTAAAGGAGATGTTTGCAAGAACTCCTTTTCAAGATGGTACAAGAACAAATGATGCCACAACCTCTTATGGGCCATCACCATCCTTTAACACTGTACCCCGCCTATTCCGAACAACTTCACGTGGTCTGCTTTTCCTCTACAAGCACACCACTCGGAGACAGGAAGTCACCCCAGAGTAGAAGTTTCATCAAAGATGAAGACACCAACGAGGAACAAAGAGATTACATGTTCTCCAAACCAATCTTCAAAGAAATTCAAGGTGGATTTTGGTTTGAGGGCTTGCTCCTCTCAGAAGAAGAAGAAATCTTATGGATGAACACAAAATGAGAAGACTTTTGAGAACTAAATGCTGCTCATTGGGTTGCATCAACAGATTTAACATGGCTAAATTACGAAAGCGATTAGAGACAACTACAGTTCCATGACATTGGCGCACCAGAATGCCTACTTAGCTTATCATGTAAGACCAGACCGCAACACCTTCTTGCACTACATTAACCGTCAAGAAGTTTGCCGAAAATGCTTTATGGTTGTCCACCGCTTAGGGTCCACCGTAATGTCTAGAATACACAAAAGATCGACAAAAATCCAAAGAATCGATGATCATTGTGGACCAAGAAGAGTTGTAACCATGCATGCCCTTGTTTGCTGTGTCATGGATGGAGAAATATTTTAGAGAAACATGTGAGAAGCTACCTAACAAAGAACATGTATCATTTAACCGATAACATCACCAAAAAGATGTTTTTAATGAGTACAAAGAGACTTGCACTCAAATTTCTTGAAGACATCTCTTACTCACACTTCACCGTGACCGTGGAAAAGTGAATTCGGTCTTGTGAAAATTCCTAGAAAACATAGAATGTCCGCTTTTGCTCGAGGTGTGCGTAATTAAAGAGTCAACGAGAAACCGCAAAAGACAGAGGTCGAAAGAAGTAAGCTCATGTTCTCCAATCTCTCACTTGTTTCGTAGAAAATGCTTTGACCTTATTTCTTCTACGAGATATTGTGCAACAAAACCTTGCCGACATCGTGAACAACAAGCAAAGCAGAGAGAAGAAAGCTTGCCAAGCATAGAAAAAAAAGCTCTTGAACGTCCAATCGCAATACATGTCTCATTGTGATTGATGGAATGGACAAAAAAAAAAAACAACTCTACCACATTTCTTGAACATTCCTAAAGATGTGCCGAGAGGAATGTTTTGTTAAGGTCCACCTTGTAGGAGCTATGGTCTTCAAAGGAAGTCTAAAGTGCAAAGTATTTTTGACGATCCAAACTTGCATGGTGACCAACCTCACAATTACAATTCTTAACAAGGTCCCGTATAGAGCAAGAGCAATTACCACCGTGCTTTATCCGCAACTTGACAATACTACAAGGGAGAACAAGAATCAAACACTCTTTATGCGTCTTTGTGCCATGTTAGTGGAGCTAGGGATCTTTAGAAAAGTGAAGCACGGTTTCTTACTTGTAGGCCACACTCATGATCAGATTGACCAAATGTTCAAAGCAGATTTTCAGGCGCCTTTAGAAGGAAGAAGGCTTTCTGCCTTCCTTCTTTAGTTCAATTATTGAAGATTCTTACACTCCTACTCCAAAGGGTCGATCTTCTTAAAGAGACCGCTGATTTCAGAGAGTTTGTTTTCTCTCAACGCTCAAACAGAGAACAAGTCAGGAACAAGTTGAATGATCTCACCTTTCAACATCATATCAAGTTCTACTTGAAGGATGGCCAAAGCTTCTTCTGTGGGAAGAAGTATACCACAACTAAGGACTGGAGTCCACCAGAGGGATTACGCTTCCTTAAATATATTCCAGACACTTCCTTCATAGAACGTGCTGAGCAACTTCCTCTCAAAAATCCTAAGGAGTCCAAGCAGAAGAAAAGTACCCCAGAGTCATCCTTAAAAGCCATTGAAAATGGAATTTCCTCAGGCTTTAAGTACTTCTTAGAAGAAGATCGAATGTGGTGGAGTAATTTCTTTCTCGAACAGAAAATTGTTGTACAAAATATAGCTCTAAGACAGTTTGCAAGAACCATTTCAATGGCCTAACACCTTCCATCAACCCCAAAGACCAAGCGTGTCCAAGCAAAGGCTACATTTGCACCTCAAGAGAAGACGAGGAGGACCGAGTCATGTACCCTCGGACCAAGACGCAGAATGAGCCTCAAGGTAATATCAACGAAATTACCAAAGATATGCTAATTGCTCTTCCGACCGAGGAGGATGACAAAGGTCGACCGCTCGATAGCAAAAAGTGCTTGACACAAATCAAGGAGGAAGGCTTAGTCACTAAACTCAAGATTCATTGGCTTGCAACACGCTCAGAAAATGCTTTTGAAGGTAGATATGAGTTAGAAATGAGAAGCCAAGGAAAAGGGAGAAAGTCCAAGAAGGTGGGTTGTAGGGACGAGCTGAACCTTAATGACGTGACTATATTGTGCTATGATTTTAAATTGAAATCTGACAATCGTCTACGCCAGAAGACTATCAATTTGCTTAAAAAAGCTTGTAATTACGAAGAAGATGATGAAGAAGGTGGTGACAATGCTTCACCGTCTGTTGATAGTGATGAGGAAGATAACTCAAGCACTTCCTCGAGTGACAGTGAAAGAAGTGAAGGTGATGACGATGGCATAAATGAATATGAAGACGTCCTGGATCCCTCTCTCATCACTCCTCACACTTTTGCACATAACTGAGTCTTAGAAAAAGACTGTAAATTTTGCATGTGAATATGAAGATTCTATCTTCAAATTTTGAGAATACTACAGTTTCAGTTACAGACTTACTTCAATTTTTTGTTAAATATTTTATCCTCTGAAATTAGAGTTTCTCTCTTAAAACATACTTTAAGAACATTCTATTTGCTAAGAAAAGTGACACTTTAAAAAAGTCAATTCTTTCGTTGCAAAAAAAAATTAGTCATTTGGGGGGGTCAAAATAGAATTTCATGCATCTTTTTTTTTTTAACCTCGTTTTACCCTCTTTTTTGTAAAAAAAAAGGGAATCTTTGAGGAATATTCCTTTTGCTCTCGTTTCAATGATTTGCTCCCGTTTAATACGCAACTTTGTTTTCACCATCTCCAACAGCAATTATTTTTTTTTTTTTTTTTTTTTTTTTTTTGAAAGCAAGAGACGGTTTTATCATTAATTATAAAAACTCAAGTACATAGCATAAATGTGTTTTGGATGAAAACACATAATGAAAAATGAAAATCAGCCTAGAGCTTCATATAATAAGGATTATGAGCTCAATAATAGTCATATGAAAGCACCACGGTAGTGAAGATATGAAGATAGCGAAAGTGATCCAAGATACCGAAGATCGCGCTTGTGATGGAACTTTCCTTGAACTGTAAGCACCTGCGAAACAGATAACCTTTCCCAAAATAAACCCCGATCAGAATTAGAAAAGAGCAGGAGCATGTTCAAAACAGGGTAGCGAGGAAAGAGTTTATGACTCTTGGAAGAAGATAGAGTTGAAATAGGCATTGAAGGGATCAGTGGAGCCAAAGAAGTAATGATTCGGGTCCCAATTGTTATTGTAAAATAGCCGAAATTTATCCTTGTCCTCCAAGAGTATCAGTAAAGATCCATACAAATCAGCCAGCAGTTTGTGATTGTAATACATAGTTCTATATCTCATCAGCTGTCTTTCAGTGAGAATGAAATTGTGATTTGAGAGGAAAACCCAGAGACAATGAATCTGAACCACTTCTCTACAGAAAATGGAAGCCCACAGGTCCTCACTTTCTTTCAGATATCCTCTGTGCCCTCTTTTCATAAGGTAGGATTCCATAGATGAAGCAATATCATTCTTCATGATGCTGTCTTTTGGAGATAGGCCAAATGGTGTACTGTCATCGAATTTTCTTGCCCCATCGCCACGAAGGAAGTTAAGGTACTCTAGGATCATCAGAAAGAAAAGCATTAGAATCCACCACATTTAAATTTGAAGCAAAAAGATTTAAATAACCCTTGAATGTACCAAAATTCTCCCAGTTCCTGTCATGATTAGTCGAAGATTTTCTTTTGTGAGCAGTGGCAATAGTCTCAAAATCAAATTGAAAATGCATCTTTATCCAAAAGGTAGAGAAATTTTTCTTTCCAAACAATACACGATTCCTAGCTTTCCAAATGTTCCAGAGAGCAATATATATAACTGTATTTTGAAAGCTATCATTCTTTTGGATAAGAGAAATTAAGTTTCCATCATACACAATACCAAATTTGTCTGAAATCCATTGCCAAAAACAACTTAACTTTGGACATTAGAAAATATGAGTCATGTCCTCTAAAGCATTGCAACCCATCGGGCAGTTAGGCTGAATATTTGGATTTCTTTTAGACAAAGTATATAAGTTATTCAAGCTGCCATTTGCAATAAGCCAAATAAAGTGGGACATTTTAGGCGGACAGAAAGAGTTCCAGACATTATGGAAGAGAGACTTAAGTTGAGCACAATTGAACCCCCATTTTATCAAAGCTTTACTGCTATTGGGATCGAAGGAGAGAGCATTATAAATATCTTTTACTTTGTAATCAGCTTTCCCCCTTAGAGTCCAATCTCCTTTACCAGGGTTAGGGGAAGGGTTAGAGATAAGAGGCTTGATAAAGGCATAAACCTTTTTATCAGAAGAGGTTCCCTTGATGATATTTTTGAGAGTAGTCCAAGATATGAGTCTACCTCCAGAGAAAAGATCTTTAATAACATAGAAGCCAGCTTCATGCCATTTCTTGCAGATCCTAGGGTGCTTGATGGCCAAAACAGTAGAGTTTTGATCAGCCAGGATAGGGTTCCAGAAGATAGGCTGATCAATATGAAGTTTATCAGCAGAGGAGAATTGGAAATATGGGGAAACCGAGTTCCAAGCCTTTATTAAATTGCTCATAAGAGGAGAGATGTTGGTAGCAGGTTTGATCTGAACAAAGGCCGAATTGGGGAATAAATGATCAATAGAAGGATGGCCATAGGGATGGCTTAGACTTACCCAGTATCTGATAAACTTATAAGCAGGGGATTGGTTTCCATGAATAGCCTTCCAGACAAATTTACCTGCAAGAGACTGAGCCTGGAGAAAAAGATTTTTGCAGCCAAGGCCACCCAAATTCTTCGGCTTGCAAATAGACATCCAATTGACAAGATGACAGCCTTTCCAAATAAAATTCCTTATAATCTTTTCCAACTCTAAATAGACACTCTTAAGAGCAACCAGAGCAGTAGAGAAGTACACATGAGAGCTAGCAAGAACCGAATTGGCAATGATTGTCCTACCAGCCAGAGAAAGGTAATTCCTGTAGTTGTTCAACTTCTTCTTTATCCTTAGAAGAATAGGCTCCCAGAGGCCTTTTAAGCTCTGATTCAAAGAAAGAGGCATTCCAAGCAATTTAGTAGCCTGACCAGAAGGAAGAACATTGATACCAAGCAATTGCTGTTGAGGAATATCCCCAATGATAAGACTTTTGTTGATATTGAGACAGATACCAGAGGCTGCTGAGAATTGATTTATGACTTTAAGAAAGCAGTCAATATTGTTCAGATCAGCATGAAGAAAGGAGAAGGTGTCATCTGCATATTGAAGCATAGTCAAATATTCATTTGAGTTAGGCAGATTTAAACCTTTAATGAGACCATTATCTTGATAGTGACAGATAACCTTTGTGAGCAAGTCTGCAGCAATAAGAAATAAATAAGGAGCAAGGGGCAGCCTTGTCTCACACCACAGGACAGGGGGAAGAAAGCAGAGGGCACCCCATTAATGAGAACAGCCGATTTGGCCCTTGAGTTCAACCCAATGATAAGATTGATTAGCTTGTCAGGGAACCCAAGCTTAGACATTGCAAATTGAAGAAAGTCCCACCTGACAGAGTCAAAGGCACGCTTGAAATCTAGTTTGAGAAGGATACAATTTTGTTTAGAGATATTATTCCAGTGCAAACCTTCCATAGCTGCCACATAATTATCTAGAATGTATCTCTTGGGAAGAAAGGCAGATTGATTGTGGCTGATATTTCTTTGAAGGTAGCTATTGATCCTTAGAGCAATGATTTTAGCACACAGCTTATAAGTAGAATTGGTTAGAGATATAGGTCTCCAATCTTGGAAGTTGGCAGGATGATCTACTTTAGGAATCAAAGAGATAAAACCAGTAGCAACAGATGTTTGAAGACAATCAGTATTCCAGAAGTCATGAACCATTAGGGTGAGATCATTTTTTAGAATGTCCCAGAATTTAACATAAAATTCTGCAGGCAATCCATCAGGACCAGGAGATTTTCCTTTACTGAAGGAGGAAAGAGTAGCCAAAATCTCCTGTTGAGAAGGAAGAGCAGTAATAGAATCATCCATAGAGTCAGGTGCAGAAGGAATAATGTTATTTACAATGTTCATAAAATCATTTGCCTCTGCAATTTTATTGGAGGATATTGGCTGGTTATGGAAAATGTCCATGTATCTAGCTTTAAAGAAATCAGATATATCAGAATGAGATGTAAGGTTTCTACCATTTTCATCTTGAACTTCAGCAATAGATTTCCTCAAAACCCTGCTCTTAGAAACCCGAAAAAAGAACTTAGAGCTGCCTGAATCCATATCATTAGTATATTTTATCTTGCATCTTATGGCAGATCCCTTGGCTTCCACTTCCTCAATACTTTTAATTTTTCTCTCTAGAATTTCTTCCCCTATATGCAAATTTAGATTAGAAGGATCATCTTGAAGAAGGGATCTAATGTCTTTCATAAACATCATCAGCTGGTTTTTCTCCCTACTGCAGTGGAGATACATAGATTTAGACCAACTCTTGATCCAAGCCTTTATAGCCTTAATTTTAGAGTAGAAGTTGTTTCTGGGGGGCAGGGACCCATTTTCATGAGCCAAGTTATCCATGTTGAGGGAAAGATTCTCATAGAATTCAATGAATTGAGAACAGAAATTCTCATTATCAAGAAGAGAAGTATTAAACTTATAAGGAGTACTTCCCTGCCTTTGAATTTTGGTGATATGAGGAGTATGAAGAAATTGAAGCTGGTGATCAGAGATTGAAGTACCTTCATCACTAGTGACATAGCTGTTATCCCAAAAGGGTGTGGAAGGGTTGGAAACATAGAATCTGTCCAGAGTGCAGTAGACCCTATCTTTGTCCTTTTGCTTATTCGACCAGGTATAAGTAGCAGAAGATGAAGGAACATAAATCATACCATTGTCAGTAATAAGAGAATCCCAAGTTACTCTTTCAGATCTGGTCATATTGATTTTGTTTCCAAGCTTGAGATCCCAAGATGGAGTATTATTAAAATCTCCAGCAATAATCCAATTGTCAATATTTTGAGAACCCAACCAACAATTAATTTCAGACCAGATTGGTTCCCTATCCTTAGGATTAGTTGGGGCATAGACATTGATAATGCCAAAGATAGAGTTGGAGGTGGAGAGAATAACAGCTTGCCAAGATTTAGAGGGACCATTGTAGAAGGAAATGTGATTGAGATCTCTCTTCCAAATTATAGCAAGGCCACCACTTGCACCACTAGATTCAATCCAGATGGAGGAGGAATTAGGATAAATCCACTCCCCCAAATTACTGCATTCAAAAGAGGGGAGTTTAATCTCCTGAAGGAGGATGATATCAGCATTATAGAGTCTAATCTGAGCTATTGCACGCCTTCTTTTAAGAGGACCCTTGATGCCTCTTAGATTCCATGAAAGGATCTTCATGAGAAATCCAAAGAAAAAAGGCAGAGAGAAGTTATATTCTAGACTTTTTAGATTTTCTCTTACTTCTAGTGTTTTGAGCAGGGGTTTTGTTTATGTCAGATAAGATCTTTCCTAAGTTTTTCCCTTTTTTATGTTCAGACTTCTTAGGAGGCTGTTTAATATCAGAATTAGGGATTTGGGCATTGCATTCCATAAGGTAATCTTCTTTTCCCCAATTTTCTTTATCAGAACCAAAATCCTCAGTATCACTAAAGTCAGAACAACCACCAGGATAAAAATGAAACATAGAATTATTTTTTATAAGCGTATTTAAAGGGACAGAATCTGAAACTTGCCTTATGACAGCATTCTCTTGGAGCTCCTCAAGTTCCTTAGCTTTGTCTTCTGGAGTCTCAGGGACAAAATCAGAAAAGTCCATCTCATTTGCTTCTTTAGTATGAGAATCAACCTGGGCATTTGCTTCATGTAGCATATGAAATTGAAGCGTAGCTAGCTGATCTGCAATTTTACTTGATATTCTTGGAGGACTAGAAAATTCTTCAACCATTGGGCAATCAAGGTCAATAAGTGATGGGAGAGAGGCTTCAATGGGAGGGATGGGCTGAGGTATGGAATCAGTCACAGCAATATGTGATGGGGAAGTTAAAGTATTATGAGATGAGGGACATGCTTTGCTCTTAACCAATTCAAAATCCAGATTATTATTTAGGTCAGATAATACCTGAAACGAATTTTGGCAGTTGACTTGCTGGTTGACCTGGTGTTGATTAGTATCCTGATTGAAGACTTTAGTATTTTGACTTTCGGGCATAGTCAAAGTCGAGTCTTTCTGACCAATTGGTATACTTTGAGTTATAGTTGGCTGACTTGAAGCAGCATTATGTTGAGATAATATTGCTGTAGAAGCTGATTTAGGCTGTGAATTCTTTGAAGAGGAATTCACCTGAGTTTTAGCCATGCCTTGAGATTTCATAATTAGTGATCCAACAGCAATTATTAGATGAAGAGCAAGCAATTATTAGATGAAGAGCAAGACAATAAGAGAGCTATCCAGACTGAAGCTGCTTACTATTCTCACACGAAAGTTTCTGCTTCCTCTATGCATCCTTCTACAGATGCTTCCTCTAGAAATGCATCTGCACCATCTAACAATCCTGCTAAGGAGCCTTTCACTTGCTAGTTTTGTAGTAAGAAAGGCCATATGAAACGTCATTGTAAGAAGTTACAACGAGAGTTTTGCTCAATTTGCAAAAGAGCAATCAAAAGAACAACCACTCAAGTCTTCTACTACTCCAATTCAAGAGATTAGTGCTAAGGTTTCTGAAATCTCTGTTGATGAGTTAGAGGCTCAATTTCTTGGTGTTGCTGCAGAATACTAGCAGAAGAAGAGGTCTGGTTAATAGAGGGGCCACCAAACATCTAACAAGCAAATCAAATGTATTTTCCACACTTCAAAGGTATGACTCTACTGTTGTGAAGATGGTAGATGGAAATCTCACTCGAGCAAAAGGAAAAGGAACCGTTGATTTAAAGTTTGATCCATCAATGAATTTCAAACTTAATGATGTACTTCTTGTACCTGGGTTTCTGGTTAATCTGCTTAGTGTTAGCCAGTTTGATAGACAATTGGGTTTCTCAGTTCTCTTTGCTGGAGGATTGGTTCACATATTGCAGAAAAATCCGTTGCACTTTATTGATGTAAATCGATGTAAATCTGCTTGGTCCTCTTGCTCAAGGACATTCAACCAAAGAAAGTCTTTATGTGCTTCAAGGCAAGCTGAGTTCTCTTGTTACCACTCTTTCACAATCAACTCAAGAGTCTTCTCTTACTGCAAACTCTCTCCAAACTCCAGAATCTTTGTGGCATGAGAGGTATGGTCATGTTGGTATTTCTGCTTTGATTATAGCATCAAAATTAGATATGGTCAAACGATTACCATCTCTTAAGTTTCAAGACCTCCACTGTCATGCATGCAGATTAGGTAAGCAAGTACATGCACCTTATCCCAAACAAGCTGCATTTTGTGCTACTCAGCCTTTAGAGCTTATTCAAATTGATATCTGTTATATGCCTATTGAGTCATTGGCTGAGAACAGGTATTTTATTGTGTTTGTGGATGATTTTAGTAGGTATACATGGGTCTATACTCTTAAGTTTAAATCTCAAGCCTTCTCTACATTCAAAACTTTCAGTGCATTGGTTTAAAATCAGTTTTCTACCTCAATCAAGACTCTCAGGACAGATAATGCAAAGGAATATTTGTCAGCTGAATTTGAAACTTATCTGAAGGACAAGGGTATTCATAGAGAACTCATAGTGCCCTATGCACATTCGCAGAATGGAGTTGCTAAACGGAAACATCGGACTTTTTTGGATTTGACAAGGAGTATGTTAAAACATAACAATTTATCTTCTGATTTGTGGGCGAGGGGAGTATCCACTTGCATGTTATCTTTCTAACATAGCTCCCACAAAAGCCTTGAATTTAAAAACACCCTTTGAGGCGTGTATTTGGTTGTGTAGGATATGCCTCTTATCCTCGAGAAATACTTCAAAAGGAAGGTAATTATCTGACAGGGCAGTTAAGGTCATATTCATTGGGTACACTCCTATTGGGTACACTCCTAACATGAAGGCTTGGAGATGTTTTGATCCAGTTACCAAGAAGGTTTTTGCTTCTAGGAGTATGGAGTTCGTGGAAGATGCGCAATACTCGTTTAATTCTCAATCTGCTGCAGTTGATTATGACAAGGCAATTTTCAATCTGTTTGACATTGAACCTTCTGTTTTACCAGCCTCTATATCTTCAAGTTTTGTCTCATGTATGCCTCCATCTGTATCACATCCTAGTATTTCATTACCTTCCAATGATAATCTTGTTGTTTCTCATGATTCTTCTACGCTTCTTCTCACTGCCCATGATCAGTCCCCTTCTTTGTCCGCTGTTTCTCACACTCCTTCAATTTCTTCAAATTCTTATACTGATTTTGAGCCTCTTGAGTTATAAGATCATGTACCGGCTTCACCATCATTGTCCCCTTTAACAATCTCTGAACTCAATCAAGTTGATGAACTGGAGTATTCAACTAAGTCTCTGCCAATTGTACCCGTGACGATCTCACGGGCTTGGTGACACCGCCTTTGCGCCTTTTTGCGTCTTTGGTGATGATTCTAATATGTGTAATTATGCTCTGATGGTTAAAGTTCTCAATGACAGTGATCCTATCTTCTATGGTCAAGCAACAAAATGTGATCATTGGGTTAGTGCAATGAAGGATGAATTAGGCATGTTGCATATACAAGGGACTTGGGAGCTTGTGCCAAAACCTCCAGTCAAGAATATCATTGGTGCAAAGTGGATATATCGCACCAAATACCATTTAGATGGTACGATTTCTAGGCACAAAGCCAGACTTATTGCTAAGAGATGTATACACAACAAGAAGGTTTTTACTATAATGATGTTTTTGCGCCTGTAGTTCGGCTTGACACACTACGTGCTGTTCTTGCTTTGGCAGCACAAAATTCTTGGCCTGTTCATCAGCTAGATTTCAAATCAGCGTTTAATAGAGATTTAGAAGAGGAGTTGTACATGCAAAGAACCTCCTGTTTCGTGAATAAGGAGTTTCGTGAATAAGGAGTACCCTGGTTATGTTTGCAAGTTGAAGAAAAGTTTGTATGGACTTAGGCAAGCACCTAAATGCTGGAATCAGAAGATAAATGCTTATCTTATGAATATGGGATATCTTCTATCTCGAAAGCGGATCCTAGTCTTTATTTTAAGTTTCGTGGACTCCAAAGTTTCTATCATTCTTCTTTATGTTGATGATAATGATTATGACAGTAGTGCATTTTCTCTTATTGAACAAACTAAGGCATCTATTGCAGCTGATTTTAAGGTTACAGACCTTGGCCTTATGCACTATTGTTTAGGTCTTGAAGTATGGCAAAATTCTAAAGGTATCCACTTAACCCAACAAAAATATGTCTCAGAAATTTTGGATAAATTCCACATGACAATTGCAAACCTGCGCTTATCCCTTGGGATCCAGGTCAGAAGTTGACTCTTCAATCAGAAGTTGACTCTTCAATCCAATGATGAAGATACTGACGCTACACTCTACAGACAATTAGTTGGTGCATTGCTCTATCTCATCATTACACGTCCAGATATAACATGTCCAGATATCACATATGTCATATGTTGTTGGAGTTCTTACCATATTTATGACCCATCCAAAGCAATCCCACTGGAAGGCAACCAAGCAGGTGGTTCGTTATCTTAAAGGTACTCATAATGAGGGTCTTTTCTACGGCAAGGCTTCAGAACCCAAGCTCCTTGTCTATTCAGATTCTGATATGGCCTCTACAGATTTGGATTCCAGGAAATCTCTTACAGGTTTTGTGTCATTCTTTGGCAACAGTCCTGCTAGTTGGTTCTAAAACTCAAAGTACTACTACAGAAGCTGAGCTGAAAGCCTTAACAGATACTACTCAGGAATTAAAGAGGTTGCTTCATCTTTATGAAGATGTTGGTGTATCAATCAAACTTGCTCAACTCTATTGTGATAATAGTGGAGCTATTTCACATGTTAAGGATTTCAAGATGCACTTGCAGATCAAACATTTGGATATTACACTCTGTTTTATTCGGGAACAGCTGCAAAATGGGTGTCTTACTCTTTTCTATTACTCCATCAAAGATCAATTGGTTGACGGTTTCACTAAACCACTTTCAGGCAGATTGTTTAAACAAATGAAAGGTGTTTTGGCTCTTCAGTCCTATTCCTCTGAGGGGGGATAATATCTTTCAGGGGGATGCCTTCAAGCATTCTCTTTGTTTTTTGTTTTTTTCTTTTGTTCATTTCTCAGCCATGCTAGTCATCAGGGGATATTAGAGGATTATCCACGTGTCTAGATGACTATACATGCTGAGTCACTTGTTGCTGACGTGGCATCGTTATAAGCCACAGTCACGCTTCATTCAGTTAGTGAGGCCTCTAGCTAGTTTTCTAGACGCTCTTGTATCTTCTTCATTCTTCAAGAAATACATTCTATTCAGAAGCCTTTGGTTCACTAAGTATTTATAAAGAAAACAATGATGTTGAGCACTTGAGGCCATCAAGTACAAGATTTGGTTATCAATTCATTATGCTTGAAAGACTGTTACATGTTTGTGAACATCTAATTTGGGCATGGGGAGCCTGATTCGCTAAGAACACAAAGATGGTATTATGATACAAATTTCTGGGATGAGAATGGAGGCCGTTGTGATACAAATTTCTGGGATGAAAATGGAGGCCATTGTGAACGGGTTATCTCCAATCTACACTGTTTTGCGTATTACCAATATGGAAGGCCGCACACTTGGTCTGATTTATGAGTTTATGGAGAGGATTAATGAGGCATTGAATGAATTTCAGAAAACTCATCGAACTCGCATTGAAGCTATCAAGCACATTATTAAAACAAGATGGAATTGGTTTCATAGGCCAATACATGCTGTAGCGCACATTCTACACCCTTTATGGCGACTTTATGGCGATCTGATTTGCAATTTGCAGATGTTGAGCTTAACAAAGGATGGCATGAGTATATTATACAGGTATTTACAGAAGGTGACACGCAAGAAAACCTTAATGAGCAGCTACATACATTCTGGAGTAACTTGGATTAGTTCGCTATTTCTGCAGCAGCAAAAAGAGAGACCGTGTTGAAGCCTATTGTGTGGTGGGAATCTTATGGGTCGTCTACTCCTCACTTGCAGAAATTAGCATTGCGAGTCTTGTCTCAAGATTGTTCTTCTGGCCCACGTGAAAGGAATTGGAGCTCATATTCATTGATACAAACTAAGAAGTGCAGCAAGCTAAGTCTACTTCAACTTGAGAGGCTTATATATTTCAGAGGAAATCTGAAATTAGTGGATAAGTATGGAGATGCCTAATATAAACCAAGTTAATATTGACAAGATTGATATCACGAAAATTGCTACTGATAAGCTTCACATAATCAGCCCAGTAGATAGAGATGTGTATTCTCTTTTATATAATGAAATGTAGGAGGCAGATGTTCCTCACACTAGATCACGATCACGTGCATGTGATGTAGCTTCTTCATCTACTGCTGTAGTAGATATTGAGGAGTAGGCAGATCCAGATGACTCAGAGACTGGAGAAGAGGACAATAATGATGACCATTTCGAGATGCAAGAGGCAGCAGATGATGAAACTGAAGAGGAAGATGTGTGGGTGTCAGGAAAAAATGAAGAATCTGATATCGAAGATGATGAATGATGGCAATAAGTTCTAAAACTTTGTAACTAATATCTAACTAAATGACTCTAGTTGTCTAACTGTTTTGCTAATGTATCAGCATATTATGCTGCTCCTACCTACTGATATTATGTTGCTCCTACCTACTGATGTAAGCTAGATCAGACTTTACCTGGTAATATAATGTATATGATATCAAGATTTTGTTTCACATGCTTTTTTGGAACCTATTTCGTTCCGTTGTTTGTTCCGTTTCGTTCCGCAAGCATAGAAACATGATCTAATGCAACTACGCTGTTGAGATTGGGTTTGAATTAAATATGGGCAATTCTTCACCCTATATATTGTTAGCTAATTTGTATGCTACAACTAATGGGTGGGATGAAACCATTGAAGGTTGGGGCTAGGCCAGGATAAGGTAGGTAGGTAGGTAGGTTGCTTGCTTGATTGCTGTTAGATTGATTGATTGATAGACAGATAGTTAGATAAATAGATAGATAGATTGATTTAAGAGCAAGTTGAGCAAATTCTAATGAGGTGGTATGCAAGGGTACACACTTCATTGGCTTGAAGAAATCTTGAACGTGAATAGCTAGCTTCCTTTGGACGTTAAAATAACATCCATCTATCTTTGTATAAGTTGACATAGTTGTGTTTTCACTAGTGAAGAAGAATATTAACCTATTCCCATGGACTTGTATGAGCAGGTTGGGACAAGCCGTAGACCTCAATCCTAATTCAAACACAACCTTCATTGAAACATCGTAACATAACTCAAACACAACTTTCACCAAAAACATTGTTAACATGACACTTTGAAATGAACTTACATTAAAGAAAGCCCTGAACTATTTATTTAATGAGACTCCAATGTTCTCTGAAGACTTCGAGCCAACACTTTTAAAAGCTCGTGATACGATTATATTTAAATTCAATAATCACTAAAAATGCTAATCTTTATGTTTCAGTTCCAAACAAGAGTTTCTTTATACAGATAAGTCGAAATATCTCTAAATAAGCTATAATTTAAACCTCAATCTCTTTAGTATTATGCAAAATGGCCTTTTGTTGAAATTACATGCAAATTTTTCAAGATTTGAGGGCAAACTTGAGATGACAAGGCCCTGTTCTACCATACTCCTCTCTTTTTCTTTCTTTCTAACTGCTCTGCTTCCATCGTTCTTGCTTAATGGATTAAGTAATGTGGATTAAAGTTGTAGATTTAAGATCGATTAATTTTGAGTTTAGCTATAGCATCCAATTCAAAAATCTATAGAAATGACATAATCTCCTGTTTCAAATTATGGAACCCTTTGTGTCAGACAACTATGGCTTATGGATTAAGCATGAGCAAAAAAGGCTCTAGGATTTTTTTTGTTAAGGAAATGTCCATACACGGTTCTCTCTTTATTATTGATTTGTTGTATAAGGATTTTATTTATCAGTATAAGGAATAGCATGATAAGGATTTCTAAGGATGACACATACGTCCAAATTTGCTAAATAAGAAGATTCCTTATGTACATTTCATATCTAAGCAAAACTCGATTTGGAGTGGGAGATTCTCATATGAAGGAAGTAAATGGGAAGGGAGAGACTTTCAAAACTGTCTCTAGGGGCTCCTATAGGCAGCCAACAACTGTACAAGACAACAACTGATAATACAAGACCCCTTTTTTTCGATTGCGTTCAAAGGTCGCTTGGCTGGTTCAAAGGTCGCTTGGCTGGTCGCAAACTCTAATCGGATCTTAATTCCGTTGGGCAGAAGGGACCCCTATGAGGAAGAAGAAAATGGGATCACCAAGCAAAAGTGAGGAATTCGATGGAGATTTGGCCTCCTTTGCGACCTGTATGCAAGAGATGAAATACGAAATTAGGGAACTGAAGAAATTGGTAGAAGTTGTGATCGAACAAAATAAGGCCTTGAGCGAACAGAAACGTGATTTAACAGCCCAAATTTGGAACTCCAAGCGCTGATCACAAAACAAAGCAAATATTGCAAGATTCGACTCTGGAATAAAAAACCCTAGCCTTGGTAACAGAAACTATGACTAGTTTGGAATCAAGACTTCCAGCTCTGATGGCAGACCATCAAGAACGAATTGTGGCAGAAAACCAACAGATTCAGGCAAGGGCAAGGAATCTGAAAATATCTGGCATTGCTGAACATGAAAGCGAAGATATCAACCAAATTGTCGAAGACTTTTTCAAAGATACTATGAAATTGCATGAACCCCGGGTAGTTCAGAGCAGATGCATTGGTAAATTAGGGGATACAGATTCAGGCAAGGGCAAGGAATCTGAAAATATCTGGTATTGCTGAACATGAAAGCGAAGATATCAACCAAATTGTGGAAGACTTTTTCAAAGATACTATGAAATTGCATGAATCCCAGGTAGTTCAGAGCAGATGCATTGGTAAACCAGGGGATACAGACCCATCTTGGTTACATTTCGAAGCACTGAGACTAGAGATCGGGTTATGCACAATAGAGTTGCTTTAAGAGGACATAAGATTTGGTTAGACCAGGATCTAACATCGGCACAACAGGAGATCAAAAAGGTTGAATTGGCAAAGGTTAGAACTGCTAGAGATGAAGGTTTCATGGCATTTCTAGATAGAAGCGGGAAAGTTGTAGTCATAAATAAGAGGAGGAAATAGGGAACTCGGACCCTAAATATCATGGCATGGAACATCCATGGTCTCAACCAAGAAAAAGTAGATGCACTACAGGAGGACAGATGGAATAATGCTGATTTGCTGCTCCTCTCTGAAACTTGGGAACACCAGAGTAAACATCTGCCAGACATACATGGATTTTAAATGCTAGATTCTTGCTGGAATTGGAAAGAGCCACGTGTAAGAAGGGGGTTTTGAGGTCTAGCAGTTTACATAAGGCACCATATCCAGCAGGACATATCAGTGAAAAAGAAACATGCTGCCAACCAATACATATGGCTCCAGATTAAAACGAAAAACAGAACTTGGTACTTAGCATCATGCTATTTTGCTCCGCTTTCTATGTCTGTGTATCATAATAGAGAACTTGACTCCCAAAAACCTCTACATGAGCTCGCAAAAGATGCTCTACAATTTAAAGAACAAGATGATGTAACTATAGTTGGGGATTTTAATGCTAGAACAAGAGAAAAACAAGCAGTCTCATACGTGAACGAAAGAGATGTACTTTTAGAAGAAGAAATAGCAACAGAATACGAAAGAAAGTCAGTTGATAGTATTAAGAATGTCATGGGGGACTATTTAGTGGAATTTGGCACAATATGTGGACTCAAAATACTGAATGGCATTAACAAGTTCTGCAACATTAGCAAATCAACATGCTTAAACCATATGGAAGAAAGCATGGTTGATTACTTGCTGACATCAGAGACAAATGGAATATATAAATTCGAGCTTGGAAACAAGGTGATAGAATCAAATCATCATGTTCCCCTGATCTTTGAAATAGAAGGATCTATGCTAGAAGAGTTGCTGACAAGAACATGGTCACCAAAGGTTAAAATGGATTATAAGAAAAGGGACAATTACAAGGCAGCACTAGAAACAAAGCTGCAACAATTTTTTTGGACAGGTGAGGTATAAACTAATTGAAATAATAAAAGATGCAGCTATGGCAGCGTTTGGTAGCTCTAGAAAAAGACACAAAAGGCGCCCTTCAAATAGTTGGTGGGACGAAGAGTGTGTTGCAGCACGCGCACAGCTCCCTAAAGGACGTGTTCTGAAACCAAAATCGTATAAGAAGCTGGTCCGAAGCAAGAAAAAGTTCTACATGAGATCTAAAAATGAGATGCTAGGACAGATGTTCATAGAGAATCCGAGATCCTTCTATTCCATCCTTAAAAAGAAACCTTCACAGCCAGAACTTTCAGTAGAGAATTTGATCCAATTAGTACATTCCTTGTACTACAAAGCAACTGCAAAAGGGATTCCACCATGGATAGTAACAGAAGGATTATTCACAATTGAGGACGTAAAGAGCAAACTTTCAGAGATGCAGAATGGCAAAGCAACTGACCTGTACGGAATCTCAATTTAGCTATTAAAGTGGGGCAGAGATGAATTGTTAAGAAATGTAACAGATCTTCGTAATAAGGCAGTATATCATGGGTACCAAGAGAATGGAAGGAAAATAATGTACTAGTTCATAAGCCTGGCAGCAAGAAGGTGAGCAGTAATTACAGAACAATTATGGTAGGAAACATTTTTGCAAAGCTTGTAGGTGGACTGTTGGAACGAAAAATCAGCACATGGGCAGATCAAGGGGGTTCACACATGTATTCCGTAGAACACATGTGCGTGGACGAAGAAGGGATTTGTTTGAAAAAAAATGGTACGTATACCTGCGGTGTGTCCTACGTTTTGGTGCCTCGAATGTGTGCATTTCCACAGTTTCGGAGGGTTTTATTCGACCAACTAAGGCGTGAGAATACGTTTAGAAGGCTGGGAATCCAAAGCTTGTTGCCAGAAATATGTTTAAAGGATTTGGTGTTTCGGATGTGATCGTTTGAGTTTTTTTTTTTTAATGCTCTCCTTAAATGTATGGTTATATATTTATATGCTTCAAATCCAAGAGCTGCTTCCATTGGACCAGGTATACATCCTTGTGTTAGTTTCTTTCCGTTTGCTCATGATTCTGTTTGGCTACTAAGCAGATAACCATGACAAGGCGCCATAATAATAATAGATCCTGGAGATGCCCAGCTCCTCGGCAATGAGGCACAGATAGCAATGGTTTAAGGTTTAAGATATTTCTTTCTGTTTCAGGGCCATGGGATAAAGCCAGAGATGGCTTTGTGATGGACGAGGGTGCTGGAGTTTTGGTAAGTTAAGATCTTCCTGTTTATAGTTGTTTGCATAGCCGTGGTATAAATTTTTTCGAGGCATTCAGCACATTGCATAGCTTACTATCAGAAATTAACGTAAACATCATCAGGATCACATATTTGTACTATAAACATCATCAGGATCACACATTTGTACTGGCTAATGTGATTTTGCCCCTTTCAAACCATCTATAGGTTGGCACCATGTGTCCTTTAATAATGCTTTGATAATAATGTGTCTGACGTCTATTACAGGTTATGGAAAGTCTAGAGCATGCTATGCAGTGAGATGCTCCAATATTTGCTGAGTACCTTGGTGGGGCTGTGGCATGTGATGCATATCACATACAGATCTGCGAGTTAATGGCTTAGGAATTTCATCTTATATAGAAATAGCACTTGATGATGCAGGAGTATCTACAGAAGAAGTAAGCTTGATAGCTAGGTTTTATGGTTGATGAACTTTGTTATCATTGTTATACTTATTAGAATTGATTGATCTGAACACAAGGAAAGATGCAACACAAGGAACCGACTCTATTGAAGAAAACCCTGATTGAATTACAGTACAAAAGAGTACAAGATTAATCTAATGTGCCAATGCACAACATGGTGACACTGCTAGGATGACACGTGTCACTCTAGACCATATGTTTCACATTATCTAACACTCCCTCTGAAACATATGGAGATAAAAGACAAGAACATAAAGAAAACAAATGGAATGGAATGGAATGGTTTGGTTTTCTTGATGAAGAAGAAAGCTGAAAATTCTGTTAGGCATTCTCTCCCTTCAGCTGAGACTTCATCATGCCCAAAGCCTTCTTAAACCTTATGAATTTCTGACCCACAAGTGGTTTATGAAGCCGTCGACAACCTGATTATCAGAAGAGTAATGAGTTAAGGAAGATCTACCGAGCTGGACCTGTTCTCGAACAAAACATAGAAGAACATCCAAGTGTTTTGTCTTAGGGTGGAAGCGGTAATCTTTGGTCATCTCGATAGCACTGTGATTATCACAACACAGCGTGACTTGTGATAACGGTACATGCAAATCTGCAAATAGAGTGTTAAGCCAAAGCATTTCATGTACTCTTGTACTTAGTGCTTTTATTTCTGCCTCAGTTTACTCTTAGAGACGGTGGACTGCTTTTTGCTAAGCCAGGTGATCACATTTGGGCCAACTTGCGTAACCATCCCTGTAGTGGACTTCCTAGAGTCTAAACAGTTTGCATAATCGGCATCAGTATAAATCTGCAGCCTTTCAGATCTAAAGATTTAGCATAAAAAATGCCTTCATCTAATGTACCTTTTAAGTAGGCCAAAACGCGTTTGGCAGCAAGCCAATGAGATTTCCTGGGCGTGGCCATAAAGCGACTAAGAAGTACCGCTGCAAAAGCAATATCTGGCATGCTCACAGTCAAATAGATGAGCGCACCAACAAGGCTACGATACAACGTATTATTGCATTCAATCTCATCAAGATTGAGATCAAATTTGAGGCCCGGCTCAAATGGAGAAGCAACTGACCTGCAATTCTGCATATTGAACTCTTGTAGTAAGTCTTTAATGTACTTTTTCTGTGAAAGGAAAATACCTCCTGTCTGCTGCCATATCTCAATGTCTAAACAATAGTGCATGAGACCCAAATCAGTCATTTGAAAGTGTTTAACAAGATTTATCTTGAGCTGTTCAATAAGGAGTTCTGCATCACCCGTGATAATCAAATCATCAACATAGAGGATCACAATGGACAAGGACTGGCCTGCGACGGCAAAATAAAGATTAGGGTCAGCATTACTTCGGCGATAACCATTAGCCAAAAAAACCTGATTTGCTTTAGGATGCCAACATCTGGGAGCTTGCTTTAAGCCGTAAAGGCTCTTCTTGAGCTTGCAAGCCAAATGCTCCTTGCCTTTAATCTCAAAACCCACAGGTTGGTGCATATAAACTTCTTCCTGTAAATCACCGTTCAAGAAAGCAGATCTGAAATCCATTTGAAAGAGTGACCATCCTTTCATAGCTGCCAATGCTATTACTGCTCTAACAATAGTGATGCGCGCGACAGGAGCAAAGACTTCCTCATAATCAACCCCTTTTTGTTGCGAGTAACCTTTAGCGACCAAACGAGCTTTATACTTGGAGATAGACCTATCAGCATAGAATTTTATGTGAAAAACCCACTTATTTCCAATGGCGCATTTGTGAGGAGGTAAATCAACAAGATCCCATGTATTCTGCTCAAGAAGCATATGGTATTCTTCAGCCATGGCCTTTTGCCACTTTTCCTCTTGAATAGCTTCCTGATATGAGGAAGGATCTTTATGCTCCACAACTTTGGCAAGAAAAGAAAGATTACATTGCCTTTCCAAAGGAGAAGAAGATGCACGAGCTTTTAAATTATGTTGGTATTTAAATTCTTCGCGTGCAGCAAATTGAGGGGTTAAAGACTGATTATTTTCAGCATGATAATCAATCGAATTAACTTCAAAAGTAGGTAGTGATATACCTTTATACGCACCAGGATACAAATCCACATCTTCAAGATCAACAGCAGAAGATGAAGGGGCTGAAACTGGAACAGGGATTGTTTCTTCAAAGGGCTTGGGTGCTGCGACAAGCTCGTCAACCAACAAATTGCGATCAAACTGATCAGCTGGCATATCAGCCCAAATGGATGCATCATAGGTTGCATTTTCGAGGAATTTGACACTACGACTGATGAGAACTTTATTGGTGATAGGATCATAGAGTTTGTAACCCTTTTGTTCCGATGGATACCCAATAAAAATGGTCTTTAGTGCCCTATCATGCAATTTCCCAAATATTTTTAGTTGCTCAAGTGGCAAAGATGCATATGCCACACATCCAAACACTCTTAAGTGTGACACATCCGGTTTAGTGCCATAAAATGCCTCAAATGTTGTCCTTCTATTTACAGCTTTAGTGAGTGCTCTATTGGCCAAGTAGCAAGCTGTTGTGTGAACTGCATCTCCCAAAACTTTTTAGGTAATTTGGCATGCGCAAGCATTGCACGAACAAGATCCAACAAGGATCTATTGCGCCTCTCTGCTACCCCATTCTGTTGATGAGCAAACGGAACTGTTAGCTGCCTATGAATTCTATGTTCCATTAAGAATTCATCAAATGCATTGGAGATGTATTCTCCACTATTATCGCTGTGAAGAGCTTTGATTTTCAAATCAGTCTGATCTTCAATCCAAGCTTTAAAAGCTTTGAATTTTTCCAAGACTTCTGACTTCAAATGCAGAGTATAGATCCAAATATACCTGCTGTAATCATCGATAAGAGTTAAAAAAATATCGTTTGCCTCCTATAGAAGGAACTTTCATATGGCACAAATCTGTGTGCAGCGGCTCGGTCTTGTGGCTCTATGACGCGCATGAGAGGGGTAGGGTAGGTTAGGCTGTTTTCCAAGAATGCATGCATGGCAGTCCAACTTTTGAAGTTTTAGATTTGGCAAGCCTGTGACCATCTTCAACTTTGAGAGGTATCCAATGGCAGATCCTCCCACATGACCAAAGCGCTGATGCCATAGATGCTCATTTTCCAAAGTATGAGCGATCATCCTACATTCAGCATGCTTGACTTGCCCATCAAGGTAGTACAAGCCATTTTGCAATTCAGCCTCAGCCAGCACATCATATTTATATATGTCGTCATCATATTTATATATGTCGTCATGTTCAAATGGATTCTTTGCTAAAAGATAGGCGCGACCATTAGAAAAGAAAGAATGTTTGCCTGCCTTATCAAATTCTGATACACTCAACAAATTGGTTTGCAGACTTGGCACAAGCATGGCATCACGGACCCTTTTCACACTTGCATCAGGGGCTTGGAAAACAAGCTCTCCCTCACCTGTGATAGGTAATGCTTCACCACTACCAAGCTTAGCTTGGCCTCCTTTACAAGATTCAACATTGGTAAGATCATCTTGGTGCCTACCATGTGTTTGGTAGCACCAAGAGTCTAAAATACATCCATGTTGGAATGTACTTTGAGCTGCGACATGCAAACTCTCATCTGTTGTAACATCAGAAGTTGGATCTATGAGATCAAAACTTGGAACATCAGAAATTGGATCTGCTGTAACATCAGAAAGTATTGCATCAGAACAAATCTCATGAACTGCATCAGGACAAACTTATGGTGCACAAGCAACTGCACTCACTTCCTGTTTAACAGTCTTAGACTTGCCACCAGCTTTGTCCTTTTTCGGTTTAGGACACTCATACTTGAAATGTCCCTTTTCTCCGCAATTGTAGCATTTAAAGTTTCTTTTATCAGATTTTGATTTCTGCTCAGATTTGGGAACAGAGGACCTCTGGCCAGTAGATGGTTTATCATGCTTGGGAGGAGTGGCCTTGGAGTAATTCAAATGTTCTTGACGCTTCTGTTTTTGTTTGATCACTACTTCTTCCTGCTGTAACAATATAGAGGCAGTATTTAGACCAATTGTCTCATCAAATCTGATTTTCCCTGCAATAATATCATACTGTGGAGGCAAGTTTATCAAAATTTCCTGAATGATATCTTTTTCTGATAAACTTCCACTTCCGCCAGTAGCATTATAATCTAGCCTCCAGGACTTCATCCAACTGCTCTCCAACTGTTTCATCGCACAACATTTTCACTAATGCGACAGTCGAGGAATTCATCTCTGCAAACTTGTTTGAATCCTTAGTGCTGCAAAAATCTTCCTTCAGTACTTCTCCCATCTTATTATAAATCAAATAGTTTGTCATGAAACTTTTCCATGATTTATAATTCGATGCAGTTAGATTCGCATTCATGGAGAACTTGAAGGGATCCATGAGTGCAGTATATGCTCTGTCACCTGTTAGGAGAAGCCAACACAAAAATCTCTTTTACCCTTGAACAATTGCAAGACCTGCACTCTGTGACCAATTTTTGAGATTTTTAGCTTACTGAAGGTGTTCTTAGAGCATCCAGAGAAAAAAAAAATTCTCTCCCTCTGATCAATTCATGCTTTGATCAAAGTCATACAGACCAGGCAAATACAAAGGTGTTCTCCCTCTCCCTTGACCAATTCTAGGAAACAAATTCCCTTTGATCAATTCCGGATGGATTGTCCTTCAATTTTGCCTCTACGTTGATGCCTCTCTGGACAAAAAAAGGTACGTCTAAATTTTGACGTTGAAAAGCCTTTTTTCTTGGAACGTGGCTATTTTGGCTTCAACTAATTTTGGCTCACCAAATTTGATTCGTGAATTCAAGTCTCCTTTTTTCCGTTGAGTTCTCCTTCAAATTTTCTTCTTCCCAGTCGATCCTCCTTGGATTGGTTCTGATACCATATTAGGGTTGATTGATCTGAACACAAGGAAATATGCAACACAAGATTGATCTAAACACAAGGAAAGATGCAACACAAGGAGACACAAGGAACCGACTCTATTGAAGAAAACCTTGACTGAATTACAGTACAAAAGAGAAGATTAATCTAATGTGCCATGCACAACATGGTGACACTGCTAGGATGACACGTGTCACTCTAGACCATATGTTTCACATTATCTAACAATACTCTGATTTCTGTTTAATAATAGTTCGTGTCATGATGCATCATGATGCAGGTTAATTATGTATATGTAAATGCCCATGCTACTTCAACTCAAGTTGGTGACTTGGCAGAGATAAATGCAGTATCAAAAGTATTTAAGAATACTAGTGCATTGCCACAAGTGTTCACACAGGTTGAGCCTGTTGGAAGAAGTATACAATTTCAAAGAAACTGCTTTAGCTCTAAATTAAGGCTCCACTCTTCCGTGGACGCTAAAAACCTATTCTATTCTTATTGTGAAAATATTCTGGCAAGATCCACAAAAGCAAATGATGTTCGCCATGTGGCCATATTCATTGGCATTGTTGTAGGAGCTGTTGAGGACATTGAAGCTGCAACTGCAAACTTCAATGCAGCAAATCTAATAGGTGAAGGACATCAGGGAAAGGTACTTCAAAACAGAATCAAACTAAATGTTCTTTTCTTGGCAATTTAGTTCTCATATCGTTGGTATAGCATGTTTACAAGGGAAGACTAGGTGATGGGACTGTAGTTGTGAGAAAGTGTTTGAAGATTGACCCAAAGTAGGACATGCGTGCTTTGGAATCTTCAATATGCAGCTCATGTCCAAGTTCTCTAATTGATTCGTGACAAAATTCTTGCAGAGATGGCAACATGTAGGTTCCAAGATTCTTAGGTGGCACTAGTAGTGTTATCTAAGCAATGCGATTATGCTGCAACTCTGGTTGTTCAACAACTCTGGTTGTTCAAGACTTTTCTTCCTCTAAGGCCAGTGTAAAAAGATATGCTACGAAGAAAATAGAAAAGCGTCACGGCTGAAGGTATTAAAGCCAAGGAGGAAACAACAAAAGCAGGGTAGTGGCATAAAAATACTAAGAAAATGTGCAAGCCTGAGGTTATCTAAGTTTCAAATGGCAACTGCATTGAGGGTTTTGGAAACACTGCCTTAGATAAGGTGATAACTATTGCTGAAGATAACGGGCCTAGAAGAGACAAGCACAGAGGCTGCACAAGTGCCAGGTGCCTGGCAACTACAAGGTACCAAGTCTGCAACCATGTTATTGCATATTTTAATATCTTTTATATTTCAGTTTCATAGATTGCAGGGGTAATATGGCATATGAGGATGGCCTATTAGTCCATGTCCAGGATAGCGATGTTGCAGATGTCTTGGCTGGTCAAAGATGCCTTGCAAATGTAGCAATGCTGCAAATGTCTTGGCTAGGATACACATTGATTGTGTAACGCAAATATAATTACATATATGTGCTTCTTGTGACCGCATAGCAGCCATTGACAGGCATGCAAGAACTAGGTGAGAAACCATATTCTATTACATTTTTATACCTCCTTGCTACATGCAACCATTCCAATTTGATGGCAAATGCATGTCACCTTTTTAAGCTTATGCATTTGAAAATGCATGGTTGATTTCCATGCATGCTCAGAACATTTATACGTGGCAGAAGTGTTGCTTGAGATTTTTTCTATTCCTCTGTCAAATGAAACATGGAAAACATTGCTTAGTGTTGTTAAGATTTATAGAGACACAACATCAGGTCCACGCTGCTTCAAATGCCTAGTCCAATCTGACAATGAACATGCTGCTTCCTATGTACTGGCAAATATATATGGAAGTATTGTGGGATGAACAAATTAGAATGTGAGCTTTTTTGGAATGTCTGAGTATTTGCTTTAATGAAGAAAGTCATATTGGTCTCTACAGCATGCCATTGGCACAGTCCAACTGTAGAACAGACAGCATAAGGATCTGCCATCATCGGCCCGAAAATTGAAGCATCCAAGTCTTTGTGCATCATGAGCATAGAGCTTAAAATCTTCCAATGTGAGTGAGATGTTAAGAAAAGCAGAAGCTCATAAGATGGCAGTTAGATATTAATAGAAATGGATGACCCTATCCAAGTGTGTTATACTTACAAACTTTGCAATGCACCATTGCAATCATTCATGTAGGTTTCTTCAGAAATACCAGAGTAACTATGCTGGTAAAAGTTGGAATCTAGAAAAAAACTTGAGTTGAGACGTCTTGCCCTGTGAGTCCTTGGTGATAAAGGGTAAGTTCACTAGGAACTTGAATTCAGTAGATGTTCACTAAACATGTCATTTGTACAGTTTTACAGTTTTTCCTCATATGGAGGTTTAACATGGTGAGCTGATGTTGCAATTCAGCTTCCCTTCAAAGAGCTTTTATCACAAAGACATGAGATCAGTGCAAAAGTACTTTGCACCTAATTTAAGCATCTTATATATGCCAAATGGACTTGGTAAAATGAGGCATACTTTATTTGCTGGTACCACTATGTTGGGGTTGAAAACTAGAACCGTCAAAGCTAGATAATTAATATTCAGGCGGCAACGTGCGATGAAGAAAGAGAAGCAAATAAATTTATTTCTGTCCTGTTCAGACTTGTCTTGAGAAATTTGTCTCTCTTTGTATAAAAGGGGCATGTCCCGTATTCAGACTTGTTTTAGAAAATTTGTCTCTCTTTGTATATCGTATAAAATCATAACTGTCTTACAAATCTCACGAGGAGCAAGTCAAATTGGGATGGACTTCAGTTTAGCACATGCACTTCAAGTAAAATATCAATGATGCTATTGTTTAGAATAGAATAGAATAGAATATATATTATTGTCCCTTGTTCCCTGAGGCCTCTGGACTTATGTAGCATGGGCGAGCTCCCTGATGGGTGCTACTAGCACATCACGCTGGTTTTATTGTAGCCTTTTCTGAAGGCTCCCTTTTTTCTATTAATACCGGCACCCCGCTTTAAAACGGCTTCAAGGCCGTGCAGAGGTGCGTCGTTATCAATCAGCTTTAAGCTAAGCATTTTTGGGCAGCTATGATTCGCCTCTCGGGCGGCTCATAACACAAGCCCTTTTTCTTTGTGTACTTCCCCGTGTCTTGTCATCATTTCCCGTATTGCGTCTGCCAAATCTCTCATTGTTTCTGTCCTTGCCATCATGGCGTGTACGGGCTGGCCCCATCTTATGTTTCTGTATTTGTTCCTGATGTCTCCATATATTGGGCACTCATTGAGCATGTGATTCTCGTCCTCCACTTTCTTCCTGTCACAAATTCTGCATATCCGGTCATCTTTCTCTACTCTCCTCCATCTGTCCTTTTCAATTCTTAGGTCATGGCTCCCCATCCTAAATCTTGCTAGGATATCCCTCCTTGTTTTTCCTAGTAGATTATCTTGGTACATCTGCTGCCCTATCCGTTGTTCTGGGTTGAAGACTGTCATAAGCCAAATTGTCTTGGGCCCTGTGTGTTTTTGCAGCCATGCTTGCGTAGCCTTGCTTGCCCAGTTATCATTCCATTCGCCTTCGTTTATCAGGTCGCTCAGATTCATCCCCATTTCTCTGGTCCACACTGCCACATCTCTAAACCATCCGTTGCTCGCGATGATGTGTGATTCTGCTGACTCGCTGATCGCGATACTCGCTAATTTATTCGGTTTTCCACCTGCATTGTTTCTTATGAGATATCTGATAGTCTTCTCCCATGCCCTTACCTCCATTGGTTTCTGACCTGTCTCATACATTATGGCTGTTTACGGTGTATTTATTCTCAGCTTGAATTCTTGTTTATGCCATTGCCTGAGGATTCCTTCCTGTTTTTCCCATTTCTGTCTGTTAACCCCGGTCCCCAAGCTTCAGCCCCATATAGTTGCGTGGTCACGACCACTGCACTGAACAGATAGCATTTGATTTCCCAGTCTATTATTCTACTTTTATTGCAGAAATTTTTCATGTCCACTACTTACAAGCTTATCTTCTATTGTATATCCAAAACTTAAGATAAATGGATTAAATATGTATAAGCGCAAGCGCTTATGGCAAATGCCAATCATTAGCTATGAACTTACGAGGCCATACATCTGTTTTATGGTGTTGGACAATATGAATTTCCTTTCATATATAGTATCATCGTCTAGCATTTGTATACCCCCTTCAAGAGTGCATTTTATATTTGTCAACGCATATTGTCTATTAGTTGGACCCGTTTACTTGGCATTAAAATGCAATCTCTCTATTCTATATAAGTCAAAACCCTTCTATTCTATTCATTCTATATAAGTTATCACATTATTTGACTCATTTTTGTGCATTTGTTTGGATTATTATTTTCGTTCACAAGGGTTAAAGAGTTGTGAATGGCACAAATAAAACTATCACACCAAGAAGTTCAACAAAGCATAATTTAATCATGGAGAATGACAAATCTAGTAATAGCAGTAGTAATATGCAAACTCTTGGCCTATTTCTACATTTTCTTTATTTGGCACAACCTCTAGCTTATGGTTTCCTTCATAATAATTTTCAAGTTATGTCTTCTTCCTTAGGAATATTTGTTCCATGTTTGCCAAAGTGAAGTTCAATGTTCCAATTCATGAAGCCCATGCATGTGCTCATCATATCCGACTTATATGCATACCCATGATGCATGTTCTTAGGAAAGATAGAGCAGCTATAGTACTAAGATGCTCAATAGATACTCATTAGTATTTAGCATTTCAAAATGCATGTATTCATATACAATGACTAAAATTTTCAAGCATTTGGTGTGAATGCTAGTCTTCGATTAAGATTCGCCCTGTGAATTATAGATCCCCTTGAGATTCATTGAGCTTTCGCCAAATTAGTTATTGCTATTTGACAAAAATTTGCCAATTTTTTTTCATATTCTAAGGCTAGAAAAAAATTAGAGACAACGTTACTGTACACACTCTCGGGCCACAGAGGGCAACCCTCCATGCGCAGCACCTTGTTCCATTATAGTATAAAGTCAAAGCTATTTATTTATGTTGGTAGCTCCAAATATCATTAAGCCAGTCCATTTATTTTGCAAGAATAGCGCCACCCAGAAAGATAGTTGTAATAAGATGAAGTGTGTATCATTCCAGTAAATAATTTTGCAGATTATCTTGTGGATCATGGAAAGGAAAACACTAAGAGCATGTCATTGATTTTGTAATCGCGAACATTTAAATGAAAGCTGGAATATTTTTACGTATATGACATATTTTGTATATTGTTTATTTGAATATTATAGAATGTGTTGAATATTATGGAAAATGTTAAACGTGAATTTGAGGTTCCATCCTGAGTTAAACCATTGAGATCTTGATTGAGATAAATTCTAAGCATGATTGGGGTCAAGTGTAGATTAGCTTGAACCCAGTTGGGAGTACATGTAATAAAAACATTGATCCTATAGAACATATGCCTATAGTTCCCAGCTCTACGGTCCTCTACAATCGCTCCACGATCACAAATGAACAAACCTTGTGAAGCTTGCAGCATTTGTAGCTTGGGTGTAAATGTAAGGTAGAGGGTAGGCTATATGAATAAATATTGGACGTAAAAATAAGGTTAAGGGTAGGGTAAATTGTGCTTAGACTCGGTATAAAATTATGGAATCAGGTACTCTGCTTCGATAACACAGGACTGTATACATAGGGGTTTCTGTGGAGGGCGAGCTGTATACATAGGGGTTTTTCCTGACCTGATGCACGCACATGCCATATGCCCCTAACATTGGGGCAGATGAAGAAGGTGTAAGCTAAGTAGGATCCCAAAGAGGCCACTGCATATTAAGTGATGACACAGAGAGCTAAAGGTCCGAGAGAGATGGTATGCTTGGCATTCGTAGATTTTTCAGAAACTTACGATACAATTCCCCGTGATAAATTAGGTGCAAGGATGAAACAAATTGGGGTTTCTACCATGATAAGAGGTGGAATAGCAAGACTATATGAAGAAGTGATAGCTAAGATTTCAGGGAGATGAAATCAGAGATTACGAGTACCATCGGGGTCAGGCAAGGTTGCCCGCTTTTGCCTATATTATTTGGCCTTTACATAGATGAAGTAGAGACATGGCTCCGAGATAGAAGTATAGAGGCACCAGGTTGGGAGAATTTGTGGTACAACTACTTATTTATGCGGATGATGTGGTACTTATGCCAGATAATCTGACTGGTCTACAATCTCATCTAGATACATTAGCATCTTTCTGTGAAGAGAAACAAATGAAAGTCAACTTGGAGGAGACAAAAGTCATGATATTTGGTACAGTGCAACGTCTGGATTTCTGGTATAAAGGGGAAAAGGTGCAAGTTATGGAAGTTTATAAATAGTTAGGACTGGAATTCAATTCAAATCACAGATGGGCAGATTGCATTAAGAAGAGGGTAGCAGGTGGAAAAGCAGCGCTATGGAATGTTGCGAAGATGCCAAAAAGTCTCACTTAACAATTGGGGGCTGAGGAAGATGCAATTTAAAATATTTGTTCAAACGGGTGTGTTATATAGTTCACCTATTTGGGGAGCTCTAATTTTTGAAAAACAGTGGCAGCAAGTTGAGAGTATCTTAAAAACATTCATATAAGAGGAACTTAGGATAAGGAAACAAACCCCTTATGCGATCATGCGATCATGTAATATTCATTGGTCATGTGGTGGCAAGAAAATTTATAAAGTCTCCAGCATTTATGCCTATCTAATTCGAGACTTCCCTATATCCAAAGCTGCAAAATACTGGAATATTAATCCTAAAGTTGAATCTAGGCTGTTCAAAAATATTTGGAAGAATTACTGTCAGCCAAAGATAACTTTTTTCACTTGTCTTTTAGCTAATAAAAGTATTCCTTGCTTGGAACTTATTTATAGGATCTATTCTAGCCAAGACCATAATATCTCACAACTCTGTCCTCTTGGTTGTATTTCTTCTGAAACTGCTGAGCACATCTTTTTATGTCCAAAGTTAGATATCCTTTGGGTCTGGATTTCAAGCACTTTTGGTATCTCAAAGCCTATGAGCATAATTGACTTCATCTCCAACAATGAGCCTCTAAAGAATTCTGTCTGTTATGTTATATTATATTATGGAATAGGTGTCTTCATGGAGGTCATCAAATCACTATTGTTTGGATTAAATTTCAAATTATGTATGACATTGGAATGATGGCTACAGCTCACAAAAACAAATATGCTGAAAAATATGACATCAAGTTGGATTTGTTTGGGAATTTTGTTGGTCCTTTTAATAGCTTTAAATTGTTTTGTCATGAAAATTGTACTAATTCTGATGGCTCTGTTGCTAGATTATCTCTGGAACTGTAAATTCAAGCTGGATCTGCAGTATGATATGGCAGAGGAGAATATAATGACAAAATTGGACACCAACAAGGTAGATACTTTTCAGTTTAATCATGATCATTGTTTCTGGACTGGAACAGTTAAAGGGCACTTAATGGACAGGCTGAGTGAAGTTCCAGCAAGAGAAATATTATGGGCAAATGAATTCTGCAAAGGGACTCACTTAATGACAGCTTTATTTTGGTTCATACATAGATATGGCAGAGAGATGACTGATGCTCAATTTGAACTCTACAGAGAGAGTTACTATTACCATAGGGGAAGAGCAGACTATTTTGGAACCTTGATCCACCTAATGGCCACCTGCAACTCTGTCAGACTGCTTGAGTTGGTTGATTGGGGAAGCAACCAAATTCCCATCTATCAACCTTTGATCCGTGATCACTTCCATTACCTTCATACCTATAACTTATGATTTACTTTGCTTTTACCAGGTACAAGTTTGGCATAAAGATTCAACTGGTTGGGGATTCAGGAATCTTCTTACACAAATCTCCTCGGATCCAAAGTTTTCGAACTATATTTTTTGCTCTACTTCTGCTATTTTAAGCTACCTTAGAATATTTTTAGCTTAAATCTAATGGTCTATCTCTATGGAGATGCCTATGACATTATGTAATTGTTTTCTATAATTAATGACTAAAAAGCTTCTCTCTCTCTCAAAAAAAAAAAAAAAAAAAAAAACCTGGCCTGAACTAGCAAACGCTAGACCAGCCTGAACTAGCAAACGCTTCATTAATACCATAATACTGCTGCTCAACTTCCGTCACAAAGAGCACAGCGATTATACAAGCCATAAGGCTTCATATAGATCCGAAATGTTTAACAAGCTTTGTTATGCTTACTATCACTTTTACTTATTTTTGTGACAGCATTAGCTTTTAACTGGAAACATCTTCATATCTTGACATTTATATACTAAAATGACAGATTTATTTACCTGCTGCACGTATTCCCTATCCATTTGTGTTTCAGGAACCGTATGCTCAAAGGCATTCCCTATCCATTTGTGTTTCAGGAACTGTATGCCCAACGGCCTGGTTGCCTTGTCGAAAATTTGGCCACGGCTCCTATTGAATGGATAAGCTCTTTTGCCATATTGCCCATCAGCATAATCCTTTCTGGGAGCAAACCCTCTTTCACGATTATATCTTTCCATTCTTTGAGAATCGGATACGATGTCCAGCAAGCACCATTCAAGTTCTCGCTTGAGACTAGCCGTATCCAGGCGCTTCCCTTCCCTTCTGCCTTATCAGATAAATCATGTCCTTAAAAGCTAGCTCCTGGATGCCCAGCTCTAGTCAAACTGTACCAGCCTTAGCTATTCTCCAAAAACTAAGATCGGCCATCTCAAAATCCCTAGACAGCCCAAAAAATCATTTTTGCCCGTCATGTCCTTAGACATTTTTTTGGGGGCACATCCCATGAGTAAGCATTAAACTTTGTCATAAAGACAATTTCTTAACATTACGATGTAATGCTTGCCATCCATCCCATTAAATCCAATCATCGCATTATTCTTGGGTCTTGTTTCGAGGCCCACTTTTGGCCAGCAAAATTTTGCCTTGTTGGCATTCAACACCTTACATAACTCCATTAATTAGTTCATTTGTATCTCCAATAGCTTTTATAATAATAATAATACATGCTTAGTCCTTTCCTCCTACGTGCCTTATTCACCAAGGCCCCATATTTATAACTTTAACATGGTCTATTCATGGCCATATGCAAAATTCATTTTTTTATGGCATTAACCATATTCCTTTCCATCATAAAAGATCCCTTGCTAAAAAATGTTAGTTACATCTATTAAGCATATTACCTTGCTTAATCAGCACTTTTGCTTGTGGATCCATTCATTACATGTGATCCACTATTATGAATTGCATAAAAAAAAAAAAAAAAAAAACTTTGAAATCCATCAAATCCTAAGACCTTCAGGACTTTTAATCATGAAATGACCTTTGCAAGAACAAGTCATGATTCAATAAGCAGCCCTAAGTCCAACCAGGTGTAATTGTACTTAGGCCAAAGACATGGTTACGAAAAATACTTTCCATTAATGATTATAAAAATCTTATACATCCTCAGCCATCTTAAAAAGTTGTAATCATTTAAATAAAGAAGTACCTTGTATGGTAGAAAGCAAGCCATCATTACTTGCATTCGTAGCAGAAGCATTATAAAATACCATGTACAATTAACGCCATTTCCAATGTCATTTAAAATGTTTTAAACATTTTTAGAATCGAAAATTGACCTTGAAGCGATCTTTGAAATATTCATAACATGAATAAAGAAACATAGCAAGGAGTAAAAGACCCTGTTACCTGCACCACAAGAACAAAAACAAGCATTAGTCATGGTTGTCATGCACTGGGTACTTTTAAGTTCAACACCCTTCACCTTGCTTGTAACCTACAGAAAACAAGGATAAAAGATTTTCATGCATCTTAGAACAAAGGCAAAGTAAATGACATGCCCATAATTATACTGTTCAAAAGGTGCCCTGTGCTTCTGGTCAAATTGCAGATTACACGTAATGCATCCACTTTTAAGTTCAGCTAGGATGCATAGGTCCTGTTGAGCTTATGAGTGGCCATCATTTAATTCCATGTCAGTAATATGACCACCATACAATATGCAAACTTAACTTCCGAAGTGGTCCAGGTCTGCCTCTGTCTTATGATGATCATAGCTAGCAGGTCTTCAAAAACATTATTAATAGCACTGTACTCTGCATATGCCTTAACTAATTATGTACAGAACTGTATAGGATTGAGAGTTAAGGAAAACATATTTTGAACTACATGCGGTATCATAAATGCATTGTACAATTCACAAACGCAATGCATATGTCAGCTCTACAAATGTCACAAGGATCTATATGCCAAACCCATGCAAGCAAGATAACTATGCTGTTACAGGCCTTGTTTCATAGCCAAAATAAAAAAGTGCGAAAAAGCGCCTATGCTCAGAGACACATACTATTATGCATCCAAACTTGCAGATCTGGTAAGTTTTTTCCTCGTGCAACCCAAACTAAAAGTCCTGCCCCTCGGTGATTATGGCAGAGGTCAGCTACAAGATGTAGATTAGATATAATAGACATTATCTAAATGCATTAAGGCCAAATATCTTTTGCTCAAAGTTAAGTAACAATATGCATTAATTAAAGCATAAGATATTAGAACTTCCAGATCTATGCCTTTTAGCAGCCAAGTTTGCTAAGACACTAACAATGGCACCCATCTCGGTAACATGCATTAACCATAATAGATACCAAATTAAAGATCCGTCACTACAAGCTTTGCACTTATATCTGATAAAAGCAACTAATTTTCAAGCATATTACCAAGTCATAGACCATCAGATCTATAGCTATCCATTCTCAAAATTAAAAAATATGGTCTCAAACCTTATGAGTTCGTTGGAGATGGGAAGATCTATCCATGGCTTCAGTTCTGGTGCTGCCTCCAGGTTGCTCCATGGCATGCATGTTGCATAGCTAATTTCTCACTAGAGCTTGCAGCCCCAGGGTTCTGATCAATAACTTCAATCTCAGAGATTACGATGGCAGCTCCGGCAGGATTAAACTAGATTCAAATATTTGCAGGTAGGAACAACTACAGTATCTAGGCTTTCGATTAAGCCTTTGCCAAGCCAGATGGCTCAATGTGCAGCACGTCTTGAGCTGGATGCAGTATATAACCTCAAAATGCTGAATTATCCAATGCCGTGGAGCATTGAGCAGTACGAACCCTAACAAACTCATGTTGATCAGCAATCCAGGCAATATGCCAGCTCATGCACCATGCCATTTTCTATAAGACCATCGAGATTCGACAAGAAGATTTAGGTTACACCACTGTTTCAAATTTTCCATGGCCGAAAACCCTGGTAGAATATATTATTTCGAAAAACCCTTTCCAATAGACCTTACCCTTTAAAATTCTCACAATTCTCCAAATAGAAGACTTACTTTTAATTTTTATCTCTTGCATTCAAAAGAGTGCGAATTTTTAGAGGGTTTTTTTCGGAAGGGTTTAGAGGGTTTTTTAGATTGTCACATCAAATTCTGCTTTTGCCATTGGTTTTAAGGTGTAGAAGATGCAATTGAAGACTCCATACTATAGAAAATAACACTGCATTAAAGTATATAGAAGTATTAAAGAAATAGTTTGAAGTAAACTATGGAAGACAAAATACTATAATCCATAATAATGTTATGAAAACATACTAGAGTATGACAGGGCATATGATTGAATGTCCTATGTGCACTTTGAACATCACCATTCTGACTGTATGCTACAATTAAAGCATTCCAGGCCACCACACATCTTTCTTCCAACTTATTAAACAAGTGCAATGCTTCTTCTATGCTTCCACATCAACATGCATGGATATTCATGCATCTATTAGAACAGTTCTCAGCTTAAATTCATCCCTGTTCATGAGAAAGCTTATCCTCTGAATTAGAACACACATTGAGTATATGAATGAAAGTAAATTCATTTGGCTTTAGTTTCTGTCTTCCCATTTATCGGAACACTTGAACTGCCTGCTTACCTTGTCCACGCTCAACATATGCTACAGTGATCGCAGTCCAAGCCACTGCATTCTTATTAGGTGTATTGTCACATATTCTCTTTGCACTGCACATGTCCACATCTCTCATACATACTGGGCTGTTCCAAGAACTATATCCAGGTTAAGCCCATTATAAATTATGCTTGCACGCCCCAACTTTCCCTCTTCTACAGACACTGCTATAGAATATGCATTAAGCATGCCCGCAAAAGTCATCACATTTGGCTTTATGCCTTCTTCCACCACTTGTCGAAGAGCATAAAGCCCCATGGCTTCTTCCCTGGCGGGCATCCCCGTAATCTTAACAATCCAAGATACCATGTCTTGATTGCTGCAACCAACCGACATCCCTCAAAATCTCAAGTCTATACAGGTTAAAATAATGCAAACAACTAGAAGCCCAAAACATTCATATCTATGACCATTCCAGACAATTTACTTGGAAAACTTATATTGCTGCAAGAGAACCAGAAATGTGCTGCAAGAGTAATTCAAGGCAAATAAACAGAGGTTGAACAAAGATGCTGCACCTTGGCTTGAAAATCCGTGCTATACATCATGTATTCTCGATCATGACTTGGAAAGACAGATCGGTTGTAGTGCAAAACAAAAACTGATCATAGAGGTTGCAGCTACACGGATCCAAACTTGCTATAGAAGCTGGTCTCAAAGGAAATTTATCATTCAATGGTTTCAGGTTGTTGCAAAATTTAATCTGCTTGGAGAACTCATGTACTTAAGCATAATTTGGGAAGAAAGGATGCAACAAAACCAGCGCAGGACTGGTGAAAAAAATTAAAGATTTAGAATGTGACTATAATTCTTCTAAACATCCAGAACTTTTGCAAGAACCAGACTTGCGAAGTTGCTTCATTTGGTGAACAGTGCATGGAGGCTTTCAAAGAAAGGCTAAGCATGAAGGAATGCGCTCAAGGCTGTGCTTAAGGCTGCCCTAGTATCAGACAAAAGGATATGTAACCCTATACTTAGATTTATACACAGCTAATCCTTGCCAAAGGCCAAGTATAAGCAAATTCATACCTGTATAATGCCATCTCAGCCAAACACTTGCTGGATTACGCAGATCTGGAATAAACAGATGGAATCTGATTAGAGGTTATTAGCAAAGCTTCTTCTTTGGAAGATAGTCACCTCAAAATGCCTATTCTATTATTGATAACATTTAAGGCCCAGATTCCCTGTCACAACTATTTTCACAATGCCTATTTATGATGTTCCTTATAAAACAATATAAAACTAACAATAACGTACCTGAAACACAAAACGAAACAATAATGGTGAGGAAATTTTTTTGGGGCCAGCAATCAGCTCACCAGCCCATGTTTTCTTCCTGCTTGCAGCCATCATTGATGCATCCCGCCGGCTGCGCCACCGCCACCACTGCATTAGATTATGAGATTGGTTGTGGCAGTACCCATTTTTCATTATGGCCCAACTTGTTTGATCTCCAACGATTATCTATATTCTGCAAATGGTCCAAACCTTCAGACTCAGTGTAATCTGCCCACTTCGATGACTGTTGAAGAACCCTAGTATGCCCAACTGATGGTTTAGTTTCAACCTTGGCTGCAAGAATATTTTTATAAGAATTTGGGACTGTCTCTTTAGAATCCTTCAGAAAATATCGGTCTATAGAATTTTGATGCAACTTATGTCCACTCTGCAGGTTGCTCACAACTATACCTTTCCTTACATGCTCGGTCTGTTTGAAGTAGCTGATTTCCAATGTATGATATAATAAATATAATAACTCTTGCCACTGTGCAAAAATACTGTGGCCACTGTGCAAAGACTGTAATTTGTAAACAGGCTTGAGAACATGGTCTTCATATCACTTCCGATAGAGATTGCTGAGATTCTCTAAAGTATGGAACATCTATGATATATTAATCCCACTTAGATACAGATCTTTGCCCTTACATTAGATAATTTAATAGGCTCAAGCTAGGACAATAATACTAGTATTCAAGTAAAAAGTCCACATAGAGAAGATCAATTGTTGATGTTTTAGAAAAACAGCGGTCGCATCAAAAGTTTCTGAAGGTCAGAAAACAGTAAAAAAAATACTTGTTTCTTGGAAAGGCCATCGGAGCACGTCCTTTAAGGATGCAGCAAACCAGAAGAGACACTAACAAAAGGAGTTTGCCTACCTTCCCCGAGGAGGTGCGCCGCCGCACTAGGTCTGTAGGCCGTTGTGGTCGTGCATTCAAACCAAATAAAAAACCAACCATTCTTACCTTTCTAGAGGATGTGCGCCGCCGCACTGGGTCGGATTGAAGCTGGAGCAAGGATTTAGATATGAATACAACTGAAAATAGTCATGGTAAACATCTCAGAAATTGGCCCTCACAAATCACAGACATCTGATTTTCCAAAACGAGCTTACCTTACTAGATGGAGTGCGCCGCCGCACTGGGTCGGATTGAAGCAGTAGCAAGGGTTAAGATTACAATGCAGCTGGAAAAAATGATGGAAAACATCTCAGAAATCGCCCTTCCTGATTCACAAACATCTGCTTATTCAAATCGAGCTTACCTTGCTGATGGAGTGCGCCGCCGCACTGGGTCTGTAGCAAGCAGATAAATTTCCAAGAACAGATGATTTTCGGGCAGAAGCGAAATAACAGAGGTACAGAGATATTTCTCGAGGTTTCTTTCGAAAATTCAAATAGAGGTTTCACAAATAACAAAAATAGAGCATTATTTCAAATAGAGCATTAATTCAAATAGAGGTTTTACAAATAACAAAAGCACATGGGTTTTCAAAAGAATAAGAGGTTGCAAAGGCATTATTCAAAAATTCTTGCTTCTCTTAGGCTAATCATTCCAAATCTTCAAAATTTTTTAACGTCTACAATTTTTAACGCCCTAAAATATTTAAACGTTTTAAACGGGCGGGAATATTGCATTTTGTAATTAGCATACGAAATTGTTGGCGTGCAATTTATTAATTATGAATATTCGTGACATTAATTAATTATGTTGAGGACCTCAATTGATTGTTCAACGTCTTCAATGTCTTCAACGTCTTCAACGTTTTAGTAGTCTAGTTTCCTGCGAGAGAGTTGTCTGTGTAGCACGAAGTTATTTGTTGTTGCAATGGCTGCAAACGACTGTGAGATTCTTTCTTTCACTGCAAATGACGTGATAATCTCATCACCTGGTAAAAGATTGAGAATGGTATGCTCTTTTGTGAATGGAGAATGTCAACTGTCTAGGAAATGGTTGTGAGAGTTTTCAATTTCGTAATGAAAAATTGTATGTTGTGCAATCCAAGAGTGGTAGAGGAATGACTATTCTTCTTGACGAAGTTGTGAATCAAGAGGGGCAGAGTATGTATGTGGCCCTAGCCTGTAATGGGAACTTTGTCAAAGTCGAAGGCACACCTATTATTCTTGAGGTCAGCACTCCTCATGCACCAATAATTGTTGATAGTCCAATCCAGCATATTCGTGAGAGTACTGTAAACATTGTTTCCACGTTTCAAACTCTCGTTAATAGCTTTGGATCTAGCAAACTTAAGAGATTGTGTTCATCTGTTACTGCACCAATATCAGTGAGATGTCTACCCTCTAATTACAATGGCAATGTGGTATTTGAGCTACCTCCAGATGATTTGAATTCTATGGCAGGCATGGAAAGAAGGTTTGATCCACATCTCTGGACGAAGTCCGAGAAGACAAGTCATTCATTCGATGGCATAGTTAAATATTCCAAGCGTTGTGGTCATTTAAGGTGCATGAATCCAACGTGTGACTATTTTCTTTCCAGAAGTGTGCCAAATGATGTCCAGTGGATGGGAACAATGTCTTCAATGGCACACAAATAAGTACATATTCCAAGAGCATCTAAATTTGTGCAGGGCATGGGGATCAGCACCCACTGCAGAAGATGTTGAGGTTGCTTTTCAAAATATTGTCAGTTGGTGGCCTGGAAAAACTAGCCCTTCAGACATAAGTTCATTAGGCTCGTGGCTAGCATGGTGACATCAAAGAGTGAGCAGATGGGGCAACTTCATGGAGGATGGAGTGAATCTAGCAACTGCAGCTCAAATCCCTAACACTAATCTATCAGAATCTGTGCATGCTAGTTGGCTAGCATCAAAATGGCGACTGGTGCGACATGCCACAATAGAATATTCTAAAGAATATTCTTCCATGGAACCCTCCAAGCCATCTCAAAAAAAACCCTCCAAATAAAATTCCCCCATTCAAAAATATTTTGAGCAACACATAATACTGCATTCCATCATTACTTACAATAAAAAAAGCCTGCCTCCTACCGTAGGTCAAGGTGGGCCACAATCATAAATAAAGTTAGCAACAAGGAGAGTAGGACCTTGTTGCCAAAGCCCTACCCTACCTATATTGCCTAACTCGTATTTTGCTTTGAAATAACCAAATGGCAAAGTGACTTATTTTTGAAAGTATCATCTTTCTAACAAAAGGTGTACCAAATATACACCTTGGTAAGAGCAATAGTATGGGCCAATGCCAATAGACTAAGAGCCCTTGGTAAGAGCAATAGTATGGGCCAATGCCAAAAGACTAGGAGCCGTATGATGTAGCTTCCATGTCAAGTTCCATCGAAATAATTTCATCAATAATAACTGACCTGTTATCTCTATTTCCGAATGGATTTTCTTATTTCTTCTTGATTATTCGTATCATAGCTCTCGTCCTGTACATGTGAAGTAAGCATTTTTTAGTAAAATAGAATTAAGAGAAAAGACCACCTGATATGTAACCATGATCTTGGCTACTGGTATAACCAATAAACTGGAGTTAAGAACAAAAAAACCTTTGAAATCCATCAAATCCTAAGACCTTCAGGACTTTTAATCATGAAATGACCTTTGCAAGAACAAGTCATGATTCAATAAGCAGCCCTAAGTCCAACCAGGTGTAATTGTACTTAGGCCAAAGACATGGTTACGAAAAATACTTTCCATTAATGATTATAAAAATCTTATACATCCTCAGCCATCTTAAAAAGTTGTAATCATTTAAATAAAGAAGTACCTTGTATGGTAGAAAGCAAGCCATCATTACTTGCATTCGTAGCAGAAGCATTATAAAATACCATGTACAATTAACGCCATTTCCAATGTCATTTAAAATGTTTTAAACATTTTTTAGAATCAGAAACAGCCTTGAGCAGTCTTTGAAATATTCATAACATGAATAAAGAAACATAGCAAGGAGTAAAAGACCCTGTTACCTGCACCACAAGAACAAAAACAAGCATTAGTCATGGTTGTCATGCACTGGGTAGCAGGTGTCATGGGGTCTTTTAAGTTCAACACCCTTCACCTTGCTTGTAACCTACAGAAAACAAGGATAAAAGATTTTCATGCATCCTAGAACAAAGGCAAAGTAAATGACATGCCCATAATTATACTGTTCAAAAGGTGCCCTGTGCTTCTGGTCAAATTGCAGATTACACGTAATGCATCCACTTTTAAGTTCAGCTAGGATGCATAGGTCCTGTTGAGCTTATGAGTGGCCATCATTTAATTCCATGTCAGTAATATGACCACCATACAATATGCAAACTTAACTTCCGAAGTGGTCCAGGTCTGCCTCTGTCTTATGATGATCATAGCTAGCAGGTCTTCAAAAACATTATTAATAGCAACTGTACTCTGCATATGCCTTAACTAATTATGTACAGAACTGTATAGGATTGAGAGTTAAGGAAAATATATTTTGAACTACATGCGGTATCATAAATGCGTTGTACAATTCACAAACGCAATGCATATGTCAGCTCTACAAATGTCACAAGGATCTATATGCCAAACCCATGCAAGCAAGATAACTATGCTGTTACAGGCCTTGTTTCATAGCCAAAATAAAAAAGTGCGAAAAAGCGCCTATGCTCAGAGATACATACTATTATGCATCCAAACTTGCAGATCTGGTAAGTTTTTTCCTCGTGCAACCCAAACTAAAAGTCCTGCCCCTCGGTGATTATGGCAGAGGTCAGCTACAAGATGTAGATTAGATATAATAGACATTAGCTAAATGCATTAAGGCCAAATATCTTTTGCTCAAAGTTAAGTAACAATATGCATTAATTAAAGCATAAGATATTAGAACTTCCAGATCTATGCCTTTTAGCAGCCAAGTTTGCTAAGACACTAACAATGGCACCCATCTCGGTAACATGCATTAACCATAATAGATACCAAATTAAAGATCCGTCACTACAAGCTTTGCACTTATATCTGATAAAAGCAACTAATTTTCAAGCATATTACCAAGTCATAGACCATCAGATCTATAGCTATCCATTCTCAAAATTAAAAAATATGGTCTCAAACCTTATGAGTTCGTTGGAGATGGGAAGATCTATCCATGGCTTCAGTTCTGGTGCTGCCTCCAGGTTGCTCCATGGCATGCATGTTGCATAGCTAATTTCTCACTAGAGCTTGCAGCCCCAGGGTTCTGATCAATAACTTCAATCTCAGAGATTACGATGGCAGCTCCGGCAGGATTAAACTAGATTCAAATATTTGCAGGTAGGAACAACTACAGTATCTAGGCTTTCGATTAAGCCTTTGCCAAGCCAGATGGCTCAATGCGCAGCACGTCTTGAGCTGGATGCAGTATATAACCTCAAAATGCTGAATTATCCAATGCCGTGGAGCATATGCTTGAGCAGTACGAACCCTAACAAACTCATGTTGATCAGCAATCCAGGCAATATGCCAGCTCATGCACCATGCCATTTTCTATAAGACCATCGAGATTCGACAAGAAGATTTAGGTTACACCACTGTTTCAAATTTTCCATGGCCGAAAACCCTGGTAGAATATATTATTTCGAAAAACCCTTTCCAATAGACCTTACCCTTTAAAATTCTCACAATTCTCCAAATAGGAGACTTACTTTTAATTTTTATCTCTTGCATTCAAAAATATTTTGAGCAACACATAATACTGCATTCCATCATTACTTACAATAAAAAAAAAACCCCCAGTCTGAAGAAAACAAGTACAAGACTAGTTACCCAGACTTTTAAGACTAGAAATTCCATTTGGAATAAAAAGCCCATACACGTGCAACCTTGGATAGGTTAAGGTGCATAATAACCTAACCAAGCCTTGAAAGGATCGACAATAGAAGAAAAAGAAAATAAGTATACAACATGGAGTACATTAGTAATGTATAACTTTAAACCATTAAAGAAGCAAATGAAAAAAACACTGAAAATTAAAAATTAATAAACAATGGTTAAACCACGTAAACGAATAGGAATATAAACAAATGTAGATAAAGATAAACAAAGGAAAATAAAGATAAGGATACTAAATAATAACAAGGGAAGACAAGAAAGAAGATATAGTAGGAAACACACAAAAGATAAAAGAAAACAAGAAACAATATAAGCAGCCTGAAAGACTGAAATCCGAGAGTGACAGTAAGTAAAAAGTAGTTTAAGGAACATAATAAAGAAGCACAGGCACACCAAAACTTGAAAGGATAGAACGAAATGGGAAAAAGAAACCGGTTAAATTAAGCTTACTGTCTTTATAATGGAACAGAGTAATAACAAAGAAGTACAAAAATAAGATAAACATACAACCAAAATGGACATATAGAATGTTATCCATCAACAAAAGATTTGTAGAATATCACCAAAATTGAGGTTCAGTAGAAGTAGCTTTGCAAAGAAAAATAATGTCGAAAAAAAGTTTATGAGCATCAACATTGCTCCCAAGAACACCAAGTACACGCATGGAGGGTTGAGTCCGGTTACCTGTACCACAAGAAATTAGACAAGCATTAGAATGGTTGCCAATAACAGGGTAACAGGTAAGCAATGGACAAAACCGGCTTATCGCCTTTCACCACAATAACTTAGAAATATATTTAAAATTTAATATGTCAGAAAAACTTAAGAGAATACAGTGAAACAAGAAAAGACATAAGCACAAAAGATCATTAGATGGAAAAAAATGGTAGCTATGGCCAAACAATAGATCGATACTACAGAGAAAACGTATGGGACACCACCAAAATGGTAAATAACAAGGTAAGGAATGAACTTCTGTCTATAATTACTTATGCCAAGCGTCTGGAAACAAATAGCCAGGAATGAAATTATGTCTTGAGTTTCATAGGTCCAATATCTTAAAAACTGAAAATACCTAGCTGAAGTAGGACAAGGAACTAATTCATAATCTGGATCAAACGTTGTAGCTTAAAAAGTGAATCAATCTAGGAACATAGCGGGAGAAAATAGGCCAGGGCAGAGATAAAGGAAAAGCTACAAGGCAAAGAATGAACTTATGTCACGTGTAACAAATGCTAAGTGCTAAAAACTGGCAATAATTAGCTACAGCAGGGTTATAAGGTTGGAATAAATTTATGTCTTGATTTATAAAGTTCCAGAATCTTAGCAACTGAAAACAACTAGCTAAGGAAGGATCAGAAAAAACTTCACAATCTGGATCAACAGTTTCAGATTAAAATGCGAAACAATCTAGTACCACAGTGGTAAAAAAACAGGTCAGGGTAGAGCTATAGGAAAAGATTTAAGGTATCATAAGTATGAATAGGACAAGCAGCTCCAGAAAAGGACAACTCAAAGAAAAAATAAGGATAAATAATACTGTTCCCAGGATCTCTAGGACAAAAAGTGATAACCGAGTTGTTGCAGTAAATAGCAATTCATGAAACATCATTGAGCATTGATCCATATATACATCAGCGTTAGTATACCAAAGGCAACAAGAAGATGATTTAACTAGAGTAAAACAAAGAAAACCAAGACAAGCGGTTTATCCAGTGCAGGGAATTCATAATATCATTAGCTCCCTATGACCTGTAACTTTATTTCTGAAATCACAGCGTAACATGACCACATGCATAACCATGTTATTCTATTGATAATACTGAAGGCTAGTTAATGGAAATTGTATACCTAAGAAAAACCAGGAAGGCAATACCTAAGAAAAACCAGGAAGTCAAGAAAAATCGAAGCACATCAAGGCAATAACTACACGTTAATTATTTACTATAGAATAAGTGCGAGAAGAAATATCAGCAGCAATTTGATAAAAAAATAAGAGCATTTAGAGTGGGAGCAGAGAATTTAGCTCAACATGGAGAGACTTGTAGGAGACATGTGGGATCAACTATAAAAAGAAGGACACAAAAACCTGAGTGGTGGCTTTAGCGGGTACAGAGTCTTCAATAAATTCAGCATCATGGAGAAGAGAATTCGCAGCAGGACCATGTTCATCCGAGCTAATCAGAATGGGAGTGTTCACCTTCGGAACTGGAATTCCAATATCAGGAACAAGATTGATCTGGCCAGAGCTGTTCCCTTCTTCTAAACTTGGTAAGATATTAGACACCGGTTTTGCCATAGCCTTTGTAGGCTTATGAAAAACAAATACACCCTTCCTCTTTTCAGTCAACCTCTTTTCCATTTGCAGTTTGAGTATAGTGGCTTTGTTTAAGCCACCCTTTTTCCTTCCCATACACCAGAATAACAACAGGAAGAAGATAGAGCAGCAACGAAAGGGAGCAGTAAGGAAAAAATCCGATCATACAAACAGGTTTAAATAGATCTTTAAGCAGCCGGAAATGAACCTATCAGAGAAGATCCACCGTTTCAGCTTCCACCCGTAGGCTTTCCAGGCAGTGACCGCATGCAGGAAGACATCTCCAGCCATCTATAGCCGGATTAGGTAAAAAAGAACCCTAAATTTGATATCTGTTATTGAACTTACATTATCGAAGATACCTTATTAACTAGGTCATGGAGCAATAAGGTTTACAGGATAATTCCCCCATGGAGCAAACCACAAAACAACTTCTATTATTAAGAGAGCAAGCCAAACCAGTGGAGATATAGCAGAGAAAGATTGCCAAGGCACCAAAGGAGAAAATTCTTAAAGGTTATGTAGTAATGAAGGCTTACAGGACACTTCCCCCATGGGGCAAACCATAGAACAAATTGATTAATATTTTAAGAGAGCAAGCTAAACAAGAGGAGATAAAGTAGAAACCCTGCCAAGTCAACAAGGGAAAAAAAATTCCTAATGGATATAGAGCAAAGAAGGTTTAAAAGACCTTACCCCCATGGGGCAAACCATAAAACAAGTTGAATTCTAACTTTAAGAGAGGAAGCTAAACAAGTGGAGATACAGCAGAAAATCCTGGAAAATATCATAAAGTAAAGTTACATAAAAAAACCCTTCCTCCTACCTCAGTTTGGGAGGTCCCTAAAAAAGTCAATAAACGTTGCAACAGGGTGAGCAGGGCCCTGTTGCAACACAGGGACCCTACCCAACCCGTCAACGATATAAAGAATATTCATGGTCAAAAAGGAAAATAAAGACTTACAGGATTTTTTTGAGGCAATAGGACACATCCTCAATGTCAAAAGGTAACCCTGGAAAGTCGTTAGTCTTGAGAGATTGTAGGACAATTCTGATAATATCTTTCTTTTGAAAACCATTATTGCAAAAAGTACTGATTAGGTCAGAAATGTCCTCGACCGCAGCTAGACAACTTGAATGTGCATACACGAAGGGAAGAATCTGAGAAACAATGACCTTGGAAGCTTGGCAATATGGTCTACATCCAGCTGCTTTAATGAACCTGTTAACTTTGAATTTCAACTTCCTCCTTTTATCATATCTGGAGTACTGAAAGAGGCCATTATTTGGGTCCAAAACATGGACGGAAACATTCAAAAAATTAATTCTGGCACCAATTTTACAATCTCTTCTGTACTCAGTTTCATCCTTTATTCCTAAGAGGCTCATATTATAGATAGAACAATCTGAATCCAGAGCAAAAAATTGTTGTAGATCACCACCATTTATAACACATAGGTCATCTATATATCTAGAGGAAAACTGGAACCTGGAGATATCCATAAATCTGTTCAGTTTAGCAAGTCTAGAGATGAACCTGAGCTCAAACCAGGCTAAATAAAGGTTGCACCAAGCAGGACTGCTAGAAAAACCCATGGGAATACCTTTCTTTTGTCTCCAAATCTTGGAGCCCATTTGAAGAAAACAGTTACAAAGCAGCCAACTGTTGATATTGCAGAACTCTTGTTTTGAAATTACCCGGCCAACAGAAGAGCCATCAATGAATTTTCTCCATTTCACTCTGAAAGAGCCAACAAAATTAGTAACCACTAATTTGGACAAGGGAGCTTTGTGAGACATATAATCCCACACAAGGAAAGCCACATCATTGATAACTTCAACAATACCCTCATTTCCTTCTAGAGGGATATTTTCATAACACTTAGTAATGTCAATGGAAAAAACATTGAAGATTTTGGAAGGTAAGTTGAGGACAAAATCAAAGGCAGAGTTTATAAGCCAGCAAGGGCTAACTTTAACCCCCATCCATAGTCGTATTCCAATGGGAAACAGCAGGCCAAAGTTCCACAAAACTATTCAAAATGGCAGTTAATAAATCTGAAATTTCTGTATAAATGGTGCCATGTGCATTGGTCAGCCATCGATAATCCCCTTTGTGGGCTTTAAAAATCCCCATAAGATAAGGAAACCTATTGCTACCAGGTTCCTGCAAACCTAAGTAGCTAGAAATGTCATAAAAACATTTTGATTTAATATCACAAGCATTAGCTGCGATGATCTCAAAATCTGAACTGGAAAGCCTGATGAAGGCCATTTCTCTAATGTGATACTGGCAAATAAAAGAGGGATTATTGCCAGCTTTATCCACTTCAGAAATATAAAGGTTTTTCAATAACCAAACAATATTTTTCTTCACATTGCCATCATCCCATAAAAACCTTTTCTGATCCAAATTGTTTTTGAACAAAGAAATTCTGAGTTTAGCTAGGTGAAATAACTTATCTTTGATGGTCAAAATATCCAACTCAGAAAGATGTAATAAGCTAAATTGATGCACGGAAAAGAATTGCTCAACTGTGGCTTTAAAGTCAGCCAAAAATTTATCAACAGAAAGAGCATTATCAGGAATATGATTAAGGCCCGAAGATAAAGCAATTCTTAGTTTAGGGCAATGCACAATATTTAAATCCATGGTACGAATATGGCCAATGTCTCGGTCAACAAACCGCGCTAAGCTCGGATTTTTGCAAGGACATTTCTTTGGTAAACCATCAGCAAACACCTCATATGGTTTGTATAATTTATCCCTTAACTGATCAATATATCTCCATCCAAATAGTGTACCATCTAAGAGATCAGTGGCAATCAGAGGTAAAGAATTTGAAAGGACTTCTTTGAAAATATCTCTGATGTTAAAATTCTCCAAAGATTTGGAAAAGAATGTACTGTGCACTACCTTAGGCTTAGATTTATTTTTGACAGAATCAAATGCTTCTTTCCATTGCAATCCTTCATCACAGATCTTGAGCTTTGAGTAGCATCCTAAAAAAAGTTTTAACTGGATTTCAGCAAAAAACAGGGACGAAAACATAACAGCACAAATACACAAAGGATTAACGAGAGTTCACAATCCTCATAAGAACAAAGTGAAGAAAGAGAACAGAAGGATAAACAAGTTATCCATAGGAATAAAAGTTTTTTTGGAAATAGTAAATCACACCAAGGGAAAACTCTTTTCATAATAACCCTTGGTGGATAAAGCAGAAATATACAAATGTAAAGAAAAACACAATGTAAAAATCGAAGAGCATAGACATAAAAGATAAAGAAACATATAAAACATTTTAACAATAGAAGAGGAGGAAAAGAGAGTATATATGCTAACCTTGTGATATCCGTATAGTTCAGTTTTATCGCATCATTCCCATCAAAGTTTAGATCTCTGTTGCCTCCTTTGGTTACTGAGTATTCATCATTGGTCGGAAGGTTAACCATCTGTTTTCCTTTTTTATTTGCAGCCCCAATGTTGGAAGAAGAGAGTCTGGGATCCAAAGTGACCCTGGGAGGTCTTTTAGGTGTGAACATGCTGGAAGAAATATTGCTGTTGGAACTTTCCATCTTCTGAGGAGGAGCTTTTTTCCGGGCCATTTGTTCCATTCTAAAAGCCACAGGTCTAAGTGTTTTCTCAGCAATATCTGCCAATTTTGTGTTACCAAAAGCAGCCTTAAGATCACAGTTAGGTGTTTCAGCATACAAAAGGGTCATATTGATAAATACCCTTCTGACCTCAAGGTAAGAAAGGTAAGCAAGAACAGCTGGTTTAAGAACAATATGTAACATTTTAGTAAGGCCAACCATCTTAGCCATAGGAGAAGCACCAGGAAAAACCAAATCCAAGTTGCTCAAGAATATGTAGCATAATAACAGGGGGTTTCTTTTGTATTTTTGTACGTTTTTTCATATGGTTTTACCATGATTTGGTGTCCGTATTATATATGATGTACTAATTAGTACTTCTAGAGTGCGCTTAGTATTTCCATGCATTTATGATTTCCCGTTCCAATTCAATGGTCACCACAACATTTTTAAGTAGAACACATTGTATTTTAAGCTAAAAAGAAAAAGGTAAACGATAATTGACATGCAAGCATCGAGCAAGGCAGTATTAGGGTTTGTTTCGCGGCCACAACTCCCTCTGTTTTGCTGGCACATGCATGGAGCTAGTTTAGGGTTCTCTTATTGTACCGAGGGTTTTCTAGTAGAGATTTCTATGTTTTGTTTTGCAGGGCTCGTTGAAGCGAATGGCATGCCAGACATGGCTCAAAATTCATGGGCCGCTCCCAACTCTCCTATTCTTTGTACTCTGGAGCAACCGGTTCTGCTACCCTCAGGCACGGTTATGGTCGGTTTAAAGGTAAGTTTAGAAAGGACTATTGTTTTCCCTCTACATGCCAGACAAGGATTCCCCCATCCAGCCTTCTTGGATCCCTGATTTCTACGCCTTTGCAATGCTTTGCGGGCTCTTCCTTATAAATGGGTTTTTAAAATTTGTTGCTTCACAAAACCACTGGCAGGTTTCAACTGAATTGTGGTTCACATTCGTGTGCTAGAGATTGATTTAACCTCTTCGAATGATTGCACTGAGTTAAGATAAAACCCAACAAAGTACTCAAAGCCAGGCAAGTAATATTGTTCAGCTGTGCCAACATTTTTTATGGTACTCGAAGGAAGAAGTTAAGGTTTTCCTTCTATAGATGCATAAAGAGTCCTTTAGAGCTTCTCCAGTTTTTTCGCTTTTCATACATCATCTTTTCTACTTTGCTTTGTTATTTGTAGGTTGTTTGGTCCGATTTGGGAAATTCTCACACATGTACAAGCTTCAAACTGCTTCAACACAGATTCACTCATTCTGTGACGGAGCAGGAATTTTTTTACAGTTCTGATAGTCTTAAGGGCTATGTTGTTGAACTACGACATTGGACTTAGATGCAAATTGAAAGATACTAAGAGATTTAATTTCTTACACTTTCAATAGTCTTGAAGGCTATGTTGTTGAACTACGACATTGGCCACAGATGCAAATTGAAAGATACTAAAAGATCCAAGTATAAGCTGCAAACGAAATTTTACTCTAGGGTTTGTTTATTTTTTGCTGGCAGGTTTTTTCAGCAGGTGCTTTACCGTATGGCTCTGTTATGATATGTTGTAACTAGGTTCTCATTTGGGAGCTCCTTTAGCTCATGAAATATGTAGGTATCTTTTATTCAATTCAAATCTTATAGGTACTTTCAAAAATTGGAGAGCTTACGAATTGACTAAGCATGTGAGTTGCTAAAATAGACTGCTTATTATTATTTAAAATAATCAATGATGCAGAAAGACTGTAGTAACCTACAAGCTTGCAGGTTTAAAGATAAAATTGCTGGAGAAATTCGTAATCTGCAAGCCAGATCTCCTCAGCTTTTTCCCTGCAAAACCACCCTTCGAAACCTGTGTCTTCTCAACAGCACAGTTAGATTCGGCCAAATCCGATTGGTTTTGCTTCTGTTTTGGTAAGCTCCCATGTTCGAATGCAGAAACCCTAAAGTTGCCCTAATATTCGGCTCCGTCGAAAATCCCATGGTTATTCAAGTTTGTTTGAACTATTTCCGTTTAAAATTCAATATCTACCATTATAGCCCTTCCTTTCAATGTCTACCAATATCTAGCAATGCCCATTCTTAAAAAACTCGCCCTCCCTTTATATCTACTGCCTAAGGTTAAAACTTTAAAATCTCACCCTTCCTTTGAATGTCTACCATTATGGACATGACTACACAAAAATCAAATGCTAGAATATCTAGCAAAATCGACATGACTACGCAAAAATCAAATGCTAGAATATTTAGCAAAATCTAAATATTTTTTATGGTTTAAATATAACATCAACTCATTCAAGTGTGAAGTCACATTGTTTGTTTTTAGCCCCGAAGGGGCAAATTTTTTTTTTAACCTATAACAAAAACCATTACATTACACGTCTTCAAATTAAATCCCCCTTGAAACCCCCTTTGGTTTGGGTGCATATTCACACGGGGGGACGTATGGCAGCCTGGTCGATCCAAACAATTCCACTTCTACAATCAGAATTAACATTTTTCTTAGCATCCTTCTCACATGCACAGGTAAGGAAAGGGCAATGAGTTCTCCACAGCTTTTTTAGAAAGAAACCATCCCTTTTATCATTGGAGTAAGGCATATTGCCTTTCTGACTAACATGCAGAGAAGAGTTGTAAAGGCAAGGCTGTCCAAAAAAGTCAGATCTGAAAGGAAGTGTAACTTCTGATTTAGTGAAGTATTTGTCTAGTTTTGATGCCTTTGCAATAGCAGCCCTGATTTCATCATCAGTAATACCAGTCAAAGCCTTCCAAGTGTCAACACTGATAGGTGCTAAAGCACCAAAATTTTGACTTTTCCAAATTGCATGTTCCCAGGCAGCTGCATAGCACTCAACATTCTGTTCATGGATAATGGGAAACTTAGATGAATTTTGCAGAGTTAAGGTAGGGACTTCATCATGGTCCTCCACATCATCACTGTCTGTGTCATTATTACCATCAACCTCTTCATCAAGAAGATCCTCATCAGAGAATAGGCAATTTTTAATCCCACTTTTAATATAACTTTCTGAGGTAGAGTCAGGACCAGTATCAATATGTAACGAAGACTTCATATCATGCACGGTTTCCAAGTGAGTAAGACCAACAAGAAACTTTTTTCCTAAATCATCCTCCATGCAGGTCCTAGCAAAGAGAAGAGCTTCCATGTCTCCATAAATTTTAGAAATCAATGTTTTACAAGCCTCCAACTTATAGTTTATAGATTTCATCTTTTGGAAAGTAGAGAACCAACCATTAAAGCCAAAGTAACTAACAGGTGACTTGTTCTTATCAATCAAACTACTCTCTTTAAGGGTGATAAATTCGTGTACATCCTTGTTTTTGATGCATGCTATCAAAGTTTGCACAGCAAAGTTGGGACTAGAGATACCACATTGATTGTAGTTTAATAGCAATAAGCTCCTTTATCCACACATTGTTCAAGTCCAATTCACTTTTATCCACTTGAATATTCTGCACAGAAGAAACAGTTGAGAAAAAGGTAGCACCATAATCCAAATCAAGGTTTCAAGTTAAACTTGAAAGTTGGATTAAAGATAAAAAAACCCCCAGTCTGAAGAAAACAAGTACAAGACTAGTTACCCAGACTTTTAAGACTAGAAATTCCATTTGGAATAAAAAGCCCATACACATGCAACCTTGGATAGGTTAAGGTGCATAATAACCTAACCAAGCCTTGAAAGGATCGACAATAGAAGAAAAAGAAAATAAGTATACAACATGGAGTACATTAGTAATGTATAACTTTAAACCATTAAAGAAGCAAATGAAAAAAACACTGAAAAATAAAAATTAATAAACAATGGTTAAACCACGTAAACGAATAGGAATATAAACAAATGAAGATAAAGATAAACAAAGGAAAATAAAGATAAGGATACTAAATAATAACAAGGGAAGACAAGAAAGAAGATATAGTAGGAAACACACAAAAGATAAAAGAAAACAAGAAACAATATAAGCGACAAAGATGAAAGACCGAACTGAGAGTGACAAGAAGTAAAAAGTAGTTTAAGGAACATAATAAAGAAGCACAGGCGCACCAAAACTTGAAAGGATAGAACGAAATGGGAAAAAGAAACCGGTTAAATTAAGCTTACTGTCTTTATAATGGAACAGAGTAATAACAAAGAAGTACAAAAATAAGATAAACATACAACCAAAATGGACATATAGAATGTTATCCATCAACAAAAGATTTGTAGAATATCACCAAAACTGAGGTTCAGTAGAAGTAGCTTTGCAAAGAAAAATAATGTCGAAAAAAAGTTTATGAGCATCAACATTGCTCCCAAGAACACCAAGTACACGCATGGAGGGTTGAGTCTGGTTACCTGTACCACAAGAAATTAGACAAGCATTAGAATGGTTGCCAATAACAGGGTAACAGGTAAGCAATGGACAAAACCGGCTTATCGCCTTTCACCACAATAACTTAGAAATATATTTAAAATTTAATATGTCAGAAAAACTTAAGAGAATACAGTGAAACAAGAAAAGACATAAGCACAAAAGATCATTAGATGGGAAAAAATGGTAGCTATGGCCAAACAATAGATCGATACTACAGAGAAAACGTATGGGACACCACCAAAATGGTAAATAACAAGGTAAGGAATGAACTTCTGTCTATAATTACTTATGCCAAGCGTCTGGAAACAAATAGCCAGGAATGAAATTATGTCTTGAGTTTCATAGGTCCAATATCTTAAAAACTGAAAATACCTAGCTGAAGTAGGACAAGGAACTAATTCATAATCTGGATCAAACGTTGTAGCTTAAAAAGTGAATCAATCTATGAACATAGCGGGAGAAAATAGGCCAGGGCAGAGATAAAGGAAAAGCTACAAGGCAAAGAATGAACTTATGTCACGTGTAACAAATGCTAAGTGTCTAAAAACTGGCAATAATTAGCTACAGCAGGGTTATAAGGTTGGAATAAATTTATGTCTTGATTTATAAAGTTCCAGAATCTTAGCAACTGGGATCAGAAAAAACTTCACAATTTGGATCAACAGTTTCAGATTAAAATGCGAAACAATCTAGTACCACAGTGGTAAAAAAACAGGTCAGGGTAGAGCTATAGGAAAAGATTTAAGGTATCATAAGTATGAATAGGACAAGCAGCTCCAGAAAAGGACAACTCAAAGAAAAAATAAGGATAAATAACACTGTTCCCAGGATCTCTAGAACAAAAAGTGATAACTGAGTTGTTGCAGTAAATAGCAATTCATGAAACGTCATTGAGCATTGATCCATATATACATCAGCGTTAGTATACCAAAGGCAACAAGAAGATGATTTAACTAGAGTAAAACAAAGAAAACCAAGACAAGCGGTTTATCCAGTGCAGGGAATTCATAATATCATTAGCTCCCTATGACCTGTAACTTTATTTCTGAAATCACAGCGTAACATGACCACATGCATAACCATGTTATTCTATTGATAATACTGAAGGCTAGTTAATGGAAATTGTATACCTAAGAAAAACCAGGAAGGCAATACCTAAGAAAAACCAGGAAGTCAAGAAAAATCGAAGCACATCAAGGCAATAACTACATGTTAATTATTTACTGTAGAATAAGTGCGAGAAGAAATATCAGCAGCAATTTGATAAAAAAAATAAGAGCATTTAGAGTGGGAGCAGAGAATTTAGCTCAACATGGAGAGACTTGTAGGAGACATGTGGGATCAACTATAAAAAGAAGGAGGACACAAAAACCTGAGTGGTGGCTTTAGCGGGTACAGAGTCTTCAATAAATTCAGCATCATGGAGAAGAGAATTCACAGCAGAACCATGTTCATCCGAGCTAATCAGAATGGGAGTGTTCACCTTCGGAACTGGAATTCCAATATCAGGAACAAGATTGATCTGGCCAGAGCTGTTCCCTTCTTCTAAACTTGGTAAGATATTAGACACCGGTTTTGCCATAGCCTTTGCAGGCTTATGAAAATCAAATACACCCTTCCTCTTTTCAGTCAACCTCTTTTCCATTTGCAGTTTGAGTATAGTGGCTTTGTTTAAGCCACCCTTTTTCCTTCCCATACACCAGAATAAACAACAGGAAGAAGACAGAGCAGCAACGAAAGGGAGCAGTAAGGAAAAAATCCGATCATACAAACAGGTTTAAATAGATCTTTATGCAGCCGGAAATGAACCTATCAGAGAAGATCCACCGTTTGAGCTTCCACCCGTAGGCTTTCCAGGCAGTGACCGCATGCAGGGAGACATCTCCAGCCATCTATAGCCGGATTAGGTAAAAAAGAACCCTAAATTTGATATCTGTTATTGAACTTACATTATCGAAGATACCTTATTAACTAGGTTATGGAGCAATAAGGTTTACAGGATAATTCCCCCATGGGGCAAACCACAAAACAACTTCTATTATTAAGAGAGCAAGCCAAACCAGTGGAGATATAGCAGAGAAAGATTGCCAAGGCACCAAAGGAGAAAATTCTTAAAGGTTATGTAGTAATGAAGGCTTACAGGACACTTCCCCCATGGGGCAAACCATAGAACAAATTGAATTAATATTTTAAGAGAGCAAGCTAAACAAGAGGAGATAAAGTAGAAACCCTGCCAAGTCAACAAGGGAAAAAAAATTCCTAATGGATATAGAGCAAAGAAGGTTTAAAAGACCTTACCCCCATGGGGCAAACCATAAAACAAGTTGAATTCTAACTTTAAGAGAGGAAGCTAAACAAGTGGAGATACAGCAGAAAATCCTGCCAAGACGATCAAGGGAAAATATCATAAAGTAAAAAAAAAAAAAAAAAAAAAAAAAAAAAAAAAAAAAAAAAAAATCATGCTGGCTGAAGTGGGTCTCATCACTCTTGAGGCCATCTTGCCCTAAAGTGTTGAAGAATTTTCAACGAGCTCCAACAGATGTCCAATGTAAGAAAACATGCTTATTTGAGAATATTTTGCTGTCAATGAACTTAATACAAACACGCTTTTCAACTTTATTGGGGTAACAGTAATCTAGGCACTTGCCCAATGCTATCAAGCTTATACATGAACCGTGATAAGATAATAAAAAAAAAAAAAAAAAAAAAAAATGTCGGGCCGTGGGTCTCATCACTCTTGAGGCAGAAGCTCTTTGTATGACAATAAATTGTGTAAATAGAGTGCAACAGATGGATGATAACAGATTACCAAAGATGGCCTTACTTCAATCCGCACAAAAAGGTTGGTACAAAGAGGTGAAAGATTGGGTCTCCAAATGGGGGATAGATGATGCTGACTGGCCAACAACAGAAATTGGAATTGGAGAACTTGTTTAAGAAAAAGTGCTAAACAAGATGTGGCATAATCCAGGATCAAGGATGAAGATATACATAGAAGAAATAAATCTGATGATGACATACACAAGCTCAGAATACTTACATGCACATATCAAGGTACAACAAGCACCTGATAGCAAAGTACAGGACGAGCTCACGTCAGCTGAGGGTAGAAACAGGGAGGTGGGAAAAGCTCCCTAGGGGAGAATGAGTTTGCACGGTTTGTGTAGATAAGATTGAAGACGAGTCACATGTTTTTCTGCATTGTTCACTTTATTCAGACATAAGGAGACAATTTGGCATTGATTATCCGAGCTTTTACACTCTACTCCAGATAGACCTAACAGACTAAGCTGCTTCTTTAGAGAAGTTGGAAAACATCTGTGTGATTGACGTTGTATTTTTTTTCGCTCTATAACCTCTTAGGGTCCTAAAGAGCGTGATTAATATATTTTCATTCATTTTTCAAATTTCAGTTGCTTGAGCAAGGTTCCATGCAAAAGGAAATTTAATTGCTACAATTACTAGTTGTTATATTGTCAGCACTTTCCCTAAAGTAGTCTTCCAATGCAAAATGCAACCATTTGCACTTAAGTTCATCACCTTGCAATGAGAATACTGAGCAATCATTTTGTACCTACTGGTAACTATTTCTATAACCCTTGCTCAACTAGGATGAGGGGCTACATTCTCGAAAGTTGCAGGGCTTTGCAACTTTCCAATTGCTCATATGCTGAATGCTCTTGCAGGAATTTGGAAGGATGGCATGTTAGCTGACTTAACTCTTCATCTCAAAATCTTAGCCCAATTGGTGAACAATCTGGTTAGCAGTGCCGGTTCAAAGTGTAAGGAACATCTCAAAGGTAATCTTTTCTTTAAATGTTCCTTACAAGTTCAACCAGGGTTGTGAGAAAGATAGCATTGTTTGTGGGCATATTTAACAGTGGCCCTGACAACTGTTAGCCATTTTTTTTACAATGGTAGCTCAGTCTACAGCTTTAAGTTTGTTTTTTGGCCTTTTGACATGAAAAACAGAGGTATATAAATGGGGCAAGGGTGCAAATTGTGGTTTGGGATTGGATAAGAGTGCAAATGTTTGTCGCAGTTTCCATGATCCTTGTTGTGAAGGACTGAGATTCCTATTAGAACAAGGAGCATGTTTGATATGTGGATCTCTTGTTATTTTATCCCGCTAGTTGGGGATTCGAAAGTAGCCCTAAAGATCCTATGCCAGATTTAAAATTGCAAATCTTATTTAAATACGTTGCTGTCATACTGCATAATGCATTGTCGAACTCTCTCACAATTCCATCTCCTTAAGCTAGTCTAAGCTACATCTGCGTAGTAATTTGAAATGGTCAATTTAAATAACAAGTCGAATGCTCTGCTGCACCACATGCTTTTGTTCCATGTAATATTTCTAGACATGGTGCATCCCTACAGGACAACAAGAATGACTTAACAGTTATTGAAGGCATTGTTTGAGATCCCTATTTGTTTCAAGAACTTCTCTTTTGAGTTGCAAGTCGTTTCTTTTGGCCAATCAAGTTGTTATTATTGTTGTTGTCGTAGGGGGGTTGGCCACATTTATTATAGAGTCTCTTACATTCTGCATTTCATGTCATGGTTTGAACTACATGCATGTTGGGGAGTTGAAGTATGCACAAAACATATGCAATATCTATAAGTACACAACATTGAACATAGATCTCTGAATCATGATGAATCAAGCAAAAATATACACTATTCATTTCTATTTTGATATATTGCCACTGGCAGCATCATGTAGATAAGCCTATAAAAACTACTCTTATATGACATCTTAAATAATACTAGTAACGGTGTCCGGTGTTGCCGGGCTTTTGCTACAATATAATATATAGGAATGAGATAGAAATAGTAGAGGAAGCATTTGTATAATTTGTTTCTTGGTGCTATGTGGAAGAGGTGATTATTAGATTCGATATCATGGCAATGTGGATGAACCGAGACATTCATTTGGCACCATATGTTTAACTAAATATGTTGCTTGTTCAGAAACAAAAAGTATGTTGTGGATGAGATGGTGCATTCAATATGCCACAATCTTCTTTGTCAAATGTATGCAACGAATATACAATGTTCGGCAAACATCTATCTACATGATTATAAAGAGCGGAATGGTATTACCTTGAGTTGGGCAATATGTTGTTTGTTGACAACAGGCACAACCACCTTTCTTAAATATGGGGAAGGATTATACAATGTTGGGCAAGTATCAACGTATTATGTTTACAAATGCTTTTTACAAATTTTTTTAGTTGGGAAAAAAAGTTAACAAAAGAGGTTTTTTTACCAAACTATTATATACAATATCCAAGTAACTAATCCTTATGTCGGATCTGAGCTAGTGTTGGGCATGGCCCGTAAGAAAGGAGATCTTAACATGGCCACTAGAAGAATAACTGAGAAAGAGAATGCTAAGGAGGCCAAGCCTGCCAAGAAGTTGAAGCCCTTTTCTTTCCACAAAAAAGTTGTAGCAACTAAAGCTATTACTGAGCCCATTGCTCTGAATTTGGGAGATGCCTCTACGGAAAAGGCTAGTGAGAATTTGGTACAAGGCAGTGAGCTAGCCAGCCCTGCACAAAAGGGGTCTGATAAGGCACTAATTGTGGAAGACCCGGAGGTAGAGGATTGATATGGTGGTGCTCGGGGGAGTGGTTCAGGCCAACGCATCCAGACTTAAAACTAGTAATTAGTGTGTCAAGGCAGACTAGATCATAAGTTATGATTTTAAATGCTTGGGTTATGTTAGGCAATAAAATCTTTAAAGAACCATTGATTATGAAATTTAAAATATATGATTGCGGCTGATAATGGGTCGCAGACCTCTTCCGTAGAAACAACCATCTCAGATCTCCCGGAACTGTGGTAAAAAAGGCAGATCCGGCTCTGTAAAAGAGAAATTCTAGATATTTTAACTGATTTCTTGACTCAAATGAATGCTTATCTTTTTGAAGATATTTTCGAGTAGAAAAAGGTTCTTCTGGTAATAGCTTGATCACTGCCTATATAAGCAATTGTTCCTCATATTTCTGATATAGGAAGGTCTACGGTTGAGTTCTGGAGTTAAGATCTTCTGTTTTGTTTGCGGTCTTAGTTGGTTGAGTTTGTTCTTTGAAGTTGAACACTTGGATGCGATTGGGAATGCAAGATAACGATTTCTTGCAGAGCCTGGACCCGGCTGGGTGGAGAGCTTTGGGCTAAAGGCCTGGTATTTAGAATGGTTAAAGATTTCATGTTTAATTTCTGATTTCTGGCTAACTCATGAATTGTATCAAGTGGTATCAGAGCTAAGTTTCTTTCACTGGAGCTTGTGGATAGATCTTAGTAAGAATAGAAATCTTGAAATTTTCAATTAAGCCCAGCTCATAATTATGATAAGATGAAGACAAGGTTTAGAATTCCGCTATAGGATTGTCTCTGCAGCAAATACTGTATTGAATATGAATATTTCTGGGTGACAAAATAAGCCTTGAAATCAGAGCTCTAGTACTGGCTCCTCGTCCCTGAGAGTAGTATAACTAAAGCTGTAGTTTAACAAGCAACAAATTAACTACCATTAACATTAATTAACACAACCATTGGGTCCAACACATTTAAATTAAAATCCCCCTTAAACCCCCTTTGGTTTGGGTGCATATTCACACGGGGGGTGACGTAGGGTAGCGAGAGCCCTCATAATTGTATTCTGCACGTACAAAATCAACACCATATAGTATTCCGCTTGAAATCTTATAGTATTTTGCGAATCTTGTTATACAGTATAGCAAATTTTGTACTTGCATACCCCACAAACGAGGAACTTTACGTACGGTGTAGATTAAGGAATAAGGGGTGAATATGCCTATCCAACAGCTCTCGTTGCCCGGAGTCACCCCCCGTGTGAATATGCACCCAAACCAAAGGGGGTTTAAGGGGGATTTTAATTTAAATGTGTTGGACCCAATGGTTGTGTTAATTAATGTTAATGGTAGTTATGTGTTGGTTGTTAAAGTAAAAAAAAATTTGGGCCCTTCGGGCCCTAAAAAAAGCAAACATACGTAAAAACATGTAAAACATGCAAAACATATAGCAATATGTAATACGTAATATGTAATACATAATGGTAAAAATAATATGAGTAACACAAGCTTCTAATACTAATATCTAGTATTAGCATAATGGTAGATAGATATTGAAAGGAAGGGTTATTAAATTTTGAAGTTTAAAGGATTGTAGACATTCAAAGGAAGGGTGAGATTTTGAACCTTAGGCAGTAGATATAAAGGGAGGGCGAGTTTTTTAAGAATGGGCATTGCTAGATATTGGTAGACTGATACAGAGTCATAGCACGGGGGAGTGGTCCACGGCGCTAGGGTTATGGGGCATGGCAAAATATGGCAAAGTTGTGGAAACATGGCAAACATTACTCATGTATCTAGGGACCTTTATTCTTATGGGAAATACAAGGTAAAGGTGGTTGCACAAACATGGAAGGGGTCGAGGCACTATCATTGGGATTATTGGTTGAGGAAAATATCATAGATAATGTCCCATATGATAAGTCATATAATCTAATTAAAGGCAAGGAGATATTTTGAGAAAAAAGGCAACTGCCTGCTAAAAAAGGCTAAAGTCGCAGAGACATCTATAAATAGAACCGAAAATTCAGTTGGACATATCTCGGTAACCAGAGGTCGGATTGCAGCGACCTTTACTTCGTTGGAACCGGCTCGGAATCTAGTTTCCGAATTGGGGTGGCACATTCTGTAGTTCATCCGGAGGAGAGAGTAATGGCCGAAAAGGTGACAGGGGGTCACAAATTACTGCTATAGCGACTCTGCAGATTTGCAATTATTTTCTGATCTATGGTCTACGTGGAGTAGCTATGGATTGAATGTTTGCTCGAGAGCTACGTGGAGTAGCCAGATATTGTTTGCTCATGGTCTAAGCGGAGTAGACAGATACTGTTTGCTGGGCCAGTTGCATTGCCATAATCTTGTGGACCCGGTTGGGTGGTTAACCGTGTTCTTCAATGTATTTGTTTGAGATATATGATAATCGGATCTTGTTCTACAATTAAGATGTTGTTGTTCAGTTGAGTACTTTCCCCATAAACAATGAATCGTATCAAGTGGTATCAGAGCGGAAGTTTACGATTCTTCTGGGAATCTATGGGCTATGGAAACATCACCAAGATTTGTATTCCTACTTTGGATTTGAATCAAAGAAGAAGGAACTAGTGGTGATATTATACTCTAAGGCTGCGACACACCAAGAATCTTGCAAGCTGGTGCTGCAAGGACAGTTGGGTTGAACTTCGTCAAAAAGTGTGTTGGGAGCCAAGTATAAGAGTGAACTGGCGAATCCTTGGCGAATCCTTGGAGCGTGGCGTCCAAGTAAGGAGGATTTGACGACTATTGCTACAAGCGAATCTGAAGCATCAGTAGCAGAGAAAATTCGGTGCTTTCGTGGAGAATGCTCGAAGCGTATAGGGACCGACTTGTTGAGAACGAAGTTCGAATTATTGGGGAAATTCCTATGATCCTTTGGGGATTATGGAATAAATAAAAGCATCTTGCTTGGGATTGCGCAGTCGATCGTGGTGATCCGAGAGGCCGGGCCATGGGTATATTGGAAGTCATCTATACTAACACTTGACCTTAATTGCAGGTTTGCTTAGTGATAAGCGGGAAGGAACTTTACGGACAAGTTGTCAAGGATATGGATGCTAAATTTTGGATCGAATCTCAAATTATTTCCTATGGGACGGACTTTATGGGTAAAAGTTCGTAAGTTGATTTTCTTTATGCGGAATAGAGAATAAGAATTTATTCCTTGTGTGTACCCATGGTGGATTGGTATCGTGGAGATCTTTGTATCGTGGAGATACAATCAAGTAGTACCGCTGAGGTACGAAAGATAATAAAGCACCGTGGAGGTACAAGGATATATCGTACTGTGGAAATACGCGGATATCCATAACTGCTTCTAGAGTTTTGCAGGGATTACAAGAATGGGGACATGGAGGTTCCAATGGGTATAAGGTACTGTGGAAGTACAATAACTTATATAACCATTCTTAAGTTCGCAGGATTTAGGAACTCCCAGGTGTACGTTGAACATGGGACAATCACCTTGAGAAGGGATGGACCAAACTGGAACATACTCGGACGATCGCGGACGATCTCTTTTTGAGAAGGGATGGATTGATACGGAGTCATAGCACAGGGGAGTGGTCCACGGCGCTAGGGTTATGGGGCATGGCAAAATATGGCAAAGTTGTGGAAACATGACAAACATTACTCATGTATCTAGGGACCTTTATTCTTATGGGAAATACAAGGTAAAGGTGGTTGCACAAACATGGAAGGGGTCGAGGCACTATCATTGGGATTATTGGTTGAGGAAAATATCATAGATAATGTCCCATATGATAAGTCATATAATCTAATTAAAGGCAAGGAGATATTTTGAGAAAAAAGGCAACTGCCTGCTAAAAAAGGCTAAAGTCGCAGAGACATCTATAAATAGAACCGAAAATTCAGTTGGACATATCTCGGTAACCAGAGGTCGGATTGCAGCGACCTTTACTTCGTTGGAACCAGCTCGGAGTCTAGTTTCCGAATTGGGGTGGCACATTCTGTAGTTCATCCAGAGGAGAGAGTAATGGCCGAAAAGGTGACAGGGGGTCACAAATTACTGCTATAGCGACTCTGCAGATTTGCAATTATTTTCTGATCTGTGGTCTACGTGGAGTAGCTATGGATTGAATGTTTGCTCGAGAGCTACGTGGAGTAGCCAGATATTGTTTGCTCATGGTCTAAGCGGAGTAGACAGATACTGTTTGCTGGGCCAGTTGCATTGCCATAATCTTGTGGACCCGGTTGGGTGGTTTGTATTTGTTTGAGATATATGATAATCGGATCTTGTTCTACAATTAAGATGCTGTTGTTCAGTTGAGTAGTTTCCCCATAAACAATGAATCGTATCAAGTGGTATCAGAGCGGAAGTTTACGATTCTTCTGGGAATCTATGGGCTATGGAAACATCACCAAGATTTGTATTCCTACTTTGGATTTGTGACGTTCCCCTAGAATATACGATATAAATACGTATATCCTAGGCCCACGTCACTATACAAATCTACATTAGTAGACTTGTATGCACCAAGTGTGGGGGCATGGCCAAGTTATTTACATAACTTGGCCAACCTTAGAAGGTGACCCATTTCCACGTGGCTTCACTCTATAGGTGACCCGCCACATGGACGCGCCCTATTGGAGCCAAGTGGCCCTCATGTGAACCCTAACATATAAAAAGGCTAAACCCTAAACCCTAGCCACTTTTGGCTCCACCAACCTCGACTCCCACCAGGTTCATGATCGAGAGCTCGGCTCAAGACCGTCTTCGGCGACCTAGGTTGCAAAAGAATCAGCCAATTAGAGAGGGAGAACCAGGGAGTTAGCGATAGTGCGTCAGAGGCAAGTATTTCGGATAGATTCGAGTATTGTAGTAGAGCCATTCTAGAACCTATTGTTCTGAACATGAACCCTAATCAATGAACCCTAACTATAAGTTAGATGTATGTGATTAGGATTAGTTGTTATTCTCTTTTATTATCAAGATTATGTTGATATGATGTTGGTTGATCTCATGTTTGCACCTCTTATGTATTGGGAAGGGGGTTAGAGACCTAGTAGCCACTAGTAGATGATGCTCCTAGTTTAGACCCATTAGTTCCCATTATTATGCGGCCTGTGCATAGAGCCCACCTGGCTACGGAGGCTATGGAGTGACTGAGCACCACACAACGGGGTCAGTGGTAAAGTGGAGGGAGGACCACCACCGAGCGCCAGCTGCTAATGGGGTCCCATAGCGGGCTAGGCTCATAGTCGATCACTTCGTGTGGGCCGGGTATGGGTCCGACACTTCCTGGGTCAATGGTGTCGCCCTGACTCTCAAGAGTTGCAAGTGTCGGCTTGGCTCTTGTTTTGGGGAGTTCAGTCGGGTACGGACGTGTGTCGCCACGATCCTCTAGCCGCCCATGGAGCCACTGCACCCCGGGAGGGGGAGATGCAACCCTTCCTACCTCATCGGACCGGGGAGATGCAACCCGGAGTAGTCTCGTTGGGTGATACCATGGGATTACGTCTCCGGCAGGTTACATCCACGCCGAGCTGATTTAGCCTATCTCAAGCAAAGTATGCACAGGGGGGCGGATGGAGTGGTCAACCCTAGCCATTGTCTATTGCCAGCCCAAGTCATTGCCATAACTTCGCCTCTGTTTTCTATCTGAGGCCCCGGTAGTCGGTCGACTCCCCCTTGAGTCTGAGCCCTGGGTAGGAGCCTCCATATGATGTATTTGACGCATTCATTGTATTGTTGTATTTGATGACATGGTTAGATGGATTATCACTACCCTTCGAGGTAGTTTATTGTTATTGTAGCTAGTGCTTATGTTGTATATTTTTGCTTCCGCTGACATAGGGACCCCATAGAGGACGGGACGGAATGACACCTCTGTGTCCTCTACTCGATCGTCTGGATCCCAGACGCGAGTTAGACAGAGGGCCCATACGACGGGTGCCGTTGGATGGGGAAGGTCCTTCGATGTATACGGCGGGCTGTCGTATATAGCGCAAGGAGCGTCACAGGATTTGAATCAAAGAAGAAGGAACTAGTGGTGATATTATACTCTAAGGCTGCGACACACCAAGAATCTTCCAAGCTGGTGCTGCAAGGACAGTTGGGTTGAACTTCGTCAAAAAGTGTGTTGGGAGCCAAGTATAAGAGTGAACTGGCGAATCCTTGGCGAATCCTTGGAGCGTGGCGTCCAAGTAAGGAGGATTTGACGACTATTGCTACAAGCGAATCTGAAGCATCAGTAGCAGAGAAAATTCGGTGCTTTCGTGGAGAATGCTCGAAGCGTATAGGGACCGACTTGTTGAGAACGAGTTCGAATTATTGAGGGAAATTCCTATGATCCTTTGGGGGATTATGGAATAAATAAAAGCATCTTGCTTGGGATTGCAGAGTCAGATCGTGGTGATCTGAGAGGCCGGTTGGCCGTGGTATATTGGAAGTCATCTATACTAACACTTGACCTTAATTGCAGGTTTGCTTAGTGATAAGCGCTGGGAAGGAACTTTACGGACAAGTTGTCAAGGATATGGATGCTAAATTTTGGATGCGGAATCTCAAATTATTTCCTATGGGACAGACTTATGGGTAAAAGTTCGTAAGTTGATTTTCTTTATGCGGAATAGAGAATAAGAATTTATTCCTTGTGTGTACCCATGGTGGATTGGTATCGTGGAGATACTGTATCGTGGAGATACAATCAAGTAGTACCGCGGAGGTACGAAAGATAATAAAGCACCGTGGAGGTACAAGGATATATCGTACTGTGGAAATACGCGGATATCCATAACTGCTTCTAGAGTTTTGCAGGGATTACAAGAATGGGGACATGGAGGTTCCAATGGGTATAAGGTACTGTGGAAGTACAATAACTTATATAACCATTCTTAAGTTCGCAGGATTTAGGAACTCCCAGGTGTACGTTGAACATGGGACAATCACCTTGAGAAGGGATGGACCAAACTGGAACATACTCGGACGATCGCGGACGATCTCTTTTTGAGAAGGGATGGATTGATACAGAGTCATAGCACGGGGGAGTGGTCCACGGCGCTAGGGTTATGGGGCATGGCAAAATATGGCAAAGTTGTGGAAACATGGCAAACATTACTCATGTATCTAGGGACCTTTATTCTTATGGGAAATACAAGGTAAAAGTGGTTGCACAAACATGGAAGGGGTCGAGGCACTATCATTGGGATTATTGGTTGAGGAAAATATCATAGATAATGTCCCATATGATAAGTCATATAATCTAATTAAAGGCAAGGAGATATTTTGAGAAAAAAGGCAACTGCCTGCTAAAAAAGGCTAAAGTCGCAGAGACATCTATAAATAGAACCGAAAATTCAGTTGGACATATCTCGGTAACCAGAGGTCGGATTGCAGCGACCTTTACTTCGCTGGAACCGGCTCGGAGTCTAGTTTCCGATTTGGGATGGCACATTCTGTAGTTCATCCGGAGGAGAGAGTAATGGCCGAAAAGGTGACAGGGGGTCACAAATTACTGCTACAGCGACTCTGCCGATTTGCAATTATTTTCTGATCTGTGGTCTACGTGGAGTAGCTATGGATTGAATGTTTGCTCGAGAGCTACGTGGAGTACCCAGATATTGTTTGCTCATGGTCTAAGCAGAGTAGACAGATACTGTTTGCTGGGCCAGTTGCATTGCCATAATCTTGTGGACCCGGTTGGGTGGTTAACCGTGTTCTTCAATGTATTTGTTTGAGATATATGATAATCGGATCTTGTTCTACAATTAAGATGCTGTTGTTCAGTTGAGTAGTTTCCCCATAAACAATGAATCGTATCATAGACATTGAAAGGAAGGGCTATAATGGTAGATATTGAATTTTAAATGGAAATAGTTCAAGGAAACAAACGTGAATAACCATGGGATTTTGGACGGAGCAGGATATTAGGGCTACTTTAGGGTTTCTGCATTCGATCAGAATCGTGCCAATCTGTACTCTGTGCCATGTGCTTTGAATGTGCCCTGCTCTGAACAGAAAATTCTATGTTTCTGCCATCATCATGCAGCTTTTGCTTCCAGATTCTGATTCCCATGTCTTCTGCCATCTGCATGCCATCGCTCTGCTCTGAACAAGAAAGGCATTGCCTCTGCTCTGAGATTAATCTGCAAGACAGAAGGATGAAGCAGCGAAGTGGCCTCTACCATCGCCGCCTGTGGTTGTTGTCGAGATTTGCAAGCACCCCATCTGCCACCCAAGCTGCTGCCATCGCCAAGCTTGCCATAGCTCTGCTGCAAAATGAAGGGACAAAGTAGAGACAGAGAAAGAGGCAAGAAGGAAATCAAAACCACCAAAAGCTTGTTATATGCATGCAAGAAATCTCCCTGCCATTGCCATAGCTTGGGGACGCCGAACTGCACAGGAAGTGGAAGGAGAAGAAAGAAAAATTGTTGCCATAGCCGGACCTACAGAAATGAATGGAAAGGAGAAGATCATGGGAGCTTACCAAAACAGATGCAAAACCAATCGAATTTGGCCGAATCTAACTGTGTTGTTCCTAGATGATGAGAAGACACAGGTTTCGGAGGGTTTTGCAGGGAAAAAGATGAGGAGATCTGGCTATGGCGGCACAACTTTAGGGTTTCATCATTTGAACATGGCAGCTTACAAAAACAGATGCAAAACCGATTGGATTGGGCCAAATCTAACTCAAGACACAGGTTCCAGAGGGTTTTGCAGGGAAAAAGCTGAACACATCTGGCTATGGCGGCCAATTTGTGTGAGAAACATTTTGCTCCTTAACAATGTAAACTCATGGCTCCAAACAATGTAAACTCATGGCTCCAAACAATGTAAATTCATGGCTCCAGTTTTGGCCTGTGGGTTTCACTGCAAGATCTGTCTCCATCTCGACTTTAGCATGCTAAATATCAACACACTGAAAATAAGAATATCAACACACTGTTGCCTTGAAACCCACCAGACCATGCCATGGAAACTTTGAATATGTAGCACAAACTGCTGAAGCAAGCATCCGGCCGCATTATCCTCTGCATTAAAGCTCTCTGCTCTTCTGCATATGCAAACCAAATGAAATGCTTGTTCACATACGCTTCCACTCCAAATCTGTTTCCACTCTGATCACAAGAACATTAATTTTTTGCAAGAATGCCCTGAAATATTATCACGAGGCTTGCATGTTCAGCCCCTAAAATAAAAAGAGAGCTTTTGTTGTGAGCCCTTGGATGTTGGACCATTGAAAAAAAAAAGCTAAATCAACGGCTAAAAAATGGTGCACTCTAGATGTACGCATTAGTACATCCATTCGAATATGCCATGAAATCTTAGGAAAACCTTTGTGAAAAGCGTACAAAAACACAAAAAAAAACCCCCTGTTATTATGCTACATATTATCAAGATCAGAAATAGATGGAATATCTTTGCAAGTCTGGCATGGTCATTGTAGGGAAGAAAGGAAAACAAAGTATAACCTCATACTAAAGATAATCTGATCATGGAAGAATAGATCGAAACTCAGTCATGATTCCTTGCTGCCGAATTTGCTGAAGCTGTCAGCAGAATCATATTGTTTAAACCGCACTGTTACTCTGGCCACAACTAAAACTATCTCTTTGATTGAACGGTTATGGCATGGAAGATGCCATGCCGAATCTATCCTGCACAACCGAGAATAGTGGTCGAAGCCCTAATGCCGATCACAGAACCCTAAACGCCGCAGTCTGAATGAAGGCTTTTTAAGGTTATTTGATGTCTTTGTGATTTTTGGAGTAAGGCTGGTTTTTCAGTTTTATTTAAAGTCGTCAAATATGAAGCAATTATTGAACTCTGTTTGCAGTATTACTATTGAAGTAAAGGGTCGTACCACGTTTTATTTTAAAGCTATAGAGTCACTAGTGGTTTAAATACGTGTCTGAAGGAGAAGAATCCTTAGTTTATAACTTACAGTCATGATGGATTGAAAGATATGTTAATGGCATAAACCGCAAATCAGAGGAACCACATTAATTAGGATGGGTTTGTTAGTCTAACAATGTTTGATGAGTTATCGCAGAACATTGACGGTGCGACGTAAACGAACATCTTATGGAGGAGTCTGAGCGAACTTTGCAAGTTATCTGCAATCCTTTATCTATGAAAATATATAAAGGTGTCAAGTCCTCTAAACGAATTGAGGCCATTTCTAATAAAATTGAAATGAAAGACCTCTAAATGAACTGAGGCAATTTTTAGCCTAAAGGGCTGGACTTGAATATTTCTGATTGTGGACTCAATCAGGGTTGCAACCATGGATTTGGTTGTGGTATATATTTCTAGTTGAGAAATCAACTAGGGTTGCAACCATGGATTTGGTTGTGGTAGATATTTCTAGTTGAGAAATCAACTAGGGTTGCAACCATGGATTTGGTTGTGGTATATATTTCTAGTTGAGAAATCAACTAGGGTTGCAACCATGGACTTGGTTGTGGTAAATTTGCCATATAATTCCTTGATCGAGGACGATCAATCCGGGGAAGGGGAGGAATTGATATGGTGGTGCTCGGGGGAGTGGTTCAGGCCAACACATCCAGACTTAAAACTAGTAATTAGTGTGTCAAGGCAGACTAGATCATAAGTTATGATTTTAAATGCTTGGGTTATGTTAGGCAATAAAACCTTTAAAGAACCATTGATTATGAAATTTAAAATATGTGATTGCGGCTGATAATGGGTCGCGGACCTCTTCCGTAGAAACAGCCTGAGATCATCTCAGATCTCCCGGAACTGTGGTAAAAAAGGCAGATCCAGCTCTGTAAAAGATAAATCCTAGATATTTTAACCGATTTCTTGACTCAAATGAATGCTTACCTTTTTGAAGATATTTTCGAGTAGAAAAAGGTTCTTCTGGTAATAGCTTGATCGCTGCCTATATAAGCAATTGTTCCTCATATTTATGATATAGGAAGATCTATGGTTGAGTTCTAGAGTTAAGATCTTCTGTTTTGTTTGCGGTCTTAGTTGGTTGAGTTTGTTCTTTGAAGTTGAACACTTGGATGCGATTGGGAATGCAAGATAACGATTTCTTACAGAGCCTGGACCCGGGTGGGTGGAGACCTGGTATTTAGAATGGTTAAAGATTTCATGTTTAATTTCTGATTTCTGGCTAACACATGAATTGTATCAAGGATGGTACTAGCAAATCAACTACCTCAGTCGTTTGCATTCCAGCTGTTGTTCAAACTATGGATAATCCTGCATCTTCAAACCAGGTTGGAAGCATGGTCTTTTTTCTATAACTAATTTGCATACAGATTGTGGCCTATTATAAGTTACAGCATAGGTTATTACAGTTTTGTAGGATGTAGTTGGTTGTTTGGCCATAGTTTTGCTATTATCTTTATGATCTGAGTGTGCATCTTGCTTAGTTTTATATTTTGGCTAAGCTAATATATATAATATTAAGTCTACTGGATCTAGCTTTACACACCAGAGGAATCAGTCAGTGATGGGACAAGTCCCCCTTATTCCACCAGTCTAGCCCCGCTACTCACAACCAGGCGGGCTCTTGTACACGGGCCGCATTAATTGGGAATTAATGAGGTTATCTAGTATCATCTGCTACTGAAGGTTTCTTTGTCTCTATCCCCCTTCCCACATACACAGGAGAGCATAGAATGGAACATCATCATCATCAAAGAATTGAAATACTGAATAAGATCTAATCTATCTTACCTAAACATACATGGTTAGGTTCCTTCGTTACGGCTGGTGATCTTAGGATCTACAAGGCTGCTAAGACTGATCTAACATATTATCCTAGCTCATTGCCGGGCTAAGAGTCGGCTTTGCACAACAGAATCACAGTTTACCTGATCCTTGGCTTTCTCCAACTCCTCGAATCGCGTCCATGCCTTCGTTCTTGCTGAAGACGACTGCTCCTGAGGAATCTAATGTGCAAAGGCGGCTCAGCTGTGCCTGGCAATGCGGAATGGCAGCTTGCCTTGGCCGGAATGGCTCAGGGAAGCCAAAATGCGAAAATGGAAAAGGTTTAGGGTTTCCCCTTTTGTTCCTTATACATGAACTTTTAGGGTTAGGTTAGAAGGGACCAAATGGGGTATTGCCACTTGGCAAGGGGTTTAATTGCACATGTTTAATATACGTGTGCAACATACGAGGTTGCCCCCTAGGCACAACTCTTTACGGCTCTCAAGTACTTGTCGTGGTGACATGTACGTGGGACGTGGTAGTATAATATACGTATTCGGACCGTATGTTATGCTGGAACGCCACATGAGACAGTAAGGAGCAACAGAGGGGACTAACATATTACAAAGACTTGAACTAGAGCACAACAGGATGGCCGCATTACGCCTTGTGATTAACTGCCTGACAGAATAAATGACAAAGACAAAAAGCAGATGCTAACTAGGTAGTATCATATGTCAGGATGCATGAATTCTTGAAGCTACCAATTGCAACAAAGCATCGGTCCTTTCCCATTCCCTTCACCAGCCCACGAGACTATAGACTTCAATGCTTGAAAGTAATTGTTAACTATCTTAGTTTCTCTAACAAACAAGTACACAGTCCGTGCCTGCAAATAGCCTCCTATCAAAGTGTTAGTTGAGCATAAAGTGTTAGTTGGGGTGTATTATCGTTTGGGGTGTCTAATAATTTTTTGGGACCATCCGATGGTGGCATATGTTAGAGCATATGCCACGGGATGAAATTCCACCCTTAAGTGGAAGTCAAGATGGGGTCAAATCCCCTATATTTGACCCACCCCTATGATGCAACCAAACCATTGAATAAATACAATATCTCAAATTTGGAAGTGTGACCAAACAAATAATTATGAGCCTGGGGAGTCGAACCCCAGTACAAGTTCCGACGCTCATCCAAGCATACTAGGTATCCCACAAGAGGGATGCCTAGTACGCTTAGGGGCCGAAGCCCACTAACAAAGCAAACAAAGCAAACAAGACAGTACCAGCATATAATTTCAATTACACAATTTGAAATAGCATTCGAAATTTCGGCCACATTATACAACTGCAGGCTGCTCAAACTCATTGAACAGGTCATATTCACAACACACAATTCTGGATAACAACTGCAGCCTGCTCAAACTTGCTCAACATGTCACATTTACAACCAAATACCACAACCAATTTTAGAGCCACCAAAGCATACATACCTATTAACCAATTGCAGGCTGCTCAAACTTATTCAACACGTTATTTACCACAACCAATTTCAGAACTAGCAAAGCATACATACCTCTTAAGCAATTGCAGCCTGCCCAATTATTTCAGCAATACAAATCCAGATCAAGATACAGAAGCCAACAGAACAAGAACATATAAAGAGATCAGTTCATAGCGGAGCCACTTTGTGCATGTCTAATAACTGCATCTAGTTGCCGTATTTCTTGCACAAGCAAGACCCTCGCAAGGCTCATATGAGAGCGCAAGATGTGCAACTCAGAAACGGGCACCCCCAAATGGTCCCACTCCACAACAGATATGGCATTGTCAATTGAGGCATAAAACCCTCTAAGCTGCCGCCTAAGCAAGCACAAGGATGCCGCAATCCTATGCGCCTCAGTTCCAACCTGGATAACACTATTCACGAACTCTTGAGCAGAAAATCCTGCCTCATGCTTAGCCGAGAACACAACAGGGTCCGGATGGGATGCTTCTACAGCAGACGAAATAAAAGAGTCAGGCAAAGACACAGCAGGTTGCTCCACGCCAGCAACTGGTTCCCCATCAGTCTCCATATCCCCTGCAATTAAAAACAAAGAAAGCTATGAAAACAAACCCAATTGTACAATGAAGAGGCAACCAAGTTCATCAACAGCCATGGTACGATCACCCTTGTGCACAGGGATGAAATCCACACCAGGCTGAAGAATCACAACATCATCCCTGTCTCCACTATAAGAAGCATCATTAAATATCCTCAAAGTTATTATCTTGTTCATCAACAGGAATAGCATCATCCCAATACCGCCTCCTCCCAGGCCCATTCCTTTCCACAGGTACAAAACCTGCTGGCAGCCCAAACAAAATTGTCCTCATATCCGATGGCATGCAGTGGCTAGGATTGAGCAGGACTCTCCATGCAACCCGGACACGGTGCTCATTAATATGGGCAGTATTAGAAGGGATAATCCAAGAACTAGACAATGTAAATTTTCCAGAACGAATCATCCTGGCAAGTGTATACAACAAGCTAGCAATCAATCTACGATTCCCGTGGTAGTTCACAAAATGGGCAGCTCGATTCAACAAGTTCTTATTACCAAGAACAACTAAAATTTTCGTATCACCAGCTTCCCATCTCAAATACAAATCCTTACCTTTCTCGATGGCAGTCTCACTCACATTATGAAGATGGCAGACATAATGAACCTTTCCCACATCCTTCATACAATACCCAATCATACCCTCAAAACAATGAAGACGAGTATTCTTAAGGGCTTTGCACACCAATATCACACCAGGAGGCTTACAAACCCAATTAAAATCTTTTTTTATGGCATCATTCATGGCCCTAGGACTTCTAACCGGGCTCTAAACACAGCCTGACAATGCAAATGATAATGATCTACAGTAGCACCACGCTCCATGGCCATAACTCCAGTAACACACCTCCGATTGCAAAATCCCACAAGACCATCATAAAAACTCATGGGCGCATCTTGCCGAGACAGACCTAGGGTAACACTCACATCTATAATTCCAGTCCTGCTCAACAGAAAAACCACGGCCATTCTCTTGGGAATTGGAAGAACTCAGGTTTACAATGTGGCTCAGAGAACCAGGGACAGAGCAACCAACACTCTTCCCCTTTCTCGCTGCCCTCTTCAGAGACATGGCAGAATAATCTGAATTACACACAAAAACAAAGGCAGCAAAGAACACAGCCGGCTTACCTATGTGCCCTTCGAGAACACTCCACCTCCGCTCCCCGGCAACGAACCCGACCCCTGCTTATCCCAAAATCCAAAAAAAGCAACAACCCAGAGGCACGACACATCAGGACCTCCGGCCTCAGCAGCTCCGCCATCCCTGGAGCACCCTACGACGGCACTACCAGTTCCGGCCAACCGGGCAGAAGATGCTCGGCCTACATTCCAGGGTTTTGAATCCCCCCTGCCACCGTCAGCAAAATAACATACTCACATACAAATACCCAATTACACCATTACAAATCTTAGGTTATAAAAATAACATTCCACATCTCGGCCACATTATCGCAGCATATGCTCGTTATATTCAAAGTTTAACACTGGAATCATGAACCTACTCAACAATATTTCCTGCAGCAGCATAACATCTCATTTGCCCATCATATGACGATAAACTATCCAATGCAAAAACTGCCGAACCTAAAACTATCAAGTTCAAATGCATATCAATATTGTTAAGGTAGTCTTATCTCTAAAAGTCACATATTTTATCCAATGATGTTTGGCCACCTATTGTCTTAAAAGTAAATCGTTTTTCCACTATAAAAATAAGACATGTCTTATTTAGGTTCGGAATAGGTTTGGATACCAAATGGAGTCTTATTTTATTCCGGGGGATTTCCCCCGCCGTAAAATAAGACACCTAGTCTTATTTGAATATATAACTAAAAATAAGACGTGTCTTATTTTTTCAAGCTTTTCCACTAGCATTTTAGTGGTGTCATATTTTATGACTACCATGCAGTGGAAAAACAAGTTTAGATTTGTGTGTCTCATTTTAGCCTTGGAGTCACAAATGGTGTCTTATATGGTATATGACAGCCATATTTTGTGACTGCTGTGGAAAAAGGGCCTTGTTTTCATCCCTAATCAATGCAAAACTAAATTCAAGCCTGCCCACTCCTCCAACAGCCTGACCACACAAGTGGCCTCCTATCCACGTTTCAAAAAATCTGAGTGGTTATGGCTTACGCGGTTCTGGACGTTCGCCTAGGTTAGAGCAGAAGATGCTCCAGAAAGGTATGGATCCACGCCTTATGATGCTCCACAAAAATAAATCAGGGTTTTGTTAGCTCTATTTATCGTAACTCTATTTCAGCCTTAATTAAGATCATATTCAAGATCATAGTTCCCGGCATCACAGGATAATTTGAGTTGGATGTGGCTTAAGCCATTTGATCATGACCTAGAGTAGACTGTTTACAAAATTCAATGGCCGTTTTGGACCATCGCCTAGGTTAGATCAGAAGATGCTCCACAAAGGTATGGATCGTCGTCTATGGTTAGGTCAGAAGGTGCTCCACAAAGGCAAATTAGGGTTTTTATAGCTCCTATTTTTCGTAGCTTTACCCAGCCCTGATTAAGATAATATTCAAGATTAAGTTCCCGCCATCACAGAATAATGACGTCCTGGCATTTGAGTCTATGCCATGCCATTTGCATTTCGGGTTCTCACTTTGGTATGGACCAACATGTCTATTTGCCAGAGTGTGCTCTGTAATCTGTGCAAGTTGATGTTTAGATGTGGTGGGGTCAGTTCTAGCTGCAAAGGCATGTGCAATGCATTCTTTAGTAAAAACCTCTGCATGACATGATTAAAAGGAAAAGTTTTATCTGATGAACAGGGCCTGAGTGATAATTTCTCTGGTGCTAGCCTTTATATGGCAATTATGCAGTGTATGGCTTTTAATTCATCAACGCAAAGGTATGCCAGTCTGCATGTCTCTTAAGTTGCCGGCTGCCTTCAATGCATCAAATAAGAAGGGACGATTTGAACTCAATGCATCAGCATATGGCTATGACTCTTTTACATTAATTATTCGAATTTGAAAGACCAAAACGTCCCCCTTTGCTATATGTAGGACAATAATGGTAGTCAATCCACATTTTGATCTACATACCTTGCTGCTGATGTGTTGCAGAACCAAAAATTCTATATGAAAATGCAGCATTCTGTATCTCTAATGTGGCCACTCCTCGCTCCTTCAGCCTGCCATTTCTTTCCTAGGGTTATCTTAATCAATTATTATCAGCACATAATGTTGCAAACTGGTAAAGAACGTATATGTGCTGGCACAAGGTCAATTCTTGGTTCGTTTTTGAGGTTATGACTCTGCATATTGCTTTGTAAGCCCCCTATCTTCTCTTGGATTATAGGGTCCGTGATTATACTCAGTATAATAGGGTACCTCTGCATAGGCATCCTCTAAACTAGTGGCTAGGTGGAGTATTATAGTTTGGCAGCTTCCCAATTCCAGGCAATTGCATCAGAATATATTTGTCATGTTTAGGGCTGTGCATATGCTCAGTATAATAGGATACCTCTGCATAGGGATCTGTTGACTAAGCCTTCCCAAGGAGTATGGATGCAATAGAATTGACAATTCCTCTTTGGAACGGTGAACTATCCATTTGGCGTTATTTAATTTGTTTGTTTGAAATTATTTTCTCGGTTTAGGCTTAGCATGATTTAGCTGAATTATGTTTTGAAAATTAGTTGCTTGTGTCCTTTCAAGAAAGTCTTGTCGCTTCCAACTTCAAGAAAGTCCTGTAGTGGACCCTCACCCTGCCTAACCTGCTGCAGTCTTGTCCGCTAACTTTCTTCGTATTTTGTTTGGTGGGTAATGCCTAACTATCTAGTTCTTTCTTATTGTAACTTCTATTTTTAGGATACTTGTTTGAGGATTTCTTATTATGGTTACAGACGATATCGTGTTACGCATATGTAGGTTTTTGCAGGCAGCTCAATTGGGTGGAAGGATTATCTCTTAAGGGTCTTTATTCTGGTTCAAATGGAAACCTTGCTGGAGTTCTACCGTAAGTGCTTTCTTGTTTATTTACAGGTTATAAATTTCCATGAAAAACTCTATTTTACTGTGTATCAAAGGCAAGACTGCATGAAGAATCATAATATTTTAGACAATTTATGAAACAAAGCAAACAATTATTAGAACTGCTAAGAACATCCACATCTGCTTGAATTTTTGGTGCTTATGACAAGCAGGTTTGTGAATGCATCATATTTTGCTCGATGTTTAAGCATGAACGCAAGGGAAGGAGGCACAGAGAAGGAGGACCCTAAGTGAAGTTATTTATGCCCTTCAGAACTTCGTAGGAAGTAAAGGATCATAGATGGCACAGGGGAGTGCTATTCTATCAGGGGTTCAGAGGGGCCTTATATCCTATGCCTGGGGGCAATTGAACTTCACTAACTAATCGGGTGTGTACGAACCTGTCAAGCAGAAGCTGCTCAAAAAATTTCCAGAGAATTTTAGTTCAATTGCTGGTTCGAACCTCTTGTGTTTTCCTGTTATTAGATAGTTTAGCCCATGGTTGTTCTTACTTGGTAAAACTGGCCATTGAAACCAATACATGACTTAAATTTGAAATTCTAGTAAGAAAGGAAACCACATCTACTAGCAGCGCTTAAAAATTCCTGCTTTTAAATAACCATGATATATGATGAAAACAACAAAAGTTGAGGGCCCAGTACAAGTGCACAGTACAACTACATACAGTCCCAGATATGGTGATATGCTTGCATACACTGTTTACTACGAGCAATGGTACAGATTTATGTAGATGAGACTGAGATGCTGGTTTCTAGTGGGCAGAGAGGATAAGCTGCTACTCAATAGTACAGAAATGGTCGAGAGAAACAGCCTTTCAGCCATACGGTCCAACAATGCAATGAGAACATCAATGCTTTGTGATGGAGATGTCTAAAGTTTTTTTACGTTTAACTTTAGCTTGTCTTGTTGGGAGTTATGACAATGGATATTGCCTTTTTGCAGAACTTGAGCATGGAGCGACCTGCTATTGCTAAAAGTTTACGAAAACTTAAGAGTAAGAAGTAAGAATTCATTGTTGTAGGGGTTTAATTGAGGAAGGTTATCATTGTTTTTATTCTATGTGACAAGATTATCTATTTAGACCATTAGCAGATCATTCTAGATGCATGCTTTCACTTTTAAGCAGAGCATGGCAAATAGATGAAGTTGAGGACTTTTTAATAAAATACCAATAGAGCCTGATTTGGTGAGTTGGGCTGAATTCTTGGGGTGTTCTGAGTGTCACGAGAAAAATGCACCTTAGGTCATATGTTTGATGAATTCTGGGCAGGTAAGAAACAATTCTTATGAATTAGTTGGGAGTTCTATGATAAACAAATAAAAAAAGGATTCAGTCACTTAACGATCATCTTCAGGAAGGCAAGTTGCTTGCTGCTTATGGAAGTCAGGCTTGTTTCAATATTAAGATTCATGAATGATATTAGGCTGTGCTATTGGTTTAGTGGCTGTGTTTCCAGCTCAAGGATTATCCAGAAATAAGATTGTATATTCTCTGTGTCTCTTAACTGCCAACTGTGGCAAATAAGAACCTTCTTCCTTTCTAGAATTCTTCGTCAAGTATTCTGTTTGATCTCTCATAATAACCTGGGCATTACAGTTTGATATTTAAATTTTGGGGTGTCAAATCATTTCATGTTTGGGGTGTCAAATCATTTCATGAAGTCATACAAGAGTCTTGTTGGAGACTTTAATGCTTCTATAGGTCGATCTAGAACTTGAAAGTTTTATTTTAAACAAGCCACTTTTTGAAGGGAAATTTATTTACTTCCTAGACAGTGGAAAAAATGTCTTTTGGGGTGTAGTGCCGTACTGCAGCTGTTTAATCTAACTTTCACGAACAGCATACATGCCAAGTATAAATAATGATTTCAGACTTCAGCTTTTCATATTTGCTGATTATACTCAATTATAGGTTGTAGAACTCTTGTATTTCACCAGGGAACTAGAGGTCTTTTACCTTTGGTAATAGATTAAGAAAATCAAGGAACTGCGTACCTTCTATGTAATAGAAATCATCTTCTCCAATCTTCTCCACATGGTTACAAATGGGATGCAAGGACATCCCATGTTTTGATATGCCACCATA